>CAOQHR010000004.1:2400000-3000000 GCA_948474695.1 Periconia digitata | reverse complement strand
TCACAATTGTCTTTATGCTTGTCATAACAGTGTACAGTAGCACCACCACCACCGTCACCGTCACCACGGACAACACTCGGGCAGGTGGTAATTTATCATCCGCTTGAGTGGGAGTGACGGATGGAAGCAAGCACACTCATTCACACCCCCCATCCCATCATTCATCGTCACAATGCATCAACCAGACATTTCATCGGCTCACCTCCCATCCCAACTCGCAACTAACCAGGATCCGTGAAGAGGGGGGGAGGCAAAAAGGACAGACATCAATGAATACACAGGGACAACGCACAATGCAGCGGGTAGTAGGCAGTAGGCAGATGGTAAGGTAGCGGGATAGGCGGGAATGGGACGGACCCTGCATAACCGCGCCAACGGGTAGACATGCAAAGAGCAGCATAGAGAGAAAAAAAAAACCACCACCACCCACGCGAACACGCAAGAACAGCACTGACCGCCTCTTTGCGTCGGTTGCATGGGTGGTTCAACCTCGGGCACCAAATCGAGCACTAGCCACACATGGGCGGTGTCATGCATAGCGCGTGCCGCCCATGTGCGCGCAGAATAATAGCTTCCTGTTAGTCTTCTGTTGCCTGGGGTGAATGGCTTCGTTGGGACTCGCACATGGCGGCAATCCATGTTTGCAAACTTGCATCCATCGCGATACTGTCCCAATCTCCACCCACACACCAGCTTCCACTGGCCTCGGCGCCTGAAGTCTAGGTGCATGTTGGCTCAGCATCATTCTTCGCCTCACCCGTGTGGCCCCTTGGGCTTCCAACGAGCGATGCACTTGACATTTCGTCAAACAGTCTCCGTGGCTATGTCTATTGCAATCTCAAGTGTGCCATCATTCATGTTGATTCTGGGGCGGTCGTACACCAAGTAATGTCGGTATTCGACATCAACCACTGACGCACGCCCCATTCTTTGCCCATCTGTACCTGCACTTGGGCCAGGAAAAGATGTACAATTAACGGGGAAAGGCTGGAAATATAAAACAGCTCAAAGCAAAACTAGAATACAGGGCACTGGCTGATCGAATTCGGCCAAGGGGAATAGGAATAACGCCAGCAACTACCCAGGAAAACAAACTCCAAGATCACAAACGTCATGGGATCGAAGGGGAACATGGCTACCGTCGTCACTGGTCGGCGTCAGAGTCCAACCTCATCCTGATACGCGCGATCATCACCGGGCGGTCCCCGACACGAGCGAAATGTATTTCGTCAAGCTCCATGTCTCTGTAGCGGCGGTATCTTCTCCCCAGTGCTCGGTTCCTGGCTAAATCATGGACACCATTAGCTGTCAATTCTCCAAAGAAAGGATGGCAAGAGGTCAATCTTGCTGAGATCCAAACCAACCCCTGCGTAACCGGTCCCCAAGCCCTGGGCCCCCACTCCCGCCATCCTGACCAGGAGCTGGATTCGAGTTGGGGTTGTTGCTCACGCCTTCACTAGTGGCACCAAAAGCACCTGGCATAGAGGAAGTCGGGTCGCTGCCTGAAGTTGCGGCAGACCCTCTATTCCCATCTTGTTGAGCATTCGACGACGTTTCTTCGCCCTTGATTCCTTTGCGGCAATGTGGGCACGTGTTGTGTTCGCTCAACCACGCAGCAACGCAGTGGTGATGGAACCAGTGTTTGCAGGGAAGTTCCGTGACTTCTTCGCCAATGTTGACTTCATCCATGCATATGCTGCATTCTGCACGATGTTCTGCCCCCAGCATATCCTCCGAAATCAGTTTCCGCGGCAGAGCGTCAATGTCTTCTTGAGAGGCAGGGCCTGGCGCATTGCTGGTGGCAGTTTGTTCCATAAGCTGTGAAACGATGCGATCCAAAGCTTCTTGCGAATATACGGCATCGCCATGTTGGCCACCGCTTATCGCTGCAAACAAGCCCATGAGAGGATTTGGAGGTATATCGCCGAAGGGAGATTGACCCGGTCCAGCATGGTGCACACCCGGAGTCTCGCCCAGTAATTGGAAGAGACCATTCATCACGCTATCACCACGTCAGTCTGCATGCATTCACACAAATAACTACAAGATTCGTACCCGTTGATGTCGTCCACTGGCTCGTTGCGAGGCTCGGGGTGATTGTCGTCGCGAGGATGCAGGTGAGCGTTTGAAGAGTATGTGAACCGCGTGAACCGGGGAGCTTCATCCCCTCCCGGTCTTGATTCTGACTGGCCATCTGTTTCGAGGCCGTCCCTAGGGGTGTGCGGAGGCTGCGCACCTTGAATGAGATTGGCAAGTAAGGACTGGAAAGCTCCCATAGAATTGGCACCAGTACCGCCAACTCCAAATTGTGCTGGAGATATCGTGCGATGAATAGTGGCTTGTACATGAAATCGACCAGGTCCAGTGGGCTGGAATCGCATGGAGCTGATGTCGGCCTCATCGGGGTCGTCAACTTCTGCCCATGGGTTGTGGTGGTGTAATGGGTGGTGGGAAGCACTGGCTTCTTCTAGGGAGGGTAGGGAGTCTTCAAAATCATCCTCGCTATCGTCGTCGTGAGCGCGTTCGAAATTATCTCGGGGGTCGTTGTCGTCTTCAATCTGAGAATTGAATGTAAGCACGAGCAGCTTGAAAAGCAGCAAATGGATAATATTTACTATTTCGGTGAACTCGCTCTGACATTCGGGGCAAATTATGCCCTTCTCGTCGCGATACCACTCGTCGTGGCATTCATGACAAAACATCATCTCCCGTCTCCCTGCGGGTTGTGTGGATCGGGCGGGTGTCGATGCCATGATGGTGGTGGTGGTGGTGGGGTATGTGTGTACGGAGAGAGTAGAGCAAGGTGACGAGGTAAACTCGTCGAGCAGACTACGCTACAGTCAGTCAGACTTGAGGCATGTGTAAAATACTGGGGAGAGGACTCACGAGGCTGTGGGTAGACTCAAGTGTGATTTCGAAAGCTCGGCACGAAGTAAGATGGAGATGCCGTCATGCGCCCAGCTACAATGACCAACAGGACAGCTGAAACTGTCTGCAGCTGCAAAGAACACCAGACTCGTCGGAGAGTAGTCGTAGGATAGGAGAGGAAATTAGGGCTGAGGAGGAGGAAGGTGGCAATCGCTCGGTGCGGTATGGCAGCGAGGTTTTGTGCCTTGCTGATCTTGATGATGAAATCGGCGGGACAGGGTTCGCTCGGTGACGCGATGGCGGCGAGAGATGGGGGAGCGAGCGCGGCGTTGTTCCGCCGGAGGGTGCCGAAAAAGGTTATCGATTTATCTTAAGCGGATAGCCGCTGGACAAGATGAGGCACAGAGAGTGGAGAGTTTATAGAGGCAAGAGGAGTGGCTCCGCTCGCTACAGCTGAGTAGGTATATGTACAGTCCCCCACAGGTGCTTTGTCTCGCCCTATCAGCTCGCTAAAATGATTGTCTGCTGTCGACTCTTGACCTGTTAGACACATGTCCCCCTTCTGCCCACTTCCACGCGATTCCACGCTGTCAACCAGCATGATTCCCCTTCGCCCAGACAGAGTGCAACCAGCAAATAGCAAACCCTCCATGCGCTTGCGAAGATACCAGTCTATCGGCGTGTTGGAAAGCAAAGCTCAACAAAAAACGCAAATCAATCATTGTGCAAGCTGCAATCCAGGGACCCGTCCGTTATCAACGCCTGATGTGTGCACTCGTGATAACACCCCGATGCAGTAAAATATAATATCCAGACAACTCAGACACTAAGCCCTCCCATTATCAAGCAATCATCTCTTTCGCGCTCCTTTCACCAAGAAGGTCCCTACGAGCCCCGCGGCTACCGCTATCCCACCGACAATCGCCGCACCCACCAGGCCTTCCTTTGCAACCTTGTCGTCAATCAGATCCTTCAAACTGCTCGCCTGGAGGTTCGCAGGTTCCAGCTCCAAGAGCAGCTCGTTGTATCGGCGTGCTTCCGCGTAGTTTCCGAGCTTGTAGTTCCCAAGGGCAAGGTAGTAGAGGCATTCGCGGCGGCGTTCACGCGAGTTGCGAAAGATTTCGGAAAGGAGGCGGACGCCTTCTTGTTGCTCGTTTCGCGTGGAAGATTTTATCAGGCCCTGCAAAAACCATCAATCAGTTTTCTATTGGACGGCGCAATGTACAGAACCAGCATGCGATGTGGAAAAGAAAGAAGGTTGAAGGACTGACCCAGGCATAATTGAATTTTGTTTGAAGACCAACGTATTCTCCCTCCTTCTCGTACTGTGCGCGGAGGACTTGGAGCTCATCTGGTTTGAGTGGCGATTCGACATCCGCAGCATCTAACAAATGGTCAGCTCGCTCGTTACTCAGTCGCACTCCTTCACCAGACTTCACACTCACAAGGCAAGGATGGCGACATTTCTGCTGTCTAGTGTAACCAAGTGGAGTTTAGGACAAGAGTGTTGATGTTCTCTACAGCAGATTTCCGAATAGAGACGATGCGACTGAGGTGGTAGTGATGTTGTAGATCGTTGAGTAGTATGTAGTCGGCAGTGCTAAGTAGTGTTCAGGTGACAGAGCTCGAGGAATCACTGAGTGACGTACGCGCGTGGCCGAAACTGCGGCCCAGTTCATTGCCGTTGGTTGCTGGGCGGGAAACCGCCGCACGGTCCATCACAACATTCAAAAGTCAACACCACGCTTACACTCGAACTCTATATCGCGACTCCACCATCACAGTACCGTTTTCTCCGCACAATCAGAATCAATTCAACTGCACACTTCAAGAATAATCCGAGCCATCCACACAGCCATATTCACATTTACGCGATCACTACCACACCACCCAACATGCTTCTCGACGAAGACCCTGCTTCGGTACGTCCCCTCTACCTTCAAGTCATCGCAACAACCCCGCGACGAAACCCAAAACCCACCCGTCTACTCCCAAAAATTCTCTTCTATATCATATATCTAACTCCGATCACAGCTCATAGCGCAATGCACCTCCCACTTCAAACTCGACTCTGACCGCGCTTCTCTTCTCCGCATCTCAGACTCCCTAAACACCCTATCCTCCTTCCGCCAACAGCACCTTTCGTCGCTGCAATCCACTCTCACCCGCCTATCTCGAACCCACCAGACCCTCTCCAGCAACCACAATCACACTCTCGCACAGCACAATCCCACCACGCACGCCGCCGAGATCTTGCGCCTCGACACCGAGAAGTTCAAGACGGCTAAGCAAGCGAGCGATCTGGAGATGGAGGGTGAACGTCTTGAGGCAGAGCTCGCGCGACTGGGGAATGTTTTGGGTGATTTGGAAATTGAAGGCGTAGAAGGTGGGGAGAGGGAGAAGACGGCCGAGGAAGATGCTACTGTGTAAGTCCACCATTCATGTTCTATCCCTCCCTGAGATTTTCCTCCGGGAGCTCGTGGGAAGTGAAGATGCATCTGCTAATTTGAAAACCAGACTCAAGCTGAAAGTCTATCGCACCCTCGGTATCGACGTCGAGGCCGATCCTACCACGGGCCAGTACAACAAAGCAGTTATCCGCAACGCTGCCAAAGGCGATGTTCACGTCGTCAATATCGATCCAAAGTTCTCACGCCACTTCTACACCAACTACTTCTGGCGGACTCTTGGGAACGAATAGATCCGATCTTTGGGTTGTTGCAAGATTTGTACTGGCGTAATCTTCACTGTGGAATATTCATCGTTTTGTTTGGGATTTCCATTGTTAGCTGCGGACTTGGAAGGGGATCGTTTTTTGAATGCAGGTGGTACCGTCCGAATTGGAGCCCGACTTGGGAGGATTGGGGCGTTCATGGCTGGCTGATGATGATGAAGATACCTTTTTGTGTTTATACCTGGCGACTGGCGTTTGAAATCGGGCAGAGACTTTGACTGTCATGTGCCATTCAGGGTCTAATGAAACACCAACGATATGTTACACTTTTCTCTTCCATTTTTCCGCGATCCATGTCCAGCGAGTGCTACATAAGTTGAATGCGCATCAGGAGAGAGAATATCTCGCTCCATTGTCTCAAGAAATGCATTCTCCGAAACCCCCCTCAAAACGCACATGTCAGTACAAGAAGGTCTGCGACGCGTCATACAGCCAGAATGATTTCATTGATTGTACATCGATCCTGTAACTAGCTATTCTGTGACTGTGTGATTTTATCTGCTCCAATACTGAATCACCGTTTCCTTTTCAACAAAACCCATTCAAAAACGAACGATTGGGAGATCCCACAGACAAGTCGTTCTGATGGTTCAGTGATACGCAATTCAAGTACTTCTTCCATTTCGCCTCTCCCACCCCCTAGCTTACATCCAAACGAACGCTCTGAGGTAGACTTTGAAGATCCATTGGACAAAAACAACCCTCGATTTTGTTACGCTACGGCAGTAAATCACTTAGCGTTTACCACTCTTCTTCTTTGCAGCGACGACCTTGAAGTTACCATTGTCGAGACTAGTCTGCTGTTGCTGTTGGGCGACCTGTCCGCTCTTCTTCGCAACCTCACTCCAACCCCCACCCGCCTTGTTCTCAGCCGGGGATGATGTGCTGCGCTCGTCGATGATGCCCTTGTCGGCTAGCTTTCGGCGGCGAAGGAACTCCTCGGCAAAATGACGGCTATCAATGTTGTGGGTAGCAGAGTGGACGGATTCAGTGATGAGGTCCATTTCTGCAGGGAAAGTGAGAAGAGAGGCAACGAAGTCGTCGGCTGTAATGATGTTAATATTTATCATGCAGTATCGTTCAGAAACTAGCTTACCATTGATGCTTCGATTCAAATCGCTGCGGAGCTCGTTTATGGCCCACTTCTTGAACTCTTCTTGTGCGTTTGCTTGCCCAATCGCGGGTCCGCCGGCGGTTGAAGCAGTCCTGGTCATCGAGACCTTCTTGGCAACAGCAGGAACGATACTGCTGCTGGCCGTTCGGATGGCAGCTGGTGGTGCAGGGGCGGGAATCGGTCCTTTCATTTTACCACTGGCTCCAACTGTAGTCCAAGCTCCACCCGCAGCAGCAGGCTGAGGGGGGGTATTCTTGCTGGCTAGATCCGCATATCGCTTCCCCGAGGCAACGGGCTGAGGTGTACTACCGAAACTGCTTGCTATAGCAGCAGCAGCCTGGGCAGCAGCACGCTGTTTCCGGGCCTCTTCTTCCTTCTGAATCTGCTGGAGCGTCTTCTTAGCATTCGCTCCAGGTTGGCTCGTGGGTTTTCCGACAAGAGGCTTAGCTCCCCATACGGAAGAGTTTGAAGTAGCCGGGGTGATTGGCGAGGCGCCGCTTGCCCAAGTAGAGCTGGAAGGCAGTCCAGGTTGAACAGTAGAAGCTTGGGACTGCGCCAGCAATTCTTGTTCCAATGCTTCACGGCGAGCCGCAGCAGCAATGGCTTCCCGTTCAGCGGCCTTCTTAGCCTCTAGCTCTTGAATCTGCTTGAGACTAGGTCCCTTGGGTGCTTCGGCAGGCTCCTTTGCCCATGGAGCAATCGACGCGCTGGGAGTATCTGCCGATGGAGTTTGAGAGCGGGATTCTGCAGCAAGAGAATCGGCAGCAATAGGCTTCCGTTGAGCCGCAGGAGCGGGAAGGGGAGACTGCGAAGGAGGTGGAGGGAATGGGTGGATGGCTGGTTCGACCTTGTTCCATGCAGATTGCACTTGTGCGGTTTGCTTTGCAGAGGCCGCTTTCTGGACCTGTTCGGTCAAAGACAGCGACTCGGTTTTGGAAGCATCCGAACTCTCAATTGCGTCTTGCTCAGATGCGGATGTAGGCTCGGATCCACGCTGGACATTATCTCCAGTGGAAGTCGCAGGCTTTGCGATCACACCCTCGGGACGTGCGGATGCAGAGGCCGGCTGATCAAGGTCAGTTTGCACCCGAAGGTCATGGAACTGCTGCAGGCGGTCCATTGATGCTTGCGCCGCCTGCTGGTCATTCTGTCCAAGACGGCTCAGAGCGTCATGTTCAGCTTGCTCGCGTTGAAGACGGGCACGATCGTTCAGCATGGCGACCACTTGCTGAGTTGAAGCATTAGATTCAGACGGTTGTTGACCGAAGCTCTGTTGGTTGCCAACAAAAGGCTGCTGGCCGGATCGGTTGATATTCAGGCGATCTACCATTCCTGAGATATCTTCTTCGCGGATGTGACCAAGCATGTCCATGTTAGAACCGACTGATCCCAATCCAGGTACGGGCGCAGCCCCTCTGAAAGCATTGTCAATCAAGCCTGGCACAGCAGGTGCGCCTGTAAGCGGTGCCTGCGTTGGAGAGGGTTGATATCCGCTGGGGGAGGTGATGCTGCCAAAGCTGGGTTGACTGTGCAAGCTGTGTGCACTGGAGTGGTGCTGAAGCTGGTGTGGCAGTATGCCGTGAGGCCCAATGCCTATCTGGGTTTGTTTCGCGATGGCCTGCTGTTGCGCAAGGTGTTCCTTTTGACGAGCCATGAGATACTGCTCCTCTTGCTTCCTACGCTCGAGGGCATTCTGCTGCTCAGCTGTCAAGGTAGTACCAAAGCTGGGGAACGCATTGGCAAATGGAGGTTGTGCGCCGCCAGTTGGACCAGCCGTAGCACTTCCAGCCCAAGCATTACCTGGCACTGTACTGGCAGGACCGTGGGGGATACCGATCTGGGGAACGAGGAACGGCTCACGCGAATTTCCGATCTTTCGAATGAGCTGAAGCAAGGGTTCGTAGTCAACATCTTCCTGCTTCTTCACCAGCAATTCAGGAGAGAAAAACCCTGCTTTGTACCAGTCATGCATTTCCAAGCCGGAGAATGGTCCTTGGACGTTACCGGATGGGTCGCGGTAGATCCAGCGCATTCTGTCAGGCATGACCATGGTGCGCTGCTGGGGTGGTGGAGGCTGGCTTGCAGCTGGGCTATTGACGCCGGGTGTCTGCACAGATGGCTGAGCTGTTCGAGTCTGATTGAGTGCCGCCATCGACAACGAAGTCGTGAGGTTAGCCGGTTGAGCGTGTGTATCCTCCGCATGTCCACCCGAGAAGTCTTCAAACAGATTGCGCCCCGATCTGAAAGGGCTGTCGGTGTCGCGCGGCGGAATCGCATTTCCAGGAGCCTGGCTGCCGAACGCCCCGCGACCAAAAGTTCCGGTGAGACTCTGTTGGCGATCGCCTTGACTGGATGCTTCATCTGCGGGCCGTTGTTGCTCGGACCGCATCTGCTCTTGCAACGCTGCTGGGAAAAGCGACCCCAACCTACTGGATTTACCGATGGTACCACCTTGACTGCCACCGAGCAAAGAGCTGCTTCCGAGGCCAGCCAAGCTGGGAGATTGTGCCTCTCCGACCGTGCCAAACAAGTTGTCCAGGCCGCCACGCTCTCGTACAGGTGTGCCGCCTATCGATTGTTGGCCAGTAGCCCAGGTACCTGCGCCGCCGAGTCCGGGTATCCCCCCGAGACCAGGAATGCTGGGGAATCCACGCGAAGGGCCTACACTCGAGGTCTGGCTCCTATCGCCTGCCGCATGTTCAAAGGCACCGGGGTTTCGACCCAAGGACCCCAGGCCTCCAAAGGCGTGATTATGCAATCCAGAACCTGCATTGGGGTCCAACTGAAAGCTTCCCATGCCGGGAAACTGCTGGTTCTGGTTATCAGGCTCTTCCGTGTCGCGATTGTCGCGGTGAAGTGCGCCGTGATCCGGGCTTTGATAAGGATTTGTGTCTGTGGGACTCATCGGCTCAGGCGGGCCATTTCCTCGATATTGTGGGGTCTGGTGAGCGCCATGGAATATATCACGAATGCCCGGGTTGTTTTCTGTCATGCCGAAAGCCGAGAATACAGATTCATCCCTAGGATCTTGTCGGTGGGGTGTCGTAAACGATGATAAACCCTGGGCTCTAGGCGGACTGAGATCCTGTCCACCCCCAAGAGCTGCACTTCCGGTTCTCAAATCATCGTCGGGATACGGATCCGTGTCATTGCTAGTCGGGCGATTGGAGCGCGCCTCTGCCCACGAGGAGCTTTGGGTAGGCTCCGCTTCAGAGACAGCTCCCAGGTTCCCCAATACTTGACTTTCCTGCCCCCCTTTACCGACATCTTCCATGCTTGTTTTACTCATGAGACCTTTAAACCTGCTTTCACCACGCACGCTCCCCATGCCCGACTTCTTTTCCGCCTGCGGGTGTGCAAAGCTTCCAAATGCGCCCATGGGTGAGAACCCTCCTCCAGGCGTTGCGGACCATGGCGAGGTAGTACCACTGGTTCCAAACGGTGCAGTTGTGGTCCGTTTCAAGGAGCCGAAGGGATTCGCATTGTCGACAACCGCCTTTTCTTTGTCCCGCTCTTCGGGGGCACCTCCGTCCTTATAATCGGTGCGACGGCGTATCAACGATGGGGGCGGGGTGACGGCGCTTATCTCATCGCGAGAGAACCGGGAGGCAGATGGCGACGCAAGCGAGTGAGTGTTGGCGGGGAACGGAAACGCTTCGGAAGTGTCACGGCGACGGTTGCCTGGACGAGCAGTCGTGGGAGAGGAAAGACCATAGGCGCCAGCTCCAGAGACAGATGCCTTTCGTAGGACAGATCCTTCTTTCGGAGTTCCGTCTTTATTGGTATTCTGCGTGGGTGGTTTCAGAGGCGAGTTGACAGACGAGGTAAAAAGCTAAGCGAGAAACAAAAAGTCAGACGACGAAGCTCAACACGACGCAAGGGAAAGCATGTAGGAGGGTGGGTAGTAGCATACCTCTCTCTCTTCATCGCCCATGTCAGTGAGGCTAAGGGGTACAATGCTACCGTCTTTGTCCCAACAGAGATCGACCCCGCTTGCACCGTCTCTGCCATGGTCGTCCTTGCGGCCCCAACTGGCACCAGAGGTACCGTTGGGGACGTTAGGCTCCCAGTTCCCCACGTAGAGATCTGACAGGCCGTGGTTGATGTCGTCCGAGGCCCGTTGTGCGCGGAAGAGATGCAACATTTGATCTCTAGAATAGCGACCCTCGGCGACACTGCCATTCCGTTGGACGTGAGGTGGGACATACACGGAAGGGGTTGTGTTCGGGACATTTTGCGCGCCAGTGGGGTCGCGAGCAGCGGGCTGGGAGGTCGAAGCGGAAGGAGGGTTGGTGGCGTGTGAGGGTCGCCGAAATGTTTGCGTCGCACCGTTGGCGCGTCGAGACCTAGAGTTGTTGGGTCAGTACAATCGAACACAGATCAACACGATACATACACGCCCATGCTCGAGGAAGGTTTTTGTTGACGCGTAATTGGAAATGTGCAAAAATGCAAGGGTAAAGGTTGTAGCGAGAGGGGAGTAGTGGAAATGGACCGATAGTGAAAGTTTGTGAGCGAGAACAACAGAAACCGTGAGAATAATTGAGAACAGCGGGAAGAAGGAAAAGGTATGTCAACAAGTAGTCGGCATGGAACAGTAGATTGTTCCCGGCACGCAGCCAAGAGCAGCCAACCAGCCGGCAAGCAGGCAAGCAGTACTTACCAGTCGGCGCCAGAATCTGCACGCGAGGAAGAGGATGATGCCGCAGCGGCGAATGAAGGGGGAGCCATGGCGGAGAAAAGAAGGAGTTTCCTGAGAAAAAGTGACGAGAGGGAATGCGAATGCTGGCTAGATGCAGGATGGATGTACTGAATGTAGATGCAGCAGCGACCAAGGACAATGGATGATGATGCGCAGACAGGTGCGACTCTTTTCTTCAGAGGGATGGGAGAAATTGAACGGGCGAACAGCAGAAGCCGGTGGGCCAGGTAGAGAGGCGAGATTGGAGTGCGAAGGTGGTACAGTGGGATCGAGAATGCGGTGTCGAGGAAAGCGACGAAAGAAAAGAGAGCTTGTACTTCTTTGCCCCCAAAGATCTGAAATGTTCCCGGTACTAGCGAGCGTCACGTGATGCTCAACCCGCTCCGGCTCTCTCGTGGGAGAAGCGCTGGTAGTCCAACCCAGCCCCGTCATTACTTGCAAATTACACTGTGCAGCTTCTAACCGCGCCTGGACACCATCCGCGTCTACGTGTTGTCGTTGATCTTCGTTGGCTTCGTCTGGGGCCTTCTCGACCGACTCGAGGTGGCCCATTGCCATCTGTTGCCATCTGTTGCCAGTCCATGATGCCTACAACCGCACCGAGACGGTGTCCGCATCTCCGCCTGCATCCTCATTGGAGTCTCCCAGTTCTTGTAGACATCACTCCGTGGAGAATACTACTTCCGGGCCCGCCCGTTGATCACCACACTAACCGCTCGTTCCTCCAGCATGCACACGACCTCCTGTACATGGACATGGCCTCGAAACAAAACCTACGTAGTGAACTCCATATCGACGGCCTACAATACAGGAATGGATTTTTTTTCTCTCTGCAACATGTATCGTGGTATGGTAAGATATGTTTTCTCGAAGATAAGAAGTAGTGTGTATGATCGATGTTGTGGATAGTCCAGTATAACACATCCGGCCCTGATATCTCTCGCAAAAGCAACTGGGCGTACTTGCTCGAGAACCTCATAGCTCAACTATTTATGGCATCAACGTAGCAATATATCAGATAATCGGACGGTCATGAGGCCAAATCACTACAAGGTCGCGTGTCTGCATACAACCACATATCTACTCGCTTGTACATGCGCAACAGATGCCCCTGCCATTCCGCATGAAGTAATCTCCTCCTATATTACAGGACGCATACAGCGACTCGATGCATCATCACTTGCACTCACGACCACACATTGGCCATCTCAAGTCCTTCAGCAAACAAACCATAGCCCCATCCCGCCTTGCTGCATACTCTCACCTGTTGCATCCTATCAATATCGCGGGGCTGACACCGACTGTTCGTTCTGTGGTCCACTACCAGTAAACCACCCTCTACAAAATCCACCGACATCGCCCACCCTCAACGATCGCACCTTGGCTCCCACCGATGGTTATGATCCTACACTTCGTGTATTTCTGGGCCCGTGCAGGGTCTCAGAAACGAACGAGGTGGTTTGTTTGCCTATGGATGCAGTAATGTTTGCTCCTCCGCAGCCAAAGTCATGACGTGGGACCATCGCCTACCTTCATCCTATTGCAAGTAATGGCTTCACACTCGTATCAGTCTATTTTTTTATCCATCGCCCAACTCCCAATATCCATGTGTGTCCATCTTGTGTAAGTATAAGGCAGAGCAGAACCCGCTGGTGCATGCGTGGAGGGACGATCCCTTTAGGCATGCAATAGTCCCACTGCTCGTCCATTCACGCGCACCTGTATCGTTACTTGTGTGCCCATTGTTTGCTGCTTACAGTTCAGCAAAGTTACTCCAAATACCGTCCCCCGGTGTATCCCCTACTCAGCTGATCTTGTTAGTACCCACCTGCACTCCCAACACATTGCAGATAGCTTTCCACCTGTCCCTTATTTTTTCTTCTTCATAGTGTACCACAACTCCCCTTACTGGACCGAAGTGGAAGATATTCCTCAACACTGCGTGCATGATAACAGTCTCCATCAGCGCCACGCCTGGATCTCGCCGTGAGGAGTTAATGCCCAAGCTAGCATGCTTGCTAACGCTCTTGTACCAAGAATTGGACTTAGCAACGGTCTCCCGAGCGACAAGTGGTGGGGAAGAAGGTCTATCAACGTGACCCGCAATCGAGGTCGAGATTATTCGAGATCCTACGCAGCCTCATCGGCACGGCCTAGAGGTGGTGCAAGATACTTCACCAACCCAGCATCCTACCTTCACAGTAGCAGGTCAGGCTCTCGACACCCACGCATGATGTATACACGACCACAACTTCACAACTTCATGGACAACTACGATAGCCCGGGCTACCGACGAGGTCTGGGGTATCGTTCGTCAGGATATCCATATCATGACCCATACAGTATGAGTGGGTACGGACACAGGAGTGGGAGTGGGAGTGGGGGAAGTGGATATTTTGGCTCTTATCATTCACCCCTTGGACATTATAGACGTTCCTATTCATCGAGACGTTCTTCCTATGGGCCATCATATTCCTCACGGTGGCGAGACGATTTCTCAGATGGGGAATACAACGACTATGACCAGTATTACGGCGGCAACGATGACAGCGATGAAGATTTTGGCGGGAGGTATCGGCGAAACAGATTATACTCAAACGATTACTATGACGACGACGACGATGATGACGAAGACGGAGAAGACTTTTACGGGGAGGATGATGATTACAATGATTACGAGGATTATGGCTTGCATTATCGTCAACGGCCCAGCTTCTATTCCGGCTATGGCCGTCGTAGGCAGCATGAGTACTATTATTGAGCAATTATGATTGGATTGATATGCCTTGGTTATTCTACGAAACGTGACACTGATAGACCGCCATCAAGAATACTCATGAAATGATTCCGAAAAACAAGAACTCTTAACCCCTCCCTTCTTGTTTATCGTGAAAAGAGCGTTTCTTCTCTCTATACTTTATTCCTCGTCTCCCATTCCTATATTCCACCCATCAAACATCCACAACATAGCCCTTGACCCATTAATCCTTCCGTTCCCCACTGTGTCCCACCCAACGCCCCTATCAGGCAAACTATTTACGAACGTCACCTTGAACCCCTCAAAGGATCCAGGTCACTTGTCCGGGCCAGTTAAGCTGCCTAGACACGCGAGAACTCCGCAATCAATCAACCCGGAACATACGGAAACACAACTACAAAAAACGTTTATACATAGAAACAATAACCCGGTAAACGAACTCACCAATCTTCTACTAGTCACGCAGATCTCTGGACGACAAAGGTAAGAGTTTCGAACCCGGAACGCAAACTTCTGATCCCGTCGTCCATACACGCACGAGCATAATAGGTAGAGGTATGGTATATGTTCATCACGCGCTCTGGCTCTGTTGTTCTTTCCCTCGCTAGTACTATATATATCCTACTCAAATACAATATCACATCACCACCACATTTGCTATTGGCAAGCCTTACTCTACTTCCAGTGAGCTTTACAGCTCAACGCATGGCATATCTGTCTCCCACTACTTCTCCAATCCCAACCAATATTGCACTTTCTCGCCATGGTATGTAACAGGCTGAATCACCGTCTGCCTTCCACTCATAAACCCGAACCCTGTGAGGCGGAGTCGCGGCAAGAGCTACTTGGTGGGTCGACTGACGAACGGGAGATCGGGAGCTAGGAATGCCACTTCGGGTGAGTGTGGACGTCCTTCGTTTGGCAAAGGAAACATTCATCATCCAGCGGCACGGATATTGGACACAGGGCTTGTTGAGATGGACCGGCAATCTTTGAGACATGAACTAGTCGTGTGGAAAAATAGGTATCGGATGCTTGTAGGCGGAGTGGAGTTATTGAAAGTGACCGAGGAGAGGGAATGGTGAGATTCTGGGTGAGAATGCGGATGGTATGGATTGCTGTCGTGATAGTTGGGGCGCATCGCGTTGTGATGTGTTCGATTGAAGTTAACGGTTAGATCTATATATAATACATCATATGCTGGGTTGGCTAGGTCCCATCCCTGCAACTTGAAGTGGCTCATAAGTAAGAGAAAAGACCATCCATACACGCTCTTCGTGACCCCCTTCCTCTACACATCATCGGTCACGCTTCTTTACACCTAGACACTCATTGTCCATACGAAATGTGTATACTTTTTCACTACGCATACACCTGTTCCCCTTCACACCAAGAGACTCTTCTGCAACCGTGTAGCTACATCACTTCTTCTCCTTCTTCCCCCTTTTCTTCGTTGTCACGCTATCAGGTGTATTCTTCCAGTTGTTATGTCAATTTGGGGAGTGAGGATAGTTGGTGGTATGCTTGTCCAAGATTGTGGAAGAGAGTGATTTCGCCGCCTTTGTGTGTCAAATGTACTGCGAGGAAGAATGAAGCAAGTGGCTCGGGGAGGTCAAAGTGGTTCGATAAGATAGTAGAGCAGGTTGATGATGAATATTGAGTAATGTACTGAATTTTATGCCGCACAAATACACGAGGAATCAAGAATTGTCCACAGTGCCAATCTACTATATACACATTGGAAGATAAAACATACAGTCAGTCGTGATTCACTCTTTGTGCCCACTCCCTGGATCCACACCGTATATCGTCTGTTCTATCACCAAATCCGCATCACCTCCATCGTCCTTGGGCCGATCAACCCCATCTGGATCGCGCGACCGATTCCTCCCATAGATTTCTTCTCGACGTCTGTCCATGCGAATGAGGCTCTCACAGAGGCGGTGGAGAAGCCACTCTGGTTCGGACATACCCGACATCATCGGGCTATCTGACCCGATCCAATCCCACTCCACCAACCCTTCCTCCTCGTCCTCCTCGCCTTCTGCATCACCTCTCGTTATGGAGCCCCGGGTGTTTCTGATAAGCCGAGTGAACTCAACCCATTCTTCATACTCGTATTGCTTAGGGGTGGGATGACGAAGATCAGCCACCACACGCCTAATGTTCAATGCGAGATGTCTTCCAAGAGATGATGAGTCTAGCTCGTCCGTTTCTTCAGTATCAGCATTACGATTAGATGATGTGGTAGGAGAAACAGTTTCCTGCTTCTCAATATCTGTATCACCTGGCTGAGGTCCACCTGATTCCTCATTTGCATCGGGATCCGTCGCTTCGAACCCTCTCTTTAATCTTCTCTTCAAAGCTTTTCGAGCTTGAATTCCCAAGATCCACTGAAGGAGCCAAGGGTGCTTTTCGAGAAAATCCCTCCATATACCGTGTTTGGGGAGAACGGTGAAGTCCGCGAGTTGATTGCTCCACTCCTTGAACTTGTGCACCACGGTGTCACCCATGTCTGACACTAATACCGTTATAGTAGGTACAGCAATAAGACTCCATATGACGAAGAAGGTTCGGCCTGCGTTCGTTTTTGGAGAGAGATCGCCATATCCGATCGTCAGAAGGGAAATGTAGCAAAAGTAAAGCGCTCGGAAGTAAGTCATGTTCTGGGCTTTCTTCTCTGCTTGCCAGAAGACGACAGCTCCCACACACCACAGAATACCGAAAGCGATCACAGAAATCACCAGCGCAATCCACTTTTTGAACCTTCGCGACCGCATCTGGATATCTCGCATAGCTTGGAATCGCTCTTTCTCTTCACGAAGGAGAATAGCGCGAGCCTTCTTCTTCTTCTTTCCCATGAGTGATATATTTGAGACTACCAGAGACAGGGGATTGCTGCCTGTGTTTGATGGCGATGCCGTGTCGTTGATTGATGTTCGTAGTACTCTAGGCTGAGTGGGCATGCTGATCCTAGGACGTGTGGCTGCATTGACCGTACGCCTTCGAATCACGTGGTGTTCGTTGCTCTCGCGCTGCCGAAGATCAAATGAGTTCTGAGCAGCCAGATCTCTCGTCCTTACTCTTATTCGTTCGGTGTGCTTCAATACAATATTCTGCTCCCCCATTTCTCGCATGAACTTGTAGATGGAATTGACGATCAAAGCCAGGATCACGATACCCCCAACAGAATACGGGATGACCATGCCTCGAGATAGATCTGTAGTAGGGTAGAAGTCGCCGAAGCCCACTGTGAGAATGGTGACATCGCAAAAGTAAACCGCGTTGGCGAAATGCCATCCACTTTGTCCGGAGTCAGTCTCAATCTTGGAAAACGTTGCTGCGCCCCCTCCAAGCCAGATGATGAAGGCCATTGTCTGAAGGATCAACGTTCTTTGTGAGTCGGAAAGGATAAAGTCGTCCGGATACCGTCCCAAGAAGTGACCCAGCATGTTGATCATCAAGAGTAAGGAGCAAAGTAGATACATTGCAGCAGCTGCTACAGCATACCAGAACCCTTGTGTATAGGTCTGGTTTGGTCTGAGCGGTGGGAAATTCAGCTCCATACTGACTGTGAGGCCAATCAATAGGCCCGATGCCAGGAGCCAGAACAGTATAGTGGCAGGTAAGGCGACGATGTACCTTATGCGTTGAGTGAAGTTGAATAGAAGGAACAGATTCCCTAGAAAACCGCATATCAGGCTGACAACATTGAGCCAGTAAACCCTAATACATGTCAGTGAGCATTCATACTCTGTACTAGACAGCTATGTATTGGAAAAGATCATGACTTACCACCCTGGATCTGCATATAGGGTTCCGTCTAGTTCAGCAAGAAACTGACCTCCTATGTTTATTTGTGCCCTCCATGAAGTCACTAGAGCAGCGATAGAAGACAAGTTTGCAAGTGGGCCGAGAGTGGCTCCTAGAAGAGGTATCAGAGCAGACGCCCACCACCAGTCACTGTCAGAATCAGCGATGCACGCGTGAATACCGGAATACCAGGGGTAGAATGTTAAGAAATACACGGCTGACATTTTGGTAAAAAGGAGACGCAACAAACAAGAAGCAACGTCAAGAGTCCCGTTCGAGTAAGGAAGCTTTGTTAGCTTCGAGGATGATAACCAAGTGCCACGGAAACAGGTACAGCATAGAGTGAAGTACTGGTGAATAGACATGGCAGTTCGGGACAGGGATGCACATACCTATGTCGTAGTTCCTCAAGATCTTTTTTCGGGACTGTAGAGCTTTCTGTATGATTCCACATTGCTCCACCCTCCCTGAATTCGATTGTCCCATTGCCGGTATTCTCGGCGACTCCCTGGGCTACGCGCGGATGCCATGGCTGATCCATACCCTGAGATGAGTGCAGGTGGGAGATGTTACGAAGTAATGATGGCAATGCGATCGCATCAAGACTGTAAGCTGTTGACACTTCTGTTTGGTAAATGATGTAATGAACCTTGGCTGCCACATCGGCAGTACTATTCGGATGATGGTGAAAGAAGTTACATAAGCCCGAATGGCGTGGAAAAATTGGTGGTTCGGCGTGACAAAGAAATTGAGATCGGATGTGTGTGTTACACAACGAACGGCTATCAGAGGTGATCGGGGCGAGTGTGTGCAACCAGTAGCGGCTATCCGTGGAATGTATATATATGAACAGATGCGCGGTAGGAGCAATATACTCTGCGAAATTGGTTGTTTCACTGAGTTGCTTCCGTGAGCTTATATACGTCAAGCGTCAAAACCACCTGCAAGCTTGGGTTTTGTGATTGGATGCAGATACACATTTTAGTGATCACAAGCGTCGCGAATCTCAGCCACAGGCCGCTGACCGTCATACCAACATGCATTGAAGCTTTTACAATCTACATTTAACGACTAAAACCACGCCGTATGAAGACATTACTGCGACTTTAACTTCTCTGTGAGCTCAGGAACCTTTTCAAATAGATCACCAACTAGACCAACGTCCGCGACTTGGAAAATGGGAGCATCGGCGTCTTTGTTGATTGCGGCGATGACTTTGCTGTCCTTCATACCCGCCAAATGCTGAATCGCGCCCGAGATACCAGCACATAGATAGAGCTGCGGTGCCACGTTCTTGCCCGTCTGTCCAACTTGGAGACTGTTGTCTGCAAATCCACTGTCGACGGCAGCGCGCGAAGCTCCAATGGCAGCGCCGAGAGCATCCGCTAGAGGTGGCATGAGACGGTCAAATTCTTCTTTCGATTTGAGGCCTCTTCCTCCAGACACCACTTTATCGGCAGAGCCCAGATCTGGTCGGTCAGACTTGGCCAAGTCTTCGGAAATCCATTCTGTTGCGGACTCGACTTTGGGATCTGATCCCTCTTCGATGGCGGCAGATCCACCATCAGTTTCAGGTGCAGGGAACGCGGTACCGCGTACAGTAATGAGCTTTGTGCTGTCCGAGGATTGTACGGTGAGGATAGCGTTGCCGGCATAGATTGGTCGTACGAATGCTGAAGGTCTGTTAAGAAATAGAAGGAATGGTGTATAGAACATGCCACTCACTATCTTCGCTCTCAATGGCAGTGATGTCGGAGATCATCTGGCTATCAAGAAGGGCAGCAACGCGGGGCATTACATTCTTTCCGAACGCCGAGTGACCTGCAAAGATGTGGGTGTATGCTCCCTTCTTGATGTTGTCGACTAGTAGAGGAGCGTAACTTTCGGGGAGACCCTGTTAAAAGAGCGTCAGCGTTCAGGAAGTCGACAAAGGATGATGCCACCCTAACCTTATCATACGCTGCACTTTCCACATATACAATCTTTTCAATGCCCTTGACCTTCGCAGCTTCCTCTGCTACCGATTTTGCCCCACTGCCAGCAACGAATGCTGTTATCGAGCCTCCGAGCTTTGTTCCGGCCGAGATGGCAACGAGCGATGAGTTGCTGAGCTTTCCATCTTTCTGCTCCAAAAGAGCAAGAGTTGAAAGTAATCTCGAGTAGGATATGTACTGGGGAACGGTAACGGGTTGTGAGAGCCGGAGCTGGGTTCGAGCTTGACGGAGGACTGATTTGCGCGCGACGGAAAACATGATGGCGGAACTTGGAGAGGCGCAAGGCGTGATTTTGAGACTGCAGTATAGGAAACCCACCCCAATGATTCACGGACCGGCGCGGCACAGGAAGAAAGACTGTCGTCGAGGTGACAAGCGCAGTGATGGGGTTCGGAACGTGAAAGCATTCACCACCATGACCTCGGCTTAACGAAGGCGGCTCGGAATTGAATACACAGCGTTTCGAGTTTAGGGTGGGACGTACATTACTTAGGTAAGCGTGGTGTTCTTCCGCTCACTCAGCCAAGGGAAAAGTTGGGGAGCAGCACGCACCGCGAACAGACGCGACGGCACCATTGATCGCATCCCATCTCCCTCCACATTCATTTCCAGCGTCCACACCGCACCCCCCAGAATCCTGTCTATCCCACGCGCGTGACATCTGATTGCGCCCTGCGAGCTACGCGCCTCCCACGCCTGGGCTGCCTCCTACACAGCTGCCCCGTCTTCTCCATTGAGTGCTTGAGTGAGTGAAAGAGTGTTGTCGCAGCAATGGCCGACGACGCGACTGCGCCTGCGACTACCACCAGCGCATCGACGCAACCCCCCGCTGGAGGCGAAGGTGCGACCCAGACGCAACCCAATGATCAAGGTCTGTCTCCACCTCCCATAACCCTTCGCATCATCTTCCATCCTTCCTCAAGACTACGGCTGGGTGCCCAACACACACACCATGCCCGACTTTGACCATGGACTCGTGGACCTACGCCACGCCTCGAGATACCCATTCACCCCATCAGAACTAAATGTTATTCTAGATACCCCAATGGTTGAAGATGCTGCTGTCAAAGAACAGTCGCACGAACCCTCGACTACCGCCCCTGCCCCTGCATCCGACAACCCTCTCGACGCCCCCGAGGCCCCTCGCCCCGAAGTAGAAGATGCAGATGGCCAAGATGATGAAGAGATGGGCGGTGTTGAAGATGCAAAAAAGGAAAAGGAGGGAGCAGAGGTCGACCCCGAGGCGCAAGCCAAGGCAGATCTCCAGGCTGGAGCGCGCTCACACTTGGTCGCGCAGACCTTCGCGACCATTATCCCAAGTTACGCTGCATGGTTCGACATGCGATACATTGATCACCGTGAGCGCAAGGCCCTGCCCGAGTTCTTCAATGGCCGTAATCGCAGCAAAACCCCCGCCGTCTATCGTGATTACCGCGATTTCATGATCAACACATATCGCCTCAACCCCGACGAGTATCTTACTGTGACCGCCTGCCGTCGTAACCTGGCAGGTGATGTTTGCGCCATTATGCGCGTCCACGCTTTTCTGGAGCAATGGGGCTTGATCAATTACCAGGTCAGTGAAGGAAGTGTGTACCAAGTATCTTTAGCATCTGGATTAACCAGCTATCTAGGTCGATCCTCAGGAGCGCCCCTCAAACATTGGCCCGCCATCTACTAGCCACTTCCGTCTCACAGTCGATACCCCTCGAGGGCTCCAAGCATTCCAGCCTGCCCCTGCATCTCGACTGACCGAGGGAAAACCCCACGCTGGCACAGAACGGGCTGCGAGTCAGCAGCCCACTGCGAAAGCAGACACCAAGTCCATGGTCGGCCGGAACATCTACGAAGCCAATGGCAAAGAGGTCTCTGCAGAGCCCAAAGAGGGAGCGGCCGCCAACGGTGAGAGCGCAGCCAATGGCTCCGTGAGCATGGAGAAACTCGAGGCCCAGGCGAAAAGTCCACCCAGGAAAGTCGTTTGCAACAGCTGTGGTGTAGATACTAGTCGTGTATACTTTCACAACGCCAAGCCGGAGCCATCTGGCCAGATCAGCTTCATCGGGGGAACCAAAGTCGAGATTTGCCCCAGATGTATGGTGGATTATCACTATTCCAAGTCTTTCCAACCGGAACACTTCACCAGAGTGGAACAAAAGAACTATCCCACCTCGCTAGATGACGACGAAGAGTGGACAGACGAGGAAGTCCTGCGGTTACTCGAAGGCCTGGAAGTGCACGATGACGATTGGAACGCGGTTGCCAACATGGTCGAAACCAAAACAAGGGAGCAATGTGTGATGAAATTCCTCCAGCTTGAGATTGAGGACAAGTACCTGGAAGCCGATGTGCCACAGTCGGACAACGGGACGCCTTCGATCAAGTTCCTCCGCGATCTCGAATATCTTGCCGAGGGCCGCATGCCTATCTATCACGGCGATAACCCCATCCTAAGCGTCGTCAGTTTCATGGCCGGGCTTGCACCTGCGAATGTCACCGGAGCAGCTGTCGCAGCTCAGCGAAGTGTTAGCCAGATGAAGCAAATCATGCAAAACAAGATTGAGAAGGTCGGCGCCCCGACATCCGAGAAGGGCAAGGAGAAGGAGAAGGAGAAGGAGTCAGAGAAAGAGAAGTCGTCGGGAGATGAAGTAAAGAACGAGGATGCCATGGATGTCGACACCACAACGGAGACTTCAGCTGCCGTTGTCAGTGCAGGTGCCGAAGCATCTGATCCACTTGCCACGCTTCCCTTTGCTCTATCTGCTGCTCGTGCATCGGCTCTCGCATCTCATGAAGAGCGACACGTCACCCGTCTCGTCTCTGGTGCCGTCAACCTCCAGCTCCAGAAGCTTCAACTAAAGATGGCTCACTTCAACGATTTTGAAAAGCTACTCTCCGCTGAACGCCGTGATCTCCAACGCCGTCGCCAACAGCTATTCACGGACCGACTCAACTTCCAGAAACGTGTGCGTGCTTTGGAAGAGGCCACAAAGAAGATTGGCAGCAATCTCGGTGGTCAAGGCCTTCCTGGGTCGGTCAACCCCGAGGATGCTGTTGCCGCCATTTCGGAAGCCCTTCGCACGTTCGGTGTTGGTAAAGGAGAAGAGGGTGTGGGTGTCAAGGCGGATAGCGTGGATGACAGTGTGCAGCCCATATCAGAAGGCGCTGAGGGCTTCGGGAGAGTTGAGGTTTAGTTAACCCCAGTAGCATCCGAAACTGTGAGAGACCGTTGGCTTTATTGACAGTGCAGAGTCATCACATCTGGTTGGAAAGATGAACCAGAAGTGTTGCATCAAGAAGGGTCTATGGATATAATGGGTGTTCTGGCGCCTTGGAGGTTTTGTCTTGCCCGATCGTCTTCGTGGCTTGGTCTCCTTTTGAGTTCTTTTGGTATTGTATACTGGCGTGTCTTACTACAACAAGAAGACATTGCTGTACAGTAGTTTCCTAACGAAGATCTTCTTTGCAATTCTTGCCCCATGATGGGAATCGCTTCATCCTATTATGTTGAATCATTTATCCGCGCTACTGCGTCGATTCCCGCTCAAATACATAGTGGATGGTCATTCAGTGAACGCAATTGCTCGTCTCACTTGCTACATAGGTATGTAGGTCGGTGAAGAACGGGGTTCGAGAACTCGATGTCACGTGATCGGTATTTTTCGATTCAGCGGCTTAGAAATCTGAACTGCACAACCATCCCTTCGAATCCGCGCGCCAATCGACTGACAAGCTCCATCTCCGCCAACACCATTCTTTCAACGCTTTCTTTTGATATTGTCTTTTACTTTGCATCATGTTCCGGCCCGCAACACGATTGATTGCGCGCCCCGCGGTGGCGCGTCTGCTTCCGCGTGCGGCCGCGCCCACTCGACGATACCTTTCCACAGCTCCCCCGTCCCAGAAGTCCCGGAGTTGGAAGAACCTAGCTGCCAGAGTCGGTGTTGCAGGAGCCGTCATATATTACTACAATACTACTGAAGTATTCGCAGAAGAACCAAGTCGTGAGTGGACACAAATCATAATGGCGATCAATGGCAATTGACACAGCTCAAGAAATCGTGAAATCGCTACCTGAGACCGACCAAGAAACCGAAACATTACCTACCATCGAAGCGCTGGCCCTGGAACGCCAACAGCGCAAGGCACAGATTGAGGCGCAACAAGCGAAGGAGGCAGCGAACGCGACTGAGGTCGCCGCGGCTTCTGAAGCAGGTGGCGTAGGTGGTGGTGTAGAGGAGTTGGAGGCAGAAGCTGGCCAACAAGGTGCATTTAATCCCGAGACTGGAGAGATCAATTGGGATTGTCCATGCCTGGGAGGTATGGCAGACGGCCCTTGCGGAGAGCAATTCAAGGCTGCCTTCAGCTGCTTCGTGTACTCGACTGAGGAGCCGAAGGGAATGGATTGCATTGAAAAGTTTAAGTATGTTTTTGTGCCGAGAGAGACTTTCTGGGAATCTAGCGTACTGACAATTATACAGGGACATGCAGAACTGCTTCAGAGAATATCCCGAAATCTACGGCGCTGAGCTTGACTCGGATGAGGAGGACGATGCGCCCGATGCTGCACCAGCTGATGGCGAACCACTCCCGCCTATCGCAGATGCTCCTGCTGCAGACAGCAGCGACGCCGCTTCGTCACAAACATTGTCGGATATTGCCAAAGAGCATGGCCTCACCAAACCATCCAAGCCTGACCCCAATGGCTTAGTACCCGAATCATACCGCCCGGAGGAGCCTTCGAAGACAAAGGATGAGCCCGTGAGCGAGCCCGAAGCGCTCGTGCCTAAGGCAACGCACGACGCGACACAGGAAGCGGCTGATAGAAAGTAGGGCATGCCATAGTCAACGGATTGTACGATACCTCTTCTTCTTTGCAGCATTCTTGGAGCATGCAGACAGACTTTCAGTGGCATTTTCTCAGGAGCTCTAGCGAATCTTTGCTCTGGTAAAGACAAAAATGTATATTATGTGTAACTAATACAAGAGTTCCCACTATGTTCCATATATCTCAAACCATGCTAGAAACATATAACTAGTGGCTCACAATGCAAATGTACTGGCCCATAAGCACGGGTAGCAGCATTGATGTACTGATGTGTTTGGTAAAACATGGCAGTGCCTGATGTGGGCGAGGATGCTGTGTTAGCGCAGGCGGTTGGTCGTCCAGATGCGTGCAAATGACGTATGCGCTAAAAAGCTACCTGGTCAACCGGGCCCGCCCGCAGGCCAGACGCATGTGAACAGCTTGCTTGCTTCCTCCTTTGCAGACCTTGTCACTCTCATCACACGACTCCGTTATCTCTCACTCTGCGCGCCCTCTCTTGTTCATCTGCATCCGCTCCCATTTCCCACTTACACCTCCCGCGTATACTCCCAATCACTCCTCATCCTCTCGCACCACACTAGCCACCATGTCGTACGCTGATGCTGCTGCCAAGGGCCCCAAGCAGAGCCCTGAAGAAGTGAGTTGCCATCTCGGGTCGAACGCGTTTGGTACATGAAAGTAACACTAACAATTTCGCAGGCGTAAGTCATTACTGTTACACCTTCATTAGCGCATCTGACTGCTCTGGTGGTCACACCTCAATAGTCATCGTTTTTGGACTCCAAAGGGAATGTCGCTATCTTTATGTTGACCCTCTACTAACGCGTTCTCCTGCAGTCGCGCTCCGGCCTTGCCCGTAGTCGAGAAATCCGACGACTCGGTCGCTTCGCTCATCGATGTTGACTCCCCTCACGTCTCTTCGGTGCCATCAGACTTCGAATCTCAATCCGTCAAGACCGACACACAAGCCGAGCGCATCGACCGCGAAGCTGAGGCCCGCGAAGCGCGCGAGAAGGCGCAAGCAGCCGCAGACAAGGCCAAAGCTAAGGCAGCTCGGGGAGGTCAGTACGCCAGGGCCAACAGCGACAACCCCGTTGTGCTAGGCAATGCGTTGACGGTCGGAATCTTCACCACCGTCATCGGTGTTGGTGCCTACAGGAAGTACGTCCGGGACGAGCTGTCTTGGAAGGTTGTGGGTGCCTGGGCGGGTGTTGTCGGTCTGTTCGGTGTCGCCGATTACTACGTGTCGCAGTAAGTTTATGGTACTTTATCATACGATCTCAGAATAATGGCTAATGTGTCTCCAGATACTTTTTCCAAAAGTACCCCCCCAAGAAATAGATTCTCGGTCTCATCTGTCATCCCACTTTTCTTCACTTCGATTCTACTCTACCGAATTAATTCATGAGACGATCTCGAAGATGAAGCTTGAATACTCTCACCTCTCTTCGAAACTTCGGTAGCCGGGTTTTTCTTCTTCTGAAATACCACCAAATATTGATTCCCCACTATCCTCCTTTGGCAGTCTCACATCGGCTTGTGTACCACCTCAACTCATCTCGACCCAACTCAACTCAATTCAGCTTTTATTGGTTTGGCAGTGGATGGAAAACGTGCGGGATAGGAGTTCTGGCCCTAAACGACTTTTGATGAGGCAAGGCATGTGTGCACGTTGGTTTGGATCTTTTGCTGTGGTTTGCTTTTTTCTTTAGCTCGAGGTTGCGTGTATATACCGAATCCGATTATGTTCAAAAAAGCATACAATCCACTCAATCATTACCCGTGTCTTAAAGTCTCGAGATGTACACATACTTGACACGGAGAATAAGTCCAATCCGTCCCCTAGTTGATCTTTCAAATCACAAGCAAATCTCACTACAATATGCCGAATTGTCGCTCTCGTGACACAAGGAGTAAAGCAACAAGGAGAGTCGGTCTTGACTGATAGATACACATTCCCCCACCAAATCACACCCCACGACTATTGAACTAAACACCATTTATTCCCATCCATGCACAATCTTACACGTCACAGCGAGACTATAGGAAAGCAAAAGGGAGAAGAGAAAAACAAAGATCCGCATACACTAGCTAGCCACGCTTGCTCGCAAATGCTATGTGAATCATACATTCAGTCAGCCGAAGAAAAACAAGAAAAGTGGAAAGAGGGGGGGGAGAGGAAGGAAAAAGTAACAAAGACGTGGGAAATGTGAAACAAAGGTGGTGGAAGAGGAGAATAACACCCTCGGGGGTATAAGCCAATGGAACGAAGAAGAAAAGGAGAAGAGAAGAAAAAGGAACAACGAAGAGTCCCGCAAAGCCTTCGCTTGATCCGGAGAAAAGCAAAGAAGAGAGAAGAAGAGAATAACAGAAACAAGGCAAGAATCCCGAGTTCCTCACTCATGCCCACGCTTTACCCGACCTCCAACGCAATCTTCGAGCAAAGAATCTCAGGTGCGGAAGATGCGAGGTGGTTTCAGACCTCTACAGGAAAAAACGCCTCGCTCGGGAAGCATACAATTAGATCAAGAAGCCATGACACATTTGCCTCCCGTTTTTGCAAACAAAACTTTTCCGTGCCATCGTCAGGTGGGTAAATGTCCGCGACATCATATGCAATTTGGTTGATACAAAGTGAGATTTCGGAGCTCTCGATAACGGGAACGCGACCATATAACCCCACGGTGGAAGCCAATGATCGTACGCAATTATAGTTGAGAAGTAGGAAAGCATCCATGAACAAGGTTTGTGGCCGAAGGCATAATACAGAAAGTCGGAATAGGTATGCATATGCCGGGATATCAGCAGTTTAGTGTATACAGGATTGCGTGAGAAAAGTGGTAGGTAAGGTGTGTTTCGAATATCAGCCACTCGGATCTTGCAGTTGCTGGTCTCAGCCAACCTTTACTCGTCATCGAAGAAAATATTCTTGTGATTCTCAAGAAGGGCCTGGACAGCGTTCCGTTGAGCTTGCATATCGGTCAATTCTCGGGCAACGTCGGACGGACGCATGATTGTTGGCGCAAAAACGACAGCAAGATTGAGTGGTGTCATCTAAACCCGTGTCAGCAGTGTTTCTTAGACACACAAAGCTTTACAAGACTTACCAGGTTTTCTTTGGCATGCTGAATGACGCGCGACAAGTGGAAAACCAAGAATTGAAGAGTGTCGTAGTGCTGACGAGGAATGTCCTGGAGAGCATCATGCATCGCCTTTGCTTTCTGTCCAGGGATCGAGTGTGAACCTGCAGCCAAGAACGCATCATATGCGTCATACGTAATCAAAGGAGTCGGTAGTTTATGGAAGTAGTTTTTGAGGGCAGAAGTGACGGAATGGATATCGAGATCGGGGTCCGAGATATCGTATTCCTCATTATCCTCAAACCCTTGTTTCACTTGGTTGACCTGGGAGCTGCCGCCACTCTTGCGGTAGATGCCTTCGACATCCATGCCTGCACATTCGTCAGCAAAAGTCTCAATGGATAACAAACACGTATAATGATTTACCTCGTGACTCTACTTCCTCGATGCATCGACTGACAATGGCTGGAATCATACGTTTCTCCATATCACAACGAGTGATTAAATCGTTAGCAAATAGACCTGTAGGGTTCTCCGCCACATTGCCGCTGCCGTTGCCATGTTGCATAGGCTTGTATCGACCGTCTTGTGGTTTGTTGGGGGTTGTTTTCGATCCAGTGAACCAGCTTCGTGCAACAGGATCCTCCTTGCTCTTAGTTGAGTTGGCTATGGTAGTGCCTGCTAAAGATGCAAGATCTGGCTGTGTATGCGTGGTTCCGTACGGCGTGCCGATAACCTTGACATTGTTGTATTCATCTTCACGCCTGGGCTCGGCGGCAGCGAAGGCGCCCTTGAAGCCTTTCGTGACACTCTTCATGGCCTGACCACCCTTCTTCCAGTTCGCAAATTTGGTGGGCTTGCCCTTACGGATGTTCACCACCTGAGGCTGTGCCAAAGTAGCTTCCCCTTCGGGCTCATGCAAATTGGAATATGAAGGCTCGTGCGGCATCGGGTGCGTATCAAACGATATTTCTGATTTCCCACCTTTGTGATGAGTTTGATATATTCCGAGACCGTTTGCAGGAGATCGAAGTGAATCGAGGGTTTGATTGCCGTTGGCTTGTTTGTTGCTTTTGAGTGTGCCTTGAATCGACTCGATAAGGTTCTGATTCATATCTTGCAACTTCTTGTTCTGCGCGCTCAGAGATTCGTACTCCTGGAATCCCTTGTCCTTCATCTGAATCAGGTTAGATATTTCATCAGTGAGTGCAGCTCGCTTGGTGATGAGATCCTCAATCTGACCGCCCATTGTGTCCTTGAGCTTTTGCAGAGCACTGGCAAAGTCCTTGATCACATCGGACTTCAACTGGTTGTAGTCGATCGATGTGCTGTTATCCTTCGCCCGCTTCAGGTGCTCAGTCATGATCTCCAGCTCACGTATGACCATCTCTCGTTGAGTATCCAAGACGGCCATTGTGTTGCGTTTCTCCCGCAACATGGTGTTGGCTTGCTTCAGATCGGCAGCATTGTGAACCGACTCTTGCAGTCCATTCTTTTCTGCTTCCAGTTCGGCAATCTTCTGCTGACATCTACGCAGTTCGTTCCGAAGATTGACATTCTCTTCTCTTGAGTCGGGTGAGGGCATCGTCGGACTGCTGATGTCAATCGAACCATTTGTTGGCCACTTCTTGTGGCCGCGCTGGTTGATTGAGCCGCGATCACTGAAGCTACGGCCATGCTTGGACATGGCATTCGAGACCCTTCGTAAGACTCCACCCTCTTTCTCTTGACCTTCTTGACCAGAAAGTAGACGGGCAAAGTCCTCGTCCATGGAAAAGTCTCCCTGGGCACTATAACGAGGTAAAGCACCTGGAGAGAGGGTTTCGCTTGTTACAGTACTGGTGGAGTCGGTAGGCCTATGATTGTGTGGGGGCTGAGGCGGATGAGGAGGCGCACGTGGCGAGATAAAGTTATCGGAAGTTGCGGGTGGCGGAGGAGGCCGGCCTGCGGAGCGTTGTGGTGGGACAGGAGGATCAGTCAAGCTCCTGTGAGGGATTGCGTCGGCAAGGCTTGAGATGCTAGAACTGCCATTTTGTTGCAAATGAGGCCCAGGTATGGACGGATGACGGTCTGTCTGAGCCACTGTGGGCGTGGTAGGTGAACTAGCAGAATGGTCCTTCTTGGAAGCAGATGAATTGGCTGCAGGCCGTAGAGCGTTCGCGAGGGAGTCTCCACGGGCTGGTCGCTCAACACGCTGTGTAGAGCTGTACGAAGAACTAGATGTAGAAGGCGAATCATCGCGCACATGGGAGTCTAGTGGCACTGGTGAGGCGCTCTGCGAATCTGTAGCCGGACTTAGGAGCCTTCCATCCATATCGGTCGCCGGTGAGCCACGTGAAGGAGATTTGGCAACAGAATTCTTCCTTGCTTCTGCTCTCTTGTTTTTCGGCACTTCTTGAAGCTTGAACGTCTCGGTTGGCTGCGATGGAGCAGGTGAGGCATGCTGACTCCGTGTGCGGTCCTGCGCAGGCGCAGCCGCCGGCGCAGCTCCAGACGCTTCGCTGGTCGTGTCCTTCCGTTTCCGCATAGTGTCAAGGACCTGTTCTGAATTCTGCCGGCCCTTCTCTTGGAAAGCGATATGTGGACTCGAATTGTTATGACGTTCCGCCGAGGCCGAGCGTGACCTATTCTCTTTGAGGTGTTCTCTGTGACCACTTGGTCCAGGCCGGTTGAAGTAGTCGCGGGACGACTTGGGATCCCCTGGCCGCGGGTGGTGCTTGTTATTGAGAGGGGAGGGCCCTGGAGCGGGGTTTGGATCAAGAGCAAAGGGTAGCAAGATACCGTGATCTTCACCCATATCCGAGGCTTCGGAGTGGTTGGCGTCTTTGTACGCATTTGAATCTGCAAGTGACGGAGTTAGATATTGAGACTTTCTCAGGAATGACTGGGGGCTAGCATACCATGACGAAGACTCTGGAGTGAATTGGGGGATGCATCGCGCCTGAAATTCGTTGTCGAAGACTCGTTCCTCCTGGGATGAGGTCGGGGAGAGACATCAGCGGTTGGTGGCTCCGAGAAGACGTCGGACGGAGTATCGAGGTCGGGCGTAAACTGGCTCGAGGCCTGGGGGGCGCTGGGGGGCAAAGCCGGCAAGGATTTGTCGACCTTGGGCGCAACTGTGGTAGAAGGAGGTTTTTTAGTTTTCTTCCGTCGACGGGCCATGAGCGACTCGTGACATGTCATGCAGAAGATACCCTGCGAGGTACGAGCATAACGCAGGTTCTCGATCTTACGCTTGCAGTTCCTGCATCGGAAACAATTGGCGCAGAAAGCCTGGTCCCCCGTCAAGATGGCCAGATCCTCGATCTTGTTGCCGCAGTGGTTGCAGCTGTATGTGCAGTTGTTACAAATGAGGGAGCCATCGCCGAGAAGCAGGAGGTTCGCATCCGAGTCGAGGAGGGTGCCGCAGGTGTTGCAGCGGAAGCAGTCGATATGCCACCGGTTGCCGGCCAACTCAAAGGCTTTTCCTTCTTCGAGAATCTAAAGAGAGAGAGTGTGTGAGCTTGTGAAGCAGTGGAGGGGGCAGTCGGCATTGTTCATACCTCTCCACACCCTTTGCACGGGTAGACTACATCATCCTCGGCGAGTGGAGACTCTGGATACCCGCCGGGCGATTCCATAGCGCATCAAGGGGACGACGCTGCGTTGTGATGTGTAGTTGTATTTTATTGTGCGTGGGCGAGTGCTGCGCTGTGCTTGTATGGTGACCACGGCGCGGCCAATTCAGGGTTGGCTGGCGGGATGCCCGTGGCAACGTGTCTGGGCCGGCGGATGGGGTGGATGGTGTGAAGGCGAGGATGGGCACTACTAGTAGGTAAGTACTACCGTGGGAGGGTTGGGGGAGGAGGGGAGAGGAAAGATGGTGAATGCAGAGAGGGATGGGGAGGGGGGTGTGAAGTGAATGCGGGCCAAGTAGTGCGGTGTAGTAGTGTAGTGCGGCGGAAGAGGGTCGATGGAGTTGACGAAATGTCGAGGTAGTTGGATCAGGGAAAAGAGAGCTGCACGTACAGACTTCTCGAGCGGGACGCAACGTCGACGCACGTCTATCTGCAGTCGCAAGGATAGCGAAAAGGAAGGGGGGGAGGAAGGGTGGTGGTGTTGAGAGAGCGATGGGAGCGTTGGTCCATTCAAAGACCATGGACAGACTGACAGACTGACCAAAGCAACATTAGCTGGCAAAGCACGACGACGACCAAACGACTTGCACTTGAGTGACGGATTGACTGATTTGACTGCACTTTGACCCTTCTGCTGCCCCCCTCCCTCTCCCTCTCTGTCTCCCCCCAAAGTTCAGTTGGCCAATCAGAGCGACATGGTCCATGCGCCGCTTCGCAGCCCAGCCGTCCAGGGTCTCCAGTCTGGAGCGGTTTGTAGCAATGATCGTCCTTATACTGACACCATCTGCTTTGCCGTGTACATCACCTACCTGCACGGAACACGTTCTTTTTGTTTTCTTTCTCTGCCTCTTGTGGTGATGACCGCAACGTCTACATACGACCATCTTGCTGCTGCAATGCAATGCAAACATATGCCACGTTACGCCGGCTGGCTGCCAGGCCTGTAACGGGAAGCCTGTTCCCTATCGATAAAAAAGACATTCCCTCCTTGGACTCGCGCAGCACGAGGGACAATGCAAAACGCCAACGAGTGCGTATGATACTGTACGACCTCCTCCTCATGGTACGGGTGCGTTGACCTGAAACGCTACGAGCTCGCGGCGCCAGAGGAGAGGGGAGAGGACACGTCCACTTGGATTGATTAACCATGGCGTGCCAGGAGAGGCAGGATTCGCCCGTCTTCCCTGCTGATATCACGACAATCTTTTCGCCTGGGACTTTCTCGTATAGTGCTCGTGCTATCAATATTTGCTCTCACACTCATTCATCACCACCATCGACTATTGCGCCTGTAAATAGTATCCCTCGTACCTGGCTATATCGTCGGTCCACCCGCTACTCATGTGCAGATCGCACCATGATTCATTCACGCTGGACCCCCATTCACTAGGTAGACTCGACTGACTACCGTACTCCATATGCCGACTACGCGTGCGCCATCTCTTTGGGTCGAGACTAGCTCCAACTCCATTTCCACCGCATGTGTCCATCCTCGTCCCCAACAGCAGACAAAATTCACCTGCCTCGAGCCACTCGACCTTCATCCAGCTAGCCGTGTACCTGCATCTGCCCTCTATGGCCTTTTTTGCGTCATGGATGTACCGTATTGCTACTATAACTCACCGTACAGCACCACACCTCCCGCCCGCTGCCTCGCATCCCCTCCGTCCCCTCCGACGACCGAGATTAAGCCCAACATCAACCGTCCTGTCAAATCGCTCCACCGCAGCTTGAGACACGACGAATTCTCAAGTCGTTTGTGGTGCAACACCCAGGAGTAACACCTTTCATCTCTGGAAAATACGCCGGAAACGAACCCGCTTATTTTCCGCTTTCCAATTCGGTGGGTCGCGCTCCCTGAAACCGATGCGGATGGGCCTTCCAGTATGCGTCACGGGTCCTGTGTTTCATCAGACCTGAGCCCTACCTCAGCTTCTCCGGGGTCTGGCCCTGCACCATGATGACGCCGCTCCGATACAACACCGACCACCTTGCTCTCCACAGTCCACCATTCATCCATTCATCCACCCATCAATCCAACATTCTAATGCGCTCGAGCGGAGCAAGAATAAAGGCCTTCTAACACCTCCTGCAACGCCCGCCACGCACCGTGCTCTGGTTTGCTAACCATTTGCCCAAGCCACAACGCTGATTGCTCATTTACCCTTTCCGAACCAACGGAGCATTGCCCGGACTCTTGTACCACCGTCAGCTTGCATCTCCGTTGCGAACGCCCTCTCATATTACTATTTCTGACAGTCCATCCATCATGCCTCTGATTGCCAATGCTGCACGTGTAGATTGTAGACTGGATGTGATCGCGCTGTCATGTCATAACCTAATCCATGCCATGCTTGATCGAACCCCGTTGTCGGGAAACGATTGACTCGAACCTGTGTAAACCAATGACTAATGACTGTCTGGATTCTGGAATCAATCTAAACACGTGAGGTATGCCATGAACATCTGAACGCATGGTTTGGCCGTACCCGCTACAATACTAAATACCGTAGTAACCGTTTGGGCAATCTTGTACCTGAGTACCAAGTGTGCACCTAGGTAACATCTTTTCTCGACTTTGTAGCGAATGACTATATTTTATACCTCAAGTTGCACGGATTAAGCTAGTGAATAGATCCGTCTTGCAAGAAGATCCTGCGGCTATATCTCACTAAAGGTAGCAATCGTCCCGTCTCATCGGATAGAATAAAAAGAGTGTCGCAAAGAGACCACAACATCAATATCAGACAGTGGGCAACCTACTCCCGATTCTCGGCCAAGCGCTCATCCACAACCTTCAACGCTTCCTCGGCAGCCTTGACACCACTCAACACCATGGCCCCAAAAGTAGGTCCCATGCGATTCGCCCCATCAACCTCACTCAGCTCCATCCCGCCCACAATCAACCCGCCAACAACCTCCCTCGTCCCCTTCACAATCGCGTCCTCGGCGGTTCGCATATCCAACCCGCGCATACCGCCCAGCTTCTCGAGCTGCTGCATGCTCACGAGCCGCTTGACGGAGAAGGCGCCAAAGGGGCCATCATGGCCCGTCGTGGAGATGACGAGCGGCGCGTTGATGGTGTTGGGGTCCATGCACGATTGGTCGTCGTGGTGCATGGAGACGAGCGTCCAGTTTGTGACCACGCCTGCGATGCGGATTGCGTCGGGCGAGGTTGGGGTCGGGGCCGGGCGCGTGATGAGGTCTTCGACGGTGGTGGCATTGAAGAGTTTGATGTTGGGGAGGGAGAGGACGCGGGAGAGGAGGGTGGATGTGAACAGGGCCTGTTGGTTTACAATTAGTTGAGTGATCGAAATTCCGTTTTCCGAGGACAGGAATTCATGAGATATGAGAAAAAAGGAAGGCGTACAGCGTGCTTGACTACCACAAAGTCACCTTCATCCTCGAACGGGACGCCAAGATCGTTGAGGAACGCATCGGCTGGCTTCCTCATGACCATGGCGCTGAAGAGCTGGCCTCCGAGCCAGGCACCGCCGCCAGGAGCAACTCCAGCTTCCACGATGGCGATCTTGAGATCCGGGCGCTTCTTGCCGAGAATGTACGCAGTGCTCAGGCCGCAGGACCCGGCTCCGACGATGACAATGTCGGATTCAGCGTAGTTGTCAAGGTCGGCGAAGTATCGACGTGCTAGCTTCATATCAGTATATCATTATAGACAGACAGCTGGCTGGGGGTCAAACGCACTCATAGCACGCGAGACTTGAGACTCGCGGATAGGAGCAAACGTGAACGACTCCCAATTGTTCTCCATCTCAGCCAGGGTTTTGGCATGGCCATTGGCGGCAGCCTGAACGGCCAGGTTCTTCTTGACCGGGAATCCATTGCCATTGACGGCAAGTGGGTTCTCGAAAGAAGCAGTAGGGGAGATGGCAGCAGGAGGAGACATGTTTAATGATTGACCTCAAACGTTGTTTGTGAAACCTGTCAACTGGTTAAGAGTGCTCTTTTCTCGTAGTAGACACAGGCATGATCCTTTCGCTGGTATTATCCAGATCAAGTTATAAAACCGTATAATCTCAGAACGAAACCAGCAAGCATCGAATCTCCTCTGAAAGTCCCCACCGCAAGCGATGGAGCAACAGGGGAAAGTGTGCTTGCTGGAGACGAACACCGGTTCATGCTAAGTATACTTAACACTGGTTATACCTTGATTGTTTTGGGATAACACCCGCGCACAGAACATATCTGGGTGCGTGGTGAGCTCCATACTTGTGTAACGCGGGGTGGCCTTGGTAAAGGTTAGCAGTTCTTTCATGCTATGCAATGGGAAGAAGGGGGAATAACTACGAGTAGATGGCTTTTCGATATCAAAAGATCCAAATGTGGTAAAGAAGAGAGGGACGAGAACAGGAATAGGAGGGTAAAGCAACTTTTTATAAGGCTATGCTGTCGCCACTGAAGGTGTATGTTGAGGCGGGGTAGCTATCCAATTAGCTAGTGTGGAGTAGCTTGAGATGATTAAAGACGTCAACCCCCACTGGAATACCAAACGCTCTCATGCTATTCGGCGGGGATGAAGCAGTCCTGGGTGTGTAGTGGAGATCGCGTGGGATATCGGCAAGAAAGCCGACAGCGCATCAATCAAGGTGACGCGATGGACAACACATGAAGCCAGAGACCAGAGGGCCCAGGAGATTGATACAATGATTGCAATAGGAAAGAGGTAGCTGATTGATATCTTTGCCGCAGTGTAGAGTCGCCGATGCCATGGCTGACTGACTGGTTGGCATGCTGTCTTGTTTGTGGTCGAAGCATACACGCAGTAGATACGGAGACGCCACAATCAGAATGGGGTCGATTAGGATACACATTGTCCGCATTTCTACACACAGGCGTCATCGTTATTGTCGCATTTTCAGAAGATTTTCGTCTTTGCCAGAGTAGAGAGGAAGGTTTCGCTTATTATGGCTGGTCTGCCGCTTACATAGACCACCATGCGACGATGCTCGACATCAAGGGACACCTAATTAGATCTGCACGGTTAGTTAGCCGGGGAGGTGTGGTATGGGAATCTGAAACACATATCCCCAGAGTCTGTACAGCAACTCCAATCTTGATGCGCAAACAGAATGGCGCTCGTTTGCGTCGTCTCTCCTTCACCGAGCGGGTTGATGTAGTGCTGTCATGTTGCCAGGTGAGACAAGACTTACCCAAACACACTAAACCCAGGCGCTAAGCACAGCGGGACCAAACACGGCCCACCTGCAACAACAACACCATCAACGTTATATCAACACGCCCACCCTATGCAGCCCCGCTTCACCCTCCCACAATAACACCCGCGCAACCATGGAGGAACAGACGAACACCCTCCTCGCGGCGCTGAAGAAGCCGTCCACGCCCGTCGAGGCGCGGCTGTCCCAGTTCACCACCCTGAAGTCCGGCATCAAACACAACCGCGTGCCTGAGAGCTGCCAGGCTCCCATCTTTGAGTGCATTCGCCTTGCCATCAGCGCCACCACCTCCGCCGCCCTTGTCCAGGCCGGCTTCTCGACCCTATCACACTTCCTGAAGCGACTCCAATTGCAGAAGGAAACCTCCATTATCACTCACCAGTCCCACAGGCTGCTCCCCTTGCTCGTTGACAAACTCGGAGATGCTCGTGATAGCCACCGTCAAGCCGCTGCGCAGCTACTGGGCGACCTCCACCAGCTGTGCAATCTTGAGGTGGATGAAGCGATGCACAATGCCATGAAATCAAACAACGCTCGCGCCAAGGAGGTGTCGATGCAATGGCTAGTAAAGGTAGGTTGCAATTCGCGCCTCGTGCCTGTGACATGTGTCTAATCTGTGTCGGTAACAGATGAACAAGACCGAGGGTCTTCCCTTCCGTAGTTACAGCGGCCAGCTGGTCGCGAACTTGGAAGACGCCGACGCAGGCGTGCGCGAAACTGCAAAGACCTCCGTAGTGGAATTATTCCGGTGCGTCTCACCCAATACGTTAGACCATCATAGGGGTTTCAGAATAGCTAATTGCGATATTGAAACAGTACCGCCCCAGAGGTCGCCAAAGTGAATCTGAGGAAACAACTCATTGCCCTTAATGTTCGCAAAACCATTGCAAACTACATCACTTCCCACCTCGACGATGCACCGGCGCCTGCGGAACCCGAGATGCTGCCCCCACCACCACCTGTTCGGCCTATAGCCGCCGGTCGCGCCGCGACTCTACAGCCTGACGTTGGGTTCGCAGATAGCTTGAACGTAGAGGTGCCTCCTCCAAGCGAGCCTGTCTCTATGGATCCTTTGCAGATCTACACGCAACGAGAATTGGACGATATCTTCCGCGAAATGGCCCCGCATTTCGAGGGGAGAGAATCGGAGCAGAACTGGCTTCACCGAGACAAGAGTGTGACCAAACTGAGGCGCATAACAAAGGGCAATGCCCCCTCAGAATTCCCCGTCGCTTTCGCGGCAGGCATCAAATCCCTGTTGGACGGTATATTGAAAGTTGCAAACTCCCTTCGAACCACCATGTCGACAAATGGTTGTATGTTAGTCCAAGAGCTGGCAAAAACAGTCGGATCGATGATGGACCCATGGGCAGAGATATTGCTACAGACTTTCATCAAGATGTGCGCTGCGACAAAGAATATCGCAGCACAGAACGGTAGCGCAACCGTGGACGCCATTTTTTCCAATGTGACCTATTCGAGCCGTTTGATGCAACACATTACTTTTGCTTCACAGGATAAGAACGTACAACCACGAGCATTCTCTGCTAGTTGGGTTAAGACCCTCATTCGTAAGCACAAGTCACACATTGAGCATTCAGGAGGGTTAGAATCACTCGACAAGATCATGAGGAAGGGCGTTACGGACGCCAACCCAAAGGTGCGCGAGGCGTATCGAAGCGCCTACTGGACATTTGCTCTTGTTTGGCCGCAGAAAGCTGAAGCGTAAGTCGACCTACCTAGAAACCTACGACCCACGACTAATCCAACAATAGCATGTTTGAATCGTTTGACAAGAGGGAGAAATCCGGGTTGGAGAAAGACCCCAATAATCCAAATGCATCCGCTCTTGCGTCCCAGACCAGTGTGTCCAACTTCTCCAAGTCTGTTGGCGCTGGCACCGGAGCTGCCCGTGATGCATTGAAGGCAAAGATTGCCGAACAACGAAGACTAAAAATGGCAGCTGCGAAAAATGGTCCGGATCGTCCCAGCTCTGCTCAAGCTAGCTACACGCCTGCGAAATCGCAATCGTCCAAGTCCGTATCTCGAACTGCTTCGAACACATCTACAGCTTCATCGGGTACTGCTCGGCCGCCATCTGCAATGGGGAGCTCGACAAAATCCGTTGCTACGAATGGTTCCGGATCTCTGATGAGCGGTACAGCGCGGCGACCTATCCGGCCACGACCTGAACTCCATAGACCAGCGACAGCAGATCCGTATGCTGTTCGACGTAATAACGGCAAGGTCACACCCTCTATGACCCCAGAAAAGACCCCATCAGCAACAACTGCGAAGAAGTCCGTCGCACCTAAGAGTACCGTGCGGGCGCGTTCGCAGACACAAAACAGCCCTAATATTAGTCCTATTAGAAGTAAGTCTAGGCTTGGGGAGTCCGCGACGCACAAGAAGGTACCCAGCATTGGATCGCGACATGGCAGTCCGGCTGTCAGTCCGTTGAAAGACGAAGACCTCACCATGGTAAAGCCATTTGTTCGATCTCAGAGTCACCACCAGCCAGGAAGCGTCATTCCATTCCGCCAACGACATGGTTTGGAAACCACGACGACTATTGATAATGAAGCGATAGATACTGCAGAGGATGAGAACTTCACAATGGTCATTCCCAATCTTGGTCGACCTCCCTCGCAGCCGGCGCAGCAGACCCCACCAAAACCGATGCCATCTCCTGGACGCTTGGCGCCTGGAAGCCCACGTGGTTCACCAATGAGGAGTGCTCACTCTATGAACGATATCAGTTTGGAACGAAGCATCCGCATGCGATCTCCAGACCGTCCGAGTACCCGCGGCACCGACGCACAAGACGAAGTTCACGTATACGAAGATCCTTTCGTTGGCGAGGAACCAGCTGCGCTCCAAGACGGCGAGAAGCCTGTTCTGGAAGAGCTTCCTCTCAATGAGAAGAGCGCCGAACGCAGGAACAGTAATGAGAGCTCAAACAGCACGGATATGATGGGCGAAGCGAGTGAGGAGCCGGTACGCGGACACCACAAGACCACAAGCACAGGTAGTGTGATGCACGCTGGAAGCAACGAGCCAAGCGGGCCAGAGGTTCTTAAGAACCGGCAGTTGCTTGCAAGTGGGATCAAAAAGATTGCGAGCCGAACAGTCGAAGCACACATGTTCCGCCGCCTACAAGATCTAGTCAAGGCGAACCAGGACATTTGGGGACCGAATGACGAGAAATTCGGCGAGCTGCTTCTAGCCTGCCTCGACTTCCTCGAGACCCCTTGTGAGGAACTCAAGATAGCGCCAATGAAGGCCGCCAATCTGAAAGTTCAGGCTCTAGCAACCATTCGGGCAATGCTGTCACTATATCGCAAAGAAACGGCAAAGTATTTCTCCCGAGTTTTGTGCACGCTTCTTCAGACCAAGGCTCAGTACGAGAATACCTCGCACATTGCGATCGATCTCGAGACTACAGCGGACGAAATTGTTAAGTACGGTCAACCTGCCGACTGTTTGGAGGCTGTCTTATCACTCATCGAGGAGACACCATCTTCCACGCCATCGTCCTCACCTAATTCCAAGTCATCCACTGGCTCCGCGGTATCTGTTTCGACACGCACGACGACCATGGCTCTCAGTATTCTGTCGTCCCTGATCCAGATGTCCAGCGCCAAGAATGTCGATCTTCAGCCCGAACAGACTGCTCGCGTGGGGAGACTGGCTGTGCGATGCCTCGATGACACAGACTCTGATGTGCGCAAAGCAGACATTGACGTGTGCGTCTCCCTCCACGAGCGTATTGGAGGCGAGAAAGAGGAGTTTTGGAAGGCGGTCGCGGGGGCGAGAGAACAGCATTTGAACCTGTTGACATACTATCTTGCCAAGAGGGCAAAGGCGTAAAGGAATGTGGAGAAGGGGAGTTTGGTTGGGAGTCTATTCCTGGTTATTCTCTCTTTTCCTCTTCTTTGCTACGTCAAGCGCGTCTATCAATTAGGCTCTTTCCCAGTCCGCGATTTTGGGCCAGCGCTTTCTACTATTTGGACTTTGGCGCTCGGTATTTGGATCGGAATGGCTGGATGGATGGCTTGGTTGATTGGTTCTTGGAAATTGGGTGGCGTTCCTGGAAAAGCTACACGGTTTATGTACTGCGTATTGCGTTTATTCTCTTTCTCTTCTCACTCCCATTGCTCTTGTTGCTCTCTAGCCCTACTCGAATTCAAGTCTCTCGCGGCTTAGTGCTTGCTTGAGTGTCTTCTCAAAAGTAGTGGGAAGAAGGAGCGATGTAGGGAAGGGGGGTGTTTCCTTTTTTCGGCTTCTTCGGAGGGAGGAATCGGTTTAGGGTCATGTATACGCATTTGGTACTCTATTTTTAATTTCACGAAATCCTTCTTTTCTCTTCTTATTGCGTTGCAGTATTTCATAATTGACTGTTGTGTGCAACGTTATCTGAGATTACAACATGATATTTGCATTCGCTATTTGAACTCATTGGGTAGCCTGCATCTCCATGCTGTGTTTGTGGAGAAATGTGGACGAAATTAATAAAGCAAGATAGCAAACTTCGATCTTCTTCATCGCAGATAACTAACCGCCCAGCTCCAGCGTAGACTATCCAGTAGAAAGCAACGACCTTTGATGGGCTGTTTGCAGACAAAGTTTACACTTGAGATATATACTCCAGTATGACTATATCACATCAACACACTTCACACATTGTCCCCTTCAACTCACTCTAATACATAACTATCCATTTGCATATGCTCCACCGTGTACAATGGATCTCTGCAGTAACCCTATCGTCCGTTTCTGCTGCACTATACTCTGCCCCACCAACTGCTCTTGCCTTTCTTCAACGCTGGATTAGTTTATCTAAAAATTACTTTTGTATTCGTTCGTCGCTAGTATCACGGATATAAAGGGGTTTAGGCGTTTAACGTTATCCGTATCCGCATCATCACCACTCTACTGCGAATCAATGACTTCATTTTTTTCATGTATTGAAGATAGACAGGTCATGGTAGATTCTTAGTAGCTAGTACTCAGTGTGAAGTAAGAGAAGCAAAGAGGGTGATGTTTACTCTTCGCGACTTTCATTTTTGTTGTCACGAGAGGTGGACGAATGCAATATACGCATACATTTAATCTAAGCTCGCATTGCAAGTGAGAGTGCTACAATGAAGTAGTTGAGTCGTTATGTTGAAAAGATTCGCGATCGATGGATTGCTTGAAGTACGAGAACTACTCTATATATGATGCCCAAGCAGGAACCTGGACTTGAGTGATTTACAGAGACGTAGACAGCATATCTCACTGATAGATACATGTGTAGATACGTACGTACCGAGATAGTCAACCAGGTGTTATTATTTTGGCCCTCACCTGGTATTCGTCTTGAACTAGTTGCTGTGCTCATACCGTACTGATTTCCACAAGATCTTTATCGGTACGAACAGTAATCACAAGTTTATAGTATATCATGTCATTTTATGCTACCTCGAAAGACTGTTTAACAATGCCTCATCATGATGAGCTGGTATACTTCAGTATACTATCCTTATTATGTCTGTATGCTCTGAGAGCCTTGTCTTGATTCTAACAGGTTCAAGTGTGAATATAGAGTGGGCCAAACGGAGTTTCTCGTTCAGATTCCCTTTTATAGTTAGTAGTGAGGAGGGGAAGAGGGGAGTTCCTATCTCTGTCTAGAACCTGGGATGTAGACGTTTTCTGTTGAGGGTGTAATAGAACATCGGGCATGTATGATGATTTAGAGGGTGTCGTTGCAGAATGATATCAGAATGGTTCGACTAGAAATCGTAGGCGCCCCATGTAATGCTTTGCTTTCTGATTTGTAAGTGATGCGTGAGTTGCGGAGTGAGTCTTGTACAATGGGTGGCTAGATGCACAATACGAATGCCGCAGGAAGCTGACTGCTGATCAAAATTCTACAAGTTCCAGAACCTCCGTCCCCTCTGAAACTTTCTCTGGTCACGGGTGAGTAAATGTGAGCAGATCGACGATCGAGTATACTGGCAGGGCAGAATCGCAAAGCTGTGGAGTGTCTTGAAGCCAAACCTCGCCCCGAGTTCGCTTCAAAATTGGTCATCAAGTCTATCTGATACATTAGCGGCGGGGGTTTCTCGTAGTGCATGAAGATTCTTGCCATGTGCGTTGTTGTTGATCAGATCGGCTGAAGTGGCACGTCAGGTTCAGTAATCTCTTTCGTCTTCGGCATTGATATTTGCACGACTCCGATGGAGATATTGAGGCATTTTCTCAGCTAGATGAAGTTGCGTATGAGTATCAACGAGGCGTTCTGCACGAAGATCGTTCGAGTTGTGCAGAGAGTATCATATGCATACCCTCATTGTCTTAAAATAGCTTCGAAGCTTCTCGTATCAGCCACTCAGCGTGTCGGCTATTAGTTTCAGTGACAGTGCGAGTGGAGCGGAGACGCCGAATGTATAGATAGTCTGGTGTCGACGGTAGGCTCGACGAGGTGTATGATGTTTATGATACTGCATGATTCACGACCTTCCCTGGGCTGCAGTAGGGCGTACATGCGGGTCAACAAGGCAGATACAACACACTTTGTTTCGAGTGGTGGGTGGAGGGTCAACCACGTATCTGTGCCTCGTCCAGAAGTAGTATCCTTCGCACACATGGCCTCGTGTTGGAGCAAGGTGCCCATCTAGGGATGATGTATGGCTGTGGGAGTGCTCTTTCAGCTCCACAGGGAACACATGTATGCTGAGAGGTCTGCTTGAGAATATGTGTTGGTGGATGATGTATGTCTGGGGGCCCACTCTGCGATGACTTCAAGTTGGTTGTAGACGTATGCACGAAGCATGATGTGTGATAATACGGGAAGCTTTCTGAAGATCTCTCTCGGATTTAACGGAGTACATGTTGACACTACCTGTGCTGGAGACTTGCCGATGTTCCAACAGGGTGTGCATGTATGTTGACATTAGATCATCATGAGGAGGTTTACTTCATACCCTGCGATCACCCCTTGTGCTGTAGATCGCTAGCATGGTTCAAGTTGGCGAACTTGAGGTTGAGTCTCGACCCCACGCAGCCGTTGACAATGCTTCCCCCTTGTGGGCCAATATTTCATGCATTTGAGTACATACGGGCTGAGTATACCTGGCTTGGGTGTGGGGAAGTCGGCTTCGGACAGTCGCCGACCTTGTGGCGACATCCGGTCAAGCTCTTCTGATCATGATGCCGATATACGACAAGACAAAGAGGTGGCCTGATACCGGGGTGGTGACCTCATTACGGCTCGGATGAAAAAGATGACGGCATCTTGAAGGGGGGGTTTTGGAAAATTGCCGTGCTGAATGTCCTTTGAGCACTGCTAGCAATGAATTTCACGCCACCTTTTGAAACAGAACCGACACTATGGTTCTATATGAAGATACTCGTCGCGTTCGGTGTCGGCCAGTGTCACGAGATGCTATTCTCTGAGGCATTGAGGCATCCACCCAGGGGAGTGTATTACGTCCGCTTTGCCTAAAAGGACGATGAATCGCGAATGTAGTCGAATGTGTATCCACAAGACATGGTCGCAGAAGGTGAGCTCGTCCGTCAGGAGCTACCAATAGAATGGTCTGTGTAGTCAAGCTACAAAGCTCCGCTTCCGGGCTGACATGTATCTAGTGGCTCGGACACAAGCCAGACATCGAAGTTCGGAGGCTTGGCCCTGGATGAAGCAGTGAGGGAATAAACGCCACTGACTGGAACTCAGCAACTGGACAAGACAGGTAATGGCTTGGTGGGCGAATGTTGAACATGATTGCGATGTGGTCTTTGGTCCAGGGGAAACACATTTTTTCAGCCTCATGATGCGTCTTCATAGTCCATTGTCCATTGTACGCCGTTTCACATGGTCCGTCAGGGGGGTTGTAGCCGCAATCGAAACACAGCAGGCTCTCGCACAGGCCGGAGAGGGGTTGCGGCCCCCATGTGGGCTTTTCCCCGAGGGCACAAGGGGCTAAAACCTTTGATCTTGGTAGATATTTTCTGTTCGCTAATCACGACCCAAACTCGAAGGAGCGATTTCCCTAAGCCGAAAGGTCAGTGCAGGCTGCCAGTATCGGAAATTTTCAAGTTGTGGTCATAGGAGGTAGGCATGGGTGGTTCTGGTTGGCTGGCGACAAGACGATTTTCTGCGGACGCACGTCAGCGCTGAAGTTCGGGCACCGGTTTGAAAGGCTGAGGTTCGGTCCGTGGGGTTGAACAACGTGGTGTCTGTGCTGTCGACGAGGGAAGGCCTGGCGTATAGGTTGGTTGGTATACGCCAGGAGGTTTGGTTGATTGACGGTGAGGGTGAAGAGATGTTGCGGTGGTGATTCCCCACCAAGCACGTACGTACTCGGATAGGAAAGAAGCACGGAGGGTGATTGAGGGGTGGCAGCAACGCATAATGCTGAGGGAAGGCGCTCTGCAAAGACGAGGCTCATTTGTTCCACCCTGTTTGGCCTTGACAGCGTGCATCCATCGCCATCCATCCATGCGAGTATCCGTCGGTTCGAAGAAAGATTCAACAGTCATGCATACAGGGCGCATGCAGACTACGCTGCAAGCAGGCTAAGAATACCCCGCCATGTGGTTGACAACGCGTGGGAACGGGCGGGTTGACAGGGGTAGGGCAGCGTTGCGTAGCCGTCCCATCCCTTTATCAGTAAAGTATACGCTCGGAACTCTCAAACCTCGTCTGTCCTTCAACCTCCACTCCACCGACCCTGGTGTCCTCCGCCAGCGGTAGCATCGTTTGTTTAAAAGCACACGCTCATAACGCTCCACCAGAGGCCCTCGCAGCCAGAATTCGCAATGGCCGGTGGACTGCGCAAATATCACACTAAGAGCCGAAATGGCTGCAGCCAGTGCAAGAAGCGGAGAAAGAAGGTGTGTTCCCAACGGTCTACTATGTCAATCTTATACCATCCCAAGTAGGATTTGATGTCAGATGCGATCGGAAGCTAGCGCAAGCCTGCCGCTCCTGCGCGCATAGAGCCAGCAGAGGGACTCTTTATCCAACCTGTCAGCTACCATGACTGACGGCCTATATAGTGCGACATGCGCATGCCTCGGTGTGGTAACTGCACCAAATGGGGAGCCGTATGCGACTTTACCGCGTGGAGTGCCGCTGTTCGTCCAGTGTTTGAGAGAGCCTTTGTCCAGTCAGTCCATCCCACCAATCATCGACACAAACCCTACATGCAACTCTCATGGCTAACAAAAACAACCCTTTGCTGTCTCCAGTCCATACCCTTCCGACGGGCTCCTTCCATTCCCGGCACCCTTACCAACCTTCGACACCGGAGACGTGGAACTCCTGCGCCATTATGCAACCCAATCATCTCTGACCCTGTCTCCCAGAGATACCCTGTCGCTCTTCCAAGTCAACCTGCCAGGCGAAGCCAAGAGTCATCTCTATCTGATGCACAGCGTTCTCGCCTTCTCTGCCCTTCACCTGTCCCTGGTCGACGAGCGGAATCGCAACCGCCACGCCTACATGGCCAGCAAACAGCACGAGCAGGCCTTGATCGCATTCCGCTCCTCCGTAAACGAAGTCACTCTAAACAATGGCGGCGCCATTACTGCCTTTTCATTCCTCACCGCCGTCTACACGCTGGGTCTGCCCATCGTTTTCGGCTTCGACAGCATTGCTAGTCCTGTGACGACATTTGTCGATGTGGTTCAAATCTTAAGACATGCATGGTCGGCTGTTGGACCGACCCAGTCGGTGGTGGAAACGGGCAACCTACGGGAACTTGTCCGGCCAGCGCCGAGCAAACCCAAACCCTGCGTCATGCATGCCAAAGGCGAAAAGGTGATACGCTTCCTGCAGTACTACGTAGACACCTCGCCTGTTGTGGAACCCGAATACCAGCAAATCTATCGAGAAGCCATCTCTCACTGGGAGCGGTTCTTCATGAACATGCCGTGCAAACCACCCCTGTGGGCAAACGCGCTTATATGGCCAATGACGGTGTCTCGGGAATTCTTCGATCTCGTGCAGGAACAGAGGCCAATGGCGCTCATCATTCTAGCCGTCTGGGCCATCGGCATCTACAGAGCGCCCAACATGTGGTTCAATGCATGGGGGAAAGAGTTGGTGGGTCATATATGGAAGATATCGGATGAAGAGACGAGAAAGGCGCTGAGTTGGCCGGCCGAAGTGTGCGGCATCATACCGAAAAGATACCACCCGGAAGGATGCGTGTGCTGGGATTGTCGAGAGGGAAGCCCGTACATCAAGGTCCGGGACAATGCATCGGCGGTGCTGGTCGACAGGACTAAGCACGGAGAGGATAGCACAAGCCCTCCGCCGCCAGCCCAAGTCATGGAGACGATCCGGCGAAGTCCCGATTGGACCCGGTTGTCATCGTCGTCGTCGCCAGAGCTGTGAGACGGACACGGCTGGTTTGAATTATGATGCATTTTAGTTTTCCATCATGGGTGGCATGCGGGCGTTTGGGTATTACCATTTGGCAGACGACTTGTACCAGATACAATCTTCATTGGATCTGCAGATATGTAGAAGTGTACGAATGAATGAACGAGCTACAACCATTGTCACCGTCATACTTTTGAGGAGGATACGGAAAAGTTTTGTCCTTTTTTGTTTGTTTGTGCTACAAGGGTAGGTGGAGCTGTTGACTGAGATTGGGGTCGGACGGAAACGCCTCCATCATTCAATAACTCCTTCCAGCTTATCACCGTTCACAGTATCCCAACTGGGTGTGCTTCTCGCGCGTCGGATCCGACGGCGCTTACACACACGCTCATAACGTATACATAGTAAGTCGTCAGCAATGCACTGACGACGCATACTCTGTAAATCGCAGTTGATTGAGATGCTCTGTAATGAAGTATAATATCCTTCAAGCCAAGATGCTCGGGAGAGACAAAATAGAGAGAACCAAGAGGAGAAGGGCAGGTGTTCGGACATGGAAGGAATTAGTATACGCGGGCCAGGCACGCAATCCCCGTTGTCGGTGTTGCCTGACGGGTGTGCCGTGCCGCCATGTGGCCCCACAAAGACGGTACCCCAAATGATTTGCGTGCGATCAGAGCAGAGGCAATGGGAAGACGCAATCAAAGGCCTAGAATCTGGGAATCTAGATTTGGGAGGGGGTCAGGGAGCGATGGCGCTGGGGCTGGCAGCCATTGAGTGAGTCCAATGCTTATGGAATCGATTCTGGAATATCAAAGGGGCAGCAGCAGGTAAACCGTTGTTTGAGAATGGAGATATTTGGACACGGATGCTCTTTGTATCGAGATGAGATGAAAGCATCTCCATGATGTAATGCAGTATTGGGAGGGCTAAAAACAGCGCGAGCGAGAGACAGGTCGAAGGCAGTTAATGTAGCTGGGTCGGCGGTTGTTGTTGGGGAGAGAGTCGAGGGTAGAAGCGAAGCGGACAGTGCACGTTTGAGGATCAGCGCGGCCGACCAACCACAGGGCTCCGCTGTTTCGATTCCTCCATGCAGCGTACCTTGAGTAATCTCCCATGTATTTGTTTAAAACACATCCCTCTGATTGGCCGCAGCTCACGTGCCCGCGGCTCGAAATGGAAATGGTAGTGCTCTATTGAGGTCCACCAAGGGCCCCTTGGCCCAACTCGGCCGTCTCACCTCCAAAGCGTCTCGACCGCTTGGAGGCGGGCGGACTTGGGATACTTGGTTAATATAAGGCCTTAGGGGGCTCTCCCCTCGTCTTCTTGATCGGATTTTCGTCTTCCTTTGCCGGATCCATCGACTATCTTGTCTCTGTCACTCTTTTGTCCTTTGTCCTCATTCCTAGTGAATAGTGTTAATTCTTTCCTGTGCGCGTTCCCGGTCAACGACGCCTTTACACTCATTTGTACAACCATTACCTTGCACATCACTTTGAATTCCTTTCGCCTACCCAAATCCTCTTCTTTCCAATCCTTTCCGCTACATCCAGTCCACCATCACCCGCCAAACAGACCCAAATCCAGAAATCATGCGTGCTACATTCTTCATCTCTGCTCTCGTGAGCGCCAGCGCTGTCTCCGCCCTTCCCACCATCCTCTCTAGCCGAGGAGAATACGTACGTCGGCTCCTCCCATTCAATCCCGTCCTCGTCCCACCTTTACCCACCAGCTACGCCACCCGACTTCCCCACATCCAACATCTCAAGCTGACATGTAGCCACTGTATAGTGTGACAAGTCTCCCTCCGATGGCCGTGCCGCCACCATCTTCAAGCAGCAAGACTTCCAGGGCGACAATGTCGCTGCCGATTTCCAGCCTGTCCCAGTCACCTACGGTTCCTGCTTCAGCATGAACAACTTCTACGGCAACTGGGCTTCCACCACCAGGAGCTTGATTGTCAACGACGGTTTCAAGTGCGAGTTCTACACGTAAGTCACGTCTTTTCTAATTCTTGTACTGTTTGTATGTGCGCTCGGAGGAAGGCATCACGAGGAAGGTCCGAAAGAAGAGAAGTAAAAAGAAGATGTGGGCAAATCAACACGACAGAGTAAACCACGACTCTGCATATCCGTGCAAGAGTTGGATCTACCGTGTGCGGGAAGCTATCAGGAACTACTTGAACCAATTGTCTACTCCGAATTGGCATGGAAACCAAGCTCAAATAGCTAAAGAAAGACCACTGACACATGACCCCAAACAACAGGGATGCCACCTGCACCAGCGCACCACTCTGCCTCACCGGCCAGGGCGAGCAAAACGTCCAGCACACCCTCCCCGAGGGCTTCGACGGAAACATCCAGAGCGTCCAGTGCAACGCCGTCTAAACCTCTCCACCTCGTCCATCCCAATCGACCGACTCAGAATCAGAATCAAGAAAGAAAGAGAAGGCAGAAAGATGCGATTTCGCCCCATCACCTCCTTTTCTCTCCATCGACTGGGATCCGAGTAATTGAACCACCTACCTACCTTACCTCACCTCAACCTTATCTTCCTCACCTCCACGACCAACATCTCGGAAAACGCTAAGTAATGTATGGGACTTTTGGGACTCTTGTGTGTAGGGGGTCACTTAATCTTTGAATCGGAAAGGAAACGATGAAAACGATGTTCTATTGTGTAATAATCGATAATCCCACATCGTTTTTTTCCCTTTTCTCGCTCTCGCTCCGTGTGTTCAACGGAAACAGTGTTGCTTTGCAAATCAAAGTCGTACAGTGCTTGCATATACTTTTGGACCTCCCATATATCACTATGCTGTCCTCGAGATCCGGGGTTCAGAATTGATCTGCTCCCGCAATCTTTTTTCTTTTTGTTTGTGTTTCCTATGTTATATTTTTTCTCTCTTCCTCTCATATGTCCCTTGTACGTTTGCTCCTGTTTTGTTTCCCATACATCATACATATGTTTATAGGGTGCATTTAGTGTATATTGTCTTTGTTAATCCAATTGCCTCGTTATTCATTCCACTCGCGTTAATTAAAACTACTCCAACCCACTTCCGCGTGGGTTGGAAAACCGAATAAGTAGAGATGTCTCATCTGAATGCGACTGCTGTCTATACTTTGCCTTTCAACCATTCAAGTGAACCTCGGTCGAACAGGAATGACTTTGTTGTCAGGAATATCAAATTTCTTCGCCATCTCCGCTTCACCACCCTGCGACTGCTTAGCAGTCTGATTCCCACCCTGCCCATCCTCCTCAACAAGAGCTCCCGAGCCCGAACCCCCCGCGCTGTCCTTATCCAAAAACGCTCTATACTCCTCCCACAAAGCCTCCACATCCTTCCCACAGCATTTCCCCCAAAACGCAGCACCCTCGTACTCACACCCCCTCAACTCATTATTGATCCTCCGCACAATATCCTCTCCATACAGCTGTTCAAGCCACTCCAGGAAAAAACCCGTGCGTTCGTACCCAGAATCCCACTTATCCTTCCCACCAGCAACTCTCTTCCAATGCGGCGGCGCGTACCCCGCCTTGAGACGCACCCAATCGGCGATACCTTCGATCAAACCACCGGGCGCGGTCCCTTGCGCGTTGTGCTGCCAGCAATGCACCATCTCGTGCACGAGCACGCCGGTGATTTCCTCCTTCTTGCGCGCGTCGGGGATGTGCGCGATGTAGTCTGTGCTGAGGTGGATGGATTTGTGGTCGGCGTCGAGGGAGGAGCCTTTGGTGTATGCTACGCCTTCCATGGCTTCTAGCACGAGGGTTATGGAGCGCGTGGGTGGGATGTGGTGGGGTGGCAGTGCGGTGTAGAGGTGGTGGAGCACCGTGTGCACGGCATCTTCGAGGGCGGTGGAGGCGTGCAGGAGGCGGAGGAAGGAGAATGCGCCTGGTGAGGAGAGGTCGCGGAGCTCAAGGCGGAGGAGCGGTTTACGGGGTGGGTGTACTTTCGGTGTGTTTGGGGTAGGTGAGTCATTGGACTTGGTGGTTGGGGTTTCGGAGCTGTTGTTGCTTGTGGGTGGGGGAGCGGACGGCTGGGGTGGGGCAGATGGGGTTGTTGTCGATGGTGTTGTTGTTGCGGGAGACATTGTTTGGAAATATTTGGGTGTAGCCGGGCTCGTCATGGCGGAATTCAGCAAGTAGCTTGTTATGTTCAAAGCCTCCGCTCATACTGTTGCCTACACTGTGTTACCATGGTATAGAGGATCGCCAAGCGATATAGGGCTGGGGCAGCTCGTATCACAACAGGGCTGAATCAGAAAATATGCCTGATTATTATGCATTTCTTCTGCGACCGTTTTTCTAGTTTGTCAGTACACACTTATTACTCGAATTTGTCTAGAATGCATATCTGTTGTGCGAGGATCGGTATCTCATTTCATTTCATTCTATTCTTGTACGCGTTCTATCCGCTACGCAGGTCGTAAATCGTTGATGGGGTTTCATGATGCAGCCTTGCTCTTGAAGAACTGCGGAAATACTTCACGCAGCTGTAGGAGACTTCGTATCTGAGGGATCCCGCTAGAGTTTTTGGGTTCGGAATCTCCATGCTCAACAAGGTGTGCTGTGTGCCAACCACGAGCTGCTGCAGCCTTCGTGTTGATATCTGAATCGTCTGGTAAAATTTCAGCAAACTAATCCTATGAAGTGTGAACAATCGACTGCACGTACCGACAAAGTAGCAGTTCTGGTTAGACTTGACACCTGCCATTTCCATTGCCTTGTCGTACATGGCAGCATGGGGCTTGCAAGCAAACTTGTCCGAGCCATAATCACAGAATGTCATACCCTCGAATAGATCGTCAATCTTCAGCAGCTTGACCACTCGCTGTCCGTGCGTCTTGTACGCATTGGTGAAGAGCCATAGCCGGATTTTGCTGGTGTCGATGTCTTCTAGGAGACTCCGAAGCTCTGGATTAGGTTTGATGACATCATCCAGAGGCAATGCGTCGTCTACTTTTGAATTATACTCCAGCGCATCCACTTTGTGATGGCGAACTAAGCCTTCGATGGCGAGACCATATTCGCGATAGTACTTCTGATGCAGGTTGTATGCGTCTTGTTGAGAAAGTGAAAGATGATTTTCAAAGTACTTGTCTGATCCGTATTAGACGAAAATTTACACATACAGATATCACATACCTATTAGTTCCGACATCATCTCCTGGACTTTGGCGCCTATAAAATGCCAGTTCAGTAAACGATATTTAGACAGGTCTTGGGACGCTCACTCCTCGGGTAGAGCTATAGTGATGATAAGCGCATGGTTCCTCGTATATATACACTGTGTCAACGTACACAGTTGTCTATGTCGAAGAAGAAGACAGGCTTCTCATGTTCAGACATGATGGCGGTTATGGGTGACTGCGTGGAGTTTGGAAAGGTATGGTGGTCTAGTCCTGAAAGGGGGATGATATTCTGGCAACACCGTGGATGTTGGTAGCCAGAACGTCAATTATGGCTCAATCAATCCAATGCACAAACAAATCAGCGATGTGTCAGAGTATAAGAACTTCACTGAGTCAATCAAGTGATGGGATGAAAAGCGAAGCACGTGTATGACTAATCCTGTACGGGCCTAGTCGTCTTGGCTCGTACGCTCGTCGATCTGTCGAGCGCGAAACTCTCATTTAACATCCTTCACACCTCGCCATCCACCCCCTCTTAGCTTCTCTCCAGTTCATCACGACGCGACACCATGTTTGCGTTTTGTATTCGTATATAACCTGCTCTTCAGTTTCGACACTCCAAGATCCTTCTCAGAACTCGTGAGTAGTGGTAAATTTGCAGAAGCACGCAATGTCGACAGGCGCGGCAGCTCCACACATGAACGGCAGCAGTGTCGTACCCGATGAGGCGCGTCGCGAGGCCGAGTTCCTCGCGAAGCTTCGGCAGATAAGCGTTGATGTGCTAGCAAACAACCATCCCCGCATTCGTCTCCCTTCAAAAGTACTAGAACAGGTTGCACCGCGTCAACAGAATTCGTTGCCCCCCAAGCCCACGGTCAATAGCACCTCGAATGGGCCTGTCTCTCAGTTGCCTCCCCGCCCGCAGGGCTCGTTTCCAAGAGTTCAATCGCCACCGAAGAACGATCATCCTTCGCCCACTTCCCAGGGCCAACGCCCTTTCTCAGCCAGATCGGCTTCGGGAATGATCAATCCTGTATTGCTCACCAAATCAGACCACCTCATCAGAGCAGAGTTGCAATTGAAGCGCCAGCAGCTGGAGCGATCGTTGAAGGATCAGTTGGACAGAAAGGGTCGCAATAATGAGGAGGAGCGGGAAACGCTGGACGTGGAAAATCTTCTCGTCCAGGCTCACAAACTGGTTCCACCCTTTTCTGGGCTAATGAACACTGCCGCGAATAGTGATGATGCTGAGTCTTTCGATGAAAACTCGTATTATTCTAGTAAAGCAAACAGCTGGTCATCCTCAGAGATTGATCGCACCCAGATTGTCAATGCTGATGCAACAGACTCACTTACCGTACAGCATAGGCGCTCCGAAGAAGATGTGCAGATGAATTCTTCCAAGCATACCCCTTTGAATAAGGCGGTTTCCACAGTCATCGATCTCGATGAGGAATACGAGCCGTCCGATGACATGGCTGTATTTGAGCCTGAACCGGCGCATGTACATGAAGAAGGGGACGAATCTGATTACTCCCCTCCACCAGCCGAAACCAGTGCTCAAGAACCCAAGAAAACACGGGGTCGCGGCACTAACGGCGCCGTAAATGGGTATGAAGCTCATAATTCCCTTGTCATTACTCCTTCTGGTCTGCTTCCAGTGTCCCCACACAAGCATGTTTCGGTTCAATGGTCACATCCATCAATCAGTGCATTGTGGACGACTCGAGAAATGTTGCGTGCAAACGGTCTCGAGCTTACTGATTGTTGTTTTAGGTCACCGAATCATAGTCCAGCCGGTCCGCCACCCCGTATACAAAACAGTCGGAAGCGGAAGCGGGAGCAGAAGCGCAACAACGCCAACAACGCCAACAACAATAACAACAGTAACGCAAACAAGCGGATTGCTTATTCTCCTGTGCCGGTCATCAAGGACGAGCCCGTCTCCCCACCTCCTTTTGCATCTCCTCTTGCTCGAGGAGAGGCTGCTCCTGCTCGTGAGGGTAGCAGAGGCCCACCTCCTGCTTTTATTAGAGAGACAGAACCCATCAGTCGGGCACCTCGCTACTACGAGGATCAGTCATCGCCCAGTTCAACCCGTCTAATCCCTCAAAGGAGAGCTGAACGCGCAGATGATCTTCGACGTGTTGCTAGCCTTCAACATGCCCGTCGACCACTTTCCCCCGTCGAAGGGGATATTTATGCTGCACCTCAACATCAGCCCATTCGTGCAGTATCTCACGCTTTCGCTGAGCGACCCAGAGAGCATGCAGTTTACCGAGAAGGATCCACTCGACCCTCAGCTGCACCACGATATATACACGAGCGGTCACGGTCTCCAGTTCACGATTATGTCTCACGACCCCAATCCCCGATGATGATGGCGCCACCTCCTTCGCGTCAAATAGTAGTGGATCAGTATGGCAACAAGTACTACGCAGCTCCTGCGGACGTGAGAAGCTCGGTCGCTCCTCCTAGTAGGATGGTCGAGGTTGACCCTTATTATGAGCGTGCATCCACAAGAGAACCTACAATGCGCGCTCCTACTCGAACGATTGTCTATGAAGACGATAACATCCAAAGAATGCCTCCGCCTCCGCCTCGACGCTACGTTGAGATACCAGATGCTGATGCTCTGGATGCTAGAGCCTACAGGCGGGAAACATCTCATCGGCCAGTGGAGGTAGGGTATCGACCATCGGAAGTTTTGGAACGCAGGCAATCTGGATTTTATGATGACATGGGCCCACCTCGTGAGTACGTTCCCTCTCGAGCTTTCAGCGTTCGACCAGAGATGCCACGACGAGAAATACCCGAAGGATATGTTCGTCATGAAAGTGTCCAACCAGGACACATCCGCGTGAATGCCCCTCAATATCGTGAAGTGAGCGTTCATCAGGGCCCATACGATGATCGTCGTTACGCGCTGGCGCCGTCCTCTAGGCGTTATGCCGATGAGAATGTTGCAGACAGGCCGGTGGAGATTTTGCAAGAGCCCTTTGGAGGTGATGCACGACCAATCAGATATCGCTACTGAGTTTAGAGGGATTGCTTGGAAGTCATCCTGTGTTGTACATATTGGTATGGGGGGTATTATTGTTGTATAAGCAGGGATACTTGAAAAGTACATTGTTGGAGTGTTTATCGATTTTTGGTTCGAGGGGTGGGTTGTATATGCTCTTTAGAGTTGTTTAGTCGACAAATCCACCACTACAATGTGGATCATGGAAAAAATAATAATAATGATGATCACCAACAGCTAATGTGTTTTTACATTTGTGAAGAAGCACAATGTAAACATTCTCAGGGTAAATCAAGCGGATTGTTGTATTATACTGTTCAAATGGTGATCGTAGTCTATCACTACTGTGTAGCATAACACTGAAATTGTATCACGCTCTCGGATCACCCCTACAAGACATAGCTGAAGACAGTATACCAGAGCAAACTGATCATCAAAGCATGACGAGATGAACCAAAAGGCATAATTTCGTCCGGGCCTTATTCACAAGACAGTCAGCAGTGGACCAAAGGCTCATTGTGAATGGTTCAGCGTCACGTAGTGCATGAACTCACCGGAGAATCGCCTCCTGCCTGCGTATGCACAGACTTCGAAGTCGTCAAGGAAAAGTCGTGTGAGCCCGCGTATCCATGACGGAAGATCATGGACGACACGCAATTGGGCACGAATTATAATCCAGCTCAACATCATTCTGGCACTATAGAGACGAGCTAAAATATTCAAAGTGGGCTATGTTCCACAATGACATACTTCCTCTGAGGTCAGGCCAATGGATTCCGCCTTCATATCATAGCGTATTGATTGTCAGATCTATCGATAGACTAGCACACCGGTTACTGTCGATGTGTTCCCGCTGGGTAAAAGGACCCCAGATAGCTCACTACTGCGGCAATAAGAGCCAATCAACTAAGGGATGATTCTGCGTGATGTCATGTCGCCATGAGGAATTAAGCGGGTAGTGTGTTTGTATATTTCACCTCGGATGCGAATTCATAATCCAGCACTCTCAGGTACCGAGAAATAAGGCATGCTCTCATACACACTATAGTCAGTATACTAGCATTCGCCAGAACTTTAGCACCGGATTTCGGGGTTACAGCTTGAGGAGAACTATGCTATGTCACAAGTCATCATACACGGAGGGTACTCGGTAAAACACGGACTAGGGATGGTCAGTGAAGATGAATATGGAATTTGGACGCATGTAATCATAACAGTCTGTGATGCTGCCTACATGAAATTTCTAGAGCATCCATCGACCCTGATTTCCTCACGTTTCGAGATATATGACTCAAGTGCTTGCTTGCTTCAACAAGAAACAAGAACATCAAAGTGGATGTAAGTTGGAGGTTGGGTGATCCTACACACAGCGATAGTTAAAACAATAGAGGAACCAAGAAACAGGCGAATTCCAAACAGAATTCAAAGGTGATTGGAAACTCCAACAGAGCTTTGATCAAGATAAGCTGGAGACACTCCCACCGTTTGATCTCGCGCTCGAACAAGAATCATTGCGGATCCAGATTTTATGGGCTGTTTCTCACACACTTACCGTGAGAGCTGCGTCTGTCATCAATTCGGAGTAAATGGGGGCCAACTTCCTGGCGTTCGCATCATTGCCGCTGTTTTAGGAAATGCAAAAACCTATCAGTAAGCATACAAATGACAGGAATAGTCACCCAGGATACTGAGAATCCTGGACCCGCAAATGTTAGACATTATACGTCATTCATAGCATTAATATCTCTCGAGTGTGAAGTGCTGAACATAGATAGTCCATTTGCTTTCCCCAAAAGATTGTTACGCTCTTGGCTTCAATGCTAAGGAGACGAACTTGGACCAGAATCTCGCATCACCTAGCCATAGCGACAGGAATAAATCTATGATGAGCTCCAACCGGAAATTGCATTGTGAGTTGCAAAGGAGCTTTCATGCTACAAACGATCAGTGTCCATTTGTTGAAATCTACATAAGAGCGCTCTCATCGCTCTGACTGAAGGCTCCCACCCACACACCACATACTGAAGCATCCTTTGACAACACTTTCATCATGATTTTTACCAATATTGTCTCTTTATCATGGCTTCTTGCCATCTCCCGTGCAACGGCTGCTTCAACGCCAACTGCACTTCAAGTTCGCGCAGCTCCTGCTGTGCCACCTTGTGACTACAAGTTCTTTACGCAGAAAATTGATCATTATGGACAATGCGAGGGGGAGTTCCAACAGCGCTTCTCCTTGTTCACCGAGTTTTTCGAGCCAGGAGGACCCATCATGTTCTACCAGGGAGAAGAAATTACACACGTCGAATGTGGAGTAAGTCGGTTACCATAACTCTGTCTTTCTTATCTGATTCAGTATGAACTAGAATGACACGATTCTATACGAATGGGCCAAAGAGCTCAAAGGGTTGGTCGTTTCTCTTGAGCATCGTTACTTTGGCGCCAGCAAGCCTGTCGGGAACGAATCCAGCAAGATTGAGAATCTCAAATACCTTACTCTTGAGAACGTCATGGATGATGCGGTAGAGTTTCTCGGCCAAGTCAAGGAGAACGTGACGGGAGCAGCAGATAGTAAAGTCATCATGGCGAGTGGTATGTATGAGAGTGCACAAATAAGAATTCGTGCTAAGCGTATGCAGGATCTTATGGTGGATTCCTTTCGGGTGTATTCCGCCTCAATCGACCCGAGACAATCTATGGAGCTCTTGCTTCGGCAGGCCCCGTAATGGGCTTCGGCAACAGCACCAACGACCCGACTGTCTATAACTGGAACAATTGGGTCAATCGAGTGTACCAAGATCGCTCTATAGTAGCTGCTCGAAAAATCCAAAAAGGATTCGCTGAGCTCGTCGGGCTCGTCAAGACAAGTAAGATCAGGAAACTCACATTCGAAAGCATTATCTTTTGACACAGAATAGACGATTTCCCTACCCTTCAATCCAAACTCGGATTATGCAGTCCTCCAACTAACCAGACCGCTCCTTTGATCCCAATGCTCCTATCCACCATCTTCGGCTTCGTCGCCGAATTCAACTACCACAAAGCGCGACCCGTTAGCTCCCTCATCTACCCCCTCGACCAAGCCATCCGCATAGCAGAGACTGAGCCAGACCATCTCCAAGTGCTCAATCGCACAGCTTGGCTGTACATCGACACGCTAAATATCCCGTGCTGGGACGCCGACGTCAAAATAATGGAACAACTCATTTCATATATCGAACAGCCATATTTCCAGTACATCACCTGCACCTTCTTCCCGAATGTGGCGGCGGGATACGTGGCCGAGGGACTCCTCTTCCCGCCCAACTCGAATTCCGATGCTGGTGTTCCTCTGGCGTGTCAACAGCAGTTCAACGTCACGCCCATGACCAAGGACGAAATCGAGTCGCGCTACCACCTCAGCAAGGAAGATATCCAGAACAGCAAAAGAATTATCTGGAGTAGGGGCGAGTACGATCCTGCTAGTTCGGTTGAGCCCGCTGAGTTGCCGCTGGATGAGGATCGCATGGCGAGTCGGACGCTGTTTGCGCCGCGCGTGGCGCACATGGAGGATGTGTTCCGGTCTGATGGTGAGGATCCGGTGGAGCTGACTTGGTTGAGGGAGAGGGAGTTGGAGATTATCAAGGGGTGGCTTGATCCGGTGGAGGTGTTTGAAGCGTAATGCACGGGGAGATACGAGTTGGGGCTGCCTGTCTCCCATGGACCTGCAAAGCTCAATACTTGCTCTGTATCCTTATCATCTTGATTTGCTTTGGATTTGTATAGAGTTTCTTCCTGTCCATGGGGTTTCTCTTTTTAGACTTTCAGGGGGTACATGTAGAGACAGGATCAGCGGAGTCGGGTGGATCAGATTGAAAGACACGGCGGTTGACCAGGAGGCACATGAATTGCTCAAGTACAATCACTATCTATAATGGGATGGTAAACACATTTTTTTCTGGTAGAGCGTGGTGCAGTAAGATGAGTGGATGTTCGTTTTAAATGGGTCAGAAGAGACAGCATGTCACATAGTCAGATTCATGTTTCCTTTTTGCTTTCACTTGCTCCTGATATCAATTGATTGTCTGGAATTTCCTTGGAGTCTGAAGACGACACCGGAAACATATGAATGGACGAAATGATGATAGACAGGGAAATGTTGGCCGTAGAATATCTTGCTTTCTCCGGGTCGAGCCAGGTTTTTTTTTATGCCCCCTCCTCCGGAGCTCCCCCCACCCGCGCTGTACCCGTTTAACGCCTCAGCCAACCAGTCAGGGTTCGGGACCTATGACGATTTAGGCCAAAGGATAACTAACCCAAGGCACATTCGATAGTTTGGTCAATGAAAGGGTGAAGGAAGATCAATCATGTTTTCCCCTTTTCGCAGATGGTCAGTAAGCAGTATGACAGTCGGGTCCCCTGTAGGGTGATGGGGACCGTTTAACTAGATGGGATGTGGGATGGACGCGTTGCACAGCCTCGTAACGCCGGGACTATCGGCGGATGCAGAAAAGCAGACGTCAGCACCCAACAAAAAAAACGTGAACATGGCCTGTGATTTTTTATTGAGGTGTGCCGTCAGTCAGTGCCACGTGTGAGGTGAGGTGAGCTAAGGTCAGCGTGTATTGTGCGCATGCCGGAATTGCTTTTCATCTGGTCCGAATCAACCGAGAGACACGACCGACTCAGGCTCGGGCTGCATGGTGAGGTAGTTGAGTTGGAGAAGAGGAAGAAGAAGGGCAAAGAGAGGAATGGAAAGTCGGGCAGAGGTGGACGGAACGGCAGCGGAAACGGTTGCGGGAACAGGTTTGAAACGAACGACTCAGACCAAAGAGACGTAGGTGGAACAGGGTTTCGGGTGGACAGTGGCGGAAAAGAAAAGAGGCCACGGAAGAGGAGAGGGATATCATCATGACTGTGACGGCTGGATTTAACCATGGTTGCAGCGTCTTGTTTGCATCTGGGGTATATTGGGTGGATGGATGGATGGATGGATGGATAGAAAGGGTGGATGGGTGGAGGAGTGGGAGGGGTCGCAGGTTGCGTCCGGATTCAATCGGACAGCATGTGCGATGTGCGATAGTGAGCGAGCAGGGGGTGCAATCAACCATCATCCATGGCTTGGGCCATGCCCACTTGTCATGGCTGGCTGGCTGAGGCAGAGCAAGGCCTCGATTCTAGGCATGATTTGTTTTTAATATTTGTCGGGGCATGTTGCTGAAACGAGGGTGGACGAAGCTAATACATGGCAGCAAGAAACAAAACGCCTCCGGTTGGGTGAGTGAGTGGTGGTCAGTTGGGGAGGCAGGTGGATTGGAGATTGGAGAATGAACGTGCGAGGATTGACCCTTGATGAGGATATAGAGAGAAGTGAAGCAGAGGGATGGCTGTATAGTTAGTGAAAGAGATGATTGCTGATGTAGTAGCTGTGATGTGATGAGCTGTTCTTTTTGTGTGTTTGTGTGCATGTATACCTACCTAGGTATGTATGTATGCTGATGAATGATCTACATTGTTGTTGGTGTTGCACGGGTTTGTCATTTGCCTGTCTCTCTCTCTCTCACTCTCTCTCTGCCTCGCTCTATCTCTCTGTCTCTCTGTCTCTGCTGGACAGATGCGGAATGATCGGATTGTCGTGTATATATATATATGTGTGTGTGTATGTGGAAGAGCAAAGGGTGAGTGAGGGTGGGCGTCGTGTGTGAGGTGCATGCATCATTATCGGATGCCCTAGAGGATTCGCGGCCTAGCTCGCTCAGCCGCTTCGCTTCATTGGCCGTGCGCCTGCGTTCTGGCTCTGGGTCCACGCTTCAACATCCATCCATTGACCTTTTCCTCGCTCTCTCTTCCCTTCTTCCTCCTCCATCACCCACCTCTCCCCCGCCCGACTCCTCCCCAGGGCGTCCTCGACACATCCACTCCCCCTATCATGCACAAGATATCGAATTTCACCGGTTCCGCTCGACACGGATGGGAGAAGATGACTCCCTCGGCCGGCTTTCCCTTCTCCAGATCCAACCATGACATGCCTGTACCAGCTCCCATCAAGCGCCCGTCGACCGCGACCGCCGCCCCGCCCGTCATCCCCCCCGGCACCCAAGTCAACCTGTCCTTCAATGTGCCCTTTGCCTCGAGCCTCGCCGGCCCAGACGTCGACGACATCATGTACGCCAGCCCGGGAGCCAAGGCACGGTGGAGCCATCCGGATGCCACGGCTGAGCCCTCTCCAACCCACAAGCTGCCCGTTCATGCTCAGAATGTCGACAACTTGCGCGCCTTGTGCCGGGAGGTCACAGAGCAGACCGAGGGACGCGTCGCTGCCAACGTCGTCTCGGCCGAATCCAAGCCTCTACCCGGCCTGCAGCGGGGTCCTCTACGCGCCCTAGTCACAAACGTCTGCTTGTCTGGCGAGCTGGAGCTTGTGAGCCAGATGAGGTGCAAGCTCCTCAACTCCACTCCCATCTCTCTGGTACGCCTCACTGATTGCTAGCTTGCTTGCCTGCTTGCCTGCATGTTTGCTTTATGTTGAGCAATCGCTAATGACCCTAGCGCTCATCCTACGTCGATGTCGATTCCGATCTGATCATCGACCGCGAATCTCAGCATATCAAAGGCGTGGTGCTCAGCCAGCTGGATCTCATTGCCAAAACTACAAAGGCCGACATCTTTGTCTTGATGCCTAAGCAGCCCGACATTGAGTCGGCAAGCTTCAATGGCAACCTCGAGACGGGCATGGACTCGCGCCTTCGCTGTGCCATTTACGGCGACATGGAGACCATGGAGCACGCGAAGACGCGCGTGCTCATCATGATTGACCAGATTGTGAGTTTTGCTGCCCCACATTTCGGTTTCGACTAGCGCACACATGCTAACAGCATGTCGTCACAGCTCAAACGTCAAGTGGATTCGATGAAGTTGGAGCTGACGATGCATACTCTCATCTGCGGGCGGGGGCGTAAGAACATCAAAGTCATTGAGTCGGCTACAGGAACCGCCATTTATTTTCCCCCGCCATTCCCGCGCATCTTTGGCTATACCCCGCCCGGTGCGCAGCGAAGGCCTGATGATTTGATCTACATTACGGGAGAAAGCACAGAAAGCATTCTGCGCGCAAAGCAACGCCTCCATGACCTCGTCATGTCCACCAAGGTTTTTGTCAAGCCCGTCATGGTAACAGACACCAAGTTGGATGCTATCCTTCTCGAGCGTCTGGACAAGGTCCGCAAGATCATAGAGAACAACGGTTCCTACATCTTGCTCCCTCCCTTGGGATTGCAGCGCGGTGTTGTTCGCGTGCAGGGCACGGATGTCTTGCATGTTGAACGGACCGTGCGCGAGTTAATGGCTCTCGTAAGTTGCTCAGACCACTTTGCCATGTGAGAAGGAATCTGTGCTTACCCCCAAAACAGGCCGGCCAGTTTTATAGCGCCTCGTGGTTCATTACCCATCCCGATCCTACTCAGCGCCCACCCACCCAGGCTGATGTACGTGCCATGTTGTCGGATATCTGCATCAATTCCGGCGCAGAGATCAGCTTTGAGAAGTACAACTTCCACATTTACGGCTCCGATGATGCCGTCAAAGCTGCCATGATGGTCATTCACAACATTCCCTTCGTGAAAAAGTCCCAGTATAACATGAGCGTGAAGATCGAGCTTGCCAACGAACACAAGGAATTTGTCAGCGGAAAGAAAAATGGCAAGATCAATAAGATCATGAGCCACAGCAGTGTTCAGATTGTCTTTGATGGCTTCAACGAGTACAACTTTTACATTGTAGTGCGAGGTGCCCAGTACGAAGCCACCAAGAACGGGCTTGACCTTGTGGAGCAAGAAATGCCTGCTGCCATTTCGTTCCATGTGCCAGATCAGTACCACAAGCGTATCATCGGTATTGGGGGTCAGCACATTCAGCGCATCATGAAGAAATACTCCGTCTTTGTGAAATTTTCCAATGCCATGGACCGCGGAGGATTTGGCAAGGAAGAGGATGACATCAAGGTCGACAATGTCATTTGCCGCACGCCTGCCCGTAATGCTCAGAACCTTGACCTGGTCAAGCAGGAGATCATGGATATGGTCGAGAAGGCTGATGCTGAGTTTGTCTCCGAGACCATCAACATCAACCGTCTCTATCATCGCGAACTGATCGCGCGCCTGGACAAGATTGACGAGCTGGAGAAGAAGTTCAACTGCAAGATTACCTTCCCCAGCACCGAAGAAGCCAGTGACACAGTCACTGTATCGGGCCCCGAGTACCAGGTGCCTTTGGCTGTCGATGAATTCTTGGTAAGGTCTTTCATACAATTCTTGTAGCGCAAAAAGCTAACTCATTCAGGGTATGGTGCCGGAAGCGCACGACCTGTCTTTCCCTGTCTCTACCGAGTTGGGCGAACACATGCGTTCTCCCGAGTTCAAGGCAGAAATCCTCGACAAATTGAGAGACCAGCACGTTGTAGAGGCTCACCTGAAGGACTTTCAGACTGAGACCGTCGATGGCAAGGAAACCCGCATTGAGACACTCCACCTATCCTTTACCAGGAATAACGCTGGTGGCCTCAAAGACGCTCTTGACTTCCTAATCAACCATTTGGTCATGCACGGGCTGGACACAAGCACCATCCGTGGCGCTCTTCCTCGACCCAAGTCGGACTCTTTTGAAGATTCGCTGCCATTCTTTGAGTCCAAGCTCCTACAACGTGCGGAGCCCCCGACGGACAACACCGATTCCCCGACCCGATCTCATTTCGGCGACGAAGAGCGCCCCGGCATGCTGGATCGCCTCCGCAAACCCGGCAGCATGTCTTCCTTCACCTCGCTCTTCAACCCACGTAGGAACGGCACCAACTCCCCCGGGTCGCTCTTCAAGCATGCTTCGAGCAATGCTTCGAAGGCGTCCCTTGCTAGTCTGGAGTCTCAGGGAAGCGGCTATCGCAACCCTTGGAACGACAGCGGCATCAACCTCGCGGATGATGAGCACCATACCAACGGTTGGCCCATGCCGACCCCGCGATTCGAAAGCAAATTTCCTTTCGGTTCTTCCTCAGCGGCGCCAGGAGACGTCACTCCTCGGTATGACCCGCGGGCCTCCGTTGACAGCGGACGCCCCTCTACTTCCCATTCTGCATCTGGATACCCGGGTCCTATTGGCCCTCCCCGTTAACGATACACCATTTCCATATTTGCACCGGCCTTTATGACGAAACAATACCCTAGCCCCGGTCTTTGCTGTGCGACGAATATCAACCAAAAGAATTATACCCCATGCGGCGAATTACAAAAGCCTTCGGTTGGTCGTTTTGAGTCATGTCGTTTATCGTTCTTGTTTCGTTTTGGATCTGCTATTTCTCTGTTTCATCGTTATGTTATGTTCAGTTTTTCTGGTTTTTTGTGTGCTTTGCTGGCGTTCTTTGCTTTTGCGGACGTGAGATGATTCCCCCGGCGCAAAAAGAAATATACCAATTTGCTGCTGTTTTGTGCTCTGATTTTATTTGCTCTGCTACTGCTTCCGAACTGTTTGAGGTGCTGGTACGTGGTGATGGTGCTGACCAGTAGAAAGAGGGATCTTGGTTGGCGATGGGGAATATAAAGAGGGAGGGTCACGGCAAGATACCACGCAAGTTCTCTGGACATTCATTTGATTATCAACACTCGTTTTTCCCCTTACCCTTATCTACACTTCGGATGCGTCGCTGGAAAACGGCGCAGACGAGAGAAGAAAGAAAACATAAAAAAACATGACGAGCATTCTACTACATTGCACAACGCAGCCTGAGGTGGGCCACGCTCACCACAAATGATCTTGTTTTGGATTATGAATTGAATATGGACCAGTCAGTATACACAATAGAATGTTATCCAATGATCTCTCCTATGCGAAACGAGTTCTCTGGGTGCCAAAATCGTGGACTCGCGATTATCCAGTAGCGTACTCCACACGGAAAGAGTGTGGGATGTGATAGCCGGGGGCCGCACGTGGTGGTTAGCTGACCACACTCTGACGTCGGCAAATACTTAGTTAGGCGTGATGGCAATCCGCCGAAAGGTTGAGATTGCGGCATAGACTTCCCAACAACAGCAGCAACTCTCTCACCCTCGCGCGAGTCTTACTTCCAACCACAATCGCCGACTCTTCTTTTGCCGCCGAGCCATCCAAAAGTATTCCGATTGTTACACGAGAAATCCAGCAGCAATGGCAGCATCCAAGCGGATGTTCCAATTGGTCCCTCGCGTCCTCTCCGCGCCGGCTGTACAATCCTCGGCTTTGAGACAATGCGCCAGGACGCCGATCGCATCAATTACCACTGGTAGGAGCCATGTCGTGAAGCCGGTTTGCAGCGTTGCGCTGCAGCAGTCTCGCTGGCACTCGGCGTTCCCGTCCAACAAGAAGAGCAAGGTCTACCAATTCGAAGATGTACGTATTCATGCACGCCTCTTCCACATATCGGACAGCACACATACAAATGGATCCATTCTTCCAACTCCGACATGCATACTGATCTTCTGGTACCAGGTTATCTCCATCCTCGAAACTCCCGCCAACTCGACCCTCCTTATCGACGTGCGCGAACCCCACGAATTCGAGGCCAACACCATCCCCACTTCACTCAACATCCCCGTGACAACCCAGCCTGATGCGCTTCTTCTCTCCGAAGAGGACTTCTTGGATCGCTTTGGCTGGGTAAAGCCGCCGCTGCATAAGGAGGTTGTGTTCTTCTGCAAGGCTGGCGTGCGGAGTAGCGCGGCTGCGCAATTGGCAAAGCAAGCTGGGTAAGCCATTGCCCTTTTCTGACAGAACTGCACATGCAAATCTCGTCGCGATCCCACTTTCCTGCTTTTCTGCCTCGGAGAACATAAAGAAGGTGAAAGGAAGCTATTTGAGCTTGCATTCGGAGGCTCGCTTTGCATATGCAGTGGGCGGACGAAAACAAGGCCGTGACGGCGAGAAGTCGAAACCCAAGCGACGGACCGATATTTTGACTGGATATCATGCAAATTGCTGTCAAGGAGATCACAAGAACTCTATGGAACACAGGCTAACCACCAAACTTTTCCTATCATATAGATACGAAAATGTAGGCGAATACCGCGGATCCTGGCTCGACTGGGAGAGGAGGGGCGGTCCTGGCACGCGTAGCCCACCTTCGCCCGGCGGAATGGGTGAGCCTAGCGGCGGGATCAAAGAGTGAGTCTGATCAGTTATTCGATCTGAGTGATGGTCGTGGGTAGGTAGCTAACACGGGACCATTAGGCACGATATCGAAGCCATCAGTGACGTCGACCCTAACCTCAAGAAGACGCCAGCTTCGCAGAGCAACAAATCCGGCGAATATGAGATGTAAAAGACAAGGTCGTATCAGATCGAGTTTCTCGAGGGTTCCCCCGAGTTGAGGTACCAAAATCGAGAAGGAAAAGGGGGTATGCCCCTCATTGGGTAAGGTTAGTGACTGCGTGGGAACATGCCACTCATTGCTACTCTGATCAACCACATATTACTTTCTGCTTTCGATATGGATGAAAGCGAGGTGCGCAAATGTGCATCCAAAGAGGATAGACAGGAGGAATTATGCTCGTTCGCGTATAGATGCATACATAATCATCGAATCACGAGCATCTTCCCACCGACATGCGTTTTCAAATTCGAAGGAGAAACGCATCATGGAATGGAACGGCTTTAAATATAGATAGCATGGCGCTCATGGATATTAGAAATCAGTACTGGCTGACTCAACTCAGACACCTATGTATATAAGACTAGCGAACAGCAGCGAATAAACAAATTCCGCTCGATGCACATGTCCTCCATGTAATGAGGCTGATTAGAGAGGAAGGGATGGAGTGGAAACAAATATGTGAGTGGCGAACACGAAGACGGAAGAGGCTTGAAGATGAAGAAAATAAAATCATGCAGTTCGTAGTCATTTGTGAGAATAAATTCTATCCGTGGAATATACATGTTCCCCATCTACGCATGTCCCGTAACATTAACATATAGAATGGAGAGTGAGAGAGGGAAGAAAGGTATTGTATACAAGAATCCAATGCTTGAAAAAAGAGATGCTCCCCATAATCGCCAGATAAAATGAATAATCTAAATCATTGCCATTCCTATATTCTACATGGAGTGGGAGGGAATGGCAGTCTCGCAGCTATATCACAGGTTGAACGCGTGGGGTGGATCCGGCCAAGGGGGACGTGTCACATACTCCCCGTCCCTCGACCCCCTCGTTGGACATCCAAACCCTGCAGCCTTTTCGCAAGCAGTCCAGTTCCGGGAGATGTCACGCCGCTAAAAGCATCGACGTTTCGCTTCTCGAACGCGGTGGCGCTGCTTTGTTCGTTGCTTTTCACGTCGTCAGCGGCGCGAGATTCGAAAGAACCATGCTCGTCCACATCCATGGCACGAGATAGCGGCCGGGAGGTGGAAGGGGGTGTGCGAGGCAGACTGAAGGGAATGGGCGTGAATGCATCTTGAGGGGTGGGATTGAAGTTGCTGCTGGAGCGAGGGGAAGGTCCGCCAGTGAACTGCACGGCTGGAGGGGGGAACGGTGGAGGGTGATGATATTGAAAGGCTGGGTTGAGACCGTCTAATTGGTCGTAGGCTTGGTGAGCCCACGGGATACCGGCACTGCGACGCTTCATTGCTTTTTCGGCCGTCAGTTGAGCAGCTGCCGACGAAGAGGCTTGAGAGGCGGGCGGATCGCGCGTGGCTTTGTACGTGCTGAAGCGCGGTTCCGGGAGCTGGATCTCGTTGCGAAGCTTCTCCTTGCCATCTGGCACCCGGTTGGCGAAAACCACGCGAATGCTCTTGTATAGATAGTACCGGCCTTTCGACGGGCAGCACATGTTCAAATGTATAAGATATCGCAGGATAGGCCGATCGTTTGGATCGTCGGAATTGCTAAGTGCGGCTTCTGGGCGATCTGTGCCGAAATTCTTGCGAGACGATAGAGGCATATCGATGATGGGACCCGCTGAATAGCTGCGCTGTCGAACGAATGTCTTCTGGCCGGGTTCCATATCGGAGAGATCATAAGGAACAAGGAATAACTTGACGGCCGTTTTATTGGGGTTTTTGATGACAATCTGCAGCTGGCCCACCTGAGGAATGCGGTAACTTCCGCCAGGCGGTGCTTTAGGTGAGGTGGATCGTCTTTTCTTCTTTTCCCGGCGGCGGATACCTTCCTGAATTCGCGACCGGGATCCAAACTCTTCCGAGTCTGCTATGAAACTAAATTCTTCCGTGCCTGTATTCGAAGTAGTCTGTCGTCTTTTCCGCCTAGTCCCAGTCGATTCTTTACTTTCATCTGGAGGCGACAGAGAGTTTTCCAAATCTATGAGTCCAACATACGGACTTGGTGAGTCATCTGATATTCGACCATTGCCGGTACTGTAACTGTAGAACACAGCGGGAAACGGTATGGCTATGTGCGGGGGACATTTCAAGTTGGACTTGCATTGCCCTTTCCCAAGCACACCAATCTTGGCTATGAAGTTCAAAGGCCGAGACGGAGTCGTGGACATTCTGCCTCGCAGTATCGATTCCTCGTACGAACCGACCATGGGAGCGTGATGCAAGGGTGAGACCTCGGACGATATTGAAGATTGCCGTGAGCCTGGAAATGGTGTTTGTGGATTCGAGTAAGGTGGAAATGCCTGGAAAGAGACGATGGACCGTCGAGGTTGGTGCGCCTGCGCGGGTATTATTGTTCCTCTCCTAGGGCGGGCGACGGCGACGTTGCTAGAGGCGGACCTCGCCATGTCGGTAGAACTGTAAGTAGAGAATGATTGCGGCGAGAAGGTGTGGCGCCTATTGGTCCTTTCTGGACTTGGAGAGGTTTGTCGAGACCCAGGTCTTGAAGAAAAATCGAGATCTGTGTTGTTGGACTGCTGTACTAGTGGGCTCGTGGGGGGCATGAAGGCAAAAGAAGCGAAAGATGACTGTGATATCGCTCGGGCACGTGTAGTTGGCTGATCATGATGATGCCGGGTATCGGTAAAAGAGAAAGATGGTCCCGTTCTGCTCGGAGGACGTGCTGCTACTGGAAAAGATTGGTGCCAGGGTACGATGGGCGAGGTGGCTAGAGGTGCGGTGTTCGATATGAGATCTTGACCATGTGTCGTGCGTTCCTTCTTTTCCCTGAAATCGCCCGAATGCAAGGCAGACCTAGGACGCTCGATTTCCAGGCCCACAGCCGCATGGTCCCGCAGAGGATCAGGTGTTGAAGGCCGGGGGGATCTGATGCGGATTGGAGAACGAACTGGAGTTTTGGCACCCTCCCGAGAGGATGGCCTGGAGTCATGATGGCGGGTTGTGTTCTGGTGTGGATTAGTACTTTGAATCTTGTGCGTTTGTGTATGACGTTTGCGCATGTGATGCAGGCAATGAATGTACACAGGCAGCGACTCACATGCTGCCATACAGGGGTGTTTGCCCTCTTTATCTGTTCAATCAAGTCTGCGCGGTCGGACATGGGAAATGGAGGGTCAAAATGAGAGGTCACAGAGTGCTTGGTTGGACCGATATTGGGGTCGAAGCCACTCTGCACAGGCTGGAAGTCCCAAGCTCTTCTCAACTCTCTGGGAGGCGAAGGTCGGGAGACCTGCCGGCTGGGTGGAGTGGATTCGGGAGGGTCGTCATGAAATATGGGCATGATGAAGACAGGATGTGGTTAGAGGCAGCATGAGCAGTAGAGGAACCAGCAAGTAGGTTGTGTAGTAGCGACAGAGTCAAGAGATTGGAGCAAGGTGGCGGGCTACAGGCAGGCAGGCAGGCAGGCAGGCAGATGGTGGTACAACGAAGCAAAGTAGATAGATGATGAGCACTTGATGGATAAAGGTCACGGCGGGCACAATAGCGGGGAAAGGTGGCCGAAAACACTTGGATCAGACGGTGGCAGGATGCAAAGCAAAGGACGACAAGAGACGGTGTGCTGGCTCCACTCGACAAGCACAGGACTGGCTGGCTGGCTGACGAGGCGTGGTGCGAAGGAAAAAGAGGAGTTTCAGAGCGAAACGGCAGCTGGGGGGAAGCTGGGAATTAGCGGGAGGTTGATGACGAGATAACAAAGGGCCGGAGGTTCTGGCGGATGTCCAAGCAAGTAAGTGACTGTCGCTGTCCATGTCCTGTAGGTACACATGTATGTATGTACATATGTATGTAACAAGGCTAAGAATAAATCCCTCGGAACAGCTGCCAATCGCTGCGCTGGCTGGCTGACGCTTTCTTCGCAAACCCCTCCTCCGCGTTCTTTTTGGCTGGCTGGGCGGGCGGGCGTCAGTCACACGACGACGCAGCGCTGGCCGTGGCGAAACAGGTGGGTGGTTGATGACTGTTTGTCTGTTCGTTCGTTCGTACGCATGTAGGGAAGATTTTTTCTCTCTTCTCATTGTCGTCTGGTATTGCAAAGGACGAAGGCAATGACTGGTCGCCAGTGTGCCTGGTCTGACTGCATCATCGCGCATGGACCACCTCGCGCCAAGCCTAATCTGGTCAATCCGAGGCTCCTCTCTTTTTTTTCTCTTCTCTGCCACCCAATACACATAGACATTTCCGTCGACGAGAACCCGCCACTCCCAATCCGCTTCGACCGCTTCGACCGCTTCTAGCCATCCATGGCTGCAACCAAACGTTCCCACGAGGATGCCTCCAATGGTCCCGTGAAGAAGCAACGGAAAGGATTCCAGGTTGGTCCAGCCAACTTGCCCGATGGCATCCACAAGCGCAAAGGTACGACTAGAACTCCTTTCCGTTGATTACTATTTCCAATATACTAATATTCTGGCAGTGCAAAAGATCAAGAAAGACCTTATTCACAAGGCAAAACTCAAGAAACAGTTCGCAAAACTGAAGGCGAGAGAAGGAGCCGCGCCCGAGAGATCAGTCTACGACCGCGAAGACGACCGTGGAAACGACCGTGACCTCCAAGATGACGAAAAATCCCCCGAGGAGCCCGTTCCTGAACCAACGCTAGAGCCACATCCCGATCGTTTGCAATTGTTGGAGGATGAGAAAAACGCACCTGAGCCCGAACCCGAGTCAACAGACCATGCCGGCCGAAGGCAAAGGCGACCGCGACCGCAGCCTTTCAAGAAGGAAACTGAGCTTGCCCGCGAGAAGAAAGCCGAAGCTGAGGAGCGGCAAAGGGCGCGCGAGGAAGCAGAGAAGGAGCGGGCTAGGAGGATCGCAGAGAGGGAACGATTCCGCAAGACAATGGCCAAGGCACGAGGAGCTGGAACGGGCAAGAGGAAACTAGGACGCGAAAGTACCGTATTGCTTGAGAAGGCGAAGCGGATCATGGGCAAAACTTGAAAGCGACCATTCGCTGTCTCACGTTTGGAACCCACCGCCCGCCATTGAGCGCTTATGGACTGTCGCCCAGTCATAGCTCTTCCTTGCAAAGATCTTTGCAAGAGTTCGCATGCTCCTGCGACAGTGCACACCATCGTGCATACCGCACATTGAACGACTTGGTGGTCAACCTACCAACAGCTAGCGACAGATGCGCTGCCAGAAGCAAACTGGGCAGCGCACTGATCTTGTCGCACCGGAATCACCACTGGAAACCATATGGTGGCACACTCAAAAGAGTGGTACAAAAGACTTGGAATATTGATTCCTTGTATTGTGATATAAGAGTTCTACCACAGAACCACGGCCAGGAAAGCTTAGTAACCGTATACCGAGGATTGAAGGATATTTGAGTACTCGACGCTTTTTCTCCATTAGTCAATACATCTATGTTCCTGTCCCCACATTTCGTTGCATGAATAAGTCAACCCATCAGCAGAAATATAGCAAAAGATTGAGAAAAAATCTCATGATGAACAAAGACTAAAGCAGACATCTAGCAAGAGGAGAAGCAAATACGGCGAGTTGCAAGTGAGCAAAGGGAGGTGCAAAATGAGCAAGAGAAAGAGTATGTGACTCAACACTTTCTTCTTCCCAGGACCTCAACGAGGCTGAGCAGCTCGTCATGTTCATTATAGAACCTAGAATTAGAATCTTCTTCATCGGATTGACGTCTAGTCCGAACAGACATCGAATCTATCACCCGATCTCAGCGATACGAGCGGTCAGACTACACTGCGTGTGCGGGAAGCGGCTGAACTTCCCCTTTGGATTTCTAACAGGGGTGCTCGTGACGCATTGGAAAAATACGGTGACGATATCCACAGAGTCATCATCTTTTGGTGTTTTTCCCCGGCTTCCTGCTGGTGAGCGAGATATTGTTGTTATTATTAACTTCATCCTGTATTGATCCAGTTTGAACTGGTTAGACCACCTAACACTTTGATCGCATTAGCTCGACCGCGCGAATCAATGTCCGTCACGATACGCACACGCCACTGTCAAATTGTGGCACTTGACGCTGACCAGATTCAATTGGAACTGACCAGCTACCTGAAAAAGTGTATAGCTATCATCCAAAAACCTTCATTGGGTTACATTTTGCACACCGTCTCTGGATTGCCGGTCACTGTCATGGGCTAGTACGTACGTACGGTGAGCTCGTCTACATCCATGTCCGTCTTACCATCGTATGTGTAGTAGGGCTGAGCCACACTCGAAGTTCACTCACTCAAGCCAAAAGAGGCAGAAGAGACGAAGAGGACATCCCAAAGGATAACTTTGACGATGTATCATGAACTGATCCTGGTCAAAGTTTACTATCGGGCAGCCGATGCTCTGAAGAGAGAGAGAGAGAGAAAGTGTGACCATGAATGTTGGTGGAGCGAGTTGATCCTGGAATATCTCTTGTTTGCTGCATCATACCCACAAACAAGAAAATGAGCGTGCCTAGATATGAAACTTGGGAGGGAAAGCAATCACAATCTCGTCCAAGCACTGAGATCTATAGGCACTTGAAAACTATCTCAACGTGTACGGTACCGGCAGATTCGGTGCTCGGTCCCCGATGTACCTTACTTATTCCCTCTAGTTTTCTTTTACATCCCCCACCCCAAAAATCGCTACACGTTGGCGCACGATCCCCAGCTGTTCAGAGCGCACCCCTGTGTGGCGGACCGAGGCCATCCCATCCCATCTTCGCCGAATATACCGTGCCCGCTTCGCGCGCTCCCTAATTTAAGTTCATTCTTGGCCTTTTCTGCTGTCAATTCTCTCAGCGTGTGGTTTTGGCTTCTCATCAACAGCGTTCGCTTGCCCATGTCGGTACAACCGAGAAATAAAGGCGCACTGATGTGAATTGCACGATAAGCTTATTGTTGCCGCTGAAGTCAGTGGATAGTTACTTATGCAGCTTTGTGTTGAAATCGGTGCAGCCCTACCTGGGTATGGCCAGGGTCTGGGTGGATCAAACCTAGTTACCAGCTATGTAATGCACGCATTCATGTATGTGCTAGCTCTAGCCTCAGGATAGCCTCAGTGCAATGCCTGTCTGCCGTATAACCCATGTAATTGGCAAGTGTGCTTTTCTGGCCGTTACGGGTCTGTGTCCAATGGCTGCAGATGGCCGTTTTGAAAGCTCACAAGGCACTCTCGCCTCCTGGCTTAATATACAATTCCCTATATGGCCATTTTAGCTCCCTTTTGGACCCCATCACTGTTTGCCCTAAACATCTCCTGTACAGCCTTCATATTTCTATATCTTCTGCACTCCTTGGAAAGCGTCATCTCAACATTGCCAATAACATTTGCACCCCTGCTATCCCAATCCTTCAAGCCCAACCTCTGTCTTATCTTATATACAAGTATCGACAACTCTCGCCAGATTTGACTCTGCATACTCGAACAACTTTGCATGCAACTCAACAATGCTCTCAATCACCACCCAGTCTACGAACCGCCAACCGCGGAAATGGACGCCAGAAGAGGACCACAAATTGCGCAACGAAGTGGAGGCACAGTGTAAGATGACCCATCTCGGACAGCATTTGATATTTCAACTGACACTTCGTGTACAGTAGCTAGCGGTGAAGCAAAAGATTGGTGCAGAATCTCTATGAAGCTTCCAGGAAGAACAAACAAAGACTGCCGTAAGAGATGGCACAACTCGGTCGCTGGAGGGTTGAAGAAGGGCCAGTGGTCCAAGAGTGAAGACCGACAACTTGCCAAAGGTGTCGAACGATATGGCCAAAGGTACGGTCGCCTTCAACCTTCTCCTGTAGCCTTGCTAATGAATACTAGATGGACCCTAGTTGCGGACGTTGTCCACTCGAGAAGTGCTGACCAGTGTGCAAAACGCTGGCAACAGTCTCTGGACCCGTGTCTGGATCACAGCGAATGGCGCGAATCCAAGGACAAGTTACTCATTGAGGCTGTCCAGCGTCATGGGCGACACTGGAAAGATATCCAACATCACTATTTTCAAGGACGATCAAAGAACGACATCAAGAACCGATACACTGTACTGATCCGTCGCTATCAAAACAAGGGCATTGTCTTGCCACAATCTGCAGCCACGCCTGAGCCCAACGAAGCTGGCAGCCACAACCCCAAGCAGATCGATACGTTTTCTTTTGCCTCCGATATCGCCGACGATGTATTTCTCAGCAGCACACCAATCTCGAGTCCAGAGTTCGAAGGCGCTCCATCTAACGAATCCATTACCTGGGACACGCCTCCTCCGTACATTACACTCGGTAGTAGCATACCAGACTATCCGACCATACATCAGCAGCCGACTTCAGCCATAAGCCATGACGCGCAATGGAGTTGGAACCCCCCAACCATGAACCAGCCTGTACCACTGCAAAGCACCTCGTCGAACAACTACGCACACTTTGATCACGCCGCTACGTACGCATCTTACGACCCTTATGCCAGTCTGTCAGCGACACATAGTCCAGCGCTAAGCCATCAGTTTGATCCATGGGACAGCCACATACTGACGAGCTCACCCTCTGCCACTTCGGCTGCGTCTGCGCACCCTGACTTGCAGAGCATTCCCCAATACGCATTTCAAAGCCAGCACATGCAGAGTAATTACCCTTACCACCAGTTACCGCCACATCACAGACCACTCTATAATAGCTAGAAGAAGCCAATCAAACACTTTTCTTAATCCAATCCTGCCTTGACTCCCACGTGCGACCTCACGCGCGGGTTTAATTGCCATGACCTCCTTGCATAGACTGTTTATTACCGATGATCAGCACATAATTATCTCAATCCAAGCTTATGCGTTGAAACCCAGTCTAGCGGATGTGGCTGCTCTGACAGAGACCTTATGTTCAAACCCAAAATCAACGGATCGGATGTTGGATGGTGTCATGTTTAGCCTGGGGACTGATCCAAGTCGAATCCTCCCACCAGCTTCAAACACGGTCAAAGCTGGGCTGAACATGACGGCGAGTCGAGTTTTGCGCGGAAATCCGGAATCCTACGCCAGTGTTGCTTGGAGAACGGCTATAGTCTTGGGGGCAGTGGGTCGCCCAGGCCTGGCAAGTCGTCGTAGGTACCATGCCCCCCCACTGCTCCTAATTGAATAGCGAAGGGAAAGGCATTAATCCTAGAGGGGAATCAGTGGGTTCCTCGGGGTTTCACGCCGCGGTTTGGAAGTTCTCGGATACGGTCCCTGCAATACCTGCCCGACCGCGCAATGGCAGCGATGTCTTACTGTTCAGGCAACAGGCGATTGTGTCTTTTCATTCAGATGGTGTGCTCCAGCTGAATCATATTCTATTAATAAGCACCCACGATAGTCGATACATTGTTTTCCAACTGCTTTTTCGAAATGCTATGGATGAGAAAGGAGCCTTAGCACGGCTATGCATGGTAAGCACGGCAAGTGGGAGATCAACAGGGATAGTCTTACAACCGACCGCGTTATCGCTGTATGATGAATCTTTGGACGAGGTAAGCCGACTCCATGCGCTCAATGTTTTGGCACGTCATTGCAGATGATCATGGGTTTTTGGGTTCGAGGTAGAGGCGTAGACGGGCAGATATCCAAGGCAATGGCTACTTTGACCCTATTGGTCCGGACAAATGACGTTATCCCTCTTTGAGCAGATATCCGAGCCAATCCCTGCTCAGGGTTCAGATTCGGTTTCTATATCAGTCCCAGCACGGTTTTTCTTTTAACCCCAGCCAGCCTGCGACCCACCAGACCAACACGTCCTCTCACCTTATTTTCCGGGCTGACCATGCCCGTCGTCGCTTGGTCACTTGTAGTGCATTCGCCATGCTGCTATTCGGCCAGCAGAAAAGGCGGAAGTGCGGCCTGCAAGTAATCTGATTACAGCCACCACAGTCCATGGTGAGGCACCAGCATATCTGTGAGTAAGATCTCGTGTTTGCAGCTCAGGCTACAAGACATACGACATCGGTCAGCGCTGTAGTGGTTTACGCAGGCACAACAGGCAATCCGGGACGAGAATGAAAGCACGGTCAAGCGCTACCCGCCGAATATGGGACTCGTGCCGATAGATCGGAAGCGAAGCTCCATAAGGCTTCATTGTATATTTGAGCCATGACTCTCCAGTGAGGTAGTTCGAGAGCCAGTCACATGATCTCCGAGGTCTATGTCCAGCGAGCTGCTTACCCTTTTCGGTAGTCGCTAGTACAAATTCCACAGGATACCTGCTTCTTCGGCGAGCTGCGTGTCGAATCGGTCGGATCGTGGCAGATCACCGCTTCAACGGTTCCTTGGGAACAGATTCTCGAACGCAAATTCATTTCTTAGAGATGATCTCGCCTCAACACTGATCAGTCATTGAAAGCGAAAATAACCAAACTTTGGCTTCCGCAAGAATTCTTTCCGTGGACATGTATTCCTGCGTGCTAGCAAGTCTGTATCCGTTTTTCCTAGAAAATCAATATTGAAAACACCAGCCCAGCATCTGCAAGCACAGCACAATCTATATCATGGCTTGCTAAGTGGTATGGAAGAAACCTAAACGCCCCCACAACATGGCAGTCCCCAGCTGGATTTCTTTCTTCATCGCAGAAAGGCCAAATCTGCCCTGGCCATAGCTCCTGGTGAAATCACTCATGTTGACCTCACCGCCCGTATCGCGGTGCAATGTGCGGAGGGTCAAGAGCAGCCAGAGTAATCGCCGACATTGTACCATAGACGGAGATGGGTGTGAAAGAGCCCAACTCGCCGGCCTGATCTCCGCGAGGAACCCGATCCTCCCCTCTCCCAAGTTCCACCACCCCACCTAGTTTGAAAATGCATAAATTTGTAAGGGGGACTGTGAACCACTATAACGTAGCGTAGCAAGGAAAAAACGGATGGTCCGCACCCGTGTGCTCAATGTTAGCGGAAAACCAAGAAGACTAAGAGTACTCCCATGCCACAGTCAATCAAGGCACGGACGGACTTGATCGTTGTGGGGAGGACGAGTCCAACACCGGGTCAAGTACAAAAGCAGTTCTACATAGAGGAAGTATCTGGGGTATTGATAGTTAACGTCTGGGATGGTATATACTCTACAGTTCACACCCTCGCAGGTTCAAGGGCGTAGACCACCACGCTACTCCAGCATACATATAGTATCGTGGGATAGCTAGCGTTATGCACAAGGGAACTAAGAATAGCTTGAGTCCTGTCGTGGGGATATTGGCCTCACTGAATTCGTGATGGACTCTGCCGTCCACAACAGACCGAACCTTACATGGGCCGCGACCCACCAGACGTCATTATACCGTGGGGGCGGATCAGAACGTTCGCCTTGCCTTGTCTCATTCCAAGTTGACCGTAGAGAAATCAAAGGAGGAGATTTCAAGCGAAAAAGATCTTAACCAGGCATAGTGCCACGACCGGGGATCCAGGCGTCTTCGGAAACCGTTGGCGAAGCGAGAAGAAGCGAAACGATAAGTCCAGCAAGGCAGATTGGCCAGCCACCACCGAGTTCCAACATGCCTACTTCCATAGTTTCAAGAGCTCCGCATGTACAGACTAGAGCCGTATGGCTTCTAGAAGTCATGGAATGGTATGTATACTAGGGATCGACGCACCTCGGCGAGTTTGTAGACCACGGACCATTTTATACATTCTAACCCAGAGTGGTAAAGACACGCGAATATGGCCTGAGAATCGGATACTCCCAAGTCGACCCAGGCTTCGTGGTCTACACAGTATTAACCACCATAGATCTTGGGTTGTGTAAACATGACCTCCTTAATTTGGCGGTGTGTGTGTGCTCATCGTAAAGATATATGAGGGACTCATTCACACTGACGTCTGCCAGACAACAAAGATATGCGTTGCGTGGTGGGTAACACTTTCCATGTAATTGCAAAGATACCCGCAGATAATCATCAACGGTTCAAGAGTATGTATTGCGAGCTGTCACGTTACCAGATAAGTGGAGAGGAGCGTTGTGGGGTTCAGTCGATGCGTTTATCCTCTAACGATATCTCCATTAAGACTAGTGCAGTGTGCAGATTGTCTATAACAATTAGACAAGTAGGGCGCAACATCTCCATCCAATCAACAGCAACGTGTAAACCGGGAATTTATCTTGCCGTCCGTCAAAGGAGCCAAACCCCTGGTAGGACTTGGGCCGATCTGTTTGAAAGTCTGGGCGGAACTAGAGCTATTGCGGTAATACATGGAAAAGCTATGAAACTTATAGCGCAGCTTTGCATTATAGCTGAAGCTGGTACTTCATCGTCGGGAGCATTGTTACATGTTGTCCGTCAGTCTATCTGCTTCTCTATGCGGATCCCCGAAGCTGGTTTCCATCAAGTCTGGAGAAGAGCGAGTGTGCCTTGCATTGTTTTGGTGATACAAGCTATATAGCACCCATTAGCTGGCTAAAAACATCAACGCCTTATGAGACTGGCTAGTGTAAAAGGGGAGGAGAAAGGAATTGATCACTGGGTACTTGATGAGGAGATTGGGGTTTCAGTGTACAAATTCAGCAACACATAACTGGCATTGAAAACAAATCAGTGAGCCGAAGCGTAAAAGCCACCGCCAAATAGTCATGTTCAACATGGTGAGTGCGACAGGAAGGACTAGGGAATCCATCAGCCCCTGACTGTAATTATCTCTGCCCTTGATGTATCTTGCGTCAAGATTGTGGTGTCAGGGTGAGAATACCAGCCCGAAATTCCATGATGACTTCCCACTCGTCGAGATAGAACGTATCTTGAACCAATTCAAACACCCGAGATCAAAACTCTGTAACCACTGCACAATCCAAACATCATTACCACTCAAAGAGCGAGACACTGATGTCTACTACGTCCCCATCCAAAACATCATGTCAGTGATCTCAACCCTCCACCACGCCCGGTCTTTACCGACTTCCAAAACCTCCCAAGATCAACTCCCCGTCACAAACACCATACCCTGACTATACGCCAATATTTGCATCCCATATAGCCTAAGAGCACGTACACGTAGCCTGTTGTCGTATACGCCTAGTCACAGCCAAAGCCCATCCTTCGAACGCGTACTCCACCACAACAAACCCTAGAGCGGTAGGTGAGTGGTGAGTGGTGAGTGGTGAGCCTCAACAACGCAAGTACAACGAAACAAGAAAGAGATACTTCTCTACACTAACCACTATACACCCATGTACGATGCATGTTTTTAAGTTCTTACACCCTTCGCGTCTCCCTGCAAGGCACAAATGCACGCACGCACACACATACATGTTAAGAAAAGTAGAGAGAAAAATAGTGGAGATGTCAAAGAATTTAGCGTAAACTAGTCCGCAATAATAATAATAAATCCCCTAAAGTTCGGGGGCGAGCCGCATAAGCAGTTCAAGTTGCATGTAGAGACCAGTACTGTCGATCTCCACAGAAAATACCGAACATGCCGGATGGTCGAACATGTAAATGACGGTAAAAACCTCCCTCTTTGGCGACGGAATCGAACGGGGGCAAGGGGTGTTCGTTTGAACCTAGACGCGGGCGCGCACGTGTGCGTATGTGTGTGCGTGTGTGCGTGCGCGTTCGTGCGTTGCAAGGGATGGCGGATAGTCGAGTTTCCGTTATAGAGTCGTCCCCCTAAATCTCGTATTCGAACTTTGTTTTAGCTGCTCAAGTGCGACTTGCTAGGGGCCTTGGAATCCTGAGAAATGCATATCAAGGGGATTGGTATTGAATGAATATTTTCAAAGTGCGAGAGCTCATTGAACATTTGCGTTCGTGATGATCTATGCTGTTGGTTGGAGTGAGATTGGCTGGTTGTATTCGATTGTGTGAGAAGTGTTCCAGTCTAGATCCCCACTGTTCTATTATATGCATGGAATGAAAGCGCCCTGAAAGAGGAGTTTATGCGTGAGCTGCTACAAGAAGGGAAGATGGCGTAGAAATGAACATGTTTACAAAGAAAAGGAGTCCCGGATAGGAAAAAAAGGTCGAGTGATAGAGAAGAGGATGGAGCGGAGTACAATCACACTCCACTCAACGATCCAAAGCCTGCGCCTGACACATTTGGTAATAAACACCCTTCTTTCTCAACAAGCTCTGGTGATCTCCTTTCTCCAAAACCTTGCCGCTTCCCAGTACGAAAATAACATCCGCCTTCTGAATCGTAGCCAGACGATGCGCAACAGCGATGATGGTGCGCTGACCTGTGTTTGCAGCGCGCTCGATGGCTTCTTGGACTAGTTTCTCGGATTCCGAATCTAAACTGCTGGTGGCTTCATCGAGAAGTAGCACCTTGGGATGACGGAGGAGCGCGCGGGCGAGCGAAAGACGCTGTTTCTGACCACCGCTGAGCGACATACCTTTGGGTCCCAATCGCGTGTTGTAGCCTTCTGGGAGGGAGACAATAAATTCATGGATCTGTGCGTCGGCGCAAGCGGCTTCTATCTCGGCTTCGGTGGCGCTGTCGACGGAGAGAGCGATATTCTCGCGAATCGTGCCTTCATAGAGGGTGGGTTCCTGGCTGACGAGACTGATGTTCTTGCGATATTCGGAGGGGTCGAGAGTCGTGATGTCTTGACCGTTGTACAACACGGCTCCGGCGCTTGCATCGTAAAACCGCTCGAGGAGGGAGATTGTCGTGGACTTGCCACAGCCGGATGCGCCTACCAGAGCTGCAAATTGACCGGGAGCGATTTCAAGATTCAGGTTGGCTAGAACGGGAGTTGAGCGGGACTTATAGGTAAAATGCACGTTTTGGAACGTCAGACCGGCGCCGGAGTCGGGGTTTTCAATGGGAGCGTAGTTCGGCGGCGGAGCATTTGAATCAGGTCGGAGGCTGAGGACTCTATTCGCGGCTGTTGTCGCTTGAGCGATATTGGGCGAGAAAGAGAACCACATGCCTGCTGCCACTGCTCCTTGAACGACAGCCATGTATATGATGAAGTATTGGATCAGGTCGTACTCGCGAGATGCTAAGAGGGTACCGCCGTACCTGATATATGGTTAGTAAATCTGTATATATGAGCGTCTATACAGAAAAGCAGCTTACCAGAATGCCAGGGCAGTACATCCCATTTCAGCGCTATCGGAAGCCGCGAATATCAACGTGCCCAACCTAGCTTTGGCGGAAGCTTTCTTGACATGATCGCCAAGCTGGCTGTTGTATCGCTCGCTGATAACGTCACCCAGATTCAGAGATAACACTGTACGGAAAGCCCCAACAGCTTCTGTAGCGTACTGTGAGCTATCCGCGAAAACCGTAGCAGTCATCTGATCAAACTCCATCTCCAACTTGATGCGGAAATATCCGGCCAGCAAGATTGGGGGAAGTGTGGCGAACAAACCAACGAGGGTCAGCTTCCAGCCGTAGATGAACGAGATGATGAGCGAGCCAATGATATTGACAATTGCAATGACAGCCAGGGACATCTCAGTAGACATCAACTTTTGGAGAGTTTCGGTATGCGCGCTGACGTTCGAGGTGAGTGTTCCAACTGAGTTTCCTTCCCGGTCGAAAAATGATATACGTTGGCGGATGAAGTTCTCCAGATACTCCTGTCGATAGCGCCGCGTGATGGAAACGGCTATTATATGCGTGCAGAATCCTATCGTATAGTATGCAGCAAAAACAGCCGCTGCTTCCACGCCGAACATCCCTGCCCAGAAGTAGCCCTTGTCGACCAACTCTGGACCCGGAAGGGTGAAAACATTGATAACATTGGCGAAGATATAGGCCTGCAGAGGATAGACAGCGCCAGCCGCCAGGATCCCTATTGTCGTAAGAAAATAGAGAAACCAATGCTGTCTTTGCTCGTAGACGAGCTTCCCGCCGCTGCGGAAAAACCCCTTCTCCTTGTACGCTTTTTCTTCGACTACGGCATGCATCTCTTGTTTGTCGTCAGATTGCTGTGCTTCAGCAGTTACAGTCTTCGTTAACCCAGTGTCTTCGAGGTTGTTTTCTTCTTCGGATTCTAGGGCGATCTTTTGAGCATTGACGAGTCCATAGTATATGCCGTCTTCATCTCGGAGTAGCTCCTCGTGGGTTCCCTCTTCTACTAGTTTACCCTTACCCATAACCACAATCTTATCTGCCTTTTTGATGGTGGACAGACGATGAGCAATCACGATTGTGGTTCGACCCGCTGAGACCCGCTCCAAAGCCGCTTGCACAATTCGCTCGGTCCGGACATCAATGGCGGAAGTGGCTTCATCGAGGATAAGAATGGGAGGATTCTTGACAATAGCTATCATTGATTAGAGAAGAGTACGGAAAGGGAAACCAGGAATGGTGACCTACCTCGAGCAATGGCAACCCGCTGTCGCTGGCCACCTGAGAGTTTTATGCCACTCTCCCCAACCAGTGTATCATACCCTTCAGGTAGCTTGTTGATGAATTCATCCGCGTAGGCCTCTTTGCAAGCTGCAGTGACCATGGCTTTTTGTTCCTCCTGCGGGGCATGCTGCCATTTCGTGCCGCATAGACCGTAAGCAACGTTTGCCCACAGGGTGTCGTTGAAAAGGAAGGGTTCCTGTTGGACAAGGCCACATTGGGATCGCCACCACTTCATGTCAATGCTCTGGATATCTGTGTCTCCAGCAGCCACAGCGCCGGTGCAGGTGTTGGGTCCAAGATCTATCTCTTCTTCTTCCGCATCGACGTTTCCGTCTTTAGCTGTTTTCTCCGCTTCTTTTGCCTTTTTCTTGCTTTTAGATCCTTTTTCGCTATCCTCCGTTGGCGCAACCTGCTTTGGTTTTTCGGCCTCCTTCTCTACAGCAGTAGTGCCGAGTAAGTCGTACCATCTCTGAACAAGAGACACAAGAGTGCTTTTTCCCGAGCCTGAAGGACCAACAATAGCAGTAACTTTACCAGCTTCAAATTTAGCGTTGAAACCATCCAAGATCAATACATTCGGCCGGCTGGGGTATGAGAAGCTGACGTTTTTGAAAGTGATGTCGACATCCGCGGACACCTCTGGTTCCTGGAGACCGGAGGTATCAGGCACAGGAGAATCTATGGTGGCAAAGAGCTCGGTAGCAGCCGTTGCGGCTTTGACCACTGCGATGATAGGCGCTGCAACCCGTCCGATGTTCATCACAGCCAGCATAACACTGAACAAAACCACAACGATGTCACCGACGTTGGTTATATCTCCTCGGCTGTATTGTCGAACCCCGAACCAGAATGCGATTCCGAAAGTACCATATTGAGCTGCCATGGCTGGGGTCATCATGAGTGCCATGAGGGGCGCTTCTTTTCTGGCATTCTTTGCAGCTTTCTCCAGTGTCGCCTCGTGTTGTCGCGCCAACTTTGCTTCGGCACCGAACGCGATGATGACGCGGATGGAAGAAAACATCTCGAATGCTAGAGAAGAGGCGGATTCGTGGTGTTCCTCGGTCAGTTTGTGCAGCTTGAAGAAGGGCGGTATGATTGCGCCGTAGAGGATGAGAATGAAGGGCAGGGCGACACTGGCAATGAGCGTAAGGGCCCAACTCTTGATAAAGGCCACTACGTAAAGACCAATGGTGAAAGCAAGAGACTGGAACATCATGGCAAAATGCTGCGATATGCCGACCTGTATGGTATTCGAGGAGGTTGTGATTCGCGTGGAGATTTTGCCTGGTGATATAGTATCCATTACGCTGACGGGCTGAGCGAGTGTGGCCTTGAGGTATGCCAGTCTAAGAGCAGCTGAGATTCTTAATCCACTGATGCGAATAGAGAACTTATGAGGTTAGCATGCAGGTGATGATAAAAAAGTGGAATCTGGGCTCACCAGAGAAATGTATGACAAGAAAAAACGCGCAATGAATATGTACGTTATTAGGAGAGCGCTGGAGTTGACGGAAGCTTGGAACTCTTGTCGAGTAACAGTGGTATTGGGCATGAAGTAGTTGGTAAAATCTCCCACGAGTTGACCTGTTGCGCGTTAGATGATTCAGGGTGCTTGAGCGCAACGAAGATGTAGGGAATACCTACCGAAAACGACATTCATCAATGGAAATGCCTGTGCCTATCAGCGCCTGTCTACGCAACCACTTGGGTCAAAACTTACAACGCCCGATCCAATGGAAGTCAACATGCACATAAAAATGAGGAGGTAGTCGAATTTGGTGCCGAAGGTGAAGACTCTGAAGTAATTGCCAAGTGTAGGTTGAGGCTTTTGCTGCTTGGTGTCGGAAGGAGGGGAGTCATGGTTGGTGTCGATTATGCTGTCTTTCTTCTCTAGAGCATCCTCAATAACGTGGACGTCTTCTGGGGGATTTGGCACGATACTGCCTGGCGGTGGGGGAGGTTGTGGGACCTCCTTTTCGGTAGTCATGGTGTTTTTCTAGGTAGGGGCCAAGAGCATTAAAAGGTATGATCTGTAAAACGAATGAGATGGTTAATGAAAATGCATGGAAATGAATGGATTCATGTCAAGAGCAGAATCGACTGCGCTTGACGACAGTGTTATGAATAGTTGTTGCCTGAAGATCAGAGAATAGAGGGTCTTACGCAGATCCACCGAAACGAATGCGAAGACCGAGCAGAGTCAGTCAGGAGCACAAATTAGCCGCGTCGCTAATTGCCACCAGCACGTCAAGACCTGTTGGTGAAGAACACGACAAAGGAGCGAGGAGGGTGTTTTTTCTTTTTCTTTTTTTCTTTTGGTTCGTTTGTCGCTTCTGGATACTCTCGACAATGTTTATCTCTGCAAAGGACTCGAGGGAAAAGAAGAGAAATTGAAAAAGTGAATTGATGTTGGTTGACGACAGATCCCAAAAGGGAAAGCAATCCAAGCCTTCTTTGCGGCGACAAAGTGCGAGAGGTCCACTTGAGATTCGACCCTTGTCGAGAATGCGGGACCCCTAGGGGCTTCTGGGGGCCTTTGGTGCGCTGACTCCAGTGAACCAACAAGCGAACGACTGGATGTCCCAATGATGGCGGGTGTTTTGTCGATGGGATCGCCACGGAGCATCGGGTACACAACGGGCCGACAACCGCCGACACGGTCTCTAGGCTTGGTCAGGAGAAATGTGATGTCGAACGCTAGTTCCTTCTAGGAGATAACTTGACATGTTCCGTGTACGTGCTACAAGTGATGCCTGGATGAGTACTTAAGTAGTCAGTCATGGCGGATTGTGAATGCATCTTGCTGGCTGCGAGATTGCAGTTCGCACGGGAGAAAGTGACGCATATATTATTTCGATGATGGGATATCTGATCTAAATTCTCCATCGACGACATCACAACCAAAGTAACAGCACAGCAGCTCAGGGTGTCCGGGATGTGCGAGCTTCCCCGTTCCGAGGCGCCAAGGAGGAATACGCCGAATACGGTGGCTAACCGTCTTACCCATGAACTCGTTCCATCAGCTACTTGGGTACAAACGTGTTCAAATACCGTACAGTTGCGCAAATAACAGACACTCTGCGATCCTTGGTTATTCACCACTTGTAGTGTTGTTGTTGATTTTTTTAGCGCAATAGCCATCTCTAGGGCAATTCTTAACCTAAAGACGAACGTACTCGTTCATGGTCTTCTGGGGGATTCTTGAGCTTCTCCACATCTTCCGCATCACAGCCGAGAGTCTGACCAAGATCGCTACTACAACTAAGGTCGTGAGCGTAAGCCCATAAGAAGAAGCTTTGCACTTCCGAGGCTGATGGTTCTGGAGCCAAGAGTAGAGCGGTCAAGCTGTCATGAATTAATCCCTAGGTACACGAGACGTCTCTTCACTAAGATAAAAGACAATATCAACGAGCTACTGTTCAGATTCAAGTCTGCGAGTGAGAAACGACCAGGTTTTTATAGTTCATAGTCCGTTGTAAATTTTACTATTGGTAGTACCTAAATTGACAGTGACGAGTCCACAGCAGAAAACCTATCATATCTGAGGACAATGAGCTTAAAAACACAAGAAAAAAAGCCTGGGCGAGTGTATTAGAACATTGAAAATGATTCTGGGGCTCAATAGCCACAGAAATAGGCCGGTGATGATGGCTCAGGAACATCAGGCACTGCTTCAACAATCATATAATATAAGGATTCCAACCCATCATATCACGCCAAAGAATTGTCAAACTACTCAAGTTCAACAAACCTCCAATTTAGTGTATTTCAGTACTTGCAACACTAAAGATGGTATGGGTTGCCCCCACCAGTTCTTCGACGCCACCGGCGAATATAACGACCTCAACCGATTTTTCGACGCCGCTAGCAAATACAACTGCATCACCGCCCAAAAACACTTATTTCCAAACTAATTGCTCTATTCAGTGAGCAATTGGTAATAAATCATCATGGCGATCCCTCTATTAAGGTCTGTGATACATAACTCTAACGTCCCGTGTATGTCTCTTCAATGGCAGTCTGATCGTCAAACACGCCCTCGAGCTTTCCTACCATAGAATAGCAAAATTGTATCGCCATCGTGTTGATTGATCGTGATATGGTTAGTGGCATAAGGATCTGAGTACATCTGTTAGCTGGTCTGAGTTGGAATCTCACATTTACAAAATCGTTATATCATCAATCAGTATTCAAGCAGATTGTCAATGCATGAGCTAATGTTGCGCGTAATCATCGTATTTCAATATAGTTCAAGCACCTAGAATGCAATACTGCATACCATGCGCTACATATGCCCAAGTCTGCATCTCGCAACCAAAGTATATGCAAAGAGCTTTAGTGGCATTGCAGAAAGCGCGTCCCAAATGAGAGAATAAAATCAATTACAGGGAAAAGCTGTAATGCGAGATTCTCCAAAGACGCAGTGTGTTTCGAGCCACTCCAAGCAGTCATTCCGCAGTATCATCCAATCGACTTAGCCAAACAGCCCTCCTCTCCAGCGTCGCACAATCTCATGTCTGAGGTTCAGTCTCGTCCACCCATCTGGCATCGGCAAATTGCACGTTGAGAATTTGGCATTTGAGCCACTCGACCTGCTGCTGCTCAGTCTCGATTTCGTCTATCAGCCTTTCACGCTCGGCATCGAAATGAGCTGCGTTTGCCTCCAACTCGGCCACCTGCTTCTCCAAATTTTCTATTTTCCTCTTCCCGCTATACCTCCACTCCATCTCACACGAACACCTTGGGTTCGCAACCTCGCTCTCCAAATAATTGGCGTATCGCGTCTTTTCGTCGAGCGCCTTCTGCAAGCGAGTGATTTCCGTTCGTTGATCCTCCATCTCCTTCTCCAACCTTTTCACGACTTGGTCGGATGTCTCTGTGACAGTGTTGGTTTCTGCTTGCTTGCAGGTTTTCTCCCTCGAAGCTGCTTCTGCGTGTTGACGACATTCCTTTTCCTTGGCTGGTTGTTGTTGGGGACCGCTGTTCTTCTCTTTCGACAGTTCTGCCACAGGTGCTTTGGGGATCGTAATCTTCTGCGGCCCTGACCTTATTTCCTTATCTTGAGTGGCCATGTAGGCTGAGCACAGTTCGTCAATCTGGGACGGAGCGTCCTCGGGGGGATCGGGATGATTGATAAGTTCCTTTATCTTGGCGGAGATCGATCTCGATCCAGCCATTGCTTCAGAGGAGGATGACTCGGGGAGTAGAGGAGGCATAGACATCGACGCCGTGTGAGGTTGTTCCGGAGGCTCTGCTTCGTCCGTTCGCGCTGGCCTTCCTTTCTCCTGGTGCATAGATTCCATGTGAAGGACCCGTGAAGAGTGAATAAGGTCGAGGTCGACTCAGTGTCGTAATCAGGCAACTAGAAAAATGTGGGGGTGGAGGAATGGGGTATTTGGAGGGAGGGAGGCGAGTATTAATAGAGGGGTGGTCAAGCAGAAGTAAAAGACACCGCAACTCGAGGTGAAGGAGGAGGTGTAAATGGGCGAGTTGGATCTGAACCAGATCATGGTAAGAGAAAGACAAACAAACATGGTAGTACAACTGCCATTTTCCTATCTAACCTTCTACACACTTACTTTTACTTTCTTTGCTCTTTCTTATTGCCCATTTTGAGTATATTTGACATCACTTTGTGTGCAGCCTGTCTCCTCCGTTTTAAACGAATAATTAGAAGCAATCGCATGCACTAATATTCTGGCGTACGACCCTTCTGTACGTACTTGAGTACATATGTAAGTAAGTATTCAATGTTTGTAGCTGGTAAATCGTGTTTACGCAGGCAAACGACTGCTTCCCAGCACCAATTCCATCGACTGGTAAGGACTCCGCCGCAGACAAGAACGAATATTTTAATGAAAGAACACATTGAATTATTATAAGGATGTGTTGGGATGCGATTTGGGATTGGGGGTCTGAAAAGGGAAGGCAGGGTCAAGCGCATGTGACCGCTTACCGCTCTTAAGCTTTGCAGATCGTAGCTTCGTCGTCCCACCACCTTAGAGACTCGACCGATTTCGCGCATACCACAACTCCCACACGTTTCGCACTTTCAAGCCGTAATTGTGCTCGAAGATTGATGTACTGACTTAAATTTCACACGAATTGCCGCATTAATTCCGTATTACAACACAATCCGCGACCGAGTGAAAACATCAGGGTCGCGAAAGTCTCCACTCAATTATGGCTCATGTCCAACGTCCCCTGTGGATACAGTCACAATTCATTCGACAATATTGCCCTATCAAGACACGACGCAGAACACTCCCGCTGGTTACAAATGGGCGACGATGCTTGACTACAGCTACCGTGACGGACAATGACATTGCACGCCTTGCAAGCCAGCCGTTGTACCCACTCACCTTAGCAGACCTCGTCAAGTCAGTACGCCCCCAGCTCCCCAGGCGCATGCTGGAGTGCAATCTAATACCCTTACTAGGCACGGTCGACCACCCCTTACAACCTCCCAGCTCCTCACATCTGCCAACTTCACCCTCTCGATCCTCCCGGCGCGACTCGCGCATCGTATCCAATCCCTCCGCAACCTCCCCTTCATCGTCGTCTCGAACCCACAAATCTCCAAGATCCACTCGAACTATATTCACAGCTTCTCTACTCTGCTGCCATGGGCGGAGAAGGAGATCAAAACGCTCGAAGATGAGATCAAATTTGCAGAGGTCATGGCTGATCTGGTACAAACGCACGCGAACACCATAAGCATTCTCGCCAGAGGGTTTCTCGAGGCGAGAAAATACATAAGCCCAAAGGATGTGACACGATTCTTGGATGAGCATCTGCGGGCGAGAATCGGCACAAGGCTGATTGCTGAACAACATCTGGCGCTGCACTTCTCAAGTCAGCCACACAACGACATCATGCACGAGACAGAAGAGACACCCGGCTTCATCGGTGTGATTGACACAAAACTCAAGCCTGCAAAGATCGTGCAGCATTGTGAGAACGTGGTCGGAGAGATATGCGAGCTCAAATACGGCGTACGTCCCCACGTCGTGATCAATGGGGAGCCGGATTACACCTTTGCGCATGTGCCGGTGCACTTGGAGTACATCATCACAGAGCTCTTGAAAAATGCATTCCGCGCCACTGTCGAGAGCGGCAAAGAGCGAGAATCCATCGAAGTAACCATTGCTCCGCTCCCCGAGATCATGCCCGAAAACAACGGTCACGAAGACGGAGACACCAGGCCCAATATCAAGAACACCGACCAAGGCAACGAGGATATAGCGTCCCGAGCCTTCACCAAAAATGCATCTCCGCGATCCTCGGATCAGATGCTTCGGCTCGCTCACTCTACACCGGGCGTCACAATCCGGATTCGTGACCGTGGCGGTGGCATCGCGCCCGAGACTTTGCCGCATGTGTGGGACTATAGCTTCACGACTTTCAACGATGAGCAAGCATCATCTTCGTTGACGGGTCGCAACAGCGGGATGGACGCGTTGAATGCTTTCTCGGGCCCAGGAGGTGATGGGGCGCACAGCCTGGCTGGACTGGGTTACGGACTTCCGTTGGGAAGGGCGTACGCAGAGTATTTTGGCGGGGGGATTGCAGTGCAGAGTTTGTGGGGCTGGGGGACGGATGTGTATTTGAGTCTGAGAGGGGTGGGGAGGGTTGAAGAGTAGAACCTCGGCATTAATGGCTACACAAGACTTGGATGATCAGACGTTCGCCGGCATAGCGTGGGGATTCAGAGTGGCATGGCATGAAATGCTATTAAATATGTATGTATGGCTGTATAAATGCATCCCTCGTGTGAAGAAAGATTCGTGGCTCAAGTTGCCCTGCGTACACAGGTACATGACGCCCTCGCAGCTGTGTCATCACGTCATTTCGTTATCGTAGACTATTCGTGACATGGAATCTATTGTGTCTTGACCTCGCTGTCGGCTTCAACGGTGACGTGATCGTTGGTGGAGAGAGTGTGGACTTTGTCTTCGGGGAACTCGGCGCTGAAAGAGCAGTCTGTGTTAGATGTGCGTCGGAATACCAGGGAGTGAGCAAGACGTACGTGAAACCCTTGATCAAGGTGAACTCGTTGGTGATCTTTCCGCCTTGTTCTTGCACCTGAGACTTTGCCTTGTCGAGCTGGTCCTTGTCGGCACCAGACTTGAGGGTAACCTGTGGACGGTTAGTACACAGTCGTGTGGGTATCGAGGGGCTTAGGCTAATGGGATAGCTGGACGTACGTTGATGGCAGGCATGTTGAAGGTGAGGTGGATGGTGTGTTTTTTTGCTTGGATAGATGTAATATAATATGTATAGAGGTGTGGTAAGTACTTCGCAGTGAGGGTTGAACAAGAAGGAGCTCAAGTTGTTGACGGTTTATATAGACGGGATGCGATGCAGCAAACAGACGGACCCTTGGTAGTTGATAGGCTTCGGGCCTTGGTTATAGTCCAACGTCATCGCTCATGTGCCATCACGCGCCCACGACCTATCAGCCAGTCGTCCTTGTGAATGGAACCGTACATAGTGACTGATTGACTGCTCAGCCCCGCCAACCAGCCAAAAAGCCCACTTCGCGCCGTCTGTTATCGATAACACCAACCCCTGTCGCGTGAAATCTTGGCGTCGGCGCTAACGAAACATTTTCCAAAAGACTGCGCTGCATCTCGCATTCGCCGCCTCTGTACGGCGGGAATTTCTCTTCTGCCTTCCAGCTAACACCAAAATGGCCGACGAGCAAGCCAATCGCCCTCATCGCAAGTCCAAAGAGAAGAAGAAGCATACCGGCGACAAGAACCCGAAAGCTTTTGCCTTTAACGCCCCGGGAAGGTTGCAGAAGGAAGCAAAGCGATCGCATGATGTACGGGACGAAACAACACCCCCCATACTATACAGATGCTAACAGTGCCAGGTCAAAGAGAAACGTCTCCATGTCCCCCTCGTCGACCGTCTCCCCGAGGAAGCACCACCCATCGTGGTCGGCGTCGTCGGCCCTCCCGGTGTAGGCAAGACTACACTCATCAAGTCCCTGATACGTCGCTATACCAAGCAGACCCTTTCCTCTCCTACAGGTCCCATAACCGTTGTCACCTCGAAGCGCCGCCGCCTCACTTTCATAGAATGTCCCGCCGACTCGCTGGCCAGCATGATCGACATCGCGAAAGTCGTTGATATATGCTTGCTCATGATAGATGGAAACTATGGCTTCGAAATGGAGACGATGGAGTTTCTCAATGTCTTGTCCGCGAGTGGTATGCCCGGAAACGTGTTTGGTATCCTTACACATTTGGATCTGTTCAGGAAACAAGAGCAGTTGAAGCTGCAAAAGAAGAGGCTGAAGCATCGTTTCTGGAGCGAGCTGTATCAGGGCGCTAAACTATTCTATCTCTCAGGTGTGGCCAATGGCAGGTATCCTGATCGAGAGGTCATGAACTTGTCGAGGTTCCTGAGTGTCATGAAGAACCCCAGACCGTTGGTGTGGCGCAATTCACATCCATACTGCTTGGCGGACCGTTTCTTGGACATCACTCCTCCGACAGACATGGAACAGGATCCCAAGTGCGACCGCACCATTGCGCTTTACGGATACCTCCGCGGCACAAACTTCCCCGCCCAAGGCTCAAGAGTTCACGTACCTGGTGTTGGCGATCTGAGCGTATCATCGACGGAAGCGCTGCCGGATCCTTGCCCAACTCCTTTTGCCGAGAAAGCGCTCGAGAAGGTCACCGGCAAGAAGAAGAGGCTGAGGCTGGGCGATAAGCAAAAAATCCTGTTCGCGCCCATGTCAGATGTTGGCGGAGTGCTGGTGGATAAAGATGCCGTCTACATTGATGTCAAATCCCAAACTTTCAATCCGGATGCGGAACCAGACCAAGAGCGGGGTCTGGGTGAACAGATGATGTTGGGGCTCCAAGGTGGAAGGAAACTGCTGGGTGGAGATGATGCCGGCATGAGACTCTTCACTGGAGGCAATTTGGTCAACGGTGCGGCCGACGATGACGATGACGATACCAATATGGGCCGAAAAGCACAGCGCCGCGCGAGAATGGCAGAGGACCAAGAGGTCCACGAGGAGGATTTGGACGGTATCGACAGCGACGATGAAGAGCTGCAGCGAGACGTCGACAACTCCGACGAGGATGAGGATGACACAGGCTTTCTGGACAATGCCGATAATGCCGATAGAAAACCTTCAATTTCTCGGCGGAGAGATTCGGACCGGAAGGGGGAGACGGTAGAGGAAGACATTGCATTCGCCGACAGTGATTCAGACCTCGGATCGATATCTGGAGACGAGCGGGATCTTGAAGACCTCGAGGACGACGAGTTCGACTCTGATGATATGGAAGAAGACGACAATGGCGAGCTGCGATGGAAGGATAAAATGCGAGAAAATGCAGCGAGGATGCACAGCCGGAAACGTCCATACCAACCTGCGGATCTTGCCAGACTAATGGAAAACCTTGATCTCTCCCCTGCGGAAGTGGTCCAAAAGTGGCGTGGTGAAGAGGACAACCCGGACGACGATTCAGAAGAAGACGAGCAAGACGAAGATTTTTTCAAAAAATCAAAGGACGAAAAGGAAGCGAACGCCGAGGACCGTTACATACCTAATTTTGATTATGCTGCGTTGGAGGAGAAGTGGGAGGACGAAGAAACCATTGAAGCGTTCAAGGGCAGGTTCGTTGGCGGGCACACATCAGGAAAAGATGGTAGTGGTGATGAGGGTGAAGACGATGAAGAGTTTGATGGCTTCGATGAGGATGACGAGGGAGATGGCGCTTTTGAAGATCTCGAAACTGGTGAAACGTTTGGTGGCGAGAAACAATCCAATGGCGAGGTCCAAGAGGATGCAGATGACATTGCAGACGAGCGAGAGAAGAATGCAAAACGAAAGGAGGAGCTCAAGCTTCGGTTCGAAGAAGAAGATCGCGAAGGATTCATGAACGACAAAGCAGATGGTCGTGGAGGGGACGAAGAGGAATTCGGCGAGGACGACTGGTACGATGCACAAAAGGCCGCATTGAAAAAACAGTTGGACATCAATCGCGCCGAATTCGACCAACTTGATGAAACTTCGCGCATCAGGGTAGAGGGTCACAAAGCTGGAACATATGCTCGCATAGTCCTTGAGAAGGTGCCTTACGAGTTCTCGGCCAATTTCAATCCTCGCTTTCCGGTTCTCATCGGAGGCCTCGCCCCTACAGAAGAGCGATTTGGGTATGTTCAAGTACGAATAAAGCGTCACCGCTGGCACAAGAAGATTCTCAAAACGAACGATCCCCTCATATTCTCGCTTGGATGGCGACGATTCCAGGCGACGCCCATTTACAGCATACACGAGAACAGAATGCGGCATCGCATGTTAAAGTATACTCCTGAGCATATGCATTGCCACGGGACCTTTTATGGGCCTCTCGTTGCCCCAAACACAGGCTTCTGCTGTGTGCAGTCTCTTGCCAATAAGACGCCCGGCTTCCGGATATCTGCAACCGGCGTTGTTCTCTCTGTCGACGAGTCCTTTGAGATTGTCAAGAAGCTCAAACTCACTGGCCACCCTTACAAAATCTTTAAGAACACAGCTTTCATCAAAGATATGTTCCAGTCCTCTCTCGAAGTCGCCAAATTCGAAGGCGCCTCGATCCGCACTGTCTCAGGCGTACGCGGTCAAATCAAGCGTGCTCTCAGCAAACCAGAAGGCAATTACCGTGCCACGTTTGAAGACAAGATCCTCATGAGCGACATCGTTTTCTTGCGTGCCTGGTACCCCATCAAACCACACCGCTTCTACAACCCCGTCACCAACCTTCTCGAGGCCGCCTCGGCTTCGGACCCTGATCTCGCCGGCGAATCAACAGGCTGGAAGGGCATGCGCCTCACGGGCGCCGTTCGCCACGCACTCGAACTCCCCACTCCCTCGCTCAAAAACTCAGCATATCGTCCCGTTGTCCGCGAGGAGCGCCACTTCAATCCCCTCCGCGTCCCCCGCAAACTTGCAGCAGACCTTCCCTTCAAGTCGCAGATCGCCGCCATGAAACCGCAGAACAAGCAGACGTACTTGCAGAAGCGCGCTGTGGTATTAGGTGGCGAGGAGAAGAAGGCCCGTCGTCTTATGAACCAGGTCATGGCGATGCGCAACGAAAAGGTGGAGAAGCGTCGCAAGAAGCAGGAAGAGAGGAAGGAGCCGTATAAACGCAAGATCGCGGAGAACATGGAGAAGAAGGCTGACCGGGAGAAGAGGGAGAAGCAAGAGTATTGGCAGAGAGAGGGAAAGAAGAGAAGACATCAGGAGAGCGGGGGTGGTGGTGAAGGCGGAGGGAAAAGGAGAAAGTAAAAGTAGATGCTTGTTGATGTGTCATAATTTTCAAGATATATTGTTGTTCTTTCCAAAGGTTGTATATAATTGTGAAGGGGACGATGTCCGAATTTCTCCATATGCTCCCTCCTCGTCTGCTTCTATCGCGTCTGTAACTCTACCCCTGACACCATACTTTCTTCCTAATCTATGAGGGGCTATTTACGTTTCACGAAACCTCTGTAGTTAATCGGGTTGCTAACTATGCGGTGAGTAACAAAGCAAAGAGAGCTTCTAATCTGCTTTACACATTATTCGATTTTTGCAGGTACACTAAACGAAAAAGACTTTTGATTCAACAACTCTATCAGCCCCACGGGCAACCACCTCTAGCAAAAGCAGAAGGCCAGAAACACAACCTTCCGCACTTAATTACCTACTCTTAATCCAACTGCTTCACGGCCTAGATCTAAAGTCTAAGACCCTTTCAACTCTTCCAACCTCTCCTTCAACAAATCCCACCCGCTCGACCCTTCCCATCCTTCTTTCCCTTTGCCACAGACACTCCTCACCGCACTCCTCGCCTTGAACTTCCAATCTTTCGCCACGAGCTCTCCGCTCCCCGCAGCTAGCCCTTCAGTGCGTTCCCTCGGTCCCAACGTCTCGTACGCGTCCACCAGATCAACTGTCTGCTGCACTACAGCGTCCCACTCCTTCTCGGATTGCGACTCCCAGTTGGGCTGCGACGTCACGGCGCGCCATGCCTTCTCGTGGCACTCGAGCGCGGACGAGGGACGCGATGTATGCGTGTAGAAGAGAGCGAGGGTGAGCCAGAGGGAAGGCGAGAACGTAATCAAAGGCTTGATGTGCGATTCGATGAGTGTTGTTGTTAGACGGGGGAGACCTGCCGCTGGACCTGCTTCTCCTCCTTCGGCGGAGGTTTCTGGGAGCTGGATTACGTGACGGACCAGGAGCTGCATAGCGTCTGGGTCGATGCAGTTCTCGCCGTCGGTTTTTCCGCGCATTTCGCAGATGCGGCGTTGCGCGCTGATGATATCCATGTACGAAGGGGGCGAAGTGGATGCCGCGACTGCGAGGACGTTGGACCAGATGCGGAAGTTGTCGTGTTTGAGGGCTGCGGCGCGTTTGAAGGCCTTGAGGGCGTCGGTACGGGGGTGGCTGGTCACTCTGCTGGATGCGGTGGGTGCGTTTTCTTCATCATCGTCGTCGGCTTTGGCGGAGGTTGGGGCCGGTGCTTTGGGACGGAGATGGAGGAGTGCAGCTGCGAGGTTGCTCCATGATTCTGCGTCTTCGTCGTCAAGTTGGACGCAGCGGGAGAAGGCTTCGACGGCGTCTTTGAAGCGTTGGAGCTCGAGGTATGCGCAGCCTAGGGCAAAGCGGGCTGGATGGTTGAGCGGGTTCATCTTCAGGGATAGGGTGTAGGCTTCTGCTGCTTTGGCGTAGTCGTGTTCGACAAAGTATCGCTGACCGAGGGAGCGTTGAGCGCGGGCGTACCGCTGCCCAGATACTTCCCATGCTTTTTCGTACATGGATAAGTCGCTATCAATATCTCCCAGAATGCAGTACAGACGGGGCGCTTCTGCGGGAGCTGGATCTCTTGCGGCACCTTCCCACTTCTCGGTTTCAAGATCTGCAGCTTCGTCATTGCCGTCAGTTGCGTGGAAGAGCTGTCGTCGTATGACTTTCTTCGCCTTGTCTTCTTTCTCGGTGGCCGCCCAACACAATGCCGCTTCAGCCCACATTTCAAGTCTCTCGTAGATCTCAAGGGCAGACCGGAGGCCGCCAACACTAATCCAGCGAGCTGCTAGTTCAGACTCGAGATCCCATCGGTATGATGAGCATAGAGAAAACACATATTGTATGCGTTCATTCACTGGTGCAGATTCGCCATCTTTGGCTTTGGGCAGAAAAGACGTGGCTTCATCCCCAGTAGGTTGCACATCGGCCCCAGAGGTCTCTGCAATGACTTGGTCAACCAGAGCTTGAAGCTGTAGAAGACCGCGCTCCATTGTCCGTGATTTGTACCCTTCGACGCGGCTTCGTACAAGAAGAGCTTGTGTGTAGACCTGCCAGTTGGAGCTTCCGCCATCCAGCACGCGAGTAGCGTATGGAAGTGTCTCCTCACGGGTGATGCCATCCTCAGGGTTTGTGTTTGTTACTGAAGATGCCAAGGAGAGTAGAATAACGGAGTCAAGTGGATTCAGCAAAGGTTGGTTGGACGGGTCCAAGGATGCTAGGCTTGCTGGGACAGAAGAGTTATTTTCAGTTTCAGACTTCTCCTCCGGCGTAAATGCAATAGATTCAAGAAGTGTGTCATCATTTAAATCCAGATTCGTGGGCTTCGGTTTTGTAGTGGAAGATGGCCCGTCTACATCTGTACCAGCACTCCGCGCCAAAATCAAAAGTTGGCTCGTATCTTTCTGCTGAAACTTTGTCCTTTTTCCCATCAGTCCCGTAAGAACAAATTCGAATCGTCTCTCCGTAGTTGCTTGGTTCAGATCAGCTTTGGCCTTCTTGTCGAAACTGTGATGCGTGTGAATTGCTGCTCGCTCGAGAAGGAAGTGGACGTGCAAATCTTCGACTTTCTTTTCTTTGCTCGCATTCAGGATAATGCCTTCCAGTATCTCCAGATCCTCGTATATCTTTTTCTGCAATGCAGACGCCGGTTCCGACAATAGCCGTTGATGCACGAAATCGACTCGTAACCTGGCCCAAACCGACTCCTTGATATTCTTCTGAATAGGGGGGCATATCAAGATACTCTCGGCGAGGCACAAGAGCTCAGGATTTGGGGTCAATTTATATGCAGCAACTCCGTCAGTGCCGAAAGACGCCACGAGTTCTGCCCGTAGCTTGCTCAGAGTCGCGGGGTTTGAATTGACATCTGTCGGCAAGAGAACATTTTCAGACTTGAAGGGAAGTGGAGGGCCAGTTATTGTCGACTGAATGAAGGCGTACAGGGCCGCTACAGCAACGACGAAGAACAAGTGTTGACGGTAAATTGCTGTCTCTTTTATCGGGGTACCCTCTTCTTCGCTCCGTTTTGACAAAATGAGGCCTAGACGGTGGAAAATATAGTCGCTCCATACTGGGTAGTTTTTCAGATTGACATCTTTTGTCAAATCATTCTCCTGGTGCCCGAACAGTACTTGGACTTCGGGATGCTTTAATACGCTCTCAAAATCGCCGCATTCAGTCGCACTGAGTACATCTTCCAGCACAACTGCAATCTCGTCCGGCAATGTGCTGCGGAAAAATTCCAGAAGAACGTCGGCCATCTCGGAAACTCGGTCGTATATGGCTTTGGAATGTGAAGTGTGAATTTCTCAGTCGGGCACGATGACTGGATTGGTGGTGGGCATCGCTGCGAAAATTAGCCAGTGGCGCGCTAAACTGTTTCTGGACAGCGGTAGACATGGGACAATCGAGGCATTACAAAGCTTGAGTTTGTTGATTCTCAGATACTGTACTGATAATTTCCAAGGAGTTCTCGCTCGGGCAAACTCGAGGGCGAAGAAAATCTTATTATACTCGATAAGAACATTCGTATACCCAATCCTCGTGGGTCGCGAATCCCTCTGGGCACAGTGAATATCACTGATCAACGAAGCATGATTCACTCAACATGCATGAAAGCATGACACACGGTATAAAAGTAGTTGATTGTGATTGCTAATTCGGACTGGTTACGCCCATCAAGAGCCTGTCCGTCAGTTGCGATAACTGCTCGAGTGTCTTGCTTCTCGAGTCGTAAAGAAAGAATAGCACGAGCGGGGGCATATTGGAATGATTGATCATCACAGGTCATGATTTCATTCTAGACTAGAAGATATAGACAGAACAAGGGAATGAAGAAAGATGCCGAAAACACGTAGCAGTGAAGGGACCGTCGAGCTTAGTCCGAATCACTACTTGAAGATGATGAGGAGCTGCTGCCTCCGCGCTTCCCTTCCTTCTTCTTCTTGTGCTTCTTCTCCTTCTTTCCATGCGCATACAGACCACCGAGGCCAGCAGACGAGCCAGCATACGAGCCGCTTCCGTGTTTCTTATGCTTCTTGTGCTTTTTGTCTTTCCTAGAAAAAATTATTAGTAACCTAGCACACCAATATAGGCATAGAATAACTTACTTGTCATGCTTATCCGACAGATAGTTTGCGCCCACAGCGCCAGCTACCATGCCGCCCATGGTACCGAGGACACCTCCTCCCATCTTGTGTCCAACAAAGGCGCCGCCAGCACCTCCGAGCAGAGTAGACCCGAGACCGCGATCTTCGGCACCTGGGCCTCCTGGAGCACCGGGTTGGCCGTACTGGCCTTGCGGGTACTGCTGCTGCTGCGGATATCCGTGCTCTCCGTAGCCCTGCTGTTGCTGCGGGGGGTAGGGCGAATTTGCGCGATTCTGGTCGTATTGCTGCTGACCATGTTGATTGTAATCGCCGGGAGGAGGAGCTCCGTAGCCTTGCTGGGGGTAAGGTGAATGAGACGGGGGTGGGGCATAAGGACTCTGTGAAGAATGGGTCAGCTATTGCGCAAATGTCGCAAACTGTCGCAACAAGCGGCACTCACCTGTTGTGGCGGGTACGGGCTGTTATGGCCCTGATTATACTGATCCGGAGGTGGTGCTTGTCCGTATTGCTGCTGCTGAGGGGGGTAAGGACTGTGGCTCTGGGGTGGATACTGTCCACCCTGCTGGCCGTCGCCGCCGTAGTAGCCTTGGTTGCTCATGTCTTTGCGGTTTGGAGAAGTAGGACTTGATTGAATCTGAGAGATAGGATCTTGAGGATGAAGATGAAGAGGATTTGGAGTGGGGTATAGGGGTGAAGTGTGTATTGGGGGCTTATTGTGTTCACGGTGGGGGAGGGGTTACGGCTTTATAAGGCAAATGAAGCATGCGCCTCTGTCAGCCTGCGCCCACCCGCGCGCGTGAACTGTCATGGTCGTACAAGCGTCCATCGGAGAAGGCCCGAAGAAGACGCTATGTGCGAATGCGCAATGATTCAATGAGGCTGGGTAAAGTAACCAAGGTGCGCTTTGGTGATGAGTAACGAATGCTGAGCGCTGCGGGCAACTACATTCATTCCATCAAACCAAATTCGGTACCTTTGCCACAAAAAGTGGGGATACTGCGCCACAGCCTGCCACGCTTATTCCCATGGTTATGGCTGTACCTCGATTGCATCAGACATATGTATCCATTCCCATTCGTATGTACGTACGTAAACGTATGGAACACGAGCAGCATGGACATGCTCTGTTCGTCATCTTCACTATCGCCAGTCTCGGGTTGGGCCCTGTCACTCTCTGTGTAACTCGAAATCTTACGCAAGTTTTGTGTGTATGCCTCCACGGGAGAGGGTGAGTCTGAGCATGGTGAATGAGTGTCGAAGATTTTACTTGTCTTATGAAGTAGCTGCAAACACTTGGCTCCATTTTTTGCTGCTTGCCTTTAATTGCTCTGTCGCAAGACCATGGTTCAAAAGTATTCACGTTGGCTCGGCGGGTGTCTGCCTCGGTCGACATACGTCGAAGATCAACTTCCACCTTCTCGTGCTCTGTTGATTTGTACTTGTCTTTTAAAAACCTGACCAAAAAGTCCTGCAGTCGAGCTTTGCAGTCTTTATCGCCACATTTGGCCTTCAACTATCCGTTCTCCCAAGAGACAGGTGATTGTCTCCTTGCTTTGCGTTCCATCCAACCGAACGTTCTTGTATTTCCTCCTCATGACTTCCAATTCGCCCTCACGAGCTCTTAGAGTTTTGCTTATTTGTGTATGCTTATCAGAAAAAACATTGGCTTGTCTCTCAAGTTGCGCGACTCGTCGTAGGCTCTTCTCGAAAATCTGCAGATTCCCTATGTCAAGAGCTTCCGATGAGTTATCTGCTCTGATAGAGACATCTGGAGCTTCTCCCTGTCGGAATTTTTGACATTATTCTTCAGATTCCTTTCCACCGTCAGTTTCTTTTGCCTCGAACTTTTCGACGGTACTGTTCTTAATGCCGATGGTCTCTTCCTTGGTAGTCGCCTCGGATTCAATGCAGCAAACCTGTAGCTTATAGTTTCGAAGAATATGTTTGTCGATAGTTCGATCATTTTGAAAACTTCAAATCGCAGCTCTACCTAATTTGATGGAAATAAAGACATTGTTAAACAGATCCTGCCTTTCTAACTTACCTGTTGGGCGGCGATATCAGCAGCCAATGGTCAGCTCCTGGTACCGCACACTATAGTATGTAGTGTCTATATTGTTGCCTACATCCACTCCTGTTTCATCCAAGTTGGTAAATTGAATGCCGTATTATGTCTAAAGGTAGAACTCTGAGATTTTTCAACAAAGTTACTTATATTCGAGGGTCATGTGCAATATTTCTTCCAGATTAAGTCTACCATCATTAGGTGAACAAAGGTTTTTACATATCTTTTGATTTCATTTATGATTTTATGTGTTTGATCTATGTGTTAGCTATTGTAATTGTGGCACACACGACGTGTTCATTAATGAGAAGTACCTGATTAAAAATTTTATTAAGCTTAACATTAATGTCTACCTTAATATGGGCATTTCTATGCTAATTTATCAACTAATGTTTAAAATAGGCTTACTTATCGCCTCGACTGGTCCATCATGTCGTAGTAGGCACTACCTATCCCATTACGACGGCGCTCTACATTAAAGACACACTCCCAGACCTAGTAATTTTGTATTGTTTGCCCGGATTCGTTCCCCATACTAGGTATGTAACAACAAGTTCAGCGTCAGGAAGCGCATGAATATTGTTTAAGACAGTGCAAGAAGATATGATTGTGGTTAGCTGTAAATTTTTCATAGCAGTCTAGATGTTCATCCTCGTCGACGCAGTCTGACCCTAAGGAAATAGCTGCCCCGTAAAGTCCAGATAGAGAAAGTATAGTCGCGTTGTTGACTGAGGTGGCGTTTTCGCTACGTAGCGAGCTTGTAGTCGTTGTCTACCAAAATCAAAATTGATGTCTGACGATGCCTAAGAAAAACTACATGGTATCTTCGCTGTGTCTTGGTTTCGCTTTTTCATCTCCTTCTAGGGCAACAACACGACCGGTGCTGTGCACACAACGCTAAGTATCATATTACATCGAGGCATGGAAGGGTGTCAAATATGATTGACGTCGAGTTGATCACATCATAGCTGAGCATATGCAGAATTTGAAGTGGTATGAAGATCTATTTCATCTCAGTTCTAAGAGACATCAACGACTACGAAATGTTCGTGCCAGCATGCTAATTTTGGTATCCAGACGCCGCCCATGAACCTACTCACATTATGATCGCACCGTGTTCGGTCAACAACCGAGGGACATAACATGCATGCTCATCTAAGCGTGAAACAAACAAAAGAAAACTTTTCATCGTAGGCGAGTCATCTAATCGTCCTCATCGGAGAAGACCTCCTCACCACGCTTGCGGCGGGCCATGCGGTCCTTCTTCTTCTTGCCTGCAAATATGTCAGTTCATGCTTTTTGAACGGGCAGCAGATGACTTACGCATCTCAGAGCTCGTAAGCTTCTTCTTCTTGGTGCCGCCTTCAATCTTGTTACCCTAGCATGAGTTAGCGAAGTGAAATAAAAAGATTTCTGGGGGTCACGAACCATTGCGTCGAATTTATCCTCTTCTTCGCCCTTCTCAGCAAGACGGGGACCGGCTCCCTGTCCCTGGACCCAGTTGTGGCCAGAGGGAGTCATCTTTCCGTCCACGACAGCCCAGACTTCCTCGGTGAGACCCTTGGTGAACTCAGCCGAGTGAGTGATGATGATGACACCACCCTCGAAGGAGTGAAGAGCCTTGGACAAGGCGCCGAGAGAGTCACGGTCGAGATAGTTGGTGGGCTCGTCAAGAACGATCAAGTGAGGACGCTGCCATGAGCAAGCAGCGAGCACAACCTTGACACGCTGACCTCCGGAAAGACCACGCATACGGGAGTGAGAGACGAGTTCGGCGTCAAGACCAAAGTTGGCGCAGTGGGCCTCAATCTCCTTACGGACCAGAGGACGGAACTGACCGCTGGCAAGAGCCTCCTTCTGATCAACTTCGGCAACCATCTTGCCGTGGGAAGCAAGAAGTTCGGAACGAGGAAGCCAGGCGTTGTCGGCCGTCATCATGGGCGTCCAGCGCTCGTTCTTCATGCCAATGTTCTCGCCAAGGGCGAAAGAGCACTCGTATTCGTACGAGTTCTTGAACTTTCTACGAGAGTTGATACCGATGACGCGACGAGGTGTACCTTCGATCTTGTAGACCTTGTCCATGGCCTTCTCATCCTCTTCGGTGACGATCTTGTTGGCACGGTCCATGGTCTCACGGTCCTCACCAGTCTGGAAACGCCATTGAATGTACTCGGAGGGAGTCTTGTCCAAGTGGTGGTCAATGTGGGCGAAAGCGTGCTGCTTGATGTACGCAATACGGATGTTCTCGTGCTGGTAGACCTCACCGATGGTGGGGATGAGTTCACCAGTCAAGACGTTGACAAGAGTGGACTTGCCAGCACCGTTGGGACCGATGACGGCGATACGGGAGCCGAGCGAGCACTGGAAGTTGATGTCCTGGATCTGAGGCCTGGAGGTACCGGGGTACTGGAAGGTCATGTTGGTCACACGAACAATGGCCTTGGCCTTGGTCTTGACACCCTCGAGGAAACCGGGCTCGGGGAACTTGAACTCCATGTCGGAGGCACTGAGCTCGTGGTAAGAACGGGCAGAGGGAACGCGCTTGACGAAATCGTCAAGGTTACCACGGTAACGCTTGAGCTTGAAGCGCTCGTAATGGATGACGTGCTGGATGATGTTGTTCAAGAACTTGCTGTCGTGGGAGATGACAATGGACGTGCAGGGCGAGGAGGTGAGGTAGTCCTCGAGCCACTTGACGTTCTTGACATCCAAGTGGTTGGTGGGCTCGTCAAGGAGCAGGATATCGGGCTTCTCGAAAACGGCACGAGCGAGAGCCAACTTCATCTTCCAGCCACCAGAAAGCGCGGTAATGACACCGGTGATCTGCTCGTCGGTGAAACCGAACTCGCGGAGAGTGCCCTCAACCTCAGCTTGAGTGATTTTGATGCCGACAGACTCGAGCTTCTTGCAGGTCCACTCAATGACCGTCTGCTCTGTGTCGGCCGAGTCAAGATCGTGCTCGACGTAGACAGTCTTGACCTCGTTCTGCTTGGGGAAACCCTCGACTTGCTCGTTGTTGATGGCGCGCATAAGGGTAGTCTTTCCGGATCCGTTGGGACCGAGGAGACCGTAACGCTGGCCACGCTTCAAGCGAAGGTGAGTCTGGTTGAGAAGAATCTTAGCACCGTAAGCCAAGTTGAAGGTGCAGTTGCAAAGATCCTCGCCCTCCTCCTCATCGGGCTCGACCTCGTCAGCGGCAGCGGCAGCGGGGATAGCGCGCTTGCGGAGGCTCTCGATGACGGACTTGGCCTTTTCGTCGCCAGTGACGACGCCAACAAAAGCAGAGGCGTTGGTCTGCCACTCGGTGAGGTCGTAGGCCTTCTCATCAATGAGTTGGCCACCAATGGCACCAACGTAGTTGAGGACGACATCGAACTTGGAGTCGACGTTACCAATAACCTCCTTGAGGTGGCCAGCGACAGTGGCGATGTCACCATCCTTGGAGATCTCGGGGATCTTGCCGTTCTCGACGTGACCGACACGGGTGAGGGTGTCAAGACCTTGCTTGGTCTTCTCACGAGCCTCGGGATCAGCGAGGGTCTCGTTGTTCTTGATGAGAGCAGGCATCAGCTTGGGCAAGAAAGCAGCGACAATCTGGGGATCCTCGACAAGCTTGCACATGTTGTCGACAATGACGGCAGACTTTCGCTTGATGGCGGTCTCACGCTCGACGAGACCACGCTCGAGAAGAGGGACCATGATGGCCAAAGTGGGCTCGTGAACATCAGTGACGAAAGTGGTGGCACCGAGCAAGTGAACGGTCTCGGGGACGTTCTCAGGCTTGGCGATACACTTGATGAGCTCGGGAATGAAGCGCTCGATATCCTTGTTGGAGATGAGAGAGCAGATGGTCTCCATGGTGGCGTAGGCGGCCTTCTTGACCTCAGGCTTGGTATCCCACATGGCACCAGAGATGACGGGAATCAAATCGGGGACACGGTAGGCGAGCTGAGCAGGGGCGCTCTTGGCGAGGATCTCAATGCACTTGAGGCCGGTCATCTTTTCGGGCCACTTGAGGGTTTCGCTGAGCGACTTGATGATGTGTGGGATGATGGCCTTGACGGCGTTGGGGTTGGCGGCAGAGACAATGGCCTCGGATGCCTGCTGTGCGGCGGTCTTGACGGCGCTCATCTTGTCGGCAACAGCGTTGAGGGTGTTGGTGAGAAGCTCGACAAGGTAGGGCTCGACGGCGGGGGAGATGGTGGAGTGCTGGGCAATGGCGCGAATGGCATCCAGCGCACGCTCGCGGGCTACAGCATCCTTCTTGTTGCCCAACTGCTTGCGCAGCAGCTCGACGGCACTATGGAAACGAATTAGCAGATTGAAAAAAATCTCGCTTCAGCGCAAGTGCGGGGTGGCGAATCGGGCTGAGAGGAAGAGAAAACTCTGAACTTACGCGACGGGGGCATCGCCCTCCTCGATGTCACCGTTGATGAAGGTGGCAATGTCGAGCGAGGCAGCGTTGATCTCGTCCTGGGCCTTGGAGATGGTCAATTTGCCCAAAAGCTCCTCGAGCACCTTGACGGACTTTGAGTTCTCGGCCTTGACATTTTTGGCCGAGTTGGTCGCAGAGGGAGCCATTTTGTAAGAGTCGAGCACGCAGGCTTCGCTGGGGAGAATGCGAGGGGTATTGGGGGAAAGCTGAGCTGAGGTGTTCCGGTGAGGGAGCAGACAAAGCAGAGCCTGGAAGAGCGGTCTGGTGGGGGAGACCGGGGAGGGGAGGGGGTCAAAAAGAGGCCAGAAATCAAAAAGACTCTAGCGGGGGTATCTCGAGACGGATGGGGCGCAAGCAGGTATACTCGCACCGTCTAGACTGTCGCTTTCAAGACAGAAGGAAGGGATAGAAAAGAGAGGGCCGAAAGGGCGGTTGTGATATGGAGGAGGGGAGATGGGGCTCGAGGGGTGGATGGAGGGGCGGGCCTCTTTATGTGTTATGTGTTCGGCGCACAAGACTTTTTTTTTAGCGGATAAGATAAGTGGGCGACGCACGGGCCTCTTTCTTTTTTTCTCCAATCTGTCTCCTCCCGGTCTCTCTCTCTCTCTCTCGCCCTACACGCAGTAGTACCAAGTAGGTACATCATCCACCTTTTGCCGATGGATACATTCGCACTACCAGCCTCTGTTTTTTTTTCTCTTCTTCTCATACACACGTTTTCTAACCCTCTCCGGTCGGCTTCTCGGCCCATTCCACTCGCAGCAACCTATCCACCACCACCCGTTGAAACGAGCGACGGCACAAGCGAGCTGTGTCTGTGGCAACCTGAAAAAGATGAATCAATCGAACCAGCCCAGCGAACGAATCAACGAACGAATGAATCAACGATCCCTTGACTGACTTTTGATTGATGCGCGCTGACCGCCTTCTTTCTCACTCTCCCCCCACCACCAAAACAACCCCCGACCTGGTAGTCAGTAGGTAGGTACATAGGTATATTGGGCTACGATCGTCATGCTCACTCACTCTCACTCGCTCGCTGCCCTCCTCTGCAATGGTCCAGAGAGAGAGAGAGAGAGGCACACATTTAACCATGAGTACTTGTTTCAACCTTTTCCCTCGAATCCACCTGTTCTTTGATCCATGGGGGCCGAAGTCTACCGAGGAAACCGTCGCCGCTTCACGCACTCGCAGGTCCGTTTTGCTGCGGCCTTCACGCACTTGCCTCATTGGGCCAGCCAGCCACTGCTCCAGTCCAGACCCTTTCCCTTGCCGAGACTTCAACCACCCCGAAATTTCTCCTGCGTCCATCTGCAGTACTTCGCCACACCACCAATCTCGACGTGCATCGTCCTATCCGTTTCGTTTCCCTTTTTGCTTCCTTCTCCTCCGCCTTGCTCACAACCATATATATCTTCATGTCACCAATTAGCATGATGATGGTCTCTACTTTCCAGCCTATCCTGGACTTCAAAATTATTCATTACCTCTACGAAGCAGCTTATCGACCAATCGACAGCATGTTTCAATCATAACCCAGCCATCTAAGAGAGAGAAAAACAAAAGAAAATCGTGAAACACGTCCCCCGCAGCCCATTGACCTCTACCCCGGATTCTCTCCGCTTCGTCTGCCCCACAACACGCTTGTACACATTGGTTCCATCAGCGGTGTGACTTGCATCGAGCCGTGCTCGTTATGCACGCAAGGTAAACATAGACCCGCTCTTGTGCATTCTTGATCGTATAGCCAACATTCCGCCATGTATTGGAGTGTTCAAACTACAATGTAATCATCTATATTTCAATATACGACGAGCCAAATCTATTACAGTCCAACATCCATAAACTCTTCATGAAGCTCTTGAACCTCGTCTCCGTCAGCAACGCTTCCTACGCTTTTGCCAGTGAGATCCAATATCGCTTCGTCCTTCTCCATGCTCATCTCTTCACCACCGTTGGGAATATCCAACGTCTTCTCTCTTTCACCGCTACCACCATTCTTCTTCCCACCCTGCTTGATACCAGGAGCAGAGATTCCGCACCTTTTACATGCTTTCCAGGTCAATTCCTCCGCCTTCCTCGATGCTAGCCACTCCAGGCACCATGCGCACGTCACGCACGCACAAGCTGTGGTCGTCACGAACTGTCGCTTATGGCTGGGATCGGTAGACGTTTTACACGCACCGCAGACGAGCTCGTCTTGTGCTGTGGAGAGCGAAGACTTGTTGCCGTCGCTATTCGATGCTCTGGATGTTGTCTCGTCGGGGGCGTGATCAACGGGGCATGTGTCGGTTGCTGTGGGACGGTGGTGTGCGAAGTCGAAGTGAGAGAGGGTGGGGATGTTGGCCGTGTTCGTGCTTGTTTCGTCCAAGTATTCGTAGTACTGGCTTATCGTGGCATCGATTTGATCTGGCATTTGTTGGTCAGTGCTATGCGTCAGTATGGCTTTTTCGCCGGCATTCCATGGTGATCCTGCCATCATGTAAGTAGAATGATTGTACACGAACAGTCTCAGGAGAAATGGGAATCAGGTGCGGGAAGACTCCAAGATCTCTGGCCTATGTAACACAGTCCACAAGGTGGCATTGTGCATGATTCCATTGTTTATCTGTTTTATACAAGTCCCTGCGTATTTTCAATCTCTTTACGACGAAAAAATTACATCGTTCGTTCACAATGCACATGTCCGTGTGAGCGCGTTGTTCGACGGGCATCCCAATCATGATACACCGGCTCTATCGACAGCTGGCTACGAATAATACTTTACGATTGGAGAATCGACCGGGTACTTCGAGTACACGTATTTAGTCATGATCAAGCGCAGAATAGACGGCTGACCTGGATCGATTTTCTACCCCCAATTTCTACCCTCAACGCTGATTTTCTACCCCAACGAACCTCGAATTCTTACCCCAAATTACAACCAGGACTATCCACCCCAACTCGTCCATAGATCAACAGATATAATCCATGTGTATATAAATCTCAGCATTTTCCAGCAGATTTCCCGCTATCTCCTTCACCATCACTCCAGAAAAGCACAGAGAACTCGTCCAGATCATATCTTTAATTTTGTTACTACTCCTCCGTACCAAACGCAAAACCTCTTAGCAATGCCAACCCAAACAGTCTACCGCCTGACCCTCGAAAATGGCATCGAAGGAATTCACGCCCATGAAGAACCCATTCCAACCGTCACCCCAGACTCGGTCCTGATCAAGATCCGCGCCGTCGCCCTAAACTACCGCGACATCGCCATCGCAACCTCAAAATATCTCCTTCCCGCCCGCGAAAACGTGGTCCCCACCTCCGACATGTGCGGCACCATTGTAGAGCTCGGCTCGCAGGTCCGCGGCTTCGCCGTCGGCGATGCCGTTATTCCGCCTGTAACGCCCGATTACCTGTACGGAGAGTTCAAGAAAGGAATCGACGCCTATGGGAGTATCGAGGATGGCATGTTGAGGGAGTATGTGGTGCTTCCAGCCCATGTGCTTACAAAGGTGAAGGTGGGGAGGTTGGGTTTTGAGGCGTGGGCTGGGGTGGTATGTACAGGGGCGACAGCTTGGAATTCGTTTTATGGGGAGAGGAAGTTGATGCCCGGTGACACGGTGTTGATCCAAGGTATGTGAGTTGTCGATTCACTTGAAAAATGAGCTGACGAAAAGCTTTCAGGGACTGGGGGAGTGTCCATTACTGCTCTTGCTATCGCTAGAGCTGCTGGGGCGAGGACTATTGTTACATCGTCCAGCGATGAGAAGCTCGAGTATGTGAAGTCCCTCGGTGCGGACCATGTCGTGAATTACAAAACCCATACACACTGGGCGGCTGAGGTCCTGCGCATTACTGAAGGGCACGGTGTCGACCACATCATCGAGAATGGTGGCCCCGGTACTATCGAACAGAGCTTGGAGTCCGTCGCATCGTCTGGTGTGATATCTGTTATTGGTTTCCTTGACATGAATGAAGGGAAGCAACCGGACGTGTTGGTTCCTGCTCTCGTGGGCGCTGTCACCATTCGTGGTATTCGAGGTGGATCGAAACATCAGTTGGAGCAGTTGGTAAAATTTGTGGAGAATAAGAGCGTTGATTTGGCAGTGGGAAAAGTTTTCAATTTCGACCGGGAGGGGATTGTTGAGGCATACAAATTTGTAGAGGCGGGGAAACACATTGGCAAAGTCGTCATTAGTATCAGCCAGGAGTAACGTAAGAACTCGATCCAGCTGCTGCCAGAAATTGTAGCCCAGCTCCAATGACATTCTCAATCTCGAGGACGTTGACTCCTTGGAAGACGGCGGACCAGATCTCGATGACTAGAGCGCTCATATACTCAATCTGCAATGCAGGGTCCTCTTCATGAATGAGCAGAGTATTGTCCATTGCTGTTCCCTTGATCACGTCTTTGATGATGACCAACATCTGTGACTCAACTTTCTGGAGAGCATCCAGCCCCGATGTACGTACTATTTTGGCAATTGCGTCAAGCCAGTGCTTCAGGAACAATGCGCTTTCCAAACTGCATATAGAGTGTTCCAAGCTCCAGATGGCGGTTTTTGTAGTCTTCATGAACGAGATACCCAAACGCACGGGTACGCTAAGAGAATGTGCGGCGTGTATAACTGCTCTATGCACCTGCGAAGACCGAATAAATGACTTTGTGTCTCTCCATTGCAGCATACACCGGGGGTCTCGAGACATTAGAAGTGTTTTACTCAGGTTGCTGGCGGTGGCAAGCCGGATATGGGCAAGCCGAAAGAGGGCCGCACTGGTGAGTGCAAAAGGTCCTTTCGAGTACAGAGGATCGAGTTCGGAATCGTACGATGATTCTTTCATCCTCTCCCAGATTACTTGCCATCTGCGGAGTGCTCTTTCCAGGTCCTCGCTTGAACCTGTACAATTGCTTGCCGTAGTCCTGAAACTGTGTGATTCGTGATCTATCTCCTGAATTAAGCCTTGCAAAAGCAAGTAATTGGCGAAAGATGAAGTGCTCGGCTCTTCCATGGTATCAAAAGCGTTGAAAAGGCAACGAAGCCTGTCTTGGAAATGAATCTCTGGTTGGCGAGGCTCCTGCTTCAAGACCCGCTTCCATTCAGCCGCACTTGTTGACCGCCACTGCGCAGCGTAGCCTGGTATACACAAGCCGATTTCGTGGTTTAGAATCAAGGGAGGCGAGCCAAAGGCTAGACTATGCAAGTTGGATATGACATACGTCGCAAACAATGTTCTCCGTCTCTCTTCGAGAGACACATAAGTCAACCAATCAATGTCGCGCGACAGTTCGTCAGACTCCGAAATTCCGATGTCTCTAGCGAGGATTGCCGCATGACCTGCCATTATGAGCCCATCGGCGGATATCTTTTGATCTGCCCAGGAAGCCAGTTCGGTAAGGAGAATGAATGCCTGGAGCCTTTCCAGCTTCTTGCTTTCGCTCAAGACCGTTGGATCATGCCCAAACAACAAATCCGATGCATTCTGAAGCCCCTCACGCCTCAATCGTTCGAGAATGATAGCTTTTGCAAGAAAGAACAGTTCATACGACTCTCCTGGCTCGAAGAGGTATCTGGAGCCTAGTGCAGCCATGGCCAGAACTAATTCAACGTACTTCTCTTCGGGTCGAAAGGTAGCACAATGAATGATGGGGAGAAACTCATGAGCGCATCGCATGTACTTCTCCAAGCAACGTATCAAGACATTATGACTGGGTATTGAAAATCCTTCTGGTAGTACTGCAGAGAATTCCATCGCCTGCGAGAGAAGCCTCTCATAGCATGCATTTTCCAGAGCCCAAGGTTGAGATTTGGGAGATCCGAGATCAAGATTGGCTTCAAGCGTTTCGCTACCCTCTTTCTCATGCACAATGCTATCGATGTCATCCAATTTTGGCAGACGGGAGCTGAATCGAGCAAATCTGCTCTTTTTTGTGGGTTCCTCTATGCTCGTTTGAAAAGGCTCCAAAGTGGCGAGATCAAAATTGACGTCGAACAGTGATGCCGGCAGCATGTCCTGGGTCATTATACTGGGATCCCAGAAGAGACTTAAATCTTCAACTTCATTAGTATCAATCCCACTGAGAATTGTGGACGGATGCGTGGTCGGAATGACTAAGTCAACATGAGTGACTGACATGGGCGAAGGATGGGACGAATGCATATGGCGTGCTAGGAGATCTCTATATATTATGAGACATGATCCGAGGTCATATAGGAACCACCTACTGTCTAGTGAAACGTTGGCCGCAATCACATGAGAACGGTCGTTCGTTTGTATCTGTTGATGACGAATGAGGCTCCAGTCTCAATGCAATTGGAATTGTGCCCCTTACGTGTGCGTTCATGTCGTGCTAAATGCTCTTGTCGCTTAAATTGTTTGTTGCAGTAGGAGCACGGTGCAACAATGCGCTTAGGCCTGCCTCGTGCCATTGTATCGATAAGAATTGTTTACGATCCGTTATTCTTGAGAGTGCCTTGTGTTCGCGTATGGAGGATCGATTGGGTTGAACGACCATCATGCATAGAAATGGGCGGTGTCGTGTGTCTGACAAATCAGATCTACAGCCTATGAAGCAAAGTACATGGCCAGGATCACTACGTACTCCCGAGAGGAAAGCATCAGCTAAGCGAATCACTAGCATTTGTGATTGGATGGAGCTACTTGAATTTTATATATGTTGTTCTTTGGTGATGACTGACGACTTGAGACAGTTCTAATCAACTAGATGAAATATCATCGATTAAAATATTCACGGCTAATCAAGTTCTGCTTGGGTTTCATCGCGATGTAGAATGGAAAAGTACGCAGCCTATAATCGAATGGCGTAGCTCTTGAATCATCCAGTTTGTGGAGCTATCGCTATAGTGGCCACTGAAGATCCAATGCATGAGTTTTGTGGGCATATGAAGGCATAATGATGATTTTGGATTTCAAGAGCAATGAACCAAAGAGCCCATGCCATCAGCGTTGTCCCTGAATGACTCACTTCAATCCCGACGAATACTCAATTGAAGAGTCATTCGTAGCAGGGCCATTGGGGTCTTGTGTGGGCCATGTTTTGCGATGCATAGACAGCCAAGACTAGACAATCCTATTTGTACAGTACTAGCGGCTGTATTGCGGTCTAACGGCTTCAGAGGGAATAGTGAAAGAATGTGCCAGAGCCTCGCTATGTTCCAGACAGATGGTGTGTTGAGATGACGAATCGGCTACCGGTACAAATGCCTATCAATACGAGCTTGATGCGCAGCACATAGATAGCCATGCGTATATGGTTGCACGACTTTATTTGCAGCGAAGTAGAGCGCGTCCGATGTCCGGTAGTATCCGGGTCCCCACAATTGAACAGAGACCGAGATCGCTTCGATGAGTTCGATGAGTCGATTGCCCACAGCAACGCTTCACAGTCGAGTCATCCTCCCGTAGATGAGGTTAGCTACACACTGTTCCCACGAAAAAGAAACCCCCCCTTTCATTTGAAACTCGTTAACAATCAATTGCCCATTCACCTTTTCAGTATCTGAGGTGTGGACTAGAGCTTTGTAGGATTCAATGTTGCTATCACAAACATGCACATGTACGTCTGTGTGCACCCAGATTCCATATCATGGCAAAATAAACCAATAATTGTCGAAACCCAGAAATAGTGGCTCCAATCAAGCCAGCCATAAAATTGACTTATAAAAGTTAGGAGTGGGTGCATAGGCCAATCGCCGTGTCCCCGCACGCCTTTTCAACTACACGCCACGCCCTGTCGACTACACGTGCAACGTTTGGATGTGATACCATGCACTCATAGCCCCGCGAAAAGCCGGCGTTTTTCCTTGACCTTCGGTATCCGGCGTGTACAGTCATAATCCATATATATAATATGTAAATATAAAATGCTCTGCCCTCCAGACAGGATCCCCTCTTCATTCTGGCAGCTCCAACTCAGCCCAAACGTCATGTCTTTGTCCTCGCCACTCCCAGATGTTCTCCTCAACAGCAGGACGAACGATGGTGTGAAATATGGTAAAGAGCTGCTTAAAGAGTTCCTGATTGATGACCAGTACCGTAACTTGAACCATGGTGAGTCACACAACAACCACAACTCTGATGCCATCACTATCAGCTCTCCCAAATGTCTGGTATGCTTCGCTTCCACTGAGTTTTGCTTACCGGAGAAATAAGGATCATTTGGGACGTACCCACGCGCCGTTCGCGATGCGATGCGCTCCTTTCAAGATCAATCCGAAGCGCGGCCAGACGAATTCATACGGTACACGTACCCGAGACTCTTGGACAAGTCTCGGGAGGGGATAGCCAAGGTCTGTTTTCCACCTTCATGTCGCACATTTCTCTGCAAGCGACTTATCTTTCTATTCCTCCATCCCTCCATTCATCATTGCTGATAACGAATATGAAGATCGTCAACGCACCGGTAGCTGAGATCGTATTCGTCCCCAATGCCACAACCGGCGTCAACACCATGCTGCGGTCCATCCCGTACGAAGCTGGAGATTATATACTGTATTTCTCGCCCATCTATGGGGCCTGCGAGAAGACGATCGCGTTTCTCTCAGAAACTACGCCTGTCAAGTCTACCAGAGTGGAGTTCACATTTCCGGTTGAAGATGACTGTAGGTTGCTTTCACCGAGCCCCTTATCACGATTTTCAAAAGTTGTCTCGTACTCAAAGTTTTCCCTTTTTTTGTTATTTTTGGATTGTGCACTGACGGACCGTTGGGACGTAGGGGTGGTCGATGCTTTCAAGAGCCGGGTCCAAGAAGTAGCAGCGTCAGGCGGGAGAGTCAAAGTCGCTTTGTTCGACACGGTAGTCAGCATGCCAGGCGTTTGCTTTCCCTACAAGCAGCTTACCCAAGCGTGCAAAGAGCTCGGGGTTCTGTCTTGTATCGATGGTGCGCATGGTGTCGGTAATATCGAATTGGATCTCCGTGCTCTAGACGCAGATTTCTTCACGAGCAACTGCCACAAGTGAGTAGATTCGAAGTCTAGGATTACAAGTCGCCGAAAAAGAAAAGAGTCAGAAGAAGCTAACAGCGATAAAACAGATGGTTCCATGTTCCCCGAGGCTGTGCAATTCTGCATGTGCCAAACCGGAATCAGCATCTCATCCGATCTACGCTTCCGACATCACATGGGTTTATTCCATTGACAGGGAATATCGCTAGTCCTTTACCTCCATCTGACGAACCCAGAAGCGCTTTTGAAAACAACTTCCAGTTCGTGGGCACCATCGACAATTCCCCATATCTGTGTATTCCAGAGGCCATCAGATGGCGCGAACGATTAGGTGGCGAGAAGGCGATAAGGCAATATTGCCACACGTTAGCCCAACATGGAAGCCGACGAATTGCTCAGATTCTCGGAACTAAGATTATGGATAACAGTTCAGGGTCGCTAACGCAGTGTACGATGGTCAACGTTTTGCTTCCTATAGATCTGGGCGCGATAAAAGCGTCAGCTGTCAAAGCAGGGATCGAGCCTGGTACTGTAGGATTGGAAGTCAGGAACTGGTTGGCTCAGACGATGGTCAAAGAGCACGCAACATTCATACAAACACTATTCGCCGAGGGGCAGTGGTGGGCGAGACTCAGTGGACAAGTGTATTTGGATATGGATGACTTCGAGTGGGCGGGCAAAGTTTTGGAACAAGTGAGCGAGAGAGCGAACAAAGGCGACTGGGCGAAGGCGAAGAGCGTCACTTGAATTCCTGGTCAGAACATTGGGTTACCTTCGGGAGTCAAGGTCGGCGGAAGTGTATTGAACAATGCACCCGTGCAAACGGGACTAATTAATGAGAATCATCTCCTATAACGCCAGACGCACTTCTTGGCATACGCGAGAACACCAGCTTCATTTGTAAGGCTATCGGCAACCATTGCCCAAGCCCACGATCCATCCATACGGGTGTCCAGAACCGTCGTGTAGGTGGAGGTACCGCTCTAGGACTCAACTCGTGATTCACACGTGCACGTTGTGGTAAGGATTGCAGTGGTTGTATTTGTCGTCGCACATGCGGCACTTTGATGTCATCAGTATGTTTACTCTGTCTTTTTGTTTGGTTCGAAACCAAAGTGACACCGCGTGGTTATACTGACTTTGGGGAACTTGCGGCACATGAAAGCGGAACAGATGTCGGCACAATGCTCGATATTTTTGGATGGGCCGAAGCCGTACTGGGACGAGTTAGAAAAGGAATGCATAACAGCAACTCTACGGAGGGGCGCTGTGGGAGATGTTGTTTACCTTGAGACAGACGTCGAGATTCTCGGCACACATGTTGCAGTCAAGAAAGGGGTCTTGGTCTCGACGAACCAGCATCTTCTCGACCACGGCCTCGCGGAACGGCTCGTTGCCGGCATCGGAGGTAGGGGCTGCATTGACGGCGGTGGCAGCCAGCACGATGGCGAGAAGGCTGGCGAGGAAGAGCTTCATGGCTGCAGGGCTGCAGGGCTGATCTGGCTGTTGTTGTTGATGTGGTATGTTGTTGCTGATAGACTTGAGGGTGGTGGTAAAATCGTTGCAATCCAACACGCCAAAACAAAATGGCGTGGGGCAAAGGAATGATACAATCGAAGTGATGTAGGCCAGTGGGAGCGGAGGGCAAAGGGAGGGAGGATCGAGATAGCAGGCGGGTATGTCTCTATGAGGTACTTAAGTAAGTGGGGAATTAGGTACCAAGTAGGTAGCTAAGTACGATGTGTCTATAGCCGCTTCCAGGTGAATGCGGGGCAGAGGTATCATATGGAAGGAACTTTTGGTCACCCCTGGCCAGCGCTTGAGTGTGATTGGGAAGACACGTTCGTCTTGTACGCTCTGTACTACGCGTGGGTATGATGTGAAGGGACGACGTTTAGAAGCAATCTCACTCCCGCGGCATGGGATAGATGCATACGTAGATGTGCGTATCATGAACAAACGGAGACACTGGATTCAGAAAGAATACACATGACGAGGTAATAATACAGAAGTGGAAAGGATTGGGTATCACATCGAACGCGTCAACATCTAAACAGCAGGGTTTCCCCAACCACGCACTACCTCTTCCGCGTCCGCTTGGGCGCAGGTTTCGCCTTCGCTGTGCTCCGATTCGTACGCCGCGTGCTGGGAGCTGTCTCTTCTTCCGATTCAGAACTTGACCCTTCCTCGTCATCCTCGTCGTCGTCTTCTTCTTCGTCCTCTTCCTCCTCTTCGACCGAATCAGAAACAGCAGCCTGTGCTCTGGTATTCTTGGTCTGCCCTTTGGTAGCTTTGGTGTTCTTGGCCGCTGCCCTGCTAGCCCTCGTGGTTTTTGCACTCTTGGGCGCTGACGCGGACGCCGAAGCGGACGCAGCACTCCCCACCTTCTGCGACAGTACGCCACCTGGCTCGTCTTTTAGTAGACCGATGCTTGGATGATACAAAGCCTTTTCGTCCTCAACGGGCATGAGTGGTGGCGATGAAGAGCCGGAGCCATCGAAGCGAGACTGCCAAATCAGCTCGCCGTAATCTTCCTCAGGTAGCTCGAAATCATCCATATTGGCAGCATCTTCCGGGTCGTGCGGGTCCGCGTCTTCGCCGAACGCATATGAGTTTTCTCGGTCGTCCAGGGCGTGCAAGTCGTACAGCTGATGTAGCTTGCGCCAGATGCCGGGGATGCGAGTGTGCGGAGCGTCGTCGGTCGCGAAACCGTGGGAGCGCATGTCGGCGTGGATGGAGATCATGCGGAAATGCTTGTGGATGCCGGTGGGTTTCCACTTCATCATGCTCTTGAAGAGCTGTGTCTCCTGCTCGTCGGCCCAGGGGTCGTGGAGGAGTTCTTGGGCCTGGGCCGTGGTGTCGTGGGGTTGCGGTGTCTTTGCCTGAGTGTCGGCAAGAGGCGTCGACGCCGCGCTTGGTTTGGCCCTCTTCCGCGGCGGCATGTTGGATGGAGTCGGATCAATTCAACCCTAAGCGCGGTCCTTGGGTGCACTGTTGCTCGGGGATCACCATTTGACGAGGACGGTGATGAGTGACGGCGAAGATGGCGTGGAGTGGGACTGGCAGACGGTCGACGCGTAGAAAGGTGCCTACTACTACGTAGCTTGCTTATCGATAGCGGAGGGAAACACGACGGGACGCCAACCACCACCACCCCACGCGCTGTCGGTCGGCATCTTCAATCTTCACCACCTCGAGCCCATGAACAGCCAGGGGACCAGACAGCCGGACATTTACGTGCAGCAATGCCGCAGCATGCTGGCGGTGGCAATGACCACGACCATGTACTGTGGCGAGATGCATTTGCGACCGCCGATTTGTACAAGTCTTCCTCGCTGTTCGACGATGCTTCGGCCCACGAATCATTGCTCTTTGCGCCGTTGCAGCTAGATGGTGAGTGATTTCACTTCTACGCGTCTCCACGCCTGTCTCGAGTGTTGATCCGTCCATCTGTCTTTTCAGTGCCAGCCATCCAACTCAATCACCCGTACGCCCCAAAAGCACCACTCGACCAGGAGCTGCATTTGCCAGACCCAGCCACCTTTGAGTTCGGTCCTCTGCCTACACTTGCCGCTCCTTCGGATCAATCAACCGTCTCTCTGGAACCTGCCTCCACCGATACAGACCATGTACAGGACGACCTATGGCAGATTGCTCTGGACCTGGGACCAGCAAACCAACACGTGACCTTCCATTCATGGGACGTCTTTGAGGATCCTACTCATTCCGAGCAGCAGTCACCTTATTTTGCCGAAGCCGGTCAGCAACCTTTTGATGCTTCCCTGGTCACAGATGAAGCTAAGGCGCCGGCTGGTAGAGTGTTACAGTCCAACCTTCTACTCGAGTCTCTCTGGAACTTGGGCATTGGTCGCTCGTCCATTCTCTTCACCTTCAACCCCAAAACGGCTTCCTTTGAGCCTGCTGTATCAGATGGAAGAGCGTCTGGTATTAGCTTGCGCGCCGCCCAGAGCGTTATCAATCACTTCATCGACACTGGCAATGCTTTCGTCTATCTGCGATCTTTCGTGGAGCGTACGGTTGCTACAATTGCCTCCATATCTGCCAGAATTGCCTTGGCCACGTCCATATCGACTATACTCTCCACATTTGAACACTACCTCGGCCAACACTCTGCACACATATCATCTCTACTTCAGTTACAGCGCCTTTTTGAGAAGCCTCGCGTCATTCTTAGCCACCTTTGCCGCGCCGTAGAAACCACCAAGCAAGCCAGGACCAACGAACAACTGTCATCTATATTGCATCATCGCGCATTGGAGGCAGAGGAAGGCGATGACGGCCTCCGTCTCTTGTCGTCTGAAATCCTTCGGCGTGTAGCCCAACCAAGTATGGACATCGTTGGAGAATGGATCGGCATTCAACAAGAGCAACACACCGCCCCTGTTGCAGAGCGTGGCAGCTTCGTCCATGTTCATGACAGCTCAGAGTATGGTCCTGAAGAGTACGCTTATCGTTCTGAGGCAATGCCTGATTACGTATCCGTCGAAGATGGCAGAACTATATTTGAAACGGGAAACAGTCTTAGGTTTGTGAAATCCCATCATCCAGAGCATCCTCTGGCTTCGATGACCAAGCACTCTGTGCAACCGCCTTCCCTGGAGTGGGGTTTTACGTGGAAGGATATTGAAGACATTTCTCGGAAAGCAAAGGACTACGAGGAAGAGCTGCGAACTGCAATCCTAGGATTTTCTAAGGGAAGGGGTTCGACCACAGCTACCACTACTGTGACTAGCTCGAAGCCCACTAAACCTCCCAATGAGAGTTTAGGTGGAAACGATTTCGGAGCCTATCTCAACGAAACTATGCAGGTCTTTGACGCTTCACCTGGCCAGCCTCATAAAGAACTTCCTAATGAGCTTATGCAGCTTACTGAACGAATACTGGATAGTGCTGTTCTGTCCAAATCAGCTTCATCGAGTAGCAAATTTGCCCCTCCTCTATCCACCACCTCCACACTGTCCATTCGCCCCCTCCTCACAGCCCAGGCAAAACTGGTAAATGCAACAACTTTACGCTTGTTCTTTCGCTCCCATCAACTTCAACTGCACTTTTCACTGCAGCGGCAGTACCAATTATTGGGTGACGGCGTCTTTTCTTCACGTTTAGCATCGGCCCTCTTCGATCCAGAACGGGAGAGTGCTGAGCGTCATAAAGGACAGATGCGTAGTGGAGTGCATATGGGCCTCCACTTGGGATCTCGAGAAAACTGGCCCCCTGCCAGCTCGGAACTGAGGCTTGCGCTCATGGGTGTGTTGAGTGAAAGTTATTACTCCTCAGCCCTCTTTCACTCCATACAAGATCAAGCATCGAAGACGGAGCAGCGACGGAAAAATGATGAGCTACCGGGACAGCTCAACTTTGCCGTGCGACAGTTGACCGAAGTAGATATGGAAAGAATCATGGATCCTTACGGCCTGTACGCCATCGACTTCCTCCGCTTGCAATACGTTCCACCGAATCCTCTCAACCTCGTCATCAGTTCGTCCGCCCTCGAAAAGTACGATACAATCTTCAAATTTCTCCTTCGACTCCTACGCCTGCTTTATGTAGTTGGGCGCTTACCCCAGCAGTACGCGGATGTTGAATCCCGATACTTCAGAATGGAGGCGCACCACTTCGTGACCACGCTTTCCACGTACATATTCCAAACCGGCATAGCCGAGCATTGGGATGTTTTTAGCTCCTATATCGGGACGCTGGAACGTCGCTTGTCCGAGGAGGACGCTGCTTCTGAACTGGGCACTCACGTCACGGAAAGCCTAGGCACCCTTCGTGACGCGCACGAGAAATGCCTCGACAGTATCCTATTCTCTCTGCTTCTTCGCAATCGCCAGCGCAAGGTTATGGCGCTTATGGAAGAGATCTTCGAGCTCATCCTTCTGTTTGCGAAGAGACAGAGTCCGGAGCTGCTAGTCGCGGAAAGTGCAAAGGACCTTTACATCAATCTCAAGGGAAAAATCAGGGTGTTCCTGGGTGTCTGTAGGCAACTAACGGGGAGGAAAGGGTATGGAAAGGGTAGAGGGACTGCGGAGGAGAACACTTTAGAAAGGCTTATCGTTTTGTTGGAGATGAACGGATACTTTTCCAAGAGCGTCAATTAATTTGCCGGTTCAAGCCTTGTCTTACTTGCTGGCTGCCTAAGTATGCAGCCGAAGAGGGCCCAAGCAACGGCTTTTGGAATATATCAGCTTATAAACTTCTCCATTGATCTCTGTTTGACGTTGTCACTACGTAGCTTCCATATTTGTCGGCTGCTGCAGCTACCTGGAGGTGCGCTAGTACAAACTTCATTTGCCATGTAAATTGCTGGAAGGTCAACGCTCCATAGGGCCATAAACCTTGCAACTGGTTGATCCATGATGATGGAATCCAGTGCGAAATGTTCTCCCCGGGATTCACCGTCACCGCATCGTGTTGAAGAGATTTGACATTCCTAAATCGGCGTAGCAAGCCCCACTTGATTCAAATTGAGGCGCGGAACAGAAGCGCCGACATATCAAAAAATCGAACGTCGCGTCAGTGACTCTGAGATCGATATGCACACTACAAGATCAACATATCCTCCTGGCCGCTGATATATAACGGCATCTACATATGGTGAAGAGAAAGCTTATCCGTTTGTCTGCCTACACTCGCACTTGTTTTTTTTGCTGTCCTACACGTACCTGATCCATCCGATCGAATAAGCATCCAAGTTATACCTAGGTAGAAAAGTACAAACAACATCCAGGCCGTCTTCTTAGTGCTCGCCGGTGCGTAACCCAAGCACGATGAGATCCCCTTCAGTACCAAACGAAGAGCAGGGCAAGCAAGATCAGATCAAGGCTACAGTACCTAGATCTGACCGACTTACTTCCCCCAACAACGATATTGAACTAAGTAGAAACTCTACTTCCGAAGATGAAACCGATGGTTATCCCGAGGGGGGGAAGGAAGCATGGTTGGTCGTGTTAGGTGCCTGGTGTGCCATGATTCCTTCCATGGGGTTATTAAACACGATAGGCGTCCTTCAAGCTTGGATGTCCCAACATCAATTGACTGGCTATTCCGAGTCAAACATCGGCTGGATTGTATCCGCCTATGCATTCTTCTTGTATATAGGCGCTGCTCAAATTGGTTCGTCACAGTGTTGTAGACATGCAAACCTTGTCAAGACTAATTGTGTTGCTAGGCCCAATTTTCGATGCGCATGATATACGCTGGGTCATTGTCCCCGGCAGTGTAGGGATAGTGGCAGCGCTCATGTGCTTCAGTGTCTCGGAATGTAAGTCCCCCCAATGCTCAAACATGACAGCCAACCATCACCTACTGACCAAGCACCGCAGCATACTACCAACTCTTTCTGTCTTTTGGTGTTCTCGGCGGACTTTCAGCCTCCCTGCAATTCACGCCCGCCATCTCAGCTGTGGGGCATTGGTTTTGCAAACGGCGCGCCCTCGCAACAGGAATCGCATGTACGGCAGGCGGAATTGGGGGCATCTTCTTTCCGTTGATGATTCTCTATCTTGCGCCCCGGATCGGTTTCCCCTGGACAATCCGTATCATCGGCTTCATTTGCGCATTCATGGGCTTTCTCGCCTGTCTACTCCTTCGAAAACGTCTACCACACAACAAAGTCGCAGGGGCTTCGATTGACCTGCTAGCGCTGAAGGACACTAAATATGCACTGACAACCTTGGCGGTCTGGCTTGTCGAATTTGCCGTCTTTATACCGTACACATACCTTTCCAGTTACGCCATTCACATGGGTATGGAACAGCAACATGCCTATCGCCTCATGGCTCTACTTAACGCTGGGGCTATTCCTGGACGCGCCCTCCCTGGCTACGTTGCTGATCGATTTGGGGCATTCAACACCATGTCTGCGACTTCGTGCATCTGCTCCATCTTCATATTCGCTCTGTGGTTGACAGCTGGGAGCAGTGAGGTTGCCATCACGGCCTTCGCCGTCATGTTTGGTTTTTGGTCTGGCGCGGCGATTAGTCTGACCCCTGTATGCGTGGCATCTGTCTGTAAGATTGAGGATTATGGGAAAAGAAATGGAACGACGTTCTCGTTGGCTAGTTTTGCGGCTTTGATTGGGATACCAATTGCCGGGGCAATTATAAAGGCCAATGGTGGTGCGTATACGGGTTTGATCGTATTTGCAGGGGCGGCTTATGTGGCGGCTTTTGCAGCCTTTGTAGCGACCAGGGGGATATTTGGAGGTTGGAGTTGGAGTGTGTGGTAAAATGGACTGATCGTATGTGAATTTTATGGCAATCCTTTCGTTGTTATGACCCTGGGAATTTCTTTCTTTTCAATCACCGCGAAAGACTTATAGCCACGTTGAGATCTTCGGGGATTAACACAATCTTTTATGGGTCAGAAACTGAAGGAGCGAGTCCCCGTGCACGGCAGTCTAGATATGGTTGCAACAATGTTCAGTGCAATTATGCCAGCAAATAAGGTGCAATTAGTTATAATGGAGAACTGGGATACCAATTGTTGAATATAGATCATAGATATATACCTCTATATTCACTCATATCCTTCCCACATCTCAAGCCTTAACCAAACTGAGAGAAAAACTCCCAAACACCCGGTCCAGTAAACGTCGAATCCTTGTTAGTACCTCCATTGATAGGGATAGGCGTATGATCTCCATCAAAAGCTCTCCACCAAACCGGCTTGTCAGCAGCACACCCATTGTATTTTGTCAAGATGTTCTGACGACTTCCACGGTTGGGCTCGGGTGGGTTCTGCTGTTGGCACTGGTTGTTCCTCACAAACGTGTCTCTCAATTGCCTGCCCAGATTGATCCCCAAAACCGAATCACTCACGCCGTGCTGGCCGTAGTACGCAACGGGGCCGGTTCCACCTGCACAGCCCGATACAGGGCCTCCAGAAAGCACGGCCACGGCACGGATATCGTTGGGAAGCGAACATGCCAGCGAGTACGACATGGCGCCGCCGAAGCTCCAGCCCATGGAGAACCTCAGCTTCTCGTCGATACAGAGCTGGTCGCTAGTTGTTTTGATGATGTTGGATAGAAACGTGATGTCCTCGCCGCCATTGTTGGCCCAGCCACGGTTGAGCCCGTCGGGAGCTACAAAGATGGTGGGTGAGTTGACGAGGCTGGGAAGGCCGTAGTAGGGTCTGATCTCACGACCATCGAGGATGCTGTTCATTGTGCCATCGCGCCAGTGAAGACCAAATACAAATCGGTGGGGTTTTGTGTTGTCGTAGTTGCTGGGAAGAGTGAGAGTGTACTGTCGGTTCTTGCCATTGATGTTGACCGTGTTCAATCCGTTCTTCAGAGTCGTAGGTGCTTTACCACACCCAGCAGTTGCCGCAATGGCGCTGGAGATCAGCGTTGAGCCAAGGAGAAGAATTGATGCTGCCAACTTCATATTGGAGGAGAAGACTGTTGGTAAGAATTTACTCTGATGTTTGAGTCTGGAAGCTATGATGGGAGTAGCGAAAGCTGTGGTCTTTTATAGATGTATCTACATGAGTTCGATGATCGAGAATGGCTTTGCTTCCAACTGCCGCCACGACCACACGTCGCGGCTTATATTGGTCAATTTTTTTTGCCATGGGCAGAGTCAAGGAAGCTTCGAGTCATGAAAAGATAGCAACAGCAAAAGCCTCCAATTGTACCCCCTAAACGTTTTGGAGCACTCTTGGCAGACCGATGATCCTGGGCCTGCTCTAGACAGATACTCCATACAGACCCACGAATTAGGAGCTCGAAGTACAGCCAGACGTTGGACCTTGGTCGTACTTGAGTCTTGGTTTGACGTAACTCCTCGGGCGAATGAATCCGTGTGGTAAGCGACTAACCCCCTTAGATACCGTCAGGAATTGCATAGAGTGCTCGAGATGATAGAGGAGAAAGAAACCCCTCAGCGCCAATACGTACTACTGTGATACTTGGAAGAATTGCTTACTATAGTGAAAAGTCTGGGGATGCGGAACATTGGCCCCATACTTTCACCTTAATTAACCGAAACGGTTTTCTTCCGGTGATCTACCTGATCCTAGGTTGCATGAAAACTGCCTTTTCTTAATTTATTGAGGACAACGGCTCTTCGCTAAACCCTATCCCTGTTTGTGCTGGCCCTTCACCTATAAGCCTCGGGTGTTTTTTTTTATTTATCTTATTGTTATCACACCTAGTGGTGGAATTGAGAGAGGGGTGTCTGTGAATACCGGAACACGTGCTACAATGTCGTTATAGCCTGTCCCAAAGCATGTAAGACTAGAGATTTAACCCCCTATTGGCGGTCATTCAAGATCTTGTGACAATTGGACGCAATTATATTTGGACCAGGTCTTGGCCCATTTTAGGTTTGTGCTTTATATGTAACAAGTAGGTACGTGTACTACGGAGTAATTTCCACTGTTCCCACCTCTTCACCTAAACGATTGTATCTCTCTTACTGTCCATCACTTCAACCGAAACATGGCAATTTATAGTCACTCTAAGTGATCAGGCCGAAGAACCTCAACATGTAAACCTCGTTGACGGGAGCAGTGTGACCAACACCTGCACCAAAGTATCCCACCAACTTCGTCCCGTCGCCGTATACCTGCTCAGTGTAGGCCGAAGAAGGAACGCCAGTGTTGGTCTTGGTGAGAGAGAGATCGAGAACATTGGACCACTGCTTGAGCGCTTCAGAGGCACACTGGGGGCGCACCAAAGTGTCGGCGTTTCCGTGCCAGATTTGCATACGAGGACGGCGGCCAGTGTAGCCGGGGTACGAGTTGCGAACAAAGTTGCCCCATTCAGCTGGGGTGTGCTGGAGTCCCTGAGCGCAGGTCTGGTTGGAGCTGAAGGGTGTCGGTGGTTGGGTTGATCCAGCGAAGCAGGCGTGCGCGACACCAGAGTAAGCAGATGCAGCCTCGAAGACTTCTGGGTACGTTCCAGCCATTAAGTTGGTCATCATGGCGCCGGAAGAAGAGCCCATGACGTAGACTTTGGCGGGATCGGCTTTGTAGGTGGACAGAGTGTAGTTGACCATGCTGATGATACCCTTTGCATCACCGCCGGCATCGTGGGTAAGACTGGCGGCATTTTGAACATCCCAGCAGTTGGAGTAGTTTGGCGTTCCTGGGTAAACGAGAATGAATCCGTTCTGGTCGGCGTATGATGGTAGCCTGGTGCCACTGAACCATTGCTGAGCGTTTCCTCCGCACGGGTGCAACTGAAATACGCGTTCAGCGAGTTGCTGCGAGCAGGAGACGGGAATTGTGAAAGACTTACTCCGACGATGACGGCAGGGTTCGTGGCCAGCTTGTCAGGTACGTAGATGTACATCTGAATGTTGGTAGGATTGGCGCCGAAACTGTTGACTCTTTGCAGCGAGGCGCCCATGGCCACCGTGGCGGATGCCGCCAGCGTGAGTATCGTTGAGAAGATCATGGTGAAGCAACTGGTATAGTGCAGGGCTGAAGGAGAAGGCGTGGAACGTCTGTGGTGCTGTCCGGAAGCAGACTTCCTCGCGCAGACTTATATACCTCTGGTCTGAATGTGAACAAACGTGGCGAGAAAGCTGATGGAGGCTGGTAGTGACGGTGATCTACGGTCCAAGTGTGCCTCCAAACGACGTTAATCAGGGGGAAGATGATTTTGGTTCCATGGAGATTGAGCAAAGCCAGTCCCCTCATAGCAGAGGGCTACAGGCAATGAAATTCGGCATGTTAAACATATAGATGGGATCAAAGCGACCAGGGGGGGCATCAATTAGCGTGATTGAGCGTGTTGGGTGCCCCGGATTTGAGGCGTTTGGTCAAACCAGGTACACTGGAGGGCAACGAGCAAACGCTCCAATTGTTTGCCGGCCACGACGTCAAATGATGGGCGTGTCGACGATGTTCAAAGCCGAACATTGCGGTTCATATATATTGGACCAATCAAGGATGGCCCTGGGCTGCCAAGGGGAGTGGGATCCGTGACGGGCATCCGATTTAGGCAAATTGGTACTTTAGCTGAGCGCTCGTTCAGGTTAGAAAACCATGCACGGCACTCTGCCATGTCGTTTGATGGAATCCGGGATCAAAATTCGGGATGGAAGCCAATAAACCACGAGCTGGGAAGCTGTTGCATCGGCAGGGAAACACGGGAACATGGCATGAATCCAGGAGGGAAACTTGGGTCAGTTATGGCCATGTAATAGCAGGAGTAGTAGTAGTAGTAGAGCGAGTAGTACTGCATGTATCCAGCCAAGCTGTGTTCCCAAAATATCACAACGGCCTGTGACGTAGCATGTGCATTCCCAATAGCCATGTACTCTTATAGGCAAGCATTGATGTGTATCTGCCGTGCAGAAGAGTGCTGCCCGTAACCGGCTGTGAGGTATGTAGTAGCAAACAACATCAAGTACGCTCCGACATGGTTGACAATCTACCACAGCCATTGAACCATGAGCTGGCAGATACTCGCTACAAGAGCAAGAGCAAGAGCAAAAAACATCCAATCACGCCATCATTGACTTACTCTCGCCATCCAAGTCGACGTGCGCTTCACCGTCGAGGCAATGCGGCTCCGCACACATGGCTGAGCGGGGTTTGACTTCCTAGATGGTTCAAGTAGTCCACAAGCGCTATCAATTACCTCTTCCTGACCTAGACGACCAACTTCCACCACTCTAGCTACCCATATATAACGTTTCTTGAAATCTCAGTTGCCCAAACTCTTCGCTTGACTTTTTGGTCTCTCAATTCCCCATCTTCCCACAGCACAGAAGCCCATCGAATCCACTATTGCATTCGCACACAACCCAGGCCATAACATATACTCATCCACTCGCATTGTTCCTCCCCTCACCACTATGGCTCCTACTATTATTCACCCCTCTCTCACCACCAAAAAACAACCTTCTTCGCCCTCACCATCCAACGGGGGGACATTGACTTGCCATTGCTCTACCGCACCCGTCCGCGTCAACCTTTCCTCCAACGTCCTACACAATCACTTTTGCGGCTGTTCCAAGTGCTGGAAACCCCAGGGCTCGCTCTTCTCTCTTGTCGCCGTAGTCCCGCGCGACAATCTCTCCATCACTGCCAATGGCCATAAACTCTTCATCGTCGACAAGTCCGCCGCAATTCAGCGCTACGCCTGCAAGGATTGCCGTGTGCATCTGTTTGGGCGCATCGAGGTCGACCACGCCTTCAAGGGATTGGACTTTGTGCACACCGAGTTGGGCGAGGATAAGGATGCATGGCAGAAGCCCCAGTTTGCCGCCTTTGTCTCGAGTGTGATTGAGCAGGGTTTCGAGCCCGACAAGATGGGTGAGGTGAGGGGGGCTTTTAGGAACCAAGGCTTGGAGTGCTATGATGTTTTGAGTCCGGAGCTGATGGATTTGATTGCGGCTTTCACAGCGAGAAAAAATGGTGCAACACCTTCTTCCAAACTTTAGGGAACAAGACTAGGGCTACTGGTCAAGAAGGTGCTTCACTATGGATACCGGCAACAAGGCAGGAACTGGGACACCGCCTCTACAATGTTCCCACTCGCGTTCCACATGAACGCCAACAATCAATTTCAGAGCTTCGATTGCGAACTTGGGCCCATGTTGATGTTTTTCGTGGCCATTGCTCGTGAGGTAAATACGCAGGGAGTCATTCCAACCACGTTTTCCAACAGACCATATCTCGCTCACCGTGATGACTTCTCGTCATCAATCTGCCTTCGAAGATCGTCAAGCACCTCTTTTCTCCTCTCCAAATGTCCCTGAAGCCCTTCCACCTGCTCCTTGACCGTGTCAATTTCGTCTCTAATACCCGAGAGTCCCTTGACAGCACCGCCGTCCCCACTGTCCATGTCTCTCAACACACCCCTCTTGTAGTCCAGCAGCATTTCTAGCTCCCGTTTCACCAGCGCTGGTTTGCTATCACCTCTTCTTCCATGCCGTCTGTTCTCGCTCTCTTTCTCCACTCTATCCATTTTCTCCTCCAATTCCTTCAGTTGTTTCTTCAGGCGTACCTCTTCCCAGTCTTCGGTCGTGCGACCTCCGTGGTCAGTACCCCGGGCGCGTGCACCGTAGTTGTTGGCGCGGTCGCCCACGCCCAACCGCGTAAGGTACGCATCGCCGAACTTGGCCTTCTTGCCTGCCGCAGTATTGTCCTCGCTGCGCTCCGCCCATCGATTGCTCGTGCGCTCTATGTCGTAGTCAATATGAGCCTTTTCGAAGCTTGCTCGTAGGCTGGGTGGAACGCTTCTGGGCACGCGGAAGCCCTCGCTCCGCTGGTTTAAGATGTGCAGGAAGGCCAAACAGGCATCTTTGGCCACACCCTCGCTTGCCTTGGGGTTGACCAGATTCCAAGCGAATCTCACGTCGCTATCAGGCACGTTGTCGAGGCTGTCGAAGAGTGGTTGCAGCGTGTGGAAAGATACGGACCCGTGGGAATCGCGGTTGGCCGTGTATATTTCTTCGTACTTTGCTTTGTCGCTAGGTGACATGTACCAGTCGAAGCCATCGCGCAAGCCGGGTGTATCATCGTCGTCTTCAACCTGCTCGAACTGGGGTAGCGAGCCCGTCATGGCGCGATTGGCTTGAACGAGGTGTGATTTGGACTCTGGTACTAGCCAGTCGGGAAGCGTTTTGGGAACATCTGAAGACTCCTGCAATGAACAGGTTAATTAGGTTCCTCGGTCAGCACGGTAGCATGCGAACGGGACGTACCCCGTTGATCAAATCGAAGATCAAGCGCATAGCTACGCAGAATTCCTCAAAATCCAGCTTTCCGTCGCCATCCACATCCGCCAGATCCCATACGCGCTCCAACTGGTCATCGCGGAGGTGTGAGTTCTTGAGTACAGGGGCCGCCTGCGCTCCGTCGAGATGTGTCGAGCCGTTGGACAGGGAGCTGAAGATCTCCCAGTACTTTTCGATTTCGTCCTGTTCTATACGCCGAGGAGGCATTGTGCAATGTAAAGAGAGGTGAGGTGGAGAAGGGGTGGTGTCAAGGGTCAGCGGCGTGTTGGGGTCGGTCGGGTGTCGACGTTCAAGTGTTGTTGCTGCATCATGTCGGCCATCGGCGCCTCGGCCATTTTGGTTGGCTCACACTATTCACAGCCACCTGCGATTATTGGCTTACATGGACATCATCAGCTTCAACTCTGCTATTCCGCTATGTACCGCTCGCTACACAATTATCATTACCCCAATATATAGCTCTCCGGCCGATGCTAAAAATAAGACTCAAGGTGAATATGGGAGGAAAAGGAACGTTGAATTGCATGCAAATGACTCCTATCCCGCACCTGATCCCCTAAATGCCATGTTCCCAGTCTCAAAATACATAGCGGCACGGAAAATAGCCCAAAAAATCAAGGAGCGACGTTGGCTACCAAGAGTCCATCTAAAAATAAACAAGTCTTTTTAACTGCTTCTGTCAAAGGAAAGGGAATCTGGTCGTCAAGACTTTATGCAAACGAGATATGTGAAACAACGCTGATGCAGATCGAGGATACGCTAGACATCTCTCTATGCCATGTTGGCAAGCTCGTGGTCGATTTGCTGGTTGAGGAATATACGTCGCTCGCCAGAAAGTTGGGTTTGCAGACGCTGCTCAGCCAGGGCGACCAATTGTTTCTTGGTGACATTGTCCAGGTCTGCCTCCCTCAAGCACTGTTGAACAACCTCTATGATCACCGCGTCACTGGGCCCGCCCATCATACTCTGGAAATTGGCCGTGCTGCCCGGTCGCGACTGTGCGTAGCCGCCGAGAGGGCTGCGTCCCCGAATCGGGGGTGTCGATGCCATGAGATTGTCAGAGCTTTGGAAGCCACCCATCGAAGGTCGGTTGCCATAGGGAGATGTATTGGCCTGTTCGCTCATCCCGCCCATCGACATAAGTCGCTCTTGTGGATTGTCTTGGTATCGGGAGAAATTAGAGTAAGAAGATTGGCGTGCTTGCATGCCCTGGAAGGGCCCGGGAGATTGTGGCGGCATGTGGGAAATGTGATGCATGTTGGACATGATGGTCGATGCCGGTTTCACAGAGGAGTAAACTGACTGCATGTCGTTCATTTCGTATCCGTCATCTTCGTAAGCACTGAAGCCACCCTTCTCAGAGGTTTGCCCAGCAAGGCCACGGCGACCGGGAAGGCTATTGGCAAGTGCGTAATCGTCCCATCGTTGAAGCGGTATGCTCTTGGGATCAAATCCTTCGTCTCCCTTGGTGACAACTTGTTTGACGCCCTTTTCGCCAATGACAACGCGCGTGTTTCCCCACGAAAAGTCGTCCTGCTTCCAGAAGGAGTAAATGGGCAGAATGAACGAGTAGATAGGGAAAGCCAGAAGGTAAATAATCATCCATCCGATGTGTTGCCACTGTCGCTTGATGATGAAGATGACAGCCTGTAAGCCGTACACAAGCGCAATCATGATGATTGAGAGCATCGGGAATTGCCCTGTGCCAGTAGAGACAGTGTATATGAGATATCCAATGTAGATGCAGACGGATGGAAGAACGATAGTACCGAAAAGGTCGATGAGAACCACGAAACGCATACTGAAACAACAGAACCCGCACATGTCTTTGAGGAGCGTAAGTTCGGCCAAGTTGTGGATTGTCGAGTTAATCCAGCGACGTCGTTGGGAAAGAAGCACACTCCAAGATTCGGGCGCTGCTGTGAGTGCGTAGGCATCGGGAATGAACTTGTACGACATGGTGGGGAAATGTTTTGTCATGAGAGTTGTCAGGAAACGATCCTCTCCTAGAGACAAGAGATTCTTCTTGTGTAGGGTGTCGACATCACAGTCTGCGTACTCGCGAATGACCTTGTCTGAAATGATCAAGGGCTTACCCTTGTCTGCGGTACGAAGTCGATACATGCAGAAACTATCGTGGTCAGCTACAAGAAGTGATCAGCGGAGAAGGGGGAAACTTACCAACCGGGCAAACATGTAACGCTGCCGAATAAACTCTCGAAAGCTTTTGCCAGATGATGAGAGATGTAGTATTCGTACACTTGGATCATGGTCCACCAACTGCGTTCTTCGTTCTCCAGACTCGTCTCGCCACAGATGCCGGCAATCTTTGAATCGTTCGCACAGCTTGCAACCAGACGGTTAAGGGAATCAGGTTTGACCATAGTATCAGCGTCAACCATCAAAAGGTACTCGTACAGTTCCGGATCCACGCCGATGATATTGTTGATCTGGTGAAACATTTCCAACTCTAGAGGATTCATGGCCGATCGGTGGTGTACCCGGTTCAGGAAGCTCATCAACAAGATTTGGGAGTCTCGCTTGCCACGATTGCCCGGCCTAGACTTGGTTTGCTCGGATTCCTTGCCCATTTTGACAACGACAATGTACGGAACAACGTTGCCTTCAAATTCGTAGAGGCCAGAATATACCTTGCCGTAGTTGAGCTGCTCACTACCTTGACCAACAGATTTAAATGGAAGAGCAGGTGGGTCAACTTTGGGGTCAACACCGAGGATGTCCAATACAATCTTGGGAGTAGGACGGTCATTGCCACCTCCGACGATCATGCCGTCGCAGATGACGCAAATCAGCTTCCTCTTGTTGTCGTAAGCAAGTGCAGTCAGAGAGTCAAGACCCTTCCTGATGTGATCTTCTCCCTCGGTATATGCAGGCACTTGGCAGATGACGAACTTGTCCTGGTTAGCGGGACGCCTTTTGGACCCGAGCTGGAGAGCCGCCAAAAACTTGATGAGGACCACAGCAGCAATGATGATGGTAAATGCGAGCAGAAGGTAATCGTTAATCTTGCAGCGAGCGGACTCACGGAAGTCTGTGAGGCCAACATAGAAGGTAGACTCCAAACACGCAAGATTCATGGACATATTTCTGGGGTCGAGGCGATCATTGAATCGTTCAGCAAGGTCGGTGCCAGCGTAATTCTTGACCATCTCCTCGATCTTCGGGTCTAGGAAATGGGTTGCAGCAGAGTTGTCCAAAACATCTTGGGTGTGGAAATAGTCAGTCAAGTCGTAGACCTTGTTGCCGAGTCGGAACCAGTAGTGGTTCTGGTTTGCGCCTTCGTCCTGGATCTTTTTGACATCCCAGACCAGATCTCCCTTGCGGAACTCTTTGATCTTCTTCAAGAAGGTGTTGCCGTACCAATCTTGGTTCTGGAGAGCCTTACTATCGCCTGCTGTACGGTTTCCGTAATCGTGCTTGGCCTCGGGGTGTTCCGCGGTAGTATTCGGAGTAAGGGCAAAAAGATAATCCTTGACAAGATAGTTGCACGACTGGTAGAGCAGAGGCCGAATGTATGGATCCATGTCTGCTCCAGCCAGAGGCAACATGTTTTCTTCGGTGGTCGGTCTGCCGGTGCTGTCGCTGTGGTCTCGCTTCCAGAAACTAGTCAGGTCGTAAACAGATCCTTGATGACTGACAAAAAAGTCGTCAGCACCTCGATGGAAAGACACTTCCTCGCGATCCCATGCTTTGTCTTTGGCTGGACACATTACTCTACCGAATCCGATGATAAAGAATATGATGAGTGCGTTGAACAGAAAGATGATGAAGACCAGGACGAGCTTCTCTCGCCACGCCATTCGGACATCAGGCCGCTTCATGCGCCCAATGTATTTAAGAGCGGGCGATGGTACCCAAAAGGTCAGAGCCCAGACAACTGCAACCCACATTCGTCGAACCGCGCCGATGCGGGTTTCAGTGACGACTGTGTCGCCCCCGGATTCGGTGTCGTAATAGGTAATGCCCTTGTCTTCATCGCCTTTGCCTCCCAGCCCATAATCGCCAGGGCGGTTCTGCGTGGTGGGGGCAGTCGTGGGGGCAACAGATCTAGCACCAAGCGCGCTTCGGGCGTCCATGGTGACAGAGCTAGGCTGACGCTGTAAAAGGCCAGTCTGTAGTTGGGTCTGGCTATCCTGAGGCGCCATAGCGGGCATAGGCGGGAAGAAACCGCTGCCCATGGCGGGGTTTGCTGAGTATCCACTCTCCAAACCGCCAGCACCGACCATGTTTCCAAGCATGCCACTACTGCCAGCATCTTGAACCTTCATATCGAGCTGTGTTTCCGCCTCCCACCACGTGCCTTCTCGAACCCAGACACGTTGGTGACCCACTACGATTTCGCCGTTGCTCCAACCACGGGCAATGATCCAACTTTGGATACCGTCTTTTCCTTCCATACACCCAAGCACATGATAACGTTCGAAGAATTCTTGGTGATCAAAATCGGCAGTGAAGTCGAGTGATCGGTTTCGGCGATTGGCCCATTCGGGAATTCTCCAATCTCGGAGTTGTCTTGAGATTTTGGCAGCAGACCAAGTGGCGTTTACATCTGCTGCGAGCTTGTCGGGTGTTGCGTCGGTGGGGTGAAGGGAAAGGTGAAACCAGACTCTACTGCTGGCAACCGTGACAGGTATATCGAGCCTGTTGTGCGTACCGAGAACAATGCCCTCGCCCGCCACAGGTTGCAGTATAGTTTTGATGAAATTGTCTTCTTCCACCATCTCCAGAGCAATGTGCTCCAAAACCGATTCACGTTTTTCGAGGTCGGATTGACGTCGAGACTCGGGACCGAGTTCGGCGTCCCCTGCCTGTACAGCAGCACGCACTGCCTCTGCTACCGAATTACCCGCCGAGGGGATATCTACGCCGTCCTCTTTCATTTCAGAGTTGATGCCTTCGCTATCATCAAACACGGTGCGGAGTGCAATAGATTTTGCAACAGCTTGGTTGTGGATTTCAACGACCGTGATGTTGACAATATCACCCACCTCTTCCTCGGAGGGAGGGGTCATGTGACCCTCATCGCTTCCATTCTGCGAAGAACTGGCGCGAGCGGTGCGGATGTCATCGGAAATGGTGGCGTTGGCATGGGCCACAACATAGTCCACTAGGGCTTCGTAGATTCCTGCAATGGCGATACCCCGGTCGTTCTCGCCCAGCTTCGATCGAAGCAGCTCGGGATCCATGTCGAGCAATGTTCCGCAGTCATCACAAACGGCGATCAATGTTTCCTCATCCACGAAGTAACCGAGCGTATCGCCGAGCTTGAGCAAACCAACAAGGCAGCTGATCAAGCTAGATAGTTTTTGGCCCTTGATTCCAATGGCCTTGAGATTTGCGCGAAAATCCTCGGCGGCGCCGGCATCATCTGCGTCAGGCAGATATGAAGGTGGATCGTAGGTGCCGGACTTGTTAAGCAGGGAATATTGAGAGGCGTGCTGCAGACCCAAAAACTCGCGCTCGTCCTTGCTGGCAGAGCTGGAGTTGAGGTAATAAAAGACATCGAAAGCACGGTGTCCCGGTTGGGAAGGAATATCCAAAAGACCCTTCTGGGTATCAATTCCAGTGGTGGAGAGTTTGATCTCGGCACCTAGCAGATTGCCTGCAAGATTGATAGTGAAGACGGCAGCTAGACCGGTGTAACGAGGAAGCGAGGGGTTTTGGGGGGTAACGCAGTGAGTGAATGCTCGAATGACATCGAGGGCGGTATAGTAGCTAGTTGGGGTAGAGAGCGGCAGGGCTGTGCTGAAAGCCATGAATTGCGATGGGGTAGAATCGTGCAGAGATCTAACGTTGAAAGAACAGGTCAGTAGGAGAAGCCATGAACAGAGGGCGAAGAAAGCATGCAAGAAGGACCAAGTACTCACGCCAGCACGATGCATCCATCTTCGGCACGACGACGGGCGTGTTCCCAGGCTTTGCGTCCCAGCTCGGTGTCGATGGCTCCGCCAATGCGGCCATCTGGCTGGGGGCGAGCCGTGAGCCATGTGTTGACGGCAAGACTGGTGCTGGCCTCGAGCGAGTAGGGCTGGTTGTTTCGATAGGCGGCGTTGAGGGTGTTGAGAAGGGTGGTGGTGGATACTGGGGCAGAGGGATTGTTGTTACGGGGAGTGGCCGACGCAGTCGAGTAAACAGACATGCGGGAGTTGTTGACGAAACTCATGCTGGCGGCAGTGGTGGGCAAAGGCCCTCTGTAGGGATGGTCTACTGCGATGCTGGTGGTGCGGCAACTGTCGTCAAAAAGGGCGGGATGAAGGGGCTCGGTGGCTGACCGCTCAGATGGGTTCAGGTAGCAGGTAGGTATGCGTATTAGGGTGATGAAGAAGAAGAAGAAGAAGAAGCGATTGTGGGGGGTAAAGGGGAATTAGAAGGTGAGTAGCGACAGGAATGAACAGCCGCAACGGCAGCACGGAGCGAATGCAAGCAGAAGGGAAAAAGCACGCGCTGGGTGGTCGAGGGGGGCGGAGGAGCAGGAGCAGGAGGTGGTGATGGATGGTGGTTAGTTGGTAGCCAGCCAGCAGAGCAGCAGTCGGACCCATTCCTCGATCCCAAACAGCAGGGGGGAGGGGGGAAAGTTATGATTACCTAAGTATACGGGACATACGATACAGTGCGGTGCGGGCGCCGGTAGTGAGGGATAGAGGGTCACAGCGCAGCTGACAAGGCGGTGGGAATTCATCGATTAATGCTTGATTTGTCGAGCGGCGGAGGCTTGGAGCGGGCGCTGGTGGTGAGACAAGCCCCCTATAATTAGCGCCATGCAGCGCATGCTCGCTTCATCCTCAAGTCATTGATTCTCCACCGTCCATCATGGCCTATACGTGACAGTGTCGATTGTCACCCATCAAAACAGCGACAACAACAACAGCGACATCGTCACACATTGTCTTCGACTTTGGCCTGGCAACATGGAACACCTGTCTGCCCCTCCTGTCACTGCTGTCTCTGAACCAACGGCGCGGGTCTGGTTTGGGTCCTCCATGACCCTTTCTCGGCCATGTTGGGACACCAGGCGCTACACTTCGCCCTGGTTGTTTTTTTCTTTGCACTCTGCTTGCCTGTGGTCCTCTTTTATTTTAATTTTTTCTCGTCTATTGGACGCATTCTCTCGACTGGTACTAGCCAACCACTAGATACCCCAGATCATTTCGGCGGATTTTGCAACTTGTACGGTAGCCAGTCCATTTGCGTCGTCTTCCCGATGGTGCTAGCCCCGAATCATGACGGCAACATACATACCTCATAGGCATACCTATAGCAAATACTACTATTCAAATCTACCGTATGTATGCATGCATGCACACGTAAGACGTGTAGCATCATCGAGGTGTGCGTACCACTCACACAGGCACTGCTGTGTTAGTACTCATGCATGGATGACGAACCCTTTGCAAGCCGTCCTTTGATAGGTATTGCCCGCCCTGCGACCTTGGCTCGCGTTTTGGCCACGGATGACGAGACAATCAATGTACTTGGAACATGATACCGCGCGCCTTGATTACTTGTCTAATCCTCCCTCCTCCCTTCTAGCAACCCCAGGGGAATAGGTATTGTCTGGACCAGAGCGTACATACCATGTAGATGCACATGTAGATGGATCAACATGCCGCATGACGGTGAAGGAAAGTGGCCTACCCTTCCAGAAGCAATCCGTCCAGTGCATAGAAGAAGAAAAAATGACCCACGAGGCGGGCAGGCGAAGAGATCGGGCGACGGACAGGGCCGATCGCCACCAAACAAGCAGCGCACCCCATGTCATCAATATATTCCATTGCCACAAAAAGATTACGTTAGTTTGTTACGGGCTATTCTTGGATCCAGCAAAAGGGAGGCCATCAAGGCCGCAGACTCAGCTTGAGAGAGAGAGAGGGAGGGAATTCAGGTGAGCTAGCATGCATTCGGTCCCAACGCCCCCCATTCCATCCACCCCATGTACTCACGGTAGCTGCATCGTCGTCTTTTTCCACTCTCGACACCTTTTTGCTTGACCCTCTCGGCCTGCCATTCATCGGCCGCCCTTTCTTTTCCTTGCCGTCCTCTTTTTGCCCATTAATTCTTCCCCCTCGTTTATGCACCGCCGTCGCCTGTCGTAATCACGCTCGCTGCTCGTGTCCTTGTCCGCAACTCCGCTTGTTCTGTTCTCCGTCTTGTTTGCCGCTACATTCCAGCCCCAGGGTACAAACAGATAGACATCAAACTCGACGGCGACCATCCTTTCGCCTGACCTTCACACTCGCTCAACGCTCCCCCGGGGAAGCGCCTCCCCCTTCTCATTCCACATGGCGAGCAATACCTTCGGAGGAACCGTTCCTCAGTATGCCCAATCTTCACTGCCCGCTCTGCCTCAACACCTGCAGTCCGACACCCACTTGACCGCACACCTCGCCAGCCGCTTCCATGCCCACTTGCCCACCTCCACGCTCTCTTCCCATGCCATCATCTCCCTCAACACATACACCGACTCCAGCCGGGGGACCGATGGGGGCAAAGATGGTAGCGCCCATCAGGCTGCCGAGGACCTCGCCCAGCGTGCCTACACGCGTTTAGGTCTTCGATCCGAGGATCAGGCTATTGTATTTCTGTACGTACCTCCGACTTGCTCCATCTGTCTTCTCGTCCTCTGTGAGCAGCAGTGGTTTTGAAAAGAAACGCAAACGCTGACTTGCTGCCTCTGTTTTCTAGGGGTGAGCCTGGATCAGGCAAGACCACCATCCGCGGCCATTCCCTTCGTGCCTTCCTCTCTTATTCGGCTACGCCCTTATCCAAGAAGATCGAGCACGCCAACTTCATCTTCGACGCTTTCACCACTACCAAATCCACCACCACTCCTATCGCCTCCAAAGCCGGCCTCTTGCTCGAACTCCAGTACAACACCTCCACATCCAACCACGCCACCTTGTTGGGTGCCCAGTTCCTCGCACATCGTCTTGAGCGGAGCCGCATCGCCTGCGTCCCCACCGGCGAGCGCAACTACCACATCTTGTACTACCTACTGTCCGGCACCAGCTTGGCCGAAAAGAAACATCTCGGTCTGGATGTGATCGGGGGCGATCAACCTGGTGCCCGTGCCTCACTCACGACCAGCAAACGATGGCGTTATCTGGGCCATCCCACACAGCTCAAGGTGGGTATTGACGACGCCAAGGGCTTCCAGGACTTCAAGACTGCCCTGCGCAAGCTCGAGTTCTCCAAGCAAGACATTGCAGGCATCTGCGAGGTCATGGCTACCATCCTGCACATTGGCCAGCTCGAGTTCGAGATGGGTCAGTCCACCACTCCCGCTGCTGACGAGAGCGGTGGCTACTCCCACGAAGGCGGCGAAGCCATCACCGTGGTGAAGAACAAGGACAGCCTGGAACCCATTGCCCGCTTCCTGGGTGTCACCACTTCGGAATTGGAGCAGAGTCTTCGCTACAAGACCAAGACTCTGTATCGCGAGCGAGTCACAGTCATGTTAGATCCCAAGGGTGCTCGTGCAAACGCCGATGAGCTGGCGCGCACTCTCTACACTTTGTTGGTGGCGTACGTCATGGAACAAATCAACTTGAGGATCTCTGTTCACGCTGATCAAGTGGCCAACACTGTCTCCCTTGTTGATTTCCCTGGCTTCTCACCATCATCCGGCACTGGCTCCGGCCTGGACCAACTGCTCAACAATGCCGCCAATGAATCTCTGTTCAACTTTTGCCAACAGAGCTTCTTCGGCCGTCAGGTCCAGGAAATGGAGGCCGAAGATGTCAGCGTTCCCCAGCTGGAGTACTGGGATAACTCCGAAGCCAAGACTGGTCTTCTCAAGACTGGGAATGGCCTTTTGAGCATTCTCGATGACCAGACCCGCCGTGGTAAAAGCGACATGCAATTCTTGGAGGCCATCCGCAAACGCTTTGATGGAAAGAACAACGCCATCTTGCCGGGAAGCTTGACCGTCGTTCAGCCGGGTAGCAATTTCCCTACCCCCAACACCTCGACTGCTTTCACGGTCCGTCACTTTGCTGGCGATGTCGACTATGCTGCGGACAACCTCATTGAGGAGAACGCCGAGCTCATCTCTGGCGACATGATGAATCTACTCAAGACGGCGCGCAGTTCTTTCGTGCAGGAACTCTTCGGCCAAGACGTTCTCAACAAAATCACCCACCCCAAAGAGAAGTCGGCCATTGTCCAAGCCACTGTCAGCTCCAAACCTATGCGGATGCCAAGCATGGCAAAACGCAAAGGAGACAAGACAGGTCGATTCGGGCGACCGGTCAATGTATTTGATGAGGACGCAATGAGCGAGGCTGACAGCACCGTCTCTGGATCAAGAAAAGGTGACTCCAACAAACAGCAAGGTGCTGCCGGTCAATTCCTGAGCTCCCTGAAGACAATCGATTCCTCTTTGCGCAAAGCAAACCCTTATTTCATCATTTGTTTGAAGCCCAACGACCGCAGAATCGCCAATCAGTTCGATAGCAAGTGTGTGAGGACCCAGGTACAGTCCCTGGGTATTGCAGAGATCAGCCAGCGCCTTCGTGTTGCCGATTTCAGCATCTTCCTTCCATTCGCTGAATTTCTGGGCATGTCCCAATCCGACACAGCCGTGGTTGGTAGCGAGAAAGAAAGGGCTGAAGCTATTCTAGACGATAAACCCTGGCGTGAGAATGAAGTCCGGGTCGGAGCGACTGGCGTGTTTCTCAGTGAGCGTTGCTGGTTTGAAATTGCAAACGTGGCAGACATGTCTCCTCCTGCCCGGGGCCTCTCCGCATCCGACGACAATATGCTCTCCCCGAATCCACCACGTCCTTTCGGTGATGCCAGCACCGGTCTCCTAGCGCCATCTCCAGGAGGCTTCTACGACGACAAAAACGCCAGTTATTTCGGCAGTAAAGATATAGATGCGCGATCTGAAGCTCCCTCAGCAATCACCAATGGCGACATGTTCCATGGACTGGAGCATCCTAAGATGATCGACGAGAAGTCACCTGCGAACGGAATGGAGGAAGTGGAGACTGTTCCCGTATCGGGCAGTCGAAAGCGATGGATGTTTGTGGTGTATGCCCTGACCTGGTTCATTCCCGACGTCTTGATCAAATGGATTGGGAGGATCAAGAGGAAGGATGTTCGTGTTGCTTGGCGAGAAAAGCTGGCCATCAATATGCTCATCTGGTTCAGCTGCGCGGTTGTTGTTTTCGTGATGATCGGGTTCCCGAGACTCATTTGTCCCACACAACATGTTTACTCTACCGCCGAACTCACTTCTTTCAACGGCAAGGATGGCAATGACGCTTACATTGGCATCCGTGGCATCGTGTATGACCTCGGTAAAATCATTCCTGTTCACTACCCGTCAACGAAGCTCATCCCAGAGAAAAACTTCGAAAAATACGCCGGTACCGATGCCACCAACCTCTTCCCTGTCCAAGTCTCCGCTCTCTGCAAAGGTATCAACGGCGACATCAACAATAATGTACAGCTCGACTACAGGAACAACAACTACACGGACTCCAGCAACCTCATCAGCACCACGGATAAGAACGCGCAGTACCATGACTTCCGCATGTTCAGAAATGATTCCCGCAAGGATTGGTGGTTCGAGCAACAGGTATTTATGAAGGCCAATTATATGAAGGGTCGAGTTGGCTACAGCCCGCAATACCTCAAAACCTTGGCTGGCAAGGGAGATGCAATTGCCTACATGAACAACAAGGTATATGATCTCACTGACTACAACCGTGGTGGTCGTAAGCCGGAACCGAATGAAAACGGAGAGCCACTCGCCAGCAACATCAATAGTGACTTTATGGATAACTCCATTACCGAGGTATTTCGCGTTCAAGCAGGGAATGACATTTCAAAGTATTGGGATGCTTTGAACTTGAGCGCAGACCAAAAGAAGAGCCAGCTGGTTTGTCTGGAGAATCTGTTTTACGTGGGCGAGTTGGACACCAGAAGCTCCGCCAGATGTCAGTTCGCCACGTACTTCCTCTTGGTCATCTCCATCATTTTGGTCAGTGTCATCGGGTTCAAATTCTTGGCTGCTCTTCAGTTCGGCAGAAAGAGCGTACCGGAGAACATTGATAAGTTCATCATTGCAACTGTTCCAGCGTATACCGAAGACGAGGACTCGCTTCGCCGAGCCATCGACTCTGCCGCTCGCATGAAGTATGATGACAAGCGCAAATTGCTCGTCATTATATGTGATGGTATGATTATCGGTCAAGGCAACGACAAACCCACCCCTCGCATCGTCTTGGATATTCTCGGCGTGCCAGAAACGACGGACCCAGATCCGCTCAGCTTTGAATCGTTGGGAGAGGGACAAAAGCAGCACAACATGGGCAAATGTTATTCCGGATTGTATGAAGTGCAGGGTCACATTGTGCCTTTCCTAGTTGTTGTCAAGGTCGGTAAACCATCAGAAGTCTCCAAACCTGGCAACCGAGGAAAGCGAGATTCTCAGGTCATCCTCATGAGATTCCTCAACCGCGTTCATTACAATCTTCCCATGAGTCCCCTTGAACTCGAAATGCATCACCAAATTCGCAACATCATCGGCGTCAACCCGACCTTCTACGAATTCTTGCTCCAGATCGATGCAGACACCGTTGTGGCTGATGACTCGGCGACTCGTTTTGTTGCAGCATTCCTTCACGACACTCGTCTGATCGGCGTATGTGGCGAGACGTCGCTCACCAACGCAAAGGCATCCTTCGTCACGATGATGCAGGTTTACGAATACTTCATCTCGCACAACTTGACCAAGGCGTTTGAGAGTCTGTTTGGATCCGTCACCTGTCTTCCAGGATGCTTCACCATGTATCGCATCCGAGCTGCCGAGACCGGAAAACCATTGTTCGTGAGCAAGGAGGTTATTGAAGCTTACCAAGAGATCCGTGTCGATACCCTTCACATGAAGAATCTCCTACATCTTGGAGAGGATCGATACCTGACAACGCTGCTGCTCAAGCATCACTCCAAATACAAGACCAAGTATCTGCACCGGGCCCATGCGTGGACTATTGCCCCCGATAGCTGGACGGTCTTTATGTCTCAACGCCGTCGCTGGATCAACTCCACAGTGCACAATTTGCTTGAGCTCATTCCTTTGCAGCAGCTTTGTGGGTTCTGCTGCTTCAGTATGCGCTTTGTTGTCTTCTTGGATTTGCTTTCCACGGTTATCATGCCCGTGACGGTTGTCTATATTGGTTACCTGATCTACCAATTGATCACAGCCCCAGGCATTATCCCTTACTCAGCCTTTATTCTTTTGGGTGCCGTCTACGGTCTCCAGGCCATCATCTTCATTCTCCGACGCAAATGGGAGATGATTGGTTGGATGATCATCTATATCATTGCCACACCCGTGTTCTCCTTTGGTCTTCCACTGTATTCTTTCTGGTACATGGATGATTTCTCCTGGGGCAACACTCGTATCGTTACGGGTGAGAAGGGTCAGAAACTTGTGATATCTGACGAAGGCAAATTCGATCCGGCCAGCATCCCCAAGAAGAAATGGGACGAATACCAGGCCGAAATGTGGGAGCAACATACGGCTCGCGACGATCGCTCAGAGATTTCCGGCTTCTCCTACGGCACGAAGCGCTTCTTCAACAACGGCAGTGGATCTGTTGTGGGTGGTTCTGAATACGGCCAAATGCCACCTTCTCGCCCCATGTCCCATCTCAATCTGCCTCAATTCGGCAACGGCTCGCGGATGAGCCTGGCGCCCAGTGGGTACGGTGGATACGACAATATGGAGATGGCAGCTCTCAATCTGCCCACGGATGACGCGATCCTCGCCGAAATCCGTGACATCTTGGCCACGTCGGACCTCATGAACATCACCAAGAAAGCGGTCAAGGTGGAATTGGAGAGAAGGTATGTATTGTATCCAAACCAAAAATCAACGTGTGACACAGGTTAGCTAACAAGCATGGTCATAGATTTGGCGTTGATCTTACGCTCAAGAAGCACTTCATTGGCAGCGCTGTCGAGTCGCTGCTTGTAGGCCAGAACCAATAACCGGGTGACTCGACGTTATGAATTGTACGGCCCCAGCAAATCGATCCCCAAAAGTCTCCGTGGGCGCCCTTGCGGCCAGAGTGGCCCCACGATGCCTCATCGGCTGGACTGAGAGAAAGCGTCTGTTTATATATAGCTACACTATCTAATCATTGCGTCTTGTCAGCATTGCATTCATTCCCTTTATTTATTTTTCCATCTACACCATCTATTTTCCCTCTCCTTGGATGTTAGTAGGGCAGAACCTGGGCGTTGGGGGACCTTGTTTGATGCTGGGATACCAGCAGCGACGCACTCATTTTCATTGGGATCTCGTGGGACATTGTAGTCGTCCACAGCAAAGTGACCATTTTAAAGCTGGAGCATGTGGGATGGATGCATAGAATGGATGGTACATTAATTATACGAGCGCTTTGCGTCCAACGGCAAACGAGAGCTGAGTACTGCATGTAGACTGGCACGTAGAATGAATGACTCACCATGCTGCTTGACTCACTTTGCATGAGGGCAATTGATGGTGACGAGTACTGCGGTGAAAGAAAGGATGGGTGACATGCGAGGTCTTGGCATTCGACCCCGCCAGATAATATCAAGCCAGTGTGGCGTGGGGAGACGGACGCGGCTTGAATTTCGTTGTCTCTGCACACTGTGCGTTTCCGTGCTCCCCAACTCCACCGACGCCCTTCGCCTTTCGTTACGGCTCGGCTTGACTGGTATCACTCTGCTTCTACGTGCTGCTCTGTCCTGGAACTTGTCCCAGTAGCCGTCAGAGCTGGCCGCCCTGTCAAACTTTAGCTGCCTGGCTACCTAATTTGTTCGCCTCGAACACGACCCCGCCACCACAAACACTACCACTGCCTACGCAAGTCGACGCGACACAATGCCGCCAAAAAAGAAGGGGAACAAAAAGGCTCAGGATGACTGGGAGGCCGATCTGGGCGAATCCATCCCCCCGCAGGATGGTGCTGCCGCAGAGCCTGCTGAGCCCACCGAGCCTGCCGCCGAAGCAGAAAGCCTAGGCGGCGGCCTTATGGCTGCCATCCAGCGTCGAGGAAAGAAAAAGGGCAAAAAAGGAGCCGACCAGGACTTTGTTCAAGGCGAAGATCCGCCTGCCAATGACGCGGAACAAGGACTCGCCTCCAAGGCACCCGAAGAAGCCAGTTTCGACGACGACGATGTCTTCGCAGGCAATTACAAGCCCAAACAAGCCAAGACTGAAGATGAGCCATCCAAGAACTCTGCCCCAGCAGATGATGCGCCCAGAGTAAAAACAAAGGCAGAGAAGGAGAAGGAAAAGAAGGAGAAGGAGAAGCAGCGAAAGAAGGAACTGGTTCGTCGAGGACCCCATTCATCATGCTTCTGGCCCCGCTAACCTCTCTGGTAGGCTGCGAAGAAGAAAGCAAATGCCCCTGCAAAGGCGTCGACGACACCTGCACAACCATCCGCAACATCATCTACCCCCACTCCCGCTGCTGCTGCTGATGCTGCTGCTCCCGCTGCCGCTGCTCCCGGTGGGAAGAAGAAAAAGATCAGCCCTGCCCTCGCTGCCTTGCAAAAACAGCAGGAAGAGAGGAAGAAACGGGAAGAGGAGCTAGCTCGATTGGAGGCCGAGGATCGCGCCCGAGCCGAGGAAGAAGAGCGGATAGCTGCCGAGGAAGAAAAGAAGAAGGCTGAAGCAAAAGCACTGAAGAAGCAACGAGAGAAGGAGAAGATTGAACAGCTCAAGAAGGAGGGCAAGTACCTCACAAAGGCACAGAAAGAGGCCAAAGCTCGCAATGAGTTGCGACTCAAGCAGATGCTCGAGAGCGGCAACGCCAAGGTTGGAGCGCTTGAGGAAGACGGCACGGAGAGCACAGAGAAGAAGAAATCCAAAAAAGACGACTATCGCAAGAAGAAGCGAAGTCAGGCCGATCAGCAGAAGGACAAAGAGGCGGAAGAAGCAGCCAAGAAACTCGAGGAACTCCGGATCGCCGAGGAGCAGGCCGCCGCCGCCGAAGCAGAAGCACAACGGGCACGAGAAGAAGCCGAATCAAAGAAAGCCGAGGATGACGACTCTGGCGATGATTGGGAAGCGCAGGCAGATGCCATGGAAGGCGTCAAAGACAGCTGGGACGCCGAGTCCGAGGATGAAGAAGCGAAGAAACCCGCAAAGGCAGAAACCTCTGCACCTGATCCCGCACCCACAACAGTGGCAAGATCCGACGATACTTCATCGTCAGAGGAGGATGACGATGATAGCGAGGAAGACTCGTCAGATGAAGAGGAGGGTACCGCTGCACAGCGAGCCGAAGCCGCTCGAAAAGCCGCCGCTGCCGAGCGACGAAAGAAGCAACACGAAGAAGCTCTGGCTGCACGATCAAGGGATAATCTACGATCTCCCATTTGCTGTATCCTTGGTCACGTAGATACTGGAAAAACAAAACTTCTGGACAAGATCCGACAAACAAACGTCCAAGAAGGTGAGGCCGGTGGTATCACTCAACAGATTGGTGCAACCTTCTTCCCCCGCGAAGCTCTTATGAAGAAAACTGCGGTGGTGAACAAAGATGACTCCTTCAATCTCAATGTTCCCGGTCTGCTCATCATCGACACGCCTGGTCACGAGTCGTTCACAAACCTACGATCTCGCGGTTCTTCACTGTGCAACATTGCCATTCTTGTGGTCGATATTATGCACGGATTGGAGCCACAGACTCTAGAATCCATGAGACTTCTTCGAGAGAAGCGAACACCATTCATAGTCGCTTTGAACAAGATCGATCGGCTGCTTGATTGGAAGAAGATCGATAACAATGGCTTCGAAGACAGTTTCAATCTGCAGAAGGAACGTGTCAAGAGCGAATTCGAAGATCGATGGATCAAGGTACGAACCGAACTGGCTGAACAAGGATTCAACTCGGAGCTGTTCTTCAGAAACAAGAACATGTCGCGCTACGTGTCAGTTGTGCCGACCTCCGCGCACACGGGAGAAGGTATTCCCGATATGATTAAGCTCATCATCAAGCTCACACAGGAGCGCATGACAAACAATCTCATGTATCTCTCTGAGGTCGAGTGCACAGTCTTGGAGGTCAAGGTGATAGAAGGCCTCGGGACGACCATTGATGTTGTTCTCTCCAACGGCGTGCTACGTGAAGGCGATCGCATAGTCCTTTGCGGCAACCCGGAGCCTATCGCAACCAACGTTCGAGCCCTGTTGACACCGGCTGAAATGAAAGAATTGCGAGTCAAGTCCCAGTATGTGCACAATAAAGAGGTCAAAGCTGCCATGGGTATCAAAATCGCCGCGGACGGTCTTGACCAAGCCATCGCTGGTTCTCGTCTTCTCGTGGTTGGCCCAGACGATGATGAAGAAGATCTCATGGACGAAGTCATGGCCGACCTGGCTCATCTTCTCAGCAAAGTTTCAAAGACAGGGCGTGGTGTTTCCGTCCAAGCTTCAACTCTTGGTTCTCTCGAGGCTCTGCTCGAATTCCTGCGAGTTTCAAAGATTCCTGTGTCTACCATCTCCATTGGGCCAGTGTTCAAGAAAGATGTTCTGCGGGCAGGTGTCATGCTCGAAAAGGCAAAGGAATTCGCAGTCATGCTTTGTTTCGATGTCAAAGTGGACAAAGATGCGCGCGCTTACGCAGATGAAATTGGGGTTAAAATCTTCGAGGCAGACATCATTTACCATCTTTTCGACAAATTCACGGCTCATATGAAGCAATTGGAAGAACAGCGCAAAGAGGATAGCAAAATGTTGGCTGTGTTTCCCTGCATTCTCAAGCCCATTGCGGTGTTCAACAAGAAGGATCCTATTGTTCTCGGTGTTGATGTGACTGAGGGTAGTCTGAGACTGACAACCCCACTCGCCGTCATCAAGAAAAACCCCGTGACCGGCGTCAAGGAAATCATCTCCCTAGGTAGAGTGTAAGTCTGATTCTCTTCCCCATCCTCTAACACAAAGCGAAAGGAATTTCCACTAATACAAGGGCGATACAGAACTTCTATTGAACGCGAACACAAGCAAATCAATGTCTGCAAGCGTGGTCAGCCCTCCGTCGCCGTGAAAATCGAAGGTCCCAACCAACCGTTATACGGTCGCCAAGTCGAAGAAAAGGACACTGTCTACTCGCTCATTTCGCGAGCCTCGATCGACACGCTAAAGAACTACTTTAGAAGTGACGTGAGCACGGACGAGTGGTTGCTGATCAAGAACATGAAGAAGGACTTTGATATCATGTGAGCAGAATAGATTAGGGTTAAGCAAACAGTATGTTGGTTGCTAATCTTGTGGTCGTACTTTTATCTCTTTCTTATTTTTAACTCTTTTCTTCACATCTCCCCTCTCCAATGACGTTTTCTTCCTTTTATGACACCTGTGTATATGCATCGCTGGGGGGTGGGAGTGGGTAACAGGAAAAGTCAAAAGAAACCGTGATATGAGCGACATGGAAAGATAATAAATGTCTGCGTGGAGTGAACACAGTGTTGCTCACGTTTTTCAGCAGCCCTGTGCGCGTGTAGGATTCAATAAAAATCAACTTGAGGATTGGCTGCAAGAGGACCCAAAAAAGACAAAAATATACAATATAAATATGTACTTGTTGATCTGCGTTCTCTCCCTCCCCCATCTCTAGACGTACTTTCACTTTGTTTAAACCTTCCTATATATATTTTTTCTTTTTTTTAAAAAAAAAATTAAAGTCAGTGTGTTTCCTATACTTAAAAGGGTAGTAAGAAAAAGTAAGTAATAACTAAAAAATGTATGTAAAGAGTTTTACTTTTGAGATCACTTAACCCTAGAAAGCATCTATAGATAGAAGTTATGTTTTACGAACTATTCTTTTCTATTTACTGTGCTATATCTACCTTTGAATACCAACTGCTCTTTCTTTAGAATCTTTTTATATTTTTACATCTTTCTACTCCTCATTCATCGCTTCCACGTCCTTCTTTCTACACCCTAGTTTAATAAGAATGTATTGCGTTTGACGTGTGGCCTATTGTAGCAGAACATCATGCCTGAGGTGTAAAATGACTTGTGTTTCAACTCGATGCCTTGATTACAAGCCTTGTGTTGTCCCATACATCTTGTTTACTTGTCTACAGTACGAGACAACAGCTCCTACATATAAAGCGAATATAACAAATCAATTCATTGAAGTCAATTCTATGTGTTAGATACGGCCGTGCTACCACTCTTATCCTGCTCAGGATCTCGCATCTGCTCTTCTTTCCGAGCTCCATTGCTATCCGCTTTCTCATCCATGCCTTCCAAATCCTCGTGTTTCTCTCCACCCCTTTTGCTATCGTCTCCCAATTCAATCTTTTGCCAATCGCCCTTCTCTTTCTTCGTGTCTTCATGCGACTCCTTCTTCTCTTTCCCCAGTTCAATCTCTTCCCATTCGCCCTTTTCTGTAGTGTTACCAGATAGTCTCTCGCTCTCTTCTTTCTCTGCGTCAAAGAATAAACTCTCCCTCTTCACCAAAGATGAGTCATTCTCCATTTCAAGGGGCACCTTTTCAAGGGAACCCGGCGGCGCACTAGACCTCACCATCTCCTTCTCTTTTTGACTGTGTTCATCCTGTTTGATGTCACCGGGCAACGGAGATGGCAGAGGGGACGTGGCAGGCGTTCCCGATGCACTCTTCGAGGCACCCCATCCCTTTTTCTTCTCACTGGCCCAAGCTCCCCAAGAAGAAAGATAGGCACCAGCGCGATTGGACGCTGCATGCAAATTGGCTTGAGCTTGACTAAGATCTGGCGCCTGAGTTTTCCCTGGGGTATGTTGGTCTTTGATGTAAATACCGATAGTGGAATTACTTACATTTTGCAGCAGACGCAACACTCTGTCTGTTGCTAGCTGGGCTAGATGGTCGACTAGCTTCCTTTTCTTTGGCTAGACGTTGCTCTTCTTGCCTTTTCCTGTTCGCTTCCCTCATGGCCTCCATCTCTGCCCACAAGTTGTTGAATGCAGATGATACCTTCTTTTGGCCAACTGCAAGTTGTTTGCCGATGGCTTCACGTGAGTGATGTAAGCGCTCGTCAAGATGCATTTCTGCTACCTGCCTATACGCCAGGCGAGTATCAGCACACACATGCTCAGAGTGAGAACCTGGACAGTGGGAGTGGAAAACAAACTGACATGTTTAGTCGGTTTGGGATGGGCCCAGGGGAAGAGTCACTTACTGCGCTAGTCGCCTTTGAACATCCTCTATGCTCAGACCACCCGAACACGGATGCTTCGGATCTGCAATATCGAAAAGGTGCGAGTCGGTGAATTTGTTCCAGATACGATAGTTTTCGGTGGTCATCCATGCGTGTATGTAGTCATTGGAAAATTCGCTGGCGGGATCTCCTTCAAAATCCGAGATGATAATCTCTCTGTCCTTGTTTTTATCTTGGTAGGATTTGTATTTCACAGCGCTAAGCATTGCGAGCAAGTATTCCTCAAACTGCATACGAATGAACTCTTCGCTTCCAGCATAGCCATGATCTTTGGGTCGGCTAGGATTAGATTCATCCCATGTGTCGAGCACGGTCTGGGTAAGAAAATCGATCCATCTTCGGTCGGGGGTGGAAAGAACAAGGGCTTGGCGCAGAGATGCAGAAGTGACGGTGACGGTGTGCTCGTCCAGATTGATTAGTATATCGCTATAGCGATCTTTCTGTTGCAGCAAAAGTGAGTTCGTTGAGCCGACAATGTAAGACTTGGTGTCTTGATCTGCGAGCATGTCGAGCTGTTGAAGGGGCGTGTAGGGTCCGAACAAAGACCCCTTCCCGAAGAGCTGTAATGGAAGACCCATGTAGGTGAGCACTGCATGATGTCAGGATTGGAATGCTACTACCATCATACAGGGTACGTACAAGAAGACCGTTCGGATGTTTTCAGGGAAGTAGGCAGGACAAGCTTTGCTTCTGCTGCGTTGAATTTGGGGTCCGCGGAATCTTGGAGATGGCGAATGAGGCCGGGTATCAGAGAAATGATGGCAAATTGCATCATACATAGACGTTCGCAATGAGAGCCGAAGAAGAGCATCTGCCACATGTTAGGCCTGGCTTGTTCGTGTGCAAGATACATTCCAGCCTACCTTTGGCTGAAGTAGGGCGCATTTCAAGAGAACAAGGGTTTGCCACTTGAACTCATAAATGAGTTCGCGAAGCGATATACCTACAGCCATCAGCAACCATCACAGCAGATGAAGTGGGTATGAAGTGTACCAAAGTAGTGGTCCATTTCACCTTCTTGATTTTTTAACAGTGTCGCTAGACTTTCTTGGAATCTTTGCATGATGTCGAGATCGGTGAAATCTCTACTCGCATTAATCAACACTGGAAGTCAGGTATGGGTATTCCAGGGTCTGACAGTACTTTTGTGCAAACCAAGCGGCTGTGACAACGCCCAGCTGTGCTTTGACGGCACCAAAATGTTGCGGACTGTCGCTAATGACCACGACAGCCTTTTGCACGGTGCTTCGCGTCACTTCGGGCGGGCGGTTTATAAGCTCGGCGGCGTCTAACTGGCGGGTACACGATATACCGAAGAGGGATGTAGCGGGATTGCTGTCAGTAGCAGCGCGGCGGAGAGTAAAGTACGAGTAGTCTTCGCTGGAGCTATGGTATGGATGTGCGGGTCAGCCACGAATGAATATGAAGAAGGAGAAGGATAGAAAACTGACGCGTGGGCACCATCGCTCAACGCCATGAATGGCAATAGCGACCAGTCGTTCTCGATAGCAGGATCGCTGCCCTCCTCTACTCCTAGCCATTTCTCTATCTCTGGTCCCCTGGCATGGTGAAAGTCGACAATACACACAATCGGCGCGAACCCCGCCATGGTCGTCGCATGTGCTGGATGCGCTATGGGAAATGAGAAGTCGTGGAGAAGGGCGGGGCCATGGGTTCAAGCCGAGTCGAACCGGAGCAGGTAGGAGGTGGAGGCGTGAGTGAGACGGGATTTGCGAGCTTGGCTTGCTGAGTCTGTGGCTCCAAGTTGTGTGCGTGTTGTCTGTGTGCGCGTGTGTGCTGCGCTGAGCTGCGACGCTACGGCTAGGTATACTAGGTATAGTTCATCTACATACTTCCTCCCCACCTCCCACGCAAGCTATCAGCCCTACGATCCAACAAAGAACATCATTCTAACCAACGTCCAACATTTGCAGGATTCAAGGCTGCACGTGTGGGTGATTCCATCACATGCGTACATACATAATCCATCATCTACCCGGATTGCCATGATGCAGCAAGTCTTTGACTGGGCAATCACTTGATAATCTCAACACGACGAGACCTTGGGCCCAGAGAACAAACACGTACAGTCGGTTCGATAGTGGTCTACCTTACGCATCCAATACTGCAGGAAGCAACATTCAAAGTGGTTTTTGGCGCGGATGTAGGTGAAGTGGGGAAAAAGTGAAGACGTGATAATTCATATAGGGTTCCATTCCGTGCCATCGTGGTCCTCTCGGCAGTCGCACTGCCTTCACACAGCAGCCCCCCCGCTGCCTCGGGAATGAGCCCATGGGTGTCGTTCGGTTATCCCAATCCAACCCTAGCAGAGAAGGCCCTCTATCCGCAACTCTTGGCCTCTCAACGAGATTAAGTGAAAAAAACACATGCAGCCTGCGCCAGCGAGGTACATCATCTGCCTTGCTCCTTGCGTACCTCTTGAGAATAACCAAAATACAACCGGTCTTAAGCCTGACTAGCTACCATTTTCCTCCCCCTGTGCAGCAGCATCCACATTATGGTAGTCTAGAATTTCAGAGTACCTGGTGTTTCGTTAGCTACCGTTTGTTACAGCCACTGAATCTTGTCCACAAGGGTCATTTACATCATGATCTTCCATGTATCTACTGGCAGGTCGGCATCATTGAAAGACCAATCGAATTTCTCTTCCGCAACCGGTTCGTCGGTAGGATCGTGGTAGGGTGCGAGATAAGGATGGGCCAGGGCTTGCTCAGCCCGCACGCGTTTCTTGGGATCGAATACCAGCATGTTTTCCAGTAGGTCGATAGCTAACTCGTGTCAGGAAACATCGCTCGGAGGGTTTGGAGGGGTACGAAATCAAGTCTCGAACATACCTGCTGGCTCAGCATTCTTGAATTTGTTTGCCAACGGCTGTCGCTCTCTCTTAGGAAGAGATTGAACAAACCGTAATGTCTAGCATGTCGCGAGTCAGCTACCAGCATCGCGATATCAGCGTATAAAGGGTATGGAATGGCGTACGTTTTCACTGCAGATGGTCTGGATTACATCGTCCGGGGGGGTACCCAAGAGCTCGGTAATGATCGAGAATTGGTTGACATGGTCCTTGCCGGGGAATAAAGGCTTGCCCTCAAGCATTTCGGCAAAGATGCAGCCTGCGCTCCAGATATCCACTTCCACATCATACTTTTGCCACGTGAGCATGATTTCCGGAGCTCGGTAGTACCGTGTAGAGACATAGCCCGTCATTTGGGGGTCCTGTATACGCGCCAATCCGAAGTCGCAGATTTTGAGATCGCAATTTTCGTTCACTAAGATGTTGCTAGGCTTCAAGTCACGGTGGACAACCCCGGCGGAGTGTACGTATTTCAAACCACGCTTCAGGAATCAGCAGAAGATTGGGCAAGGAGGATTTTGCTACACACGAGGATCTGGTACAAGAAGTACTGGATAAACTGCTTCTCGAGCGGGCGCGAGGTAAGCAGGCGGTGGAGATCAGTGCCGAGAAGTTCGGTGACGAAGTATCTAGGCGCATTGGTATGAGTTGGGCAGGGTGGCAGGAGCATGCTTACATGTCTTCGAGGGGAGAGATGAAGATGTCGCTCAGACTGATGACCTATTGTCGCAGGTCAGCAACACTGGATATGCAAGTTGGGCGGTATTGGGTAGGCTCACATTCTCATGCCTCAGATGTTTCAAGAGCTTGAGTTCGCGATAGGTACGCTTGGAGAGGACGGGGGTGCTAAAAGGCTTCATAATCTTTTTAATTGCCACGGCCTGACTGGTGAGTTGATCTTTTGCCGAGCTGTGACCTGTCAGTACCATGCCAGACGCAACAAGGGTGAAGACTTACCATACGAGACCAAACGCGCCCATGCCCACGGGTTGTAGATCAGTGTACCTTTGCGAGGGTCAGTCGATGCATGCAAATGTGGGAGCGAGATGTGGGGTAACAGCCGCACCTGCTCGTTATCTCAAATGTCGTGCCGAAAATCTGGGCGCGTACAAATTCAGCCATGGTGGGGAGCGAGGGGATGACAAGTATGCGACAGGCGCGGATGGAGGAGCGGGTGGAGAGTCGGTGGTAGTAGTGGTGGCGGTGGTGGTTAGGGTGGTCTTGTTGTTGTCAGAGGGAGGTCGCGGAAGCAGGTTCGTAGTCGAAGCGGCGGCTAGGCAGTGCAAACAAGCAGCCGGATTGGATCGGTGGATGGCTCCGCGGAAGATGCAAGTGTGCGTTGAAGACACGAGATGTTCAGAGTGCGATCAAGCAAGGAAATCTGCACAATGGTTCGAGGGAGATGGGGAGCCAACCAGGCAATGATGTTTCGCCGCAGTGGATGTGCGGGAGCGGTTGTGGTCGTGGGAGGGACGGACAGAGAAGAGGCGAAGCAAGCGCAAGGATGGCGACGAGGACAGAGGAGGAGGAGGATGGCTGCTGCAACACGAGACACAATCTATGTAGGAGTAGACGGTGAAGAAATGAAGTAGGAGCGGGCAACGGGCAGAGAGAGAGAGAGAGAGAGGGAGAGGGAGGGAGAGAGAGGGGACAATAACAAGAGGGGCACGTCGAGATGATTTGCTTTGCAGGCAGGCAGCCCACCGGCGAAACCTGATGGGAGTGGTTTGGTGGGTTTGCAGACTACGTCATAATGGAGAAGAGCAAAATCCCATGCTGTTCATCCATCCTGTTCGCCTCGTTGGCCATGCGGGATGTATTATGGCAGTGCGAATGCTCTCGCTCACTAGTCACGCAAGCCATTGCCTGGCTTTGTTCTGGCGTCAAACAGTGCTCGTTATGTTTTTTTTTCCGCGTGAGAAGGACGCATGATGATGCATCAGGGATGGGGGAAGAGAGAGAATCAAAGGGCCACAGCAGCCAGCGATGAGGGAGGAGGGAGGATCCAGACGCCTCATTCACAGACGTAGTAGTCATGATGGGGTTTATTTTGGTGTTTTGAAACCAACCGACCACGAGTGTTGAGTAGGTACATATGTATGTACTTGGGGACGCATGTATGTGTAAACGGGTACGCGCACGTCGGTGGATTGATTGATTTAGCTAAGCGGGTGGGTGTTTGGGTCAACTGGGCCAGCAGCCTGCAATGAAACCGCCCAGGAGTCTTTGCCTTGTCATGACGCCTTTGCTGCGACCACACATTCCATGCAGCAACAAAACAACTTGGCAATTGGAATGGTATGTGATTTGAGACAAATCGCAAACGGTGCGCTGCCTGCGGATGAGGTTTCCGGGATGCTGGCAAGCAGGCTGGCAGGCGAGTAGATGGGGGATCTGTACTTGGGTAAGTAGTAAGTAGTAATGTCGCAGCAGCCCTGTTTCATTTTCTAGCTCGTCGCCCAACCATTGGGGGCTCATGTCCAGCGCGAATCCAGTTCGCATTCTTGTCAAGACGGGGGGATTATTACAGGTAGATATACAAGGTACATGGGGAGTACCTGGGTACAGCAGAGTACAGTACAGTACAGTAGTCGATCAAGTGCTCACCCATTGGTCGGGCCAAGGGGATTGATTGTTTGATTGAGCGGTTGAGTGAGCCACGCAGCCACCAGCTCTCTCCGAGTCTCTGACAGGGTGGAGTCTTTGGGGGGAGATTGCATTGTCTCGCATCACTGCACACACACACACAAAGGCATGCTGTAGACACGACAAGTCAAACTCTGGAGAGACTGATTCTCTCCCGCTCGGTGAGACGGCATGCAGGCCAATATGGTTGCATGTACCTAATCAGGAACGCTGGGTGGAAAAGCCGCATCGCGGGGGACGCATTCACACATTCCCCAGTTAGCGTGCTGTGGAGAGAGAGATGTCTTTAATTAGACCAAGTCGGGCAGTCGATAGAGAGACACTGGCTGCAAGGCTTGTTTGGTTGGTGCATCTGAGATGGAGGGCGCAGGAACAGAAGTTCAACTATGTATGTATGATTGATTGATTGATTGATGTTGATTGACTGCTTGGTGGACCTAGGCAGGTTACTTGGGGGTACTTGTACTTGTACATATGCCATCGATGTACTCAAGTGCTGGGAGGGGGGTCGACTGCGTGACTGGCTCTGGCTGGCTGGCTCCGCCCATCGGCCGCCGCCCACCCCCCGGCTTAGCGCACTGCGCATTCGAGTCTGGGACGTACCCACCGTTACAGACTCGTTCCCCTTGTCTTGTCCTCAGCTAATTATTGCCGTCCATGTCAACCAAGACTCGTCCGCCGCTCGTTTTCGCAACAGGAAATGAGCAGATGCTGATGAACCGAGGCCGGCCGGCCACCACACGACCATGATGCCGCGGAATTGGAATCCCTTCGTTTCTCTTCTCCACCTTTCTTTTTCCTTTTTGCTTGCTCGACTCAGGGGCATGCGGATGATTACTGCGAGCATCACAGCTACGTACTCATGTACCCAGAGACCAAAACAACCCGTTTTGCCTGCTCCACGGGCTGAGGCGGCAATCGTGAACTGGCGCACATATTCAGCCGTAACTAGGCCACGAGGCAATGTATCCAAGTAGCCAAGTATCCAGCACCTGTGTAGGTACCTATGTACATACTTACTCTGCCATCCATCAGTCCATGTACTGTACACATGTGGGCATGCATTATTAGCATGTTGCAATCAATGGTCAAAAGTGAAGGGACCTTGTTCTTGATTGACGCAGAGCTTGGCTAACTCTGTATCTTTTTCTCTTCCCCCCTCTCCGCCCCCCTGTCCTTTCGCATGTCCCTCTCTCTCTCTCCATCTCTACTTCCCTCTCCCTCTCTCTCTCTCTCTCTCTCTGTGTGTGTGTGTGTCTGTGAGCATGTATGTGAATTAAATAATTGTGGTCAAGACAGGACCGACCCACCCATGCGGTTAGCCTGCGTGTGGGATGTGGTGGTGGACGGCGGATGGGGTGTGTGGGCTTCCCTATTCCTTTCCCCGAATGACTAGCAAAAAAAAGCTCCTTCCTCCTGCCAGCCCGCGCCTGCCTGCCTGCCTGCCAGCCTGCCTGCTCCCTTAGCTGAAGGAAGGAGCGAAGCCCAAGAAGCACCACGTGTGCACGCACCTTCCTCCATCCACCCATCCACCCATCCATCCATCTGTCTATCTATCTATCCATCCATCCATCTCTCCCAGCGGCTTCAACCTGCTTTGCTTGCTTGCTTGCTTGCCCTTCTCGCCCTCTGCCAATCCATCCATCCATCCACCCATCCTTACCTACATCGCCTCCTCTCTCCCTTCACCACCCACCCAACCCTCGTACATTGCAGACTCCCTCCCTCCCCCAATTCACTCCGCCGTCTGCCGTCTGCCGTCTGCCCGCATCGCCCCGCCGCGCCGTCGCTGTCGTCGCTCCCGCTGCTGCCTTTTCCCGTCCCGTCTTGTCCTGTTTTGTGCTGTGCTGTGCTGTGCTCTGCTGTGCTGTGCTCTGCCCTGCCCTGCTTTGCTCCGCTCCGCTCTGCTCTGTCTTGCTGGTACCATCGCTGCGCTGCGCTGCTTTGCACTGCACTGTGATCCTGTCCTGTCTACTGGGTCAGCCATCGGTCCATCCATCCATCCATCCCTCTATCCACCCACCCGCCAACCACACATACACATACCGCTTCCGCTGGCCTCGCTCCAATCCGCCGCCCGCACCCGTCCGGTCCTTCTCCCATCTCGCTGCTTTGCGCCCACACGGGGCGACTGAAACACCTGTCTCGCTGTATCCATTTGTCGACGCCCGCATTCTGCCCTCGACCCTCGACCCCCGACGCGCTGAGCCTAGTGCTCCCTCTTTGTTGCTGCCCCGTCCTCTCCATCGTCCCGCGGCACTGAGCCGCAGCCACCGCCAGGCACCATGGGTATCTGCATGAGCACAAACAACGAGGACCTGGAGCAGAAGAAGCGAAGTCAAGCAATCGACCGAAAGCTCGAGGAGGACTCGCGCCGGTTACGACGAGAATGCAAGATACTACTGCTGGGTGAGCCACTTTCCCTCCTCACAACATTGCACTCCTCACAAGCTAACCTCCTCATCCAGGCTCCGGAGAGAGCGGCAAGTCAACCATCGTCAAACAGATGAAGATTATCCATCAGAATGGTTACACCCAAGAAGAGCTCGCCATGTATCGTCTCACTATATACAAAAATGTCATCGACTGTGCAAAGGCTTTGATCGGTGCCATGAGCCAATTTTCCGTTTCTTGCGAGGACCCCGGCAACGACGAGTATAGTCGCTACCTGCTCGATTACACGGTCGACCCCGATCCCGAAAAACCGCTTGACATGAGGGTAGGTCAGGCAATCTCATCAATATGGCGAGACCCCTGTGTGCCCAAGGTCTTGGAACACTCGAGCGAGTTCTACCTGATGGATTCTGCTCCCTAGTATGCCACCTCGTAGCCGTACTTGCATGCGCGATTCGCTGACCGTTCCTAGCTTCTTCGACGAGGTGACGCGGATAGCCGATCCCAACTACATTCCTATCGAGTCGGATGTTCTACGCGCACGTACCAAAACAACCGGTATATATGAGACGAGGTTCACCATGGGTCAACTGAGTATACAGTACGCAATGATCCACTCCCGTTGCTAATCTGCTTGCTCCGGCTAACGAACCACTGTAGCATGTTCGATGTGGGTGGTCAAAGAAGTGAGCGTAAGAAATGGATACATTGTTTCGAAAACGTCACATCCATCATCTTTTGCGTAGCTCTGAGTGAATACGACCAAGTTTTGCTCGAGGAGAACTCTCAGGTAGGCACTCCCAGCAGGTTTCTCAACTTTCCCGTACTGACTATCATCCACCAGAATCGAATGATGGAAAGTTTGGTACTTTTTGACTCGGTAGTCAATAGTAGATGGTTTATGAGGACGAGTATCATCTTGTTCTTGAACAAAGTGGATCTCTTCAAAGCAAAACTGGCACGATCACCACTCGGAAATTACTTTCCTGATTACTCGGGTGGCAATGATGTGAACCGTGCAGCCAAGTATCTCCTTTGGAGGTTCAACCAAGTTAATCGGGCACATCTCAACCTTTACCCTCAGTATGTCCTTCAATCGCGCAAGTCTCGTACTCTTTTTGCTAACAGTGACAGCCTTACACAAGCAACAGACACCTCAAACATCCGATTGGTCTTCGCCGCTGTAAAAGAAACGATTTTGCAGAATGCGCTCAAAGACTCGGGCATCCTCTGAGCCACGGCACCCCATCCTTTGTTTCCGACGAGACCATTGGTCCATCGCTGTTTATACCCGCTTTTCACCCTATTCACCACATAATAAATATATCACGCCCCACGACCTTCCGCATACTGGTCGTTTTCGATTCGATGCGCTTTTGGTTCACGACACCGGAAGGGATATTTCATTGCTCGCATATACTGCAGAGCGCAGCATCGGAGTTTTAGGCGTTTGAACTTCATGGGAGGTCTTCTTCCAATGTCCTGGAGCTGCAGTCATACTACCCTAGGAGTTTGGCGGGGTTTTATCTTTTCTCTCGTCTTGCTCATGCCCATACCAAACCATTTTCCTTTGCCGGATAATCGCCGCCCGTTCTTCCCCTGTTGTCCTTTTTCTACTGGCTTGAGAAAAAGTTTTAGTATCAAGGAGGCATACAACATCTGTCCCGGCCGACTTGGTCTTTTTGTGTTTTCGTCACTCATGAGGTGCGGGCTGCTTCATTGGAGCAAACGAGAGGCTCCACCATTAGCGGCCAGTGTATGTTATAGTCTCTCTTTGATTATGTTTGTTTGTTCCTTCCCTTTCCTTCGAATAGTTGCGACGGAAACACATTGTTGTTCGATACCCGATCCCGATATTGAATCCATCGAACGAAGGGTTTGCTCATTTGATTGCATTCGCCACTGCCTGCGGTAACGTTACGCAACTCCTTCAACTCCACCAGCTTAGCGTATTTACATTTGGCCCGCCATTTGATCAATTTTCACTACACGTTGTTTCTCCCAAGTGGTGCTGTGGATTAGTAAGAACCATGCACACTCAGGTCTGTGCAACAACCCAAAAAGAGAGGGCTTTCCTTGCTTTGCTTTGCTTTGGTGCGCTCAGCTACACCAGGGAACGCTCGGCAGGCAGTGGGGGGCTTTGAAGGGGGGATCTCGAATCTCAACATCGTGGGCTATATTGCACTATGAAAGATATTTTAAGCAACACTGCCAATATTGTGGCGATGTGACGTTGCCATAGAGGGACTGGATGCGGGCGGAGAAATATACACAATTATTTGAAAAGTTGCATAATTCCGACAATCTCTGCGTAACCATCCGTATGTTCTTTATGGTGAAGCCTGTTTCTCTTGTTTTTGCTGGTAGAGAAGGACGAATTTCTGTGATGGAAACTGTTCTTCTTCTATTCTCGAATATTTGGTCAATTAACGACCGGGTTAGTCGGCATTGCACTCTGCTTTCCGCTTTTCAAAGATGAGAAACACGGCTTGGAATGGCCAACACACCATGTACAGTTTTCCCGCCGATCTTAGACCAAACGACGGATTGAAATTAGTTGCTGCCTGTTAGTCATCGACACGTCTGCACATATGAGCAATGGGGTTCAGGAATCAGGAAATAGGAGGTGAGATGGTCAGACTCATCACATGGATGTCGAATCGATGAGTGGCGATCAAGGGGTCTGGCAGGATTGGAATCACGTGTGATTGTGACGCAGTGACTGATCAGAAGCCAACAGATTGGATGTACCAAATCCATTGGCTTTTTCATCCAAACCCTATATGGCCCATGCAGCCCTGAGTGGAAAACACATGTTCTCCCACTCGGACCGAAAAGGACCGTCACGTTGGTCGCCTCTGCCTCGTGCGTCCACGTTGCGTGCATACACAGATGGATGGTACGCACGTTGTCGTTCCCCGAACCCCGGCGGATCATGGGTCAGGCATGGTATGGGGTTTGCTGGGGAATTGTTTGGGGAGGTTTGCTCTCGGCTGTTGGTTCATCGATTTTGCCACGCGCGTCGGTGTCCGAAGAGTTGACCTCCTTACACGGGGTCTGATTTTATGATCATGTACAACCGTTAAGGATAAGGGAGTGAAAGCTGAGAACTGGAAGGCTTTGGGCAACAACGGCACGTGACAAATACAGAAGACGAAGGCGTTTGGAGTTGCAGAGAGCACGTGTACGCGGAAGATATGTACCTAGGTAGGTACATGCATACATAACCATTAGTGCTCGGACAAGGTACTGGTCAGTGAGTACCAGAACAGATCGAGTTTACCCCCCGACCTACTGAGTATGAAACCCGCAAATACGTTTCATCAGCTTGGGGCAGAGTTTTGGAGGACTCGGTTAACTAGGGGCTTGTTTTGAAAGGTGTGTGTGCTGAGCGCAGGGCGGGCGATCAAAGTCGTGCAAATAAAACCCGCTGCATGATCGGAGGTGCCGACAACAATGAAGCAATTAAAACGGACAAGTCCAGGTTGACAACGTTGACGAAAAGGTGCACAGTCGGATTAGACATGGTCCGTATGTTGAACCGGTTATCACGACTGAGTGAAAGCAAGAATAGGGGCAATGCATTTGCATTTGGTCTGGTATAATGCAACTCGCTAACTGTGTCGACGATGTTTCATGGTTCACAAGCAGTAATGACAGAACCTGTGTGCTGTTGAAAGCCGGATTCCTAGCAAACGAACGGAAATTCCACGAAGCCCCCCCAGCCCCTTTGATCCCTGCAGCCTATATCATGAATATAGTTTTTGTGTTTGCCTTGATAACTCTAAATTCGTGCAATGAAATAGAAGATGTGGCTGGGTACATGTCACCGCAGTGGAGGGTCGTTTATCTGCGTGGCATGAGTGCTCACACCCGGATGTGGTTCGATGGGCACCCGTCGTCCTCTCGAATTGCGGCTTGGTCCTCTATCGAAGGAAATCATGATGATGCACCGTCTGTTGCGCGTCTCTTTTTGGTTGAGCGCTGGAGCGTGCTTCAGACCCGGTTGCTCAAGAAACCTTTGGAGTCGATTGCTTTCAACGACGCAGCAGACGCCGCGGGTGCAACGTGCATTGAATTAAGCGAGAGAAAAGTGTGAAGCGTCTGCTTATTGAAAGGTGGAGAGGAAGGCTCGGTGGGGGCAAGAGTAGATGCCGTGCTGGCATCGCTCTCGACACTGGAGACGGAGCTGATGGAGCTGTGACGAAGGCTGGTCGTGGGTCGGTTGGAAAGAAACCCGTTAGGAGGGAGCTGGGGCTCGGAGGATGTGGTGAGGGATGGGGAGTTGACGATGGATTTCTTGGCGGTGGGATTGAGGGTGAGGAAGGTGCGCGGGAAGGGAATGTGGTGACCGGAGAAAGACATGACTCCAGTTTGGTGGTTGTGGTAAAAGATGAGATTATTTGAGAGATGCGGCGGGCTTCGGCTTGCTACTATATGTTGAGAAGTAGACGAAGATTGCTTTTGAACAGTGTCGTGGGTATAGGCTACCGTGGCAAGCGCGGAAGGTCCCGTGGTACTTGTATGGGCAGAAAGGGGATAGCGTCGGCTTCAAAAGGTTTGACAAGTGAGCAAGTGTGTGGAGGATGGGGTGGCTGGCTGGCTGCTCTGAAGGTCTGAGAAAGGTCGGGCTATGGAGGCAGATTTATATGTCCTTTTGCTGGGAGAATCAATGGAGGGATGGTGCTATGGCATGAATGGTCGAGTTACTCCAGACGAGGTGGAGGCACAGGTTGTTGCAGCTGGCCTTCCGAGTGCACAAGCAGACAAGAGGGTTTACTGTGGGGATACCAAGGTGGAGGAAAGTTGTGATTCTGCCGAAGCTTGGTTGATACAAGTCTTGGATGGAGGCTGGGTTGAGCGACTGTTGGTCGAGGCAATCTTGGCGGCGATGAGGGGCGTCGTATACTGATATGAGTCGAAAGAGGTTTCCAGATAATGGGGCTCTGTTTAAGTTGGCTTGGTGGCTTGGTGTCTTGGTGTCTTGGATGTTTGCAGTGTGTAGATCCCGTCACTTGGCGGAGTGGGATTGATTGTGTTGTGTTTGACGCGGCAGAGTGGAGAGCGGGCGCAGCAGGCAGGATACAAAACAAAAGTGAGGAGAAGAAGTGGGAAGCAGCGGGGTGGGGAGGGCGGTAGGTGGTGTTATTTACTTTTTTTGTAGTGGTGGTTTTGGCGAATGGATAAGACGGACTAAGGAATCACGAGGTCGGCTCAAGAGAGGAAGGCAGAAAAGAAGGGAAGGTGGGCGCGCATTGAATTACCAAGCATGTGCACACATGTGTACGTACACAAGTATAGATAAGGCTACACAAGAGCCACGTTGAGGAGGTCAGAAAGCTCTTTGGCTGCACCACTTATCAGACTAGGCAACAAAAAATTGCTAGAGGATGTTTAGAGGCATTGATTCTGCATGCACCTGCATTGCGCTGCTTGTAAAGCTATATGTAGCGGTGTGTACTGCATCTCTTACTGTACTCTCTTTTACTACGCGCGTAGAGTAATTAGTTAATTACTTATTAAGCACCTCCGCTGCAAGTAAGCTAAAAATAGCTTAATTATTAATAAAAGTCTATTATAAAAAGCTATAAAACTGTTATATAATAGAATTAATAATAGATATTTTAAAAAAAAATAAGCTTAAATAATATTAATAAATTAAAGTACTAAAAAACCTTTTCTCTAGTTATTACTTATTATTTTAGTTAATTTATTATTATTACTTATTACTTTATTTATTTAGGTTTGCTTTTTAAGTAATTCTTAGCACCTAGTAATAAATATAATAATTTTAATTGTAAAATTTAAGATTTTATTCTTTAAATAATAAAAATATACAATTTTTTTAATAAGCAAATTTTAATAAGAGCTAGATTTAAACTAATAGCTTTTTAAAAAAAAAATTAAAAATCTATTTCTAAAAGCGTCTAGGTGTTTGCCTACTATACTATCTTACTGTTACTTATTACTATATATAAAATTACTTTAATTTTAACCTAAAATAAATAAAAGTACTAAAAAAAACTTATTGAAAAAACTTAAATTAGTAATATTATTTAAAATAAAGCTTAAATTAGTAGTAGTACTTTATAAAAATAACTTAAAAAAAATTAAGTAGAAATTAAAAAAATATATATATAACTTACTTAATGTTAAAATTTTATTTTATATTACTATATATAGATTTAGATACTAATGCTTTTTATTTACTTTATACTAAAAGTATTATTTATAAAACACTAGCTTATATTTAAATTAGTTTTTTATTTACTTTATTTACTTAGCATTTATATAGCTATAGCTTAAACTAGCTTTTTTAAAAATAGTTTATACTTAGCTAAGCTAAGTAAGCTTATATAAAGCTTTTTTTTAAAAAAAAATAGCTTAGTATTTTTTATTTTATTTTTTAGCTAACGTGTTTTATAAGTAAGTTACTAACTTAAGTAAGTTGCTAATACTTAACTAGCATACTACTTACATAATAATAATGTATAATATTTTAACTATTACTTACTTAAAAAACTTATATTAAAGCTAATTTATAGCTTATTATTTTTAATATTAATTTATAATATATTTAAAACTTTAATTAAGCTATAACTATATATAATATATTTTAAAAAGCTTTTATTAACTAACGCGCTAAAAAGTATATATAATATAATTATAAAGTAAACTTAAAGTGCTTTATAAAACTAAAAAAAAAGCTATAGTTTAAAAAGTTATTAAGTAGTTTACTTAAAGTTTTATATTTTTAAAGTTTTATATATAAAAAATAGTAAATAGACTTTTTAAATTATAAAGTAATAACTTTATTAGTAAAAACTAAGTTAATAACTTTATTAAGTAAACTCTTAAGCTTTATATATACTAAAGCTAACTATATAACTATTAGTAAGCTGCTTATAAAAATTTTATAGCTATTTAGTACTAGTTTACCTTAGTATAAGTAATAAAATAAAAATAAATTTTTTTTAATAGTAATATTTATAACTTTAATAAAACTAACTTTATTATAAGTAAAATATTATTATAAATAGTTATTATAAGCTTAAAAAAAGTAAAGAAAATAAAGAAAATTTAGCTAAGTAAGTATAAGTAAGTATAAGTAAGTAACTATTATTTAAAGCGTTAACGCTATAAGTTACTTATTTTTATTTTTTATTATTTTTATAAGCTGTATGCTTACTAATACTTAGTTTAAAAACTTACTATATAATTAAATTTTTAAAGTAAGCTTTAATAGCTAAATAAATAACTAGCTTACTTTGACTTAGTTAAAGTACTTTAATAAGTATATAAAGTTAAGTGCTGTAAGTATATACTACTTACTTATAATTAATAGCTATAAAAGCTATAGCTTACTTAAATTTTAAAATTTTTATTAAAAAAATTTTTTTTTTATATACTTTTATATTTATTATACTTTTTATAACTTTTTAATAATAGCTATTTTACGCTATTAAAGTATAAGTATAATAACTAAATTTTAGCTTTAGCGCGTAACTATATATACTTTATTAATAAAAAAGCTTTTTTCTAAGTATTTAAGCTAGCTTTTAAATAAAATATAATAGTAAAAAATAGTAAAGTAAGCTTTTAAGGCGCTAGACTAGTTTTATATAACTTAAAAGCTATTATATTAAAGCTTAATATAAAGTTATAAACTTTAAAATAATTATTATTAAAGTAAAGTATATAAAAAGCGCAAATACTATATAATATTTATAAAATTAAAGTATAAGCTACGCTTATTTAATAAAAAATTTAAAACTATTTTAAGTTTTTTTATAAGCTTATTAAATAAAAAAGTTTACTAGCTAAGTAAAAGCGTATAGTAAATTATATATAATATAGTATTATTACAAAAAAGATAAGCATGTATGCAAAGCGTAATTAATAAGCTTATAAAGTATTAATTAAAAAAATAGAAGTATATTTAAATAAAAAAAACTCTAGCTATAAAAGAAGTATAAAACTTTATTACTAAAAAAAAAAGTAAAAAGTATAATACTAGTAAAAAGCTTACGCTTAAAGTGCGTAGTATAAAGTACTATAAGCGTTATAGTAAAAAAAAATTTAACTTTTATACTTATAAAGTAAAAATAGTAAATTTTAAAAATAGTAATAAGTTTAAAGAATAAATTAGTTTACTATAATTTTTAATTAATAGTATAATATTTTTATAATAGTTATGTGTAAATTGTGCGCTAGTTAAGTGTTAGTAACTTACTTAAGTTAGCAACTTGCTTATAAAATACGTTATAAGTAAAAGCGTAATAATAAATATGCTAAAAAAATAAAAAAATATAACTATACTAAGTTTATATTATTTTATTTTTATAATACTAGCATTAATTTTATACTTTTTTTTAAATTTTAAGCTTAATAATAATAAAGCTTAAAATCTTACTAAATTTTTAAACAAAAAATAAAAAAATAAGTATCTTTACGTATAAGTTATACGTGTAAAAAAATATATAAGTATAGTTATAGTAATATACTACTAGTGCTACTTACTATTTTTAGTAAAATAGTTTAAGTTACTTAGTAAGTTTTTAAGTAAAACTATATATAGCTACTTAAAAACTTACTAACTAAACTTGTTATATTTAAAATACTAAGCACTTATTATAATGCGCTTTGTAAAATAAAAGCTTTTTTAAATAAAAAATTATTTAATAATTTTATTAATTATAAGTTTTATAAGCTTACTAGTATTAAGCTTATTTTTTTAGTTAAACTTTTATATATATATAACTATAATAGTAATAAAGTTTATAAAATTACTTATAAAGCTAAGTTTTATTTTTTATTTAGTAACTATAAAAAATATATAAAAGCTTATATTATTAATACTAATAAAAAAGTTAACTTATTACTAAGTATTAAATAGTAATAAATATATTAACTTACTATTATATACTATACTAAACTAGTCTACTTTAATAGTTTAAACTACAGCTTTACTTTTTATTTTTTTTAATCTTTTATTAAGTTAAAGTTAAAGTAATTCTATTTATTTTTAGTTAAAGTTTAGGTAATTCTACACACAGCAATAGGTTTATAGTAATAAAATAAACTAAAATAATAAGCAACAACTAAAAAAATAAAAAGTAATTTTATATACAGTAATAAATTACAGCAATAAAAAACCTAAAAAAATAAGTAATAACTAAAAAAATAAATAATTTTTACCTTTACTTAAGCTTATTAAGCTAGTAGAATTAAAAGAAGCTTTACTTATAACTAGGTTTAAAATTCTTTTTATAATATATATATAAGGCTTTAACTACTATAATTTTTTTAACTTTTCTAAAAAACTTTACTTTTTATTTACTAAAATTAAAAAGCACTTTTTATTTTTTTAAGTTAAAGTTAAAGTAATCCTATATATAGTAGTAAGTTATAACAATAAATAAACTAAAACAATAAGCAATTACTAAAAAGACTAAACAATTTTGCCTTTACTTAAAAGAGAGATTAAGTAAAAAGCACTTATTTAAGTAAAATTATAAAGATTTTTTAGAAGAAATAAATTACTAATTAAGTAAATAAATTTTAGTTTTTTTAGTAATTACCTATTATTTTAGTATATTTCTTTTATTTTTTATTTTTTTTTATTTTTTAAATTAAAGTTTAGGTAATTCTATACACAGCGATAGGTTTACAATAATAAAAATACTAAAATAATAAGTAATAACTAAAAAGACTAAAGTAAATCTTTTATTATTAACTATTGCTGTGTGTAGAATTACTTTAACTTTAACTTAAAAAATAGAGTAAATAAATTTAAGTTATATTAGCTTACGTAATTAAGCTATACAGTTATATTAAAACATTTAAAATATATTCTATTTTAGCTAGCTTTATAATTAAAGTTAATAAAAATAACTTACTTTATATATTATAAGTAATTATAGTAAAAAATTATAATATAACTAAAAAAAAACTTAATTAAACTAACTTAAATTTATTATTTTTTTAAAATACTAATTAAAAATTAACTTTTAAAATAAGAATTAAGCTAATATAGTTAATAAGCGCACACTTTATAATTATATTATATATATTAAGCTAAAAGCTAATTTACTAAATACTAAGCTTTAGCTATTGCCTTTTTATTTAATATTTATAATTTTAAAACATATTAATAAAATAAAAATAAAAGTTTAATAAGTAGTTTAACTTACCTATATACTTTAAATTACTTATTATTATAAAACTTAGTAGAAGTATTTATATTTATATAAACTACTAAAAACTTAATAAAGTATTAATTAAAAACTGTTACTTTATTTTTTTAAGATAATAACTTACTTAAGTAAAGTTAAATACTTTTTAAAGTTTAATATTATTTATACGTTTAACTATATTTAAATTAAAAGTAGTAATAAATAGCTAACTATATTTATTACTTAATAAAACACTTTTTAGTATTAAATTATACTTTTTAGCTTTTATAATATTTTAGCTACTTTTTAGCATACTATAAATAACTAATTAGAAAAGTACAATAATAAGTTTTATATAGTATACTTAAATAATACTTTAGTTTACTTTTATATATTAAAAAAGTACTATTAATATATTATTAAAGTTTTATAGCAGCTTTACTTTTTAAAATTTTACTTAAATATTAAAAAATATATTTTTAATACTACTTAAGTAAAATTTTTAAGTATAGTTATATTTAATAAGAGCATTAAAATTAACTTTAATAAACTTAAAGTTATTTAAAATTTTAAAATACTAAAAATAATTTTAAGCTTTATAAGCTAGTATAAGCATTTTTATTAAAAATTACTTATTTTTAGCTTTACTTTTTATATGCTTTATTACTTTTATTATTAAAAACTAAAGTTACTAAGTTTAGTAAAAAATAGAAAAAATTTACTTTTTTTTATACCAATTACTAAGTAAAGGTAAGTATTTAAATTTTTTTAAAAAGCTTTTTGAAAAATATTATATTTTAGTATTTTAACTATAAAAAAAAAGCTTTTATTTTTATAAATGCTTTTTTATTTTTTTTAAGTTAAAGTTTAAGTAATTCTACACGCAGCAATAGTTTAAAATAAAAAATTTACTAAAAAAACTTATAATTTTTGCCTTTACTTAAAAAAGAAATTGAAAAGTCCTTTTTAGCACTTTAGTTTAAATTAAAATAGCTTTAAAACTAGTTTTAATTAAGCACTAGCGCTATAAATGTTTTTAAATAAGCTTTAAGTAGTATATTTAAGTAAAAAAATAGTAGTAGTATTTTATAACTTATAGCTTTTTTTAGTAAAAAGTACCTACTAGCTAAAAATAATTATAATATTTATAATTTTAAACTACTAGCAATTATTAAAGTATTTTAAAAATAAAAAACTAAAACTTATATTTACTTAGCTAAATATACTAGTTTAAGTTATTTTAAACTATAAAAACTTTTAAATATTTATAATAAAAAAAACTTAACTAATAGTAAGTAAAGTAAAGCCTATTTTTTTTAAGTTTAATTTTAAAATTTTATACTTAAAAAAAAACTTTAAAGCTAATTTTTTTTATAACGCAAATAAAATATACTAAAAAATTAAAATAACTTTAAAATTAAAAATAATATATAGATTTTGCTGTTTTAACTTGCTTAAGTGCTTTTTACTTTTTTTTTAATACTTTATTTACGTGTTACTTTTTTATTTTTTTCTTGCTAAGAAATATATATATACTAAGTATTTTACTTAGTAAGTAATTTTAAAATATATTAATTACTAATATACTAGCTTATATAAGTATAAGCTATGTAGGTAAGAGATAGTCTATAACTATATAGTTTATAATTATTTTGTTTTTAAAGTTTTACCTTTAACTTTTAATATCTTAGTATTTTTCTTATTTAACTTTTAGTTATTTTTAGTTTATTAATATTTTAGTGTTTTTCTTGCTTGCCTTTTAATATTATTTTAGTTTTACTACTTTTACTTTTACTATTTATTTTACTTTTAACTTATTTATATTTTTACTATATTTTATATCTGCTTTAGTAGTAACCTCTTATTAAAATATATAATTTTAAAAATTCTTTGTACTTATTGCAGCCTCTTTATTTTTACTTTTTCCTAAAAAGCTTATCTTAGAAAATTAAAGCTTAAATAAAGGTTTTAAATTATTTTTATTTTTTATTTTTTTATTTTTTATAGTATCTTTATGCGCGTGTTCTACTTATTTTTAACTTTATAAGTATATGTAAAGTAGCTTATTTTTAGCTAGCTTTAAAGTAAAGTTTTTTATTTTATTACTAATAAAGTCTTTTATAATAGTTATTATATTTAAATATTTAAGCTTTCTTATATTAAAGAATTATAGTTGTTAGCCTTTAGTGCTTCTGCTTATTATTACTAGCACTAAAAATATTAAAAAAGTGTAGTTTAATAAAAATTACTGTTTTAATAGATTATTAATTTAATTTAAGTTTTTTTTATTTTTCTTTAAAATAAAGTTAGAGCAAATCTACACACAGCAATAAGTTTATAATAAAGAATTTACTAAAAAAATAAGCAATAACTAAAAAACAGATAATTTTGCCTTTACTTAAAGAAGAGATTAAAGAGCACCCTTTAGTACTAGCTAGTAAATTTAAGTTTAATAGTAATTTAATAGTAAGTTATATAGTTATAGCTACTTTTAGAATAAATTAGCTTTAGTATAGAAATAAAGGAAAAATAAGTTTTTTATATATAAAAGTGCAGCTAGCACTAGTATTTATTTTAGTATTTTTATACTATTATAAACTTTAAAATTAATTATTATTATAACGAATAATAGTTATAGTTCTTGTTACTATTTTAGCTATAGTTTAGAAATAACTTTTATAGTAGAAAAATCTAGTTTTTAGCGCTAGTGCTTAATTAAGATAAGCTTTAAGCTATTTTAATTTAAACTAGTGCTAAAAGGTGCTCTTTAATTTTTTTTTTAAGTAAAAGTAAATTATTTAGTTCTTTTAGTTATTACCTTATATTTTAGTATTTTTATTATTATGAACTTACTACTATATATAAGATTACTTAAACTTTAACTTAAAAAAGATTCTTTTGCTAAAACTTTATAACGTAAGCTTTAAAGTAGCTTTTATTTTAAATACTATAATTAAGCTGCTTAGCTAAAAAAAAAATAAAAACTTAGCTTTTTAAAAAGCTTAAATAGTGTAAATACGCAACTATTTTATTAAAAATAATAAGTTTTTAAATTAAGTAGTACTAGTTTTATCTGCACGTGCTACTGCTACTGCTAATTAATATAGTAAAAATACTTAGTTTCTAAAAAATATACTATTTAATACTAATATAAATAACTATATTATAGTAAAACTTTTTGCGCTTATTAATAAAAAAGCTTAATAACCTTTTTATAAAATTTAAAAATATTAAGTTTTATATTTTTATAAGTAATTTAAGCACTTAAAGTAATAGTATATTAAAGTGCTTAAAGATTAATATAACACGCTTTTATATTTTTAATAACTTTATACTATAAGCTAAAGTTCTAAACTTTTACTATAATTATTAAATCTTTAAGTATAAAGGCGCGCAAAATACCTTTTTTTATAGTTAGTTAATACTATTAGCTTTATATATAATAAAATATTACTTAATATTACTGCGCTTGCGCAACGTATAAAAAAATATTTTTAAACTATAAAAGTTATAAAAAATACTTCTATTTTTTTTAAAGTTTTTTTAAAAAAGTAAGCTAATATAAATATTAACTATTATAAGCTTTTTTTACTTACTGCTACTTTAGTTAAAAAATTTATAATATAGCTATTCTTTATAATAAGCTTACTTAAAAATAATACTACTTTTCTACTTCTACTCTTAAAGAAAATAAGCTAGCTAGCTTTTTATAAAAGTTTTTTAAGGTTTATAGTATTTTTTATAGTATTATTTTTAACTAAAGTATAGCTTTTATTAAAAAAATTTAAACTTAATTTTATAAAAATTTAAGTATTAAGCGCAAGCTATCTTTTACTTATTATTTTTAAATAAATAGTTCTAAGTTTTTTTTAATTAGAAGTTACAGTAATTCCTACACTTAAAAATAAATAAAAATGTTTTAAAAGAAAGTTTTACGTTTAGTACTAGAGGCTAGAGATGCAATACTTAAAAATAAATAGTTTACTTAAAAAAGCTAACTAAAACTTAAAAGTATACTTTTATTATTATATAAACTACGCATAAAATAGCTAAGTATAATAGCTGCTTTTTACTAAGGTTTATATTAATTATATAGTAAACTTATTTAATAGTTTTATACCTTTTTTTACTAAAAATAAATTTTACTTTTATAGTAGAATTTATTATAAAAAATAATTAAAACTAAGTAAATAGCATAGCAGTAGCTTTTTTTTTTTTAAGATAAAGTTAAGGTGATTCTACACACAGCAATAAGTAATAATAATAAATAAACTAAAATAATAGGCAATAACTAAAAAGACATGCAATTTTTACTTTTACTTAAAAAAAAGATTAAAAAGCACTTTTTAGTACTAGCCTTAATTAGACACTAGTGCTAAAAGACTAGTTTTTTTAGTTTAGTTTTTTATTTTAAGTTAACTTTAAGTTTTTAATTAACTACTATACTTAAAGCAAAACAGCAGTATAACTACTATAACTACTATAATACTATAACTACTACAGCTGCTATATGCTAAAAAAAGCTAAAATTTAAACTAAAATATATTATAATATAAGAAAACTAAAGTAAATATTTATAACTTATAATAGTGTTAATGCCTGCTGCACTATTATATATAAAAAACTTTTTTTTTTTTACTTTTATACTATAACTAATCTTGTATAAAAAACTTATTTATTAAATTTATAGTAATAGTAAACTTTATTATTTTTAACTTTTACAACGTACTTTTTTATTTTATTTTTACTATGTTTAAAATACCTGGTACTAGCAATAAAATCTATAAATAACTTTACTTTTTTAGTAAAACTAAGCTTAAATTTTTAATAATATTACTTAGAGTGCAGCAGCTAGTTAGTAAAATAAAATAAACTTATACTTTTACTTTAACTTTTACTTTAATATTAACTAAAGAAGAGTTACTATATATTTACTTATAAAGCTAAATATAAGTTATATACTTAAAGGTATAAAAAGAGAAAGCCTGCATTTAAAGCTACATCTTTTACTTTTACTTAAGCATAAAAGTTAGATTCTAGTAGATAGTAAGGTTAATAAAGTTAGGCTAAGCTATAAAAGTATTAAAAATTGCTTTTTATAATAAAAAACATTATTTAATAAAGTAGGTACTAGATGCGGCAATACTAGCATAGGCTAGATAAACCTAAGGAGGTTAAGGGCGAGAGCAGTTAAACTAAATGTTAAAAGATAAGCAAGGGCAAGGTTAATTAAGATAAAGACAAGATATTAAAAGACAAAAGCAATAAATAGCAAGTAAAGAATAAATATTAAAAGGTAAAAGTAATAAACAGCAATAAATAGCAAGCAAAGAATAATTATTATTATAAAGCACTACGTATTACTGTAAAGCACTTTGCTTAGCAGCTAACACTTATATAAGCTTAGTATAATTAGCAATTAATATTTAAGAGCAACTTACTAGCATAATATTTAATAGTTAAAAGGAAAAAACAATAAAGCAACGCGTAATTAGAGTATTAAAGAAGAAGTAAAAGGCACACAAACAAGTTAAAACGGCAGTTTTTTATATAGTAGCTAATTTTACTATAATTATAGTAAGTATTAAACTTTAATTTATTTAAAGCTTAACTTAGCTGTTTACTAAAAAAAAACTGCTATAGCTAAATATAGAGCTAGTTAATATATTAGCTTAAATAAAATACTAAAAGTATTTATATAAAAAATAAGTTAAGTAGTTTTAAGCTTTTTAGTAACTATAATTTTAAACATAGCTCTTTATATCTTAAAATACTTTATATTTAAGTAATAATAAAAGCGTTCTAGCGCTTAAAACTATAAAATATTAAATATAAATATATAAACTTAAATAAGCTATTTTAGTATATTTTGAATTTTAAGTTAAGTATATAAAAAGTAGAGGTAATTTTCTCTTAATGGTAAAATAACTACTTATTATATAAAATATAACTTTTAGTTGCTATAGATATAAATTAAGCCTTAAATATAAGAAAAGTTTTATTTTATTTTATGTAAAGTTAGTAAAAAGCTAAATAGTCTTTAGCCTTTTTATTACTAGTAATAAAGTATAAGTATAGTAGCTTAATTATAGCTTTAGTATAAGTAAACTTTTAGTTAAAATAAATTATAAAATAACTAAGTTTCAAGTATTTTTAAGTAAAACTTTAAGTATATTTTTAAACTTTAGCTATGCAAGCACGCTTAAAAAAAAGTAATTTAAATTAAAGTTAAGTTAGTTTTAGATACTAGCTAGCTACTAATAAAAAGTTAAGTTAGTACTATTTTTTAAAAGCTTAATTTTAAAAGTTTGCTTTAAAAGCTTAGTATAAATTATTATTATAAAAGCTTTAAATATATTATAAGCTATAAAAGGCAGTGCATAAGTTAGCTTAATAATAAAAAAGAAAATTTTAAAAGTAAAATTTTATAAAGTTTAGTAAACAGTTAGTAAAAAGCTAATTTTTAAGCAATTTTAATTATTAAAGCTTAAAAGTTTTAAACTTAAGTAGCTAATAGCTTTAGTGTAAAAAGTAGCTTACTACTAGTAAGTTAAGCTTACTAAAGCTTAAAAAAAATTTTATTAAAAAAAAGGCAGATTTTTTATATAAAGAAAAAACTAAGCTACTATTAGTATAGAGATTAAACTTATCTAAAGTAGTAGTATTCTTTTTATATAGTAAGTATTAAAGGATAGGCCTAATATTACTATTTTAATATAATTTAAGTAAGTTATTAATAGTTACTTAGTTTCTACTTTAGCGCAGTCTTTTACGTCTTTTTTAAAAGTAATTTAACTAAAAAACAATAAAGTAAAAGTTTTAAACTTAAAAGCTTTAGTTATTAAAAGTATAGTTAAAATTTTAATTATACTATAAGTTTTAAAAAGGCAGTATAATAGTTAAAAAGTATTTTAAATACTACTACTATATACTAAAAGTTTAATTTTTACTATTAAATAAAAATATAATATTTTATAAGCTATCTTTAGTAAAAAGGAATTTTAATTATAATATTATAATATAGGCATAGTATAGCTCTAATATAGCTATAAATTAACTTAATAAAAAAATTATATAAAAATAAAAAGTACTAGAAAAAATAACTAAATTTTTATAAGTTTTATATAGTAAAATGATTAAAACTATTTAACTAAAGTTAAACTATTTATAGTTTTTATACTTATAGTTGCTAGCAAGCATCTAAGTAGCGTTATTTAATTATTAATAATATTTATAGTATTTTAAATATAAGTAAAAGATAAATTAATTTTTTATATATATATTTAAAAGTAGTATATAAAGTGCTTTTATTAAAAAGCTAAGCTATTACTAAATAATACTTAAGTTAAGTATTGCTAAGTTAAAGTTTAGCTTAAATATAGCTAGTAGTAAGTTAAGCTATTATTATAATTAGCTAAAGTACTTTTAAATATAGCTTAAGTATATAGCATTACGTTATATTAATACGCGTAAAAAAAACTACTATTATATTATACTTTTTTTTAAAATTATATATTATTAAAAGTTAAAACTAAAAATTAATATATATAATATTATTAGTAAATTAAAGTATAACAAAGTAAGCTTAACTTTAATAAAAAAAAACCTAATATCTATTTATATATAAAAGTAAATGTAAATATTTAAGTTTTATATAAAGCATTTTTAGTAATACTAAAAAAACTTGCGTATATATATACGCAAAAAATAAGCTTATAGTTAAAGCTTTTTTTTTAATTTTACTTAAAAGTAAAAGTTTTAGTAAAAAATAATTATAAAAGGGCTAGAATAAGCTAAAAGAGTTTTAAAAGTAGTATATAAGTAAAAGTAGAGTTACGCACTAAGAGAGGCACTAGATATAGTAATAAAATAAAAATAGTAGATATTAATAAACTAAAAAAAACTAAAAGTTAAATAAAAAAAATACTAAAGTGTTAAAAATAGCAAAGTAATAAATAAAAAATAAAAAATTATAAAGCACTATATTATTATAAAGCACTTTACTTAGTATTTATAGTAATATAAGCTTAGTATAATTAGTATTAAATGTACTTTAAAATTACTTACTAAGTAAAATAAGCTAGTTATATTATTTTTAGTATATAAAAATAGAAAAAAAAAAGAAATGCAAGATAAAAGTAAGTATTAAAGATAAAGTAAAAGGTATATAAGTAAGTTAGAACTTTAAGCTTTTACTAAGCTAAAAACTTTACTTAAAGATTTTTTATAATACTAGTTAACTTAACTTTATAGCTTAACTAATAGCTAAGTAGTATAAAGTACTTACTTTTAAACTATATATATAGTATTTTTTTACTTTGCGCTTTGAAAAAACTTTTATTTATATATTATTTTTACTTTAGTAATATATAGCTTATAGCTAAATTTTAACTATAAATTTAGTATATAGTTATACTATTAGTTTCATTTACTTTAAATTATAAACTTATTATAAAAATATTTTAAAGCAAGCGCTGCTTTAACTGTATATATAAGCTAAAAAGTATATATAATAATAACTTATTTAGTAACTTAGTAATTATAATTAGTAAGTACTTTTTAGTTTAGCTATAATCTACTAAATTTTAAATTTGAATAAACTTATTTACTATTAGCTTAACTTAGCTTTATAGTAGTAGTTTAGTACTCTTTATATTACTCTTTAGTTGCTTATGTGCCTTTTACTTCTTTTTAATACTTACTTTTACATTGCATTTTTTTTTGTTATTTTTATTTATATATAAAAAATAATATAATTAGTAGCCTTTTTATTTAGTAAGTAATTTTAAATTATATTAGTTACTAACAATACTAGCTTTTATAAAAGCTATTTATAAAAGTAAAGTAATAGTTCTTAATTTGCGCAGTTTATAATTAGCTTTTATTTTTAACTTATTACTTTACTATTTTTAACACTTGTTTTTCTTACTTAACTTTAGTTTTTTTTAGTTTATTAACATTCTGCTATTCTTTGTTTTTTATATATTTTACTTAGTTTTGTAATATCTTTTACTACTCTTGCTTTTGCCCTTTATTATTTTTTATTACTTAAACTTTATTTTATTATAAAACTTAATTTTTAGTACTTTTTGCGCCTACTTTAGCTTTTTTATTTTTACTTTTTACTAAAAAGCTAGTTGTAAATAAAAGTTAGAAATTATACACTTAATTTTCTTTTATACTATTTAAGTATATAGCGCTTATTTAAGTTTATTTTTATAAGTATAATTATAAAACTTTAACTTTAGTTAAGTTTAAAGTAAAGTCTTTTTTAACTCTACTAACTAGCTTTTATACTTTAAGTAATGTTATTAAAAATCTAGTTATATTAGAGAAATATAGCTGTTTTACTTAGCCCTTAGTTATAATAAGCACTAAGTAAAAAAAAATATTAAAAAAGTCTAGTTAAATAGAGATTACTATTTTAATAGATTTAGTAAATTTAATTTAAGTTTTAATAATTATAGTTTTATATAGTATTAGCTATAGCATAAAAATAAAAGAAATTTTATATATTTTTTATATATAAAAGTGTAGTAGGCAGCTAGCGCTACTATAAGTTTTTTTTTTTTTTTTTTTAGTATTTTTATACTATTATAAACTATAAACTTTTTTATTGTTAAAATAAATAATAGTTATAGTTTCTATTACTTTTAAAAATAACTTTTATAGTAAAGAAAGTTTTAGTTTCTAGCGCTAGTGCCTAATTAAGACAAGCTTTAAGCTATTTTAATTTAGACTAGTGCTAAGAGGTGCCTTTTAATTTCTTTTTTAAGTAAAGGTAAAACTTACTTAGTTTTTTAGTTATTACTTGTTTTTTTAGCAAATCTTTTATTATAAACTATTGCTATGTGTAAAATTACTTAAACTTTAACTTAAAAAAATAAGAAATAAAAAAATATTACTCTTTTAGTTATTACTTATTATTTTAGTTTATTTATTATTATTACTTATTGCTGTGTATAGAATTACTTTAACTTTAACTTAAAACAAATAAAGTACTCTTTATATAAAGTATTATAAATAAATTTACTTTTTTTAAAATACTTATAGCTTTATTTAAGTATAATATGCTTATTACGCAGTAAAAGTATTAAAGATATTTTTTTTACTTACTTTTTTATTAGTAAAACTTAATAATTATATATAAGATTATATAAATATAAAATACTAAAGTATTTTTTAAAAAGTTTGAAATTTTTTTAATATATTGATTAGTAGCTTTTAACACTTACCTAATCTATGTAGTAAAACTTATAAAAAAAAAAGTAGTATTAAAATTTTATTTTATACTACTATATATAAATTTAGATACTAGCTCTTTTTATTTACTTTATACTAAAAGTATTATTTATAAAATACTAGCTTATATTTAAATTAGTTTTTTATTTACTTTATTTACTTAGCATTTATATAGCTATAGCTTAAACTAGCTTTTTTAAAAATAGTTTATGCTTAGCTAAGGTAAGTAGGCTTATATAAAGCTTTTTTTTTAAGAAATAGCTTAGCATTTTTTATATTATTTTTTAGCTATACACTACTACTAAATTTATTTTTTATTTGTCTTTGTTTTTTACTTGTGTAAGCGCTCTTATACTTAAAAAGTAATAATTTTTAAAAAGTGCTAAAATATAAAAAAAAAAAAAAAAAAAAAAACTAGTAAAATAGTATAGAAGGTAAGCACTTAGCTATATTTAAAAATAAAATTTCTAATTTTTTTAAATGCTATTAGTTTAAATTTAGCTTTTATTTAAAATTTACTTTTAAAAAAATTACTTATCTTTGCTATTAAAGACATAAAGCTTTATTTTATTATTTAAAAAATTATTATATTTCTTGCTAGGTACTAAGAATCACTTAAAAAGTAAGCTCAAATAAATAAATAAAAATAAAAAAACTAACTATTAATTATAATAAACAAATAAATATAATAAAGATAATTTAATTATTATTTTAAAAATTAAAATTTTATTTTATTTTTTAAGTTAAAGATTAGGTAATTTTATACATAGCAATAGTTTAAAATAAAAAATTTCCTACTTATAAGTATTATATTTTTTATCTAAGTTAAACTTTAGGTAAGGTTTTTTCTAATTTCTTTTATTTTTTTATTTTCTTTTTATTTTATTTTCATTTTTTTTATTATTTTTTTTTAAGTTAAAGTACAGTTAAAGTATTTCTATATATAGTAATAAGTAATAATAATAAATAATCTAAAATAATAAGTTATAGCTAAAAGAATAATGATTTTTTTAAGTTAAGGTTAAAGTAATTATATATATAGTAAAAAGTTATAATAATAAATAAACTAAAATAATAAGTAATTACTAAAAAAACTAACTATATATAGTAATAGTCTTTTTTTAATCCTTTTTTAAAGTAAAGGTAAAAATTGCAAGTCTTTCTAGTAATTGCTTATTATTTTAGTAAATTTTTAATTTTTAACTATTGCTGTGTATAGAATTACTTAAACTCTAACTTAAAAAAATATAGTAATAGTACTTTACAAAGTACTATACTTTTTAACTATGTAAACTACTATTTTTTTTAAAGTTAATAGATATTATATAAGTATTTAAACTTTATATAAATTTAAAGCGTAGTTTTTATTATAAGTAAACTAACTTAACTAGTTTTTTTATAACTACGTTAATAAGTATTTTATTAAAATACTTACTTAAGTTAAGTTAAATATAAATATACTACTATTTTACAGCAAGATAGTGTAGTAGGTAAACATCTAAACACTTTTAAAAATATTTTTTAAATTTTTTTAAAAAGCTATTAGTTTAAATTTAGCTCTTATTAAAATTTGCTTATTTAAAAAATCACATGTCTTTACTATTAAAGAAAAAGAATTCTCGATTTTGTAATTAAATTGTTATATTTATTGCTAGGTTCTAAGAATTACTTAAAAAGCAAGCCCATATAAATAAAAAAAAATAAAAAATAAAAAAAAACTACTACTTTACTTTTATTTTTATTTTTTAAAAAGAAGTTTAGGTAATCCTACACACAGCAATAAGTTACAACAAGAAATAAACTAAAAAAACAAGCAATAACTAAAAAGACCTACTACTTTACTTTTAATAATTTTAAAATAAGTAAAAAACTAAATTATTACTATAACTACTTTTTATTAAAATTATAATATTAATACTTTAAGTGTTAAAAATAAGCTTTTTATAATACTAAAGTAAATTACTTTTACTTTTTATTAGTATATTAATAATTATAAAACTATACTATATTAGCTATTATATATTTTAAAACTAAATAATAAAATTAGTAATTAGCTTAATTAGTAGTACTAATTAAAGAAATTAAAGTAATTAACTATTTTAACTTTATATATGTAATTAGTAGGTAAAATGTTAGGTTTTAGGCTTAAAATAATAAATATGTTTTTGTTCTATTTATTTATGTGCCTTAAGTAATAATTAATATTATTTATTAATTTAAGCTATCTATTAGCTTAGTAGAAGATATTACTTTTTAAATAAGTTACGTATACTTTCTCTAGCTTTTTCTTAGCTTAGCTACTATTATACTTTTAGAAGCTTCTTTAAAGTTTTCTTTTACTTTAAATTTACTTTTTAAAAAATAATTACTTTTTTAAAACTTTTTTTAAAGTTATCCTTTTTAGTGCTTTAATTTAATATACTATTTTAACTTAAGCTACTTATAAGGCTTAAGCTAAAATACTTTTAGTTACTAAGTTTTTTAATTAAAATAAATTATAAGCTTTCTTTATTATATAGTACTCTATTTTTTTTATTTTAAGTTACTCTAAAAAGTTTTACTATTAATTGTAAAGTAGTGCTTTAGTAAGCTTATTTATAATTATTTTATTAGTTAAAGTATTAATAATACTAATTTTTTTTTAGCTTTTTACTATATTTAGTAGTTATAAATATTAATATGTTAAAGCTTAGTAACTAGCTTTATAACTTTTTTATCAACTAGTTAAGTTATTTAAATATTATTATATTATACTAAAATTCTTTTAAGTAAATTAATGCTTAATTCTTTTATAAGCTTTAAAAAGTATATTACCTTTTTAACTACTTAAGGAAAAGTAAGTAATTTTGCCTTAATTATTAAAGTAGTAACTATATTTTACTTATTAGCTTTTTAAGCTACTAGTTCTCTAAATAGCTTAGTAATATATTTTTAAAAACTTCTTTAATTTATTATATTATTTATAAAGGAGGTATAGGTTTTAAGTTGCTTATATGCCTTTTACTTTATTTTTAATACTTATTTTTATATTGCAATTTCTTTCTTTTCTATCTTTATTTATAAAAATTAATATAACTAGCAACTTTTACTTAATAAGTAATTTTAGATTATATTAATTGCTAACAACACTAGCCTTTATATTTTTTTTTATTTATTTTTTTTAAGTTAGAGTTAAAGTAATTTTACACACAGCAATAGTTTATAATAAAAAATTTACTAAAAAAATAAGCAATAACTAAAAAGACTAAGCAATTTTTACCTTTACTTAAAAAAAATTAAAAGGCACCTTTTAGCACTAGTCTAAATTAAAATAGCTTAAAGCTTATTTTAATTAAGTACTAGCGCTAAAAACTAGAACGTTTTTATTATAAAAGTTATTTTTAAAAGTAATAAAGACTATAACTATTTTTTATTTTAGTAATAAAAAAATTTATAGTCTATAATAGTATAAAAATACTAAAAAATAAAAACTTATAGCAGCGCTAGCTGCTTGCTGCACTCTTATATATAAAAGATATATAAACTTTATTTTTATTTTTATGCTACAGCTAATACTATATAAAACTATAACTATTAAAACTTAAATTAAATTTATTAAAACCTAAATTAAACCTATTAAAACTTAAATTAAATCTACTAAATTTATTAAAATAGCAATTTCTATCTAACTAAACTTCTTTAATATCTCCTTTTACCTGGTGCCTATCATAACTAAAAGCTAAGTAAAATAGCTATACTTTTTTAATATAACTAAATTTCTAATAATATTATTTAAAGTGTAGAAGCTAGTTAGTAAAGTTAAAAAAAACTTTACTTTAAACTTAACTAAAGTTAAAGTTTTATAATTATACTTATAAAATTATACTTAAGTAGGCGCTATATACTTAAATAGTATAAAAAAAAATTAAGCGCATAATTTTTAACTTTTATTAAAAACTAGCTTTTTAGTAAAAAGTAAAAATAAAGAGGCTAAAGTAAGCGTAGAAGGTGCTAAAAATTAGGTTTTATAATAAAATAAAGTTTAAGTAATAAAAAATAATAAAAGGTAAAAGCAAGAGTAATAAAAGATGTTAAAGAACTAAGTAAGATATATAAATAATAAAAAATAAGTATTAAAGATAGTAAAGTAATAAATTAAAAATAAAGGCTAATTATAAACTGCGCAAATTAAGAACTATTATCTGACTTCTATAAATAGCCCTTATAAAGGCTAGTGTTGTTAGCAATTAATATAATTTAAGATTACCTACTAAGTAAAAAGGCTGCTAGTTATGTTATTTTTTATATATAAATAAAAATAAGAAAAAAAGATATGCAATGCAAAAGTAAGTATTAAAAAAAAGTAAAAGGCACATAAGCAACTTAAGACTACACTAGCCTTTACAAAAGCTATTTATAAAAGTAAAGTAATAGTTTATAATTTCTTGTTTTTTTTAAGTTAAAGAGTAAGTAATTTTATACACAGCAATAGTTTATAATAAAAAATTTGCTAAAAAAACAAGTAATAACTAAAAAAACTAAGTAATTTTTACCTTTACTTAAAAAAGAAATTAAAAGGCACCTCTTAGCACTAGTCTAAATTAAAATAGCTTAAAGCTTGTCTTAATTAGGCACTAGCGCTAGAAACTAAAACTTTCTTTACTATAAAAGTTATTTTTAAAAGTAATAGAAACTATAACTATTATTTATTTTAACAATAAAAAAATTTATAGTTTATAATAGTATAAAAATACTAAAAAAAAAATAAAAACTTATAGTAGTGCTGCTGCCTACTACACTTTTATATATAAAAAACTTATTTTTTTTTTACTTATGCTATAACTAATACTATATAAAAGTAACTATTAAAACTTAAACTAAATCTGTTAAATTTATTAAAATAGTAATAATTAAACTAGACTTTTTTAATATTTTTCTCTACTTAGTGCTAGTAATAATAAGTAAAAGCATTAAAAGTAAATAACTTTACTTTTTTTATGTAAAATAGCTTAAATATTTAAACAAAAAAACTATTAAAAAAAGCTTATTAGTAAAATAAAAAACTTTACTTGAAAGCTAATAAAAGAGGAGCTGCTCTATATATACTTATAAAAGTAAAGTTAGATTAAACACAAAAATGCTATAAAGGAGACTAGAAAAATAATATAAATAATTTAAAACTTTTATTTAAATTAAAGATAAGTATTTTAGTAAAAAGTAAAAATAAAGAAAAAGTAATAGGCGTAAAAAACTCTTAAAATTATATTTTTTAATAAAAGGTTACTACTTAAGCACTAAGTATTAAAAAACTAAGCAAAAGCAAAATATTAATAAACTAAAAAAAACTAAAAGTTAAGCAAGAAAAATACTAAGTAAATATTAAATAAAAAAAAGTAATAAAAAACAAAGAATAGCTGTAAAAGATTAATATTAATAAAAGGTAATAAAAAATAGTTAGAAAAGAGTTATTAATATAAACAATATAAGTTATAAACTATTACTTTACCTATATAGCTTACACCTGCGCAGGCTAGTGTATTAGTAATTAATATAATTTAAAATTACTTACTATATAAAAAAAAGGCTAGTTTTATAGATTTTTATAAAGGCAGATAGAAAAAAACCAAAAAAATAATTTAAAAAGTAGGTATTAAAGATAAAGTAAAAGGCATATAAGCAACTTAAAACTTTTATAATTTCTTATAATTTATTATTAGCCTTTATTTCTAATTTATTACTTTATATTACTTTTTATAGCCTAGTTTTCCTTTACTTATTTTTTAGTCTTTTTTAGTTTATTAATATTCTACTAGTAATTATTCTGCTTTTACTTACTTTTTTAAGCTTTACTTAGTTTTTTATTATCTTTTACTACTTTTACTTTTACTTTTTATTACTCTTTATTACTTAAATAACATTTTTTATGATAATATATAACTTTAAAGATTTGTTTTACTTAATACTTTTTTCTATTATTACTTTTTACTAAAAATCTTGTCTTAAATTTAAATAAAAGTTTTAAATTATTTACTTTATTTTTTTATTTTTATAGTATTTTTGTATGTATGTTATATTTAAGTCTAGCTTTATAAGTATATAAAAAGTAGCTTATCTTTAGTTAAGTTTAAAGTAATATTTTATTTTATTTTACTAACTAGCTACTACACTACTAGTAATATTATTAAAAACTTATTTATATTAAAAAGTAAAGTTATTTACTTTTAATTTTTTAGTTATATGTTATTGCAAGCACTAGGTAAAAGAAAATATTAAAAAAGTCTAGTTTAATAAGTATAGTTGCTATTTTAATAAATTCAATTTAAGGTTTAATAGTTATTATGTTTTTTATACAGAACTAGCTACAGCACAAAAGCAAAAAAGAACAAGTCTTCTATATATAAAAGTATAGCGAGCACTAGTATTCTTTTTAGTATACTTATATTATTATAAACTATTAAATTTTTTATTACTAGTATGCCGTGCTATGGCTCTTTTCCAACTCGTAAGCTATCAACAGGTTCAATCACTTACTTACCTTAAATACCCTCTGAGAACTGTCTCCTTACAGGTCCGTAGCAATAAATAGGCTAAGCAAGCTAACAACTCTTGTTACTGTGCTACGCAGATAGGAAGCAAAGACTATAACTAGTATTATAATAGATTTTAAACGTAGGATAGTTTTTTACACTATGTATATTTAACATCTTTCTATGTTAGGTGCTTCTCTTCCTTATATACTACATAAGAAGCAGCTATTCTAGGTTGCCCTGTACTCCTGTTGCTTTAGCTTATTAAACTAAAACTAGAGAGAGCTCTTCTTTTGTCTTAATACCTAGCTTCTTCCTTGTATATAAGAAAAGCAATAGCGACAGCCAGGTAGGTGCCTGTAGGCACGTACAACTATCAATTAGTACACCTAAACAATTAGTCTATCTAATGGCAACTGAGTGCCCGCAGAGTAACAAAGGAAAATTTTGTAATAAGTGTCCTGCCACGGCACACTAGAATAAATAATAGTTATAGTTTTTATTACTTTTAAAAATAACTCTTATAGTAAAAAGAGTTTTAGTTTTTTAGCACTAGTGCTTAATTAAAATAAGCTTTAAGCTATTTTAATTTAAACTAGCTAGTGCTAAAAGGTGCCTTTTAATTTTACTAGCTTAATAAGGTTAAATAAAAGTAAAAATTATTTATATTTTTAGTAATTACTTATTATTTTAGTTTATTTATTATTGCAACTTATTACTTTATATAGAATTACTTTAACTCTAACTTAAAAAACAAAAATAAAAAATAAATAAAAAAGGTGTTGCTTGCTACTTTAAATATTTTTTTTAAGTTTAAAAAATAAGTTTCTTATTTTTAATAAGTAAAGAAAAACTTAATTAGCAGCTTAGTAGTAGTCTAGTAAAAAGTTTTTAAAATACTAAGCTAGTTTTAATATTAAAAATATGTTATTTAGTTTAATACTTATTATAGTAAAGAGTAAAAATTTAATTTTATATTAAAACTTATTTACTTATAATAGTAATGTTAAGTTTTTATATAAATATAATTTTATTTAAGCTATTAGTATATTATACTTTATTTATTAGTTATTAATAAGCTTATTAATTCTATTAATATAGCTTGCTGAAAATAAATAAATAGTTTTTTTTTTTAGTTTTAGGTAACTCTAATACTTAAAAACTAAAGAAGATTTTTTTTCTAGTTATTATATAAGTCCTTTTTAGTTTAAATGCTATTTTATAGTATTTTGCTTTTTTTTTTTTTTTTTAGTATTTAAAAATAATATTATTAATATAAACATAATAATAATACTATTTTAAATTGTATAATAAAGCTTATATAGTACTAAAGTAAAACTTAGTTTAGTAAAAGTTATTATAAACTCTTTTTTCTAAAGTAAAAGTAAGATTTAAAAGCTATATAATACTTTGTAAAGCTTAAGTACTTTTTTAAGTTATTAGGTTATAAATTATTTGTGTGCCTTTCTCTTCTTTACTATACTTTATTTAAATTTATTTCTATCTAATATAATATAAAAAAACTTAGTTTTTTAACTTATTAATTTAATTTACTAAACTACTTAGGCAAGTGTAATTAATTAGGCAGTAAGATAATATTAATTATAACATCTAGTTTAAACTTAGCTCTTCTTGCGTTTATTCTTTATTTAATATTTTTATTTAACATTTAACTATAGCTCTTTTAGCTCTTAAGCTTAAGCTGTGCTTATTACTAATATTTTACTTTATATATTTTATTTAAGCGCGTAGTTGCTAAAACCTTTTTAGTTTATTTTAGCTTATTTAATATTACTCTTTTTTAAAACTGCTAACTTAAATAGCTTAAGTAAAAAAAAAAAAACTTTAAATATATATATATTTTACACGCGCTCTACGCGCAGAACTTATACTTAAAAAAATATTTTAGTCTTAAGTTGCTTGTGTGCCTTTTACTTTATCTTTAATACTTCTTTTTAAATTGTAATTTTTTTTTCTTATTTCTATTTATGTATAAAAAATAATACAACTAGCAGCCTTTTTACTTAGTAAGTAATTATTAAACTACTTAAACTAATTAAACTAAGCCTATGCAAGTGCTAGCTGCCTAAGTAAAGTATTTTATAGTAATATAGTACTTTATAATAATAGTTATTTTTTATATTTTATTTATTGCTATTTATTACTGTTTATTGCCTTTACTGTCTAATATCTATCTTTTATTTTTAGTTTATTACTTTTTATTGCCTTTTATTGTCTTTTATTGTCTTTTATTGTCTTTTATTGCCTTTTATTGTCTTTTATTGCCTTTTATTACTTTTTATTACTTTTTATTACTTTTTATTACTTTTTCTTACTTTTTATTACTTTTTATTACTTTTTATTACTTTTTATTACTTTTTATTACTTTTTATTACTTTTTATTACTTTTTATTACTTTTTATTACTTTTTATTACTTTTTATTACTTTTTATTACTTAAACAATATTTTTTATTATAAAATATAATTCCTAGCACTCTCTACGCTTACTTTAGCTTTTACTTTATTATTACTTACTACTAAAAAGCAGCTTATTTTTAAAAAGTAAAAGTAGCTTATCTTTAATAAAACCATTTAATTATATTTTTAATTTTTACTTTTTTTTAATGCTATTTAAGTGCGCAACGCTTACTTACTTTTAGCTTTATTTATAAATATATAATACTTTATTTTTAAGTTTTAGTTTACTAATAAAGTTTTTTATAACAGTTATTATTTTTAAAAATCTAGTTATATTAAGAAAGTATAGCTGTTTTACTTAGCTTTTAGTTAAAATAGGCACTAAGTAAAAAGAAATATTAAAAAAGTCTAGTTAAATAAGGATAATTGCTTTTTTAATAAAGTTAATAGAGTTAATAGCATTAATAAAGTTAAAGTTAATAAATTTAATAAATGCTTTTATATTAAATTAGCTGTAGCATAAAAATAGAAGAGATTTTATATATTTCTTATATATAAGAGTGTAGTAGGTACTAGTATTTTAGGTTTTTATCTTTTTAGTATTTTTATATTATTATAAACTGTAAATTTTTTTATAGTTTAGACAAGTAATATTTATAGTTTTAGTTACTGTTCTAGCTATAGTTTAGAAATAACTTCAATAGTAGAAAAAATTTAGTTTTTAGCGCTAGCTTTAATTAGAACTAGCTTTAAGCTATTTTAATTTAGACTAGTATTAAAGAGTGCTCTTTAATCTCTTTTTTAAGTAAAAGTAAAAATTGCTTAGTTTTTTTAGTTATTACTTATTTTTTTAGCAAATTTTTTATTATAAACTATTACTGTGTGTAAGATTACCTTAACTCTAACTTAAAAAAATAAAATAAAAAAATTATTTACTACTTACTTTTAGTTTTATAAATAAATATAAAGTACTTTATTTTTAGTAATATTTAAAGTGCTTATACTTTTTATTTTATTAATAAGTTTTTAATTAATTATTTTTTATTATTAATAAGCTATATTAGTTTTCTTTAAAAAGCATAGTAAATAAATTAATACTTAGTTAGATTATAATAAGTTTAAAAGACTTAAAAGTAAAAACGCTAATAGTTTTAGTTTTTATATTAATAGTGTATTGCTAAAGTAGGTAGGTAAGTAAATTTCTAAGCTAAATTAGCTAGATAGAATAAATTAAGAGAAGAAAATTATTTCTTATATATAGACGTGCAGAAGGCAGCTATTGTTAAAACTTTAAATTATTATTAAGCTATTAATAATAAGTAGAAAACTAATAAAAAAAACTTTTTTTTATAAATAGACGCTAGTATCTCTTTTTAGCTAGCTTATTACTTAGCTATAAGTATAGCTATGCGCTGTAGCTAGTTTAGCTTTTTTTAAGTATTATATCTCTAGCTTCTAGTACTAAAAGCAAAACTTCTTTTTTAAAGCTTTTTATACTTATTTATTTTTTATTTAACTTTTTTTATAACTTTTTTTAGGTGTAGGGATTACTGTAACTTTTAATTAAAAAAAAAACTTAAGTTATTAATACTTTAAAAGTATCTTTATATTAGTATTTTTATTAATATAAATATAAATAAAAGTATTAGTTATATTAAACTGCTTTAAGTTTTAATTATATTTAGCTATAATTATTATAAGTAGTTAAATAAACTTGCTTACTAAAGTAGTAGTATAAGTATTTTAATTATTAATATTTATTATTAATTTTTATAGATAACTAGTTAAGCTTTATACTTAACTATTTAATAGTATTTACTTAGCTTATATATATATACTAATATATTCTTTTAGTTACTGCTTGTTATTTTAGTTTCTTTATTATTATTACTTATTACTGTGTGTAGGATTACCTTAACTCTAACTTAAAATAAAAAATATACTTATTTATAGTTTAAAACTTAATATTTTTTCTTTTATATAAAGATTATATTTACTTTTATTTATAAGCTTATTTTATAGTAGCTTTAAAAGTAAGCTTTTTTTACTTTTTTAAACTATTTAGCGATTAAGTAATTTTTTAGTTTTAAAAATAATGTAGGTAAGTTTAGTAACTTTTTAAAATATATTTTTGCTTTTTAAGTAATCATTTTTTAAATTTTAGCTTTATTTATTACTTTTTGTTTATAAATTTTAACTAAGCTTATAAAAGTTTTTATTATAAATATTAATATTTATAGTAGTGCTATTACTACTACTACTTTTATAATAAAAGTAGTTAGTATTTTACTTAAAAGTAGACTAGTTAAGATTAGTTTTAATTAATTAAATAGTTAAGCTAAAAAAGCTGCTAGATTTTGTATAAATAATAAAGTGAAATATATATTTTTTTCTTTTTTACTTTATTAAATATAGATAAAGTTTTACTTTTAGCTAATTTTTTTTTATAAGTTTTTTTTTTTGCTTCTTTTTAGCTTTTTTTTACTTTTTTTCTTTTCTAGTATATACTATAAAAAGATTAAAAAGTAAAAGAGATAAAAATAATAATAAAAATAATAATAATATATATATTTTATTTTTATAAAAGGCACTAGTTTTTAGTAAGTCATATATTAGTTTAAGCAAAGCTGCTTTTTTTGCTTAAGCTATAGTTTTTTTAGTTATTTAGTAAAAAAAACTATTTTTAATATTATTTTTTTTTATACCTTTTACTTTAATTTAATATTATATTATAAATGCTAACTATTGTCTTAAGTAATAGTATTTAGATTTAATAAATATTTAAAAATTTATAACTAACTGTAACATCGCTGCATAAGAGTTAGTGTTAAAAAAATTAATATTACTAAAGCGCTACTAGTTAGTGTAGGCAGCTTAGTAAAAGCATATTAAAAGCGCACTTAAAACACTAAAAAAAACAAATATTATTTTAAATTATTAAAAAAAAGTACTTTTTAAAAGTAGCTATTTTTTACTATTACTAATAGTATAAAGTAAGTATTATTACTTATAACTATACTTTACATAATAACACTTTTTAGTAAATAGCTAAAAATAGCTTTTTTAACTTAATTTTAGTAGTAAGCTTTTAACTGCAAAAGCTTAAAGCTTAAAAAAAAACTTTATAATAGTTACTACTACTATAAATGCTTTTAACTTTATAAGCACACTTACTATAATAGAGTAGTATATTTAAGCTGCTAAAAAAAAAATGCTTTTTTAGTAGCTTATTACTTTTAAAAGCTAAAAAATAAAATTACTTTTCAAAAAAATACTATACTAGCTTTATATATAATAAACTCTACTATAAGAGAAATACTTAAAGTAAAAGTAATAAGTTAGTGTAAGTAAAATATAAGTAGCTTATTATACTACGCGCTAGCAAAGTAAGATTTAAAAATAAAAAACTTTATAAACTATAAAAGAAAAAATTATAAAAAATATTAAAAGTTTTTTTACTTTTATAAACTAGCGTTTAAACTTACTTTTTACAAATTTATATAAAAAGGTAACTAAATTACTTAAGCTATATAGTACTTATAAAAAAACCTAAGAGAGCTTTAGTATATATATTATAAGTATATATTAAAAAAAATAAAGTAGCATTAACTTAAAAGTACTTTTAAATATTTATATTAAATATACTTTTAAACTTAATTAACTAAAGCTTAAAAGTATTTATAGCGCATACATAAGCTATATAATATAAAAACTAAAGTGTTTACTTTTTTATAACTTATTTTAGTACTTAAAAAAAAATAACTTACTTTTTACATAAAAGCTTAAAAAGTATAATATTTATTTATAAAATTAAAACTAGAGTTATAGCACTCTATTACTAACTATTACTAGATTTTTTTAATATAAAAAAGCTTTATTTTATTCAGTTTAATACTAAAATAAAATAACTAGTACGCAAGCAACGCGCACTTACAAAATAACTATAATTAAAAAAAAAGTATAAAAAAAATAAAGAAGAAGAAGCTCTATTACTTAATATTAGCTTTAAAAAATAAGTTTTAAATTAACTACTATAAGTGTAAAAAGCAAGGTTATTGCACTAATAAATATTAAAATAGTAATTTAAACTATAAGCTTATAAAAATTAATTAAGTAAAAAAAAAAGCATGCTTTACTAAAACTTTAGCTATAGTAAAATATATGCTACTAAATATTTTACTAAGTAAAAAGTATAAGTATTATGTAATAAAAGTAATATTAAAAAAAATAAAAACTACTTTTTATTCTAGACCTTTAAGCTAATGTTAGCTTTATTAATTAATAAGTAGCTATTAAAATAAAATTATAACTAATAAAAGAAGTAGATTTTTTATAGTTAAGCTAAATTAAGTTATAGCGTTAAAGTACTTACGCTACTTATATACTTTAGTTATAACTTTTAAATAACTAGTAAATATAATACTAAACTTATACTATAGTTTATAAAGTTAATAAAAAAAAAGTACTTTTTTTTGAGTAACTTATTTTTTTTAAAAAAAGATTATAGCCTTAACTATAGCACTTAAATATAAAAGTAGAAGTATATAGCTAGAAATATCTAGCTTATTTTTATTAAAAAACATTTAAAAGATATTAAGTAAGCTAGTATAGAGCTGTATTTACTAAAAGTATTATAAATAATAGTTATATATATAAAGTATACTACTAGTATTTATACTATAAGTATAGTATATATTTTTTATTATTTTTAATAAAGTTAAAGTATAAGAGCTTCTATTGTTTAAAAGCTCTAATTATAAGATTTCTATTATAGAAGGAAAGAAGCTTCTCTATAGTCTGCTGTATAGCTTATTAGAACGTAAGCTTTAAGTTAAATTAGCGCTATATAAGCGCGAGCTTTACGCTATAATAGTATACTATAATATTTATATAAAAAACTGCAGCAGCTTTAATAGCTTTATTATATTAATAATAAAGCTAGTATAAATAATTAATACAGCTATTAAAGTATATATAAACTTATAATAATTAGTAAAAGCGCAAGTAAAGTAAATATTTTAAATTTTTATAAAAGTATACTAATTTTAGTTATTTTTAGCGCAATAGCTATAATAATAATACTTTTTTTTTAATAAATTTTTTTTAATTAGTAATATTTTAGGCGTAGTATAAGTAAGTTATTTATAAAATAACATAGTTAGCGCGCTTATTACTATTACTTTAAGTATAAAAAGCTATATTATAAAAGTAAAATTTTTTAATATACTTAAAAAGTAAGTAGTAAACTATATTAGTAAAGTATTAGTAATGTAAAAAAAGTGCGCTAAGTAAAAAAAAGTAAAAAGTAAAAAAAAAATAAGTAATAAAGTAAAATAACTAATAATAAAAATATAAATAACTTAAATAAGCTAATGCTAAGACTGCGCAATTTAACTTTATATTAAATTTTTAAAGTAGTAAATAATAATAAGTAGCTATACTTATTACACGCTATATATACTAGCTATATACTTAAATAATAACTAGCGCTACACACATACGCATATATATATATATATTATATAAATAAGTTTTATATAAAAGAACTATAAAGTAAAGCTACTAAAAATATTAGCTAAAAAAAAGTTTTATAATATTACTATATAAAAGTTAGTATTAAAAAGAATTAATATTACTAAAGCGCTACTAGTTAGTATAAGTAGCTTAGTAAAAATATATAAAAGGCGCACCTAAAGCACTAAAAAAAAATAAGTATTATTTTAAATTATTAAAAAAAAGTACTTTTTAAAAGTAGCTATCTTTTACTATTACTAGTAGTGTAAAGCAAGTACTATTGCCTATAACTACGCCTTACACTAACTAAGTAGCTAACTAATTCTTTTAATTTTAACTATTAAAAGTAATACTTTTTTAACTAAGTAATATTTATTATAGTAAAGGCTTTATAGCTATATACTTAAAAGTATTTTAAATTAAACTTTTTTAGTTTTATAGCTAAGCTATTTGAGTATTTAATAAAAATAAAAAATACTTAATATAAAAACTTATATTTTTTATTTTTTATTTTCTATTTTTTTAAGTTAGAGTATAGGTAATCCTATACACAGCAATAGTTTAAAATAAAAAATTTACTAAAATAATAAGTAATTACTAAAAAGACTTAGAATTTTTATATTCACTTAAAAAAGAAATTAAAAGGCACTCTTTAGCACTCTAGTTTAAATCAAGATAGCTTAAAGCTTGCTCTAATTAGGCACTAGCGCTAAGAACTAGATTTTTTTTACTATAAAAGTTATCTCTAAACTATAGCTAAAAAGTAATAAACTATAACTATTATTTTATTTTTATAAAAAAATTTACAGTTTATAATAATATAAAAATACTAAAAAAATAATAAAGACTTATAGCAGTGCTACTACTTGCTATACTTTTATATATAAAAAACTTATTTTTCTTTACTTATGATACAACTAATTTTATATAAAAGTAACTATTTAAACTTAAACTATTAAAACTTAAATTAAATTTACTACATTTATTAAAATAGCAACTATTATACTAAACTTTTTTAATTTTTTTTTTTACTTAGGGCTTATAATAACGCATAACTAATATATTAAAAAAAAAACTTTTACCTTTTTAATAAAAATAAATCTTTAAAAATAATAACTATTATAAAGAAACTTATTAGTAAAATAAAAAACTTTACTTTAAAGCTAATAAACGTCTTTTTAGTTATTACTTGTTATTTTAGTCTTTCTTATTGCTGTAAACTTATTGCTATGTATAGAATTACTTAAACTCTAACTTAAAAAAGTAAAAAAATGTTAATAAAAAAAATAAGCTGCTTTATATATACTTGCAAGGCTAGACTTAAGTAAAGTACATAAATATAAAAGGCGTAAAAAAAAGTAAAAAGATAAAAAAGAAATTTAAAACTTTTATTTAAATTTAAGATAAGCTTTTTAGTAAAAGATAGAAATAAAAAAGAAGGTAAAGTAGGCATAAAGAGTGCTAAAAATTACCTTTTATAATAAAAAATATTATTTAAGTAATGAATAATAATAAAAAATAATAAAAAGCAAAAGTAAAAGTAGTAAAAAATATTAAAGAACTAAGTAAAACTATAAAGTAAGTAAAAGTAAAATAAACTAAAGTAAACACTAGCAAAATATTAATAAACTAAAGAAAACTAAAAGTTAAGTAAAGCAAATACTAAGCTGTTAAAAGTTAATATTAATAAAAAGTAATAGTTAAAAAAAATATTATAAACTATATACTTATAAATTATTATTTTACTTATACAGGTGTAAGCTGTGCAGGCTAGTATGTTAGTAATTAATATACTTTAAAAATACTTACTAGGTAAAAAGGCTGCTAGTTATATGGTTTTTAGTAGATAAAAGTAAGAAAAAAAGAAATATAATTTAAAAAGTAAGTATTAAAAAAGAAGTAGAAGGCACACAAGCAACTAAAAACTATAAAAACTTTTATTTATTTTAAAATTTAAAAGTTTTATTATAAAAGTAAATAGTTACTACTATTACTTTAAGCTACTAGTTTTTTTAAAGTTTAGTACTAAGTTAATTTACGCGTACTTTTTTTTATTATTACTTTTTTTTTTTTAAAAAAAAGGAGTTTAGGTAATCCTACACATAGCAATAAGTTACAACAAGAAATAAACTAAAAAAATAAGCAATAACTAAAAAGACTAAATAATTTTTACTTTTACTTAAAAGTAAAGATTAGAGAGTACTTTTTAGCACTAGCCTTAATTAAGTACTAGCGCTAAAAACTAGTTTTTCTACTTTATTTTTTTATTTTAAAATTAACTCTAAGTTTTTAATTAACTACTACACTTAAAGCAGAACAGCACTACAACTGCTATATACTAAAAATAAAATCTAAATAAAATTCTAAACTAAAATATATAATAATATAAGAAAACTAAAATAAATATTTAAAACTTATAATAATACTAATGCCTACTGCACCTTTATATATAAAAAACTTTTAAGATCTTTTAGCTCTATTTTTTCTATATTAGCTAATCTATTATAAAAATAGCTTTATTTATTATAAGTTTATTTAAAAGTTAAATTAAACTAGAGTTAGCATTAAAGTTAGCATTAAAATTAGTTAAGATAGTAAATATATTTATAATTAATATTTACTTTACTAATTTAGTTATATTTTTTTTTATACTCTATAATAATAGCACTAGTAAATATCTAGCTTACTTTTTTAAAAAGACTTATTAGAGTAAATTAATAATATAAATAATTATATAAAGTATAATTAGTAAAGTAGTAAAAAGCATTTTTATTTTAATAAAAGATAAGGTGCTTTATATATATATATAAAGTTAAAAGTAAGTAAAAAAGTATTATATATACTTACGTAAGCTTATAAAATACGCGCGTATATAAAGCTATTTTTTAAATTTAAGCCTCTTTAAAAGGTATTTTAAATTAAGGTTAGTTTTACTAATATAGCTAAAATAAGTAAAAAAAGTACTATTTATTACTTAAATAAATAAAAGTTATTAGCTAATAGTAAAAGTACTAGACGCAGTAGTACTAGACGCAGTAATACTAAGTAAAATAAAAAGTTAATAGTAAAAGTAAAAGTAAAAGTAGTTAAAAATATTAAAAAATAAGTAAAAGTAAGATTAATTAAGATAAAGATAAAATATTAAAAAATAAAAGTAATAAACAGCAAGCAAAAAATAAATATTAAGAAGTAAAAGTAATAAATAGTAATAAATAGCAAGTAAATAATAATTATTATTATAAAGTACTATATATTACTATAAAGCACTTTGCCTAGCAGCTAACACTTATATAAGCTTAGTATAATTAGTAATTAATATTTAAAAGCAACTTACTAGTATAATATTTAATAGTTAAAAAGAAAAAATAATAAAGCAACGCGTAATTAGAGTATTAAAAAAAAAGTAAAAGGTATATAAACAAGTTAAAACGTCTTTTTTTTTGTATAGTATAATAGTATTTTACTTATTTAGTATAAAAGACTAAGCTCTTTCTAAGTACTTAAAAAAGTTTATTTAAATAGCTTATTTTTTTTATTAGTAAAGCTTTTAATTACTAATAAATATTTTTATTTAATATAAAAAGTGTCTTTTTTAGTAGTTTAAGTTAGTTTTTTAGCTATAAATGCAAACTTAAATATAGACTTTATTAAATAGTATTTTTCTATATAATTATAAAATAGCTTTATAGTATTTTACTTATTTATACTTTTATTACTTTATATTTTTGTTTTAAAAGTTGCAGTATATATATTTTTTATTTTTTTTTATTTTTTTTTATTTTTTTTTATTTTTTTAAGTTAGAGTTAAAGTAATTCTACACACAGTAATAGTTTGCAATAAAAAATTTATTAAAAAAAATAGGTAATAACTAAAAAAACTAAGTAATTTTTACCTTTACTTAAAAAAAAAGATTAAAAAGTACTTTTTAGTACTAGTTTAAATTGAAATAGCTTAAAGCTTATCTTAATTAGGCACTAGCGCTAAAAACTAGAACTTTTTTTATTATAAAAGTTATTTTTAAAAGTAACAAAAACTATAACTATTATTTATTTTGGCAATAAAAAAATTTATAGTTTATAATAGTATAAAAATACTAAAAAAATAATAAAAACTTATAGTAGCGCTAGCTGCCTACTACACTTTTATATATAAAAAATATATAAAATTTTTTTTATCTTTATGCTACAGCTAATACTATATAAAACTATAATTATTAGAACTTAAATTAAATTTACTAAATCTATTAAAATAGTAATCTTTATTTAACTAGACTTTTTTAATATTTTTTCTTACTTAGTGCCTATTATAACTAAAGGCTAAGTAAAATAACTATACTTTTTTAATATAACTAAATTTTTAATAATATTATTTAAAGTATAAAAGCTAGTTAGTAAAGTTAAAAGAAACTTTACTTTAAACTTAACTAAAGTTAAAGTTTTATAATTATACTTATAAAAATAAACTTAAGTAAGCGCTGCGCACTTAAATGGTATAAAAAAAAATTGAGTATATAATTTTTAACTTTTATTTAAGACTAGCTTTTTAGTAAAAAGTAAAAATAAAAAAGCTAAAGTAAGTATAAAAAGTGCTAAAAATTAAGTTTTATAATAAAATAAAGTTTAAGTAATAAAAAAATAATAAAAGGCAAAAGTAAAAGTAGTAAAACTAGATATTAAAAGACTAATTAAAATATATAAAAAACAAAAAATAGCAAAATATTAATAAACTAAGGGAGACTAAAGGTTAAGTAAAAAAAACACTAGAATATTAAATAGCGTAGGCAATAAATAGTAATAAATAAGATGTAAAGAATAGGTGTTAAAGATAGCAAAGTAATAAATTAAAAATAAAGAATTATAAATTGTATAAATTAAGAACTATTACTTTACCTTTATAGATAGCTCTTATAAAAGCTAGTATTATTAGTAATTAATGTAATTTAGAATTACTTACTAGATAAAAAAGCTGCTAGTTGTGTTATTTTTTATATATAAATAAAAATAAGAAAAAAAGAAATATAATATAAAAGTAAGTGTTAAAAAAAAGTAAAAGGCACACAAGCAACTTAAGACTATAATACTAGTAAAAAGCTTATACTTAAAGTATATAGTATAAAGTACTATAAGTATTATAGTAAAAAAAAATATAACTTTTATACTTATAAAATAAAAATAGTAAATTTTAAAAATAATAATAAGTTTAAAAAATAAATTAGTTTACTATAATTGTTAATTAATAGTATTATATCTTTATAATAGTTATATATAAGTAGTGCACTAGTTAAGTATTAGCAACTTGCTTAAGTTAGTAACTTGCTTATAAAACACGTTATATGTAAAATTACTTGAACTTTAACTTAAAAAAATATACTTTTAAGTTAAAATATTAAAAGTAATACTTTTTTAACTATGTACTATTTATTATAGTAAAAGCTTTATAGCTATTTTATTTTTATTTTTTTTAAGTTAAAGTTTAAGTAATTCTACATATAGTAATAAGTTTATAATAATAAAAATACTAAAATAATAAGTAATAACTAAAAGAACTAAATAATATAATGTAGTATAGTTTATACTAATAATTATTTTTTATATTTTATTTATTACTATTTATTACTATCTATTGCCTTTACTGTTTAATATTTATTTTTATTTTTATTGCTTTTTTTTATTTAATATTTACTTAGTTTTTTTTTTACTTAGCCTTTAGTCTTTCTTAGTTTATTAATATTTTACTAGTTTTACTTAGTTTTTTAATATTTAGTGCTTTAGTAGTAACTTTTTATTAAAATATATAATTTTAAAGATTTTTTATACTTATTACTACCTTTTTATTATTACTTTTTACTAAAAAGCTTATTTAAATAGATATAAGTAACTTTAATAATAGTTGTATTTATAAAGAGTTGTTATTAATCTAGTTGCTAATATTTGCAAAGAGTTAGGAACTGCTAATAAGAGATTGTATCTTACGTACGCAGAGCAAGGCATCTCACGCACTTAGAACAAATGCTACAAAGAAGGTAAAGCAGACCTTAAGAAAGCGCTACGTATTTAAAAAGCCCTTAGTAATTACGTCCCGCGGTCTAGCAAAGCTAACTTAAGCCGGGCCCTTCTTGCACAAGGAAAGCTAGAAGAGTGCAATACGCTTCTCTTAGAAACTCTAGCTGGCAGAGAAAAAGCGTTAGGCAAAGACGACAGGGAGTCTGTTAGAACAGGACTAGTTCTGTATAGCCTTGGCAATCTTCGTGCTGCGCAAAATTAGTTGGATGAGAGTTTTGAGTATTACTAGCGAGCGATGCGCCATATGCGCGCGACAGTGGGTGATTAGGATTTCTATACTGCGAATGTCGCTCACAAGATGGCTGAGCACTTTGCTCGATTGGGTAGGAACGAAGAATTGATGTAAGTTCCGCATTCCCAAAGTGTAACTGGGAATTACTGACTTTTATCTAGTGCCATGGCCAATAAAGCACTGGATATCTGGTCTGTTGATCTGAGTGCACACAGAAACGAGATTGCTCGCACAACCTTCTTTAAGAGCCGCCTCTTTGAGGCAACAGGTAAAGCCTAAAAAGCCTCCGTTGCTCTCAGGGTCGCATGGCGTCTGAGGAAGGAAATAACTTGGCAGGATCGAGAAGTGGGCAGCTTGACTATGGAAGACTTCAACGAGATCGTTGCTTTTTGGACTTAATGATAAATCTAGTTCTATAGCGAACATCACCGGATCTCTAAACCATACTTTCTGTAGTCAAACTTGTTTAAACTGTGGATCCTTTCAGCCTAACCGTCATCGACTTTCTCTAAATGCGAGTCATCCCTAAGCGCATCTTTCGTCATTCTCCCAGCTAACACGAGCTCTTGTTTGCTTTCATACTCAGCTCCCACGTCTCGATTTGGAACCCAAACAACCCTCATTCCCGCTCGTCTGCCTGCCTCCACTCCCGCTACACTATCTTCGAAGACTAAACACTCCTCAGGCATGATAGGTTTCTCCCCTGTGCCAGCCGCTGAGTTCAACGATTGCAAGGCAAGTAAGTATATGTCAGGCGCTGGCTTTCCTCGACCGTGTGGCAGTCGTGTATCGTCGCCCAGAATCCGCTGATCGGGGTGGAAAACATCAAGTAATTGCTTTGTCTCCGGTCTCGATGTTTTCAGTCTGTAACTGTGGGTCTTACTACTAGATGCCAGTGCGAGTTTGATCCTTTCCCCAGAGGTGTTTTGCGCACAACTTAGGTCTGAAAGAAGCTTTTCTGCACCAGACAATGGCACGCAGCTTTGGAAATCAAGCTGCATTTGTTCCTTCAATTCTCGAGCCCAAGTCTCACGAGGAATGGGCAGCTTAGCCCATTCGTGGAAAATGTCGCCATTTGTTGAGTTTGGGACACCCATAAGCTGGACTCGAATCGACCGAGTGAAAGCGGGTCTACCGTACTTTTTGAGCAGTTGGTTCGTGCAATGTGTAATAACATCCTTGGAATTGATGAGAAGCCCATCCATGTCGAAAATGCAAGCCTGTATAACTATAGGCGGCAACATTGTAGTAGAGCTGTTGGTCATGGGCGATTGCTTCACGGATTCTTGTTCTAATGATAATGTCAGAAATGCACGGGCTCAAGTCGAGATATGCTCATCAGATTGAGGGAGCTTACCTATGCACTCATATAGAGGCTAGGCCATTTAGTTGCAAGCTGTTAAAGTTGTTGTGTATCCAGCATGTTGACGTAAAAGAAGTGGAATCTACCCACGCCACACAGACCATTCAATTTGCTAGAACATACATGTACATGCAAATGTGTGTAGCACGGGGATACGAGTGCGGGGCATGGGTCACATGACTGTACGCGCATGATGGCGAACATTCAATGTGAGCCAACGCTAGTCTACAGGAAGGATAACATACTAACAGTGACATGCCAATAATGACATGCTCACAACAACATACTAACGTAGGATGGCAGGATTGCAGAGGGCTAGTCCTTATTCAAACAAATCTCCTCATGCCACCGCCTAATAACAGTAGCTATGTCCGCTGGTTTCCTTCGCCTTCTGTTCCTCTTCTGCGCGTTCGAGCCAGGACCCCCTTCTCTTACCTCTTACCACAGACACTCTTCTTGGGTCGCTGTAGTGGCTAGAGTATTATTCCACCATGGTCCATCTTTGCACTTTTACTACTCTAGCATATTTGTCACAAGTTGCCTTTCTGGGTGGCAATGCGCAGACCAACAGTTCCCAGCTTATGAACATTATCCCAAAGCGCGAAGTTCTCTATGTTGGTGGACAGTACACAAATATCACGGCAAGTTTTAGATACTACAACCTTGACGCACGTCTAACACAGAGAGCAGGACAATGCAACCAATTCCACCTCAGTGGCTATGATCGGCCAGATCTACGTCGAGAAGCTTTCTCCTAACCCAGCCCCGAAAAACCCACCACTGCCCATAATCTTCATGGCAGGCGCGGGGCAAACTGGAACCAATTTTCTAGATACTCCAGACGGACGACCAGGATGGGCATCGTATTTTCTCTCCAAAGGTCACACAGTATATCTCTCAGATCAGCCTGCACGTGGTCGCTCCTTTTGGTTTCCAGGACAGGGGACGATTGGGTCTCTTGGGCCCCCCAATGGCGTCTCTGACCTCTTCACTGATGTAGCACACAATGGTGATCAATGGCCACAGGCGAGACTCCACACACAATGGCCGGGCACTGGTCGCATTGGCGACCCCACTTTTGACTCTTTCTACAGGAGCCAGATGCAATTTCAAATTGACCGCTTCATTAGCGAAGAGCAAAATGCGCAGGCATATTCAGCTCTCGTTGATATCGTAGGCGACTGTTACATTATCAGTCACTCACAAGCGGGTCCATACGGTATCTTGAGCCAAATCCTGTTTGAATCGCTCAGTGGTTAACCGTGAATAGGTTGGAGGGTCGGAGACATGCGCTCTGACCTTGTTAAGGGCATCGTTCAGCTCGAGCCGGCCGGTCCCCCATTCACGTTTCGCCCGCCACTTGGAAGTGGTCCAGCTTTCGCCTTTGGCCTTACCGACCTCGCCATTGCGTACGAGCCATCTGCTGGCGAGAATGCCGAAGATATTGAGACAATTGTTGAGCCGGCTATCGATGCTGAGCACTACGAGTGCATCATGCAGAAGTCCCCAGCGAAGCAGCTGACAAATCTTGGGAAGATTCCGGAACTGGTGGTCGAGGGTGAAGCGTCCTTTAATGCACCACACGGTTATTGCACTGTCAAGTATTTGGAGCAAGCTGGCGTGGATGTGGAGTACGCGGATCTAGGCAAGGAGGGCATTCATGGCAACGGACACATGCTCTTCATGGAGAAGAACAACCTTGAGATCGCAGATCGAGTATACCGGTGGTTGGAAAAGCACCGATAGAGCTTGTCAAATATTCAGGAGTGTCAATGTTTTGTTCTTTCTTATCTGAACTTCGCCACCCCATAGTCTTTGATTGGAGACAAGACACGGGGGGGGATGGGGCCCGAGGTTCTGCAGCGCTCGTTTCCGTCATTCAACAAACCCCTAGGATAGTCTACCTCGGGTCTTCAGCTAATAGATACAAGATGCAAGCTGCGCTAATGCGCCAATGGAAACTGCATTTTGCGGTGTATGCGTGTACACACGCATAGTATCGTTTGATGTTGGATTTGCAACATTCGTACGCGACATCTAACCTCGTGCCTCTACGTTGCCTTTCAACGCCTTCACCCTGACTCTTATCATCCAACAGGTCATCATCAGCCCCCAAGGCGTGGTTTCTCTTGTCCTAGCGCTCTCAATCTGTCAGCCTTTTAGATATTCCTAGACCCAAGCGGTTAACGTCAATGACGGGAATCACAGAGACGTAATGCTCTTCTGTGAGAGCTACAGCATCTTAAGTCTAGTTACTCATGTAGTCTGATAGCTCACCTCTAAGCGACAGGTTAGAAATGGTACATGAACAGTATGGACTAGGTATCTTAACTCTATTCTAGTCATCGGAGGCCGTGGCTTCCTCGGGTCTCAAATTGTCGATGCGCTCATCACCAACAAGTTCAGCACTGTTGCCGCCTGCCGAAATCCTCGCCGGTTCCTTAATCCTGACGCTCGCTGCGGTATTCTTGATGTATACAGTGCAGGGGCTCAGACAACATTCGCGGAAGAAACGTACATTTCAGTTGAGTGAGATTCGCAAAGAATGAGGATCAACAGGATACTTTTCAAGTCAATGTCCCTCCGCGTTGATGGTTTCGTTTCTGGCTGTCTCTCTCGACACCTTCCTATATACAGGTATCGTGGTTTACATCCGCTATTCCGTGAAACTGAACAGCTCCCAACATCTACGCATCCCTGTTGACAGCGTTTCGTCCTCCATCTTGCATGCAGGGGTCCACTTGGTACGCTGTTGGGACTGTGTCTGTGTCTGTGCCTCACCCTCTTCAACACTACCACTATCGTTCCCTTTCTCCCTGCGACCACTAATGCTGTTTGGCTGCTCTTCTTTGATATGACTCCTCATTGAGATACGGAAATGTAGCACATGCATGGTCAACCTTAGATGGCTGAACACATGCAACAAAGATCCCATATCGGCTATATAATCGGCCTGCATCTCCCCACCTGCTGCCATTTTCTTGTTTTCGTTTCCAATTTCTGTGCATGTGGTTGTGCTAATAGAAGATTTGGACAATAGGCCAGCTACGAACTTCGTAGCTGCGGCTCTCCGCAATACAGGGGACTCCGCTTCGGCGGAAGAGAGCGTGCATTGGGGAAATTGCCACAATGAAGCTAGGAGACCTTTATCCGGGCGTTTTTCGATGAAGAATTTGCTGTCATTCTTGTTAGTTATGGCTCCGGGGGATGCCAGCTCGAGAAGACAAATGATTGCGTCCTGCTCTGCTGGTTTCTTCTTGGGTACTTTCTTCGGGAAGAGGGCAGCATATGTTTGGATTTGATTTTGCGATGATTTATTCCGTTGGGTTGATGGTATCGGGGAAGGTGACGGTGAAGATTTATGTTGAATCGTTTCCTCATCTTCTTGTAGTAGAGGAAGCGCGGTCGTCGCCGCGGTCGCCGCGGTGCGCCTTGTTCGAACGGCAAAGTAGTTTGAGATTGTATTGGATTGTTTTTTGGGTTCGACCTTTCTCCTCTTCTTGGGCGGTGATTGCTGGTGAGTGCGGTCGGTGGATTTCGTAGCCGAATCCAAACCTTCGTCCGATGGTTGAGTAGCAGTGGCTATGTCTTCTGTATACAATTCCTCGCAGAGCGTACACAAATCCTCTATATCCAAAACGTTGTCGTCGTATTTCGGCTTGTCGTTGTTGTGACCCAATTTTTGCTCGTTCAAAATCACTCCCTCCGAATACGCCCTACACGTACGTTGTATAGGGCACTCCTCGCACTTGGGCCTCGGGATGCATATCGTAGATCCTAGCTCCATTAGTGCTTGATTCCACTGTCCCGGCACTTTACTCGTTTCCACCTCTGGAAATCCAGACACGCGTTTCACTAGTTGATCCGCGACTTCCCAAAACCTGTCGGTGATCTTTTTGTCTTTGCCGTCGGCATAGACGCCTAACTGTCGACTCAGCACACGCACGACATTACCATCCAGTACTGGCTCTGGAACACCAAATACAATGCTAGAAACGGCACCCGCTGTGTAGCGGCCAATACCTGGAATTTGTTGCAAGGCTTCGGCGGTGCTGGGGATAGGACAAGCAGACTTAGATTGGGAGACTATCTGTTTGGCACCTTCATGGAGACGCGTGGCTCGCGAGTAGTAGCCCAATCCTTTCCATGCGGAGAGGACATCGTCATGATCTGCTTTGGCGAGATCTTGGACGGTAGGCCATTTAGAGATCCAGGTGTTGAAATAGGGTATCACCGTCGAGACACGCGTCTGTTGGAGCACTACGAATATGATTAGCAATGAAGATTTCGTTCTAGATACAATATAGATCTCTGGATGCGATGATGCACGTTTGTACGGTCATGAGCACTTGAGCGTTTAGAGGTATCGGGAGGGGGAGGGGGGGTTTAAAGCACGTAGACACGTGACCGCGCGTCCGGTACATGACCGTGTTGCTTTGGTATTCACAATATTTGAATCTTTGATTTCAATCGTCCGAGCAATTGACCCCTCCCCCCACGGAAGGAATTACCGATAAAATCTGGACACTCACTAATCTCGCTGACCCAAACCTCATACGCCCTCTTGGCCAGAACATCTGCTACATCGTCTTCCTTGATTTTCTTCGGATCAACCCAGTCCTTCCGCCACGGCATGCTTCGCTCGCTCTCTGTCGCCTCAAACCACCCCAGCAATGATTTTGCTGTTTCTTCATCATCGAGAAGAAGAGGGTAGTGATAAAATGGCGCGTGCAGACGCGTGGGTGGAATTGCTGGCGCGAGAGATGATGGTGGTTTTGGGAAGGGAAGTGATGGGGCTTTCGTGGAAGATTTCTTTGGACGCGGTTGTTTGCGTGAGGGTGGCATCGCTATCGATATAGATAGACCAGTGGCAAGAATCAAATATTGAATATTAAGAACAAGAGGATGATCTGTAGTTGAAGTACATCCACATGCATGTGGACGCCAGGTGATAATCACCCGTTGCACTAAATATTCGATGCCAACTTCCATATCCACGCTAACCACCTTTGGAATGTATACAAGGGGTGTGTAAGGATCAATGCTACGGATACGTTGCGTACTAGAAACAACATCACCTGGGACTCGAGTGTCCGGACCAAAAGGAAAAACAACGAACGCGCAACTCCTGGAGCCTTTTTTTTTGGTTTGGGGGGGGGGGGACGGGAGTCTGAACCACGCCAAGCTCCATCATAATTATGCTCCCACACGTTTGCATTGGGGATTGTTCATGAGGAAAACCCGAAGGGCGTGGGTATGTGACCGACTACGTATTGGAGGACTAAAAACAAACACTACGCTATTCTCGAGCCCGCAAAGTGCACGCACGCATGTACCAGAGACTTAGCAGCGAACAACCCGATCGCAAACCCAAAATTGTCCCCAGGGAAAAGAGAGCCCGCTCAGACTCAGCATGCGCAGGCAAGCGGAGCAAGAAGAGGAAATTCCAAACACCGATTGCGTCGTATTGGTAGGAACAAAAGATATACAGCTGTTCAATCCGAAAAAGAACCTGAAAATAGTAATGGTACAATCAATGCAGAGAAAACAAAAGGATAGACCGAATGACGAGAGCGAACTGGAAGAGACAGCAGCATAGGTATCGTGAACGAGATGAAAACGCAATTGATGAAAGCAGACAGAGAAAAGGCGTAAGTGCGTCATGATGTACCGTCCGTCCATGGGGTGGTATCTCGAAGTCCCAATCCCAAGCGATATAAGGATATATATGTACCCCATTCCCTGACTGTGTAGTAGAAACGCCCGTGATGACACACTTTTTTGATAGGCAACAAATGAGATGAGGAAAAAAAAGGTGGTAGACATAAGTGCTATACCGGAACCGCACGCTGCGGCTCGCCGGGACGAAGAGGTAAAGGCATAGTTGGAGGGGGGGCCGGAGGTGGCAGCCCCATGTTAGGAACGCTGCGACGAGGGGAGACGCTCTTTGGGGGAGATAGCTGCTGACCTTGACCTCTTAATACAGGGATGCTAGGAGAAGATGATAGGGTAGGAGTGGCAGGTAAAGTGGAGGCAGTGGGAGCCGCAGATGCACGCTTGCCAGGGACGAACGAAGGTGTGTTGGAAATGGCGCGCGCCGGGCGCGACTGAGAGAGAAAGGGTGCAGTGCTCGAGCGAATCTGCACCGAGTTTGGACGACGCAGTTGCTGCACAGGTTGCTGATTTGAGAAAGCATTGGGCGGGCCCGACTGCTGCCTCGGGCTAGTATTAATCCTGGAAGGCGGTTGCGCTGGAGAAGTCACAGCGCGGTTGACCACGATGCCAAGGGGGAGGGGCGCCGGCCCCGAATTGACGGTGGAGGAAAATCGTCGAGGGACAACAATGGAGCCGTCCTTGTTGGTTGACGATTGAGGGCGCACGGGGAAGGGTCGGATGAAAGGTTTGGGGGTTGCTGAGACGCGACGTTCCGCATGGTTGGATTGAGTATTGGGATGCGGTAGATTGCCCAACGTAGATGGAGGACGAGTCGCTGAAGGCGGTGCGGGAACTGGGCGATTCGGTGGCGGCGTGATTGTCGTTGAAACCCTCGCAGGCGGCGCGCTAGAACTCCTGTTGCCGTACCTGATCAGATTGGGATTGTGAGCGGGACGTCCTGCAGGGGTACTGCTGTAGCGAGCTGTGCTTGCAGGGCGCGTGGCGGTCAAGGACGCAGGCGCAGAAGAATTCAGGTAAGGCGCACTTGAAGGTGTGGAGGGATGTGAAGTTGGAGTCCAGGTTGAGTGACGATGAAGTGCCGAGGTTGGGGCGGCGGATAGCGAAGTATCCTCATTGGTGACTGGCAGAGGTTGCATGGATCTGCGACGGGTTGTACTCATGTGAAACGACTTGAGAGATGATGCACTTCGCAGCGGTTCTGCATCTGCAGGAGCAAACTTCTCTCTGAGTGGAGAAGTCGAGGCTGGTGACGAGTCTCGCGATGTGTTCACAGTTGCCGTACCCGACGCCGGTGCTGACGTTGCAGACATGTACGAATGCCGGCTGTGGCGGAGCTGGTCAAGCTGCAATTGGTCGTGTGACGCAGCCGTCGTAGCGATAGACGGGGCTTCCACAGACGTACGGCCATTACTATAGCGGGACCGTACACTGGAAGAGTCTGCCACGCTGGTACGTTTCTCGTGGCGATCACCCTCCCATTCGGAAGTGATGATTCTGGGCGAGTCTGAATATTGGGACTGAAGCGGTGAATCCACCGGATTGATTTTGCTGATCCGGTCCGATTCACGTGGAACAGGATGGTGAGAGGACGCCATGTCGGTTGTCATCTTCTCAGAGGCATCGTCTGTTGAGGAGGAAGCTCTGCTGGAATCATCACCGACCTTGATGCCACCCAGATTTTCAATCTCTCGTCGTACTGTAGTCATCCATGATTCCATCTCTTCTGCACTGTCCATCACGAGTAGGAAGCTCGTTGCTGTTTTTCGTGCGCTGCTTCCTTGCATTCGAAGCCGCGAGAAGATGGAATGACGGGGTGCTGTTACTACGGTTCCATCCTCGCTGGCGCTTTGCGATATCTGCAATACCCAGTGCTTTCCGGGTATTAGATCGCAAGCGAAAGCAGCAGACTCGTTCCCAAGCCTCAAGACTTTCTCGGGCAATCGTTCGGGAGCCCCGTCGGAAGCATACTGCAGGATGTAGCCGGAAGGGATCAACGCGTAGAACTTTTTGGTCAGCTGGGGGGACGATCCCGACATGGGGTTTGTCATGATTCGCCTATTGGGCTTTTCCAACTTCTTCTGCTCCGGAATATTGTCCAGATCAGGTCGGCTGTTGTTGGACCTCTCACGTAGCAGCTCGGCTTGCCTTCTTTGGCTTTGGGTCCTCAATAGCACGTCTGGAGAAAAGACGCATGCTTGCACGGTAGCGTGTTTGATGGCCTGCTGGTAAGCTTGAAACAAGGGCAATGGTTGCCAGTCGTCCTCGATCATACTCGTTGGGCGATCGAAGCTAGAGGATCGTGAGGATACCGGGTTGAAGATCTGACTAGTTCGCATTCTCTGGGGTTGTTGGGTATGCGGTGGAGGGTTTTTCCTTAGGGAAGACTTGGGAGGGGACGGAAGGGGTTTGTGCGATTCTTGCGGTGGTATCGGGACGGCTAGGCCGACCTCTGTGTGACCCCTCGCCCTCTCCACCTTGGGTTTGCTGAAGAGATTGAAAAGAGACATCTTTGAAGGGGTCCGTTCAAGCTTGGGTGCGACTTTGAGTGAAGTGGATTCTTGGGCGGCCTGTTCGCGCATGTTGGCACTTGATTTGGATCGCCGCCATAGAGACGAGGAGTTATCGTGGGCAAGGTTCCTGAGGGCATGACCAGGGGTCAGCCTGGACTTTTCGTTGGGAGCCATGGCGTGTACAACAGCCGATTGTGTCTTCCTGCTGTATCAATGCATGAACGATTCCCAGCAGAGACTGTGAGGGCGATGGTGGGCAAGGCGACTGGAGAAGAAATGGGCAGACGATGGCTGGAGGGTGGACACGAAGCAATAAGATGGGGAGAGGGGCCGCAACACGCAATGTGGCCGGTGTGGGGTGGTGAGAGAGATGATGATGGGGCCCAGAAAGGAAAGTATGTGGAAGCGAGGGACACCAGGGCCCTTGAAGGTTTCGAGGGAGTGATGGAACGAGCGACTGTGCAGAGCGGCAAAGGCAATGTGTCGGAGAGGGTGCAAAGCGGGCGGGGCTTATTATCGATGCAGAGGAAGTCGGATGTGAGGGCAATACGGAAAGTATCAACGAGGGGACGGGGCATTTAGTAGTGCCCCTAGCTAGCGGAGGAACGAGCGACGATGATGACAGCTCAGGCAGGCAGAGCGCAGAGGTAGACAAAGGGAGGGAGTGAAGGAAGGGCAGACATGCAGACAGAGACCGACTCGGAGGCGAAGGGGAGAGGAGAGGAGAGGGGCGGAGGGAAAAGCAAGAGACTGAAACGGGTGCGGAAACGTTGATTGCAGGGTAAGCGGACGTCAGAAAAAAGGACCGTTGGCTGCGAAGGGTACTAAGGGTACATGACAGTAGTACCGACTAGTTGAATGACTGACACAGGCACACACACACAGAGAGAGAGAGACGTGAGTTCGCTCGGGCAGCCGACGACGCTCCTGTGTGTATTTAGAGTACGGTACATGGCCGGCATGTCAGCACGGTGCAATGCGCGCACCCCTTTCATGGGCTGCTCGAGTATGGACCCAGTCAAGCAGTCAGTCGCTAGGTGTGGACGGCGACTAAGCCGGGGGCCGTAGAGCACGGTATCGTATCCGTGTTTTACTACACACCTTAGCACGCTGTTGGCTGCGGCTCCACCTGCTTTTTTGCCTCCATGTGGGATATTCAGGTGCTTGCCCGTCGTCTGAGGATTTGTTTTCTGTGCGCACTCGAATCACGCAGTCGCCCGGTGGCGGTGGATGATGAGACAAGACGATGCCATCTAGGTACTTGACTTGTTCATCCAGTGGCTCACCGCAGCCGCCTCAAGGCCCAGCACAGCACAGCGCAGCGCAGCGCAGCACGGCAGGGCTGTTGGCCCGCCGGCCCCCGATTCGCTGCGACGCTGGTGCATCGTATCGTATCCGCAAGGCGATCATCAACTAGGAGCAAAATAAATAGCCCAACGCGTCTAGCCACCGGTGAGCTGGAACGTCGCCGAAGGATGGGTGCACGCCCGCCGCGCCGCCCTTGGTGCCATCCCCCCTCCATCTACTTATCCATCCATCTGCTGTATAGTATTAATTGTCCATGGTTGGTCCCGGTGCCAACAATCGTGCGTGCGACGTGTTTCGATTAAATCGGCAGAATAGATGCTTCTCTGCACGCGTGGATTGTTTCGGGCATTGTTTGGGTTGTACAAATCCGTGCTGAGTGCCGTGTGCACACTCAAGGTCCTAGTCCTCAATCACTGACTGACTGATGGATTGATCATTTGATTGTGCAATCACAGCCCGGCCGTCTGCAGAGAGAGTTGGGAGCAGCGAAACTGTTGATGCCGCCATGGTCGTCGACCCGACAGTTCAGCAAGCCCGAGCAAAACTGCACCGCGCACGGATAAACCTGCGCCGTTGACGGCCGATCACACGTTTCTGATTCGATCAATACGAGCAAGACGAGTCTTCGGGCCGTGGGGTTGGAATTGGAATTGCAATTGGAATTGCACCGCCTGAAGAGGCAAACGTCGCGTCGCGTGGAGCACACGTCGTCCTCCAACAACAGCAGGCAGCGAGCATGTGGAGATGAGGTGCAGGCTGACGCCATGGACAACCCTGAATGACTCTCCACGACGACGACCACGACGACGACGACGCCTCCAACCCGTTCCGTCCGTCTGTCCGTCGCCCGTGGTGCTGCTGACCCCGTGCCGTCCCGCGCCGCTGTTGGTTCAAGTGTGCATCTGTATCCAGGTGTTGGTTGGTTGTGAGTCTAGACAGGCAATTACCGGAGAGCTTGATTAGTACCAACTAAACAGCAGTGTAGGTAGGGTGGGTAGATGGATGCCTTAGTAAGTACTTAAGTAATCAACCATAGAGACCCTCTTGCTTACATCATCCCCACACACACGCGTGCCCAAAGGGAAGCTTCGACCTACCCCGCGCCTGTGCAAGTCTCCCCACCACCAGGCCACTTTCATTGCCCACTTTTTGGTCGCATCACATCATATCACCACCACCACCACCATCACTATTACCTCCACGCCCACAATGGCCCCTGATCTCAATTCGCTCTCCCCTTCCTCTACACCTCTGCCCGCCCGTACCTCCATCGTGGCTTCATCGTCATCGCCGTCGTCAACAGCAGCAGCAGCAGCAGCAACAGTCATGTCACAGTCTCCGCCCTCCTCGCATACCCCACCCCACACGTTAGCTGCCGCAGCGAGCCTCAACGCCGGCATACAGAACGACCATCTCCGCCGCCAATCTTCGGGCAGTACGTCGCCCCGGCCATGTCCCCTACAGCTCCATGTATATGTTCATACATCCACATGTACATGACCATACCCTTTCGGCTCCTCGCTGACCACCACCCTTTTTACTTCTAGGTATTCAAAGGGACGCGGAGCGCGCACGCCGCCGATCGAGCATTCGAATGAACCTCAATCTCAACGATCCTACTCTTCCTTCTCCCGGAGAGTTGCAAAGGAGCCCGAGCTCGAGAAGCCGAGCGGGCATCTGGCCGCACAGCCCACACCACGAACGCAATCCGAGTCTGGGCGAGTTGCACCAGGAGCTGGAGTACGAGCAAGAAGGTCAAGTGAACCGCTTGCTCACTATGATCCGTCAGCAGCAGCAGCAAATCCAACAATTGCAGACTGCCAACCCGCAATCTTCCACCTCTGCCGTCGATGATAGCACGCCAACCTCCGAGCGCAGCATGTCCATTTCCCATCCTCCCCCAACCAACCCCCAATCGACTGTTTCGCCGCTCCCCACGTCTACCCCACACAGCTCCAACTCACCTTTCTCCCTCAACCCGCGCTCCAACGTGAGTCGACAGTCATCCATGGCTGATCGTTCGCGCAACAGCAGCCACCACGGCTCCCCTGCGCTGCGCCCTTTATCTTCGGGTCATGGTTTTGGGCAACATGACAGCTACGATGTCTTACCCACCCCAGCCCTGCATACCAGGGACGAGAGCGCCTTCTACCAAGCCGAGACGCAAACACTGACTCGAGAGAATCAGATGCTAAAGTTACGAATACGTGAGCTGGGTGAGCAATCTATCAATATCTACATTTGAGCGAACCTCACTTCCTTGATGGCTAACATTGATCTGTGATTCATAGAGAGACAACTCTCCGATACGAACCCAGCAAACCCAACGTCACCCCATTCCCCCATCCTGTCCTCCAATCTGCACAACAACCCAACTGCTGGCCGAACACGGCTTACGAATAACACTACTCCCGAAACACCTTCTGCCACACGGGCGTCGGGTTGAACTTTTCCTTTTCTGATCGACTTGTAATTGCGTATGTTTTGGGATAGACGTGGAGTTTGAAGCGATTTCCGCATGTAGCATATCACAACCGGCGTTTTCCTTTTTTTTTCTTCCCCTTTTCTGTTCCTCTCTTTGCTTTTCAAAATATGGTGGCACGGGGTCTTGTTCCGGTCCAATATCAATGCACGAATGAATGAATGAATGAATGAATGAATGAGCATGGGGGTCCACGAATCGAATTCATGAACTTTCTAAACCCCTCCCCCCCAGAAAAAGAAATCAAGCCCTCCGTCTGCAACCAACAAGGCTTGCCGAGTGAGACGCTTGCAACGAGATATGATCACGTGTAACCCAATGATCTCATGCAATGTAGTCTAGTGCCGCTTTTCCAAGATAGGGCATAGAAGTCCTAGATGAATAACAGTGGGGATATCCGTATCACAGAATCGGCAAGGGACGGAGGGGGGACAAGAGTTTGATTTCAGGTAGTACAATAGAAGAGTAATGCGACAAGATGAAGATGGTGGAGAAGAACAAGTAGAGAAGCATAACAGCGTCCAGTTTTTAGATGCTGGGTAGGCTGAGATGATGACCAGAGACCGCGGCATCCTACTCCTCGTCCGACTCTGCTTCCTCCACCGTAGCCCGCTGCGGTCGATGCGTTACATCGCCCTGCGATGCGGGAGTGGTTTCTGCACCTGTTGGTTGCGGCGCCTCGTCGACAGCCTGTTGCTGTCCTTCGTGCGTCTTGGGTTGTGCTTCTGCCTCGGCCTCGGCCGCGGGTGTGGTAGCACCTCCTTTCTTCTTGTTCGACTTTCCTCCATTGACGGCAGCCTCGGCTCTTGCGGCGGCTTTCGCCGCCTTCTTTTCCTTCCTGGCACGTTTGCGGTTCTTGATGTCCTCGAGCGTCTGTATTGTTTCGGCATGATTAGTTGGTGGTCATTATTTGAATAGAAGAGCATATTCACCTCTTGCCACGCCCATACGGGTCGGAAGGAGTCAAAGAAGCCCACATCCTCAAATAGATTGGGGTACAGCCATAAACCTGGTGGCGCCGCGAACATGGTGATGATAAAGAGAATGAGGCGAACAATAGCCATTGCGAAGAACAACCCGATGAAACCCAGCATGGCCATACTCAGATACCATACACCCTGGCGCATGAACAATGGCCAAAGCGGGAACAGAACAACAGCCAGAATACCGATCAGTGCACCGACCGCGTACAGTTTCTGCTTCCATTGAGAGCCCTCAAACAGCCATATGTAGTAACAGTCATCGTTGGCCTCTTGATGTTGCTGAATGACCACAGTCCACTGACCCTTGACGCGCTTGGGTTTGGCATGATTGTGGCCTTCATGGGCCGATTCCGGGTCGACCTTGGCCACGCGCAGTGCGAGTAGGGATAGTGGGAGAAGCTTGAATGTGTTTTCGGCTGATGCGCGGTCATGGACTTCTGGAAGGAGAGGATTCTTCGCACGGGCTTTCTGGTAGGCGGGGGACAGGAGAGCGCGGATGGCCCGTTTGACTATGGTAGTGGGTTAGTTTGGTGAACAATAACCCCCGCAAGACGGAACAATGGCGTAATACTACCTCGGAACATTTCCTTCCTCTTCTCGTCGTGAATAACAGTTCTGGGCTTGAGCTCCTGGCTCCTCAGCCAGTTTGCAACAGCGATCGCCTCAGGCTTAGGGGGACCGGGTTGGATGGGTTGTTGCTGGGCTTGTTGTTGCTGCTGCTGTTGCTGCTGTTGTTGCGCCTGGTGTTGCGCCATTGCTTGTTGCTTGAGTCTTTGGATATATTCGGGTACTGACATGCCATGCTTCTCTGCCTCGGCGGCGATTTGGCGCTGCATGGCTTGGATCTGCTCTGGTGATGGCTGCTGGCCCTGGGGAGGCATGCCCTGTGGGGGACCCTGATGCTCCTCGTCGCTCATATTTGAGGAAGAGAGGAACGCAGATTTTTTGGCCGGTGGAAATGCAGGTGAAGTTCAGTCACGGCGGTGGATGGTATAGAAGCAATGTTTGGGTGGTGGTTTGCGTCTAGGTAGCTGGAGGGGATGAATACGTCTCTTATTTGGAAATAATAATGCCACCTTGCCCGCAACCAACCCCGGCGTCGGAACAAGGATTTTCCACCCCGACGTAGGGTTGCAGATGGTATTTGGTCTTGAAATCTTCCCAAGATTTCTCATTGCATATCGACATTAACCACATTGATTCAACCATTAGGCTTCACACAGTACCTACTAACTACTTCTGTCTGATATCACAGGGTTGCTGCTGTTCAAGCAGAAGCTCCCTACCCACATTCCCCACCCACACTCCCCATTCACTCATCATCGTATCAGTCACTGCATTGACACATAGCAGTATCCAAGTCCTCAAGATTGAAGTTCACGCGAGAACGGCACCTTCTGACAGAGGACCTCGTTCTTAGTACTGCTTAACCGAGCGTTTCGCAGCCCATAACGAGTTACGAAACTACTACTTTGATTGTCATGCCTAAGGAAGTCAGATTCGTATTGTATATCTTGGCGACCTGATGGTGGTGCAAATCTCCACTTCTCAACCTACCAAAGTTAGCTCTCAACTCCCAGGACCAGGCGTAACAATCGTATAATTACAAGTCGGGCAGTTGGTCTTCGTGTTGTTTGTCGCTGGGTACCAATCATGCCCGTACGTCGCATTCAACTCAACATCCCCAACCACGTTTCCGCTTTCCAGCCTAATCCACGAATGGGCCTCAAAAAGACGGAGTTGTGATGCTGATACTTTAATTTGACGCGAGCCTCTCTCCCAGTTACCATACCCACCGTATCCAGAGTGCTGTCCGAAACAGAGGTTGACGCCGTTGCCAGCGACAGTCATGTTGGGAAGTTGGGTCGACCATTTTGCACACCAAGTGTCGCCGTGGTCATGGCCCGAAAAGACAGCAATGATGCCGGGTATTGTGGTCAGGGCTTGCATGAACGGAATGTCCTGGCCGCCATAGTCACAGCTTCCATCGGTCGTGCCGTCTGCGCACCATCCTTGTGCTTGAGGGGAGACAGGCACGTCGTCATTGATTCCCGGTTGATAATGGGGGCTTATGCCGGCATTCTGGTAGGCAACCGACGCGTAAGTTGGGATGTGGACGAAGACTAAGGAAGGTAATGTCTTTTGGTATTGGTTAGTGAGCAGGGCGTGGGTTTGCTGAAACCATTGGACAACGGAGATATCGACCCAATTTGCCTGACCAACTCTATCCCCAGCGGAATCTTTTTCTTGATGCTTGAAGCCGCCACGCGAGTCGAAGAACCAAAGGAGGAGTGCTGGCACACAGTCTTCTGTTGAAGCCGCATCGGTACAGCTGTTGGCGTACACGGGGAGGTAGTAATTCGAAGTCCCAGCATCGGGCGAATCAACCATTTTTTTTGTCAGCGCATTGGGCCATCGCTGCTCATGTGCAAGCAAGTGTTCGGCTGACAGATTGTATTGGTGATCATGATTGCCATAGGTAGACGCCCAGGGCAGGTCTCGTTTTACGAATGGCCCTACAATCTGCTCGATGTATACGGTGCTGTTCTCTAAAAAGCCATTGTCGCCAGTGATCAGATCGCCGTTCAGAACAACGAGATTCGGTGACTCCTTTTCGAGCACTTGATTAATCACTTTTACAGAGTTGATGTCCTGCTGCGGGCTGCCGAGAACTTAGCCGTTGCATTCGTCATGGGAAGAGGGGGGAAACGAGACAGGACTGCTTGCCCCCATGAGTCCCAGGCATTCTCGCCAAAATGCAGATCCTCTGTTCAGCCATCAGCGACCTGTTTTCTATTCGTACATCAGCGGCGCGCACCAAAAATGCTTATCTGGAACGTATCGTCCGCACTAAGTCGAAGCGGGACGTCGGAAATGGTGCTGTTTGTGTACCGGTAGCGCTCAACAGCGTTCCTGCATTCCACCAAAGATGACAAAAGTGTCAGACATGCCAAACGTTTCGTCATAATGTACTTGATAAATGCGAGCTTACCCACACACATGACGATAACAAGTCTGCGAGTATGAGGAAGATGCTTGCCCTATAAATACCTGGGACATGATGACGGGTTATGCGACCGCAGTCCCGTTTGACTTTTCATTGTGAACTTCCACTTATGGCGAAGTATCAACACATGGGTTGAGAGAAAACCCAAGGAATGATACAAACGCCATACGCGACGTGGCTGCAGCTTGAACTTTGATTGGCTCAAATGCGCAAACTTCTGTTCAACATATCCGCGGATCTTGACTGTTCATCATGGGGTGTGCCGCACTCTGGAATTAACCATCAACAGCCTGTGATTGAATTTTGAACGAAAGAACCATGCCCAAGTAGATGGGTGATTGAATAGAAATTGTAAAGAGAAGGAAGCTGATTACATGCAAACAAAGACGTAGCCAAGTATCAAGAAGCATAAAAGCTACACGCCGGTTGATATCATGACAAATAACTATCAAGCAGGCTTGAATGCAATCTATTCAATATCATATAGTACACGCACACACAAGTCTTGCTCATCTCCACAGCAAGTCGGCGAACTCCCCCATTACTCCTTCCTTGCCTCCATCAAACAAATCTCCTAAACCATCCAAGCTCAGAAAAGCCTCAGCGAATCGCAAACCGCGCCTCCGCTCCTTCTCAATAACATGCCAGTTCCACTCCTGAACCTCGTTGTCGTCCGCTTCCACAAACTCATCGTCTTCCTTGTAGATCCATCCTTCAGGCTTCTCGGGGACCATGTCTGCCTCAAATAGTACCTGTTCGGCAGGAACCGTGATTCTGCCTTTCTTGATAACGTACTTTGCGATGGCTGTAGCGTACACGGCTTTGGACAGATCTTCCTGGCTTCTTCCCTTATTGCCCTTGACTGTCCGCCACGGTTGTAGGGTAAAGGAAGACGCCTGCCCAAAGCCTGGCTTCACAATCCAGGTGACCAGATAGAACCATTTGCGATCCCAGGTCAGTAGCCTCGTCCACATTTCGTACTTGGTGTAGGGCAAAATCTCCCGCCTGAAGTTACAGCTGACTCCGCCCAAGGCAATCATATGGCCTCCATCAGTATTTTCGGCAGCTCGGGGCCATACGCCTAGACTACCAAATAGCTTGCCGATGGGACCACGCTTGGCTTGTTGCTCAATGTGGCGCTGCCGAGCAGCTTTGAGAATAGCGTTGCGCACGATGGCTGTGAAGAGGTGGGTTCGCGAGATGTCCATGTCGGCGAAATAGGTCGAGTTGGATTTGTGCAAGTTGTAATCCATTTCGGTGATGGGCGAGTGGGTCGAGGTCACTATGGGCTGGAACAGGGCCTGGGGTGGCAGTCTAGTAGGCTGGCGATACAGGTGATAGGTGAAGGCTTTGAAAAAGCGAAGCTGTTTGTTTGCGCCACGGCTGTCAGTACATCAATCAAACGTGGGTGCCTTGTAGTTTTGGGCCATCATGTATCACCGCAAGCGCCAATGAAGGTGTGACATGGGGGACGCAAGAAGGTACATGGATGAGTCCCGCGTACTCGATTGACTTTGAACGTACATGCCATACGAAGGTGCCGTTTTTGAGGTTCCCCAAGGCGAATAGGATGGCCAGGAGTTTCCAGATGGCCCCAGGCTGTTGTGCAAGGCCCACTACAGCTTTCAGCCAGCGCGCAAAGGTGCTCTGCAGCGAGGCAGCCATGGTGCTGACAGCAGGCGCCATGTCTGTTGTGTTCAGGATGGCGACCGCTGCCGCGAAAACACTGGTAATGGCAGCCAAGAAGACGAATGAGAAACGAAGGGAGTGAGGTTGCTGGAGCATGAGGGACAAGCGGACAAGGCTCAGAAGATAACAAGAAGGAATACCAAGAGAAATCTCACATTATCATCATCATCATCATCATTCTTGTACACGACAAACGCACATGCGAGCGTACGTTTTGGGTGAAGCCGATTTTAATTCCTCAGGCACAAGTAAACTCGTGAGTGAACCGAGGCTCGGTGGTGAACGAAGCGCCGGTTTCCGGTCCAGGTACATGCTCCAACATACATGGCAATCGACGTCTCATCACAGATGCAGACATGCCAAGTATACGCGCGACGGCATGCCCGGGACAGGAGCGGAACTTGTACAGGGCCCGATCCCGTCCGAGTGCCGTGTACGAGTGAGTTGCTTCCAAGGTTTCTTGATCGCTATCCACGGCACGGAAATCCCATCTCGATATAGGCAATGGGTAATTGTGGCCTATATGATATGAACTGATGATGACAACGTGTGCGCTGCATGTCGGCACCAAGTGACCCTTCGCAAGGGATTATGTAGCTTCGTACACCCCGTATACGAGAGTAAAGTTGTTGTGGGCTCTCGCTTGAGTGCTATCGTAGTAGGCCTGCCATTCAGGGGGATTCGTGTACATGACCCGCTGGACCCACCCTTCAGCTCACTCAGCAACCGCCACCAAGATGATTTCGTGAATCTTGGAGTATATATGCTCTGAAAATTGACATTCTCTCATCAATCATCGATCCACGTTCAGAAAATATGATTAGTCATCAAGCATCGGTGGTTTAGTGGTAAAATTAGCCGTTGCCAGGCATTCATCTGAATGACGCAACATCGGCTAGCCCCGGGTTCGATTCCCGGCCGATGCATTACTTTGATTCTTTTTATTTGTTTTTTGGTTCTGCTCTCTCTATATCATAGCTGTTGAGATTATACGTAGTACCCTGATGATGTATTTTTGGAGGAGCACATGTGTGCTAGCTGAAATGGGGCTAAGCGGGACATGCTTGAGCCACGCTCTGAGCCACGCGCAGCCTGCCACCTTGTTTTTCCAGACTCCACTTCCTGGCGGTGACGCGCTCTCTAGGCGACTTTCACAACACATGTGCGTAGCCTTATAATGCACTGCTTCTTGTCGACGCGTTTGCCCTTGCATATATTCAATTCACCTCCATGGCCTTGGTGATTGCGGCCCGCTGAACACTAATACTCCCTTCCTTCACTCTCTCCAGGCAGCAGCTATATTTAGCACCCTTTCTCCAAGACTTGTAAGATACTACATCGTATCGAATACTGCCACTATGGCCTTCACCGGCGTCACACCCGAGTCTCTCATTCCTCGCTCAGACTCGAGAAATCCTGCTACCACCTGTAAGGGAATTACCAAGTCAGGTAGGCCTTGTCGTAGAGCAATCGATGCAAAGGATTCAACAGATGATGGCGTGCTGGCTGTGATATCTGTAGTTGGTGATAGCGACGAGGAAGAGACTGGTGCGGCAGCATACTTTTGCTGGCAGCACAAGGATCAAGCCGAGCGATTAACAAGTGGAAACGCGCAGGGTCAGGATACCCATCTCTATCCACTGAAGGAGAGGAGCAGTATCGACACTCTTGTAGCTCGCCTTGGCGTGTTGGACGTCGAAGATCCTGCAGAGGCACAGAAACAAACACAACAAAAACGGCGAAGACAGAGCCGGCAAAATGGAGCAGCTCGACCACCGCGCAGGATCAATCGACCGCCAACCTGGGATCATGTCCAAGGACCATTGATGTCTGTTCCTAGTGACCTCATGGGGCAACAGAAACACTCGAACAATAGGCCCACCGCAAGACCTCGAAACAAGAAGACTTCGTTTTGGAGGTCCCTATGCTGCGGTGTTGCCGACAACCAGGATGACGATTATGTGGAGGTTGTAAGGCACAAAACCCGAATACACAACCAGCAGCCTGAAACATTGATGAACTCAAACGTGGATGACTTTCTGCGGCCACAGGGGGGTGGACTGAACGGGATTGGGACTGCCCCTAGACCAGTACCAACGTCGCGGCCTCAGAGTGGCAGTGTGCCTAACACGAAGACCACTCGGCCTTTGAGTAAGGCTTCGACCCGCCCATCGGAAACAGCAACGCTTTTGTCTTATATCCCAAAATCGCTACCCCCCCAATTAGCGTCTACCCTTCTCGCCGAGGCATCCAAACCGATTTCGCAATCCGAGGAGGAAGGTTACATCTACATCTTCTGGTTGACACCTGACGACCTCGGTCCAGCACCTTCTTCTACGGCGTCGACCTTGCTCTCCCCACCATCTCGACCAGATCAAACCCGACGAACGTCTGACGTACTGCGACAATACTCGGTGAAGCACTCCCAACGGCCCCGTGGCGACGCCCTGCGGCAGCAATCTAGTAAAGCATCCACTCCTGAACCCGAGAAGAAGACCATTTTTCTCAAGATCGGCCGTGCGAACAACGTCACTCGGCGCATGAACGAGTGGAAACGGCAATGCGGTTACAGTCTCTCCCTTGTTCGCTACTATCCCTACGTACCTTCAGCCTCGTCTCCTTCGCCTTCCCCCAATGCCTCGCCCGCGCACTCGCGTCAACCATCGTACAACGACCGACGCACATGGGAATCGAACAGGCGTGCTTCAGCCGGCGTAAGGAAAGTCCCTCATGCACATCGTGTGGAGCGACTGATCCACCTTGAGCTGGCAGACAAACGGGTTATGAAGCAGTGTGAGGCATGTGGGAAGGAGCACCGGGAGTGGTTTGAGGTTGAGGCCAGCAGAGAAGGGATTAAAGAGATTGACGAGGTGGTCAAGCGGTGGGTGGATTGGTCAGAACGTAGTATAGAGTGATGTCGTGATCTGTCTGTGTGTCATGACTCTGGAAGTAACGGATGCTTCCTAATAAAACCCGACTATGAGCTCTCTATACATGCAATGTGAATCGTATCTTGCTCAATGTTGTCCACGATGTGATGGTGGTGGGGGTCCCCAGACAGTTCTCTATCGGGCCGGGGAGGCGCTATCCACCCCCGCCCCGCCCATCATCATCATCATCATCATCATCATCGATAGTCAACGTTTGCTTATCGCAGCCCAGTGGACAAGGGCATTATGCAATGATATACCTGCCTAGGTAAATACTAGCACGGCGAGTTCGGCGTGTAGTCGGATTGATACATACTTGGGTAACTAAGTAGATTGCGAAGACGGAGGATCCATCATCTACCTATCTGGCCATGTTAGTCTCCGAGTACCTATCATATAACATGTAGCCACCCCTCTTGAGCCGGTTCATGCTTGACTTGATCTTCGCCTTCCATTCCTTGCGCCCGCAGCTTTCCGCACCGATCCCACCTCCAGCGTCATGGCTCTTGACCGTCTCAAGCAAGCTGCCGCACACGTCACGGGCATCGGCCAAGCACCGCATCCCTTCGACCCTCTTTCCGAATCCGAGATCGAAGAAGCCGTCGCCATCATCCGCAAAGAGTTCAGCCATGTCTTTTTCAATGCCATCACTTTGTGGGAACCCCGCAAGGCCGACATGATGGCGTGGATAAGAGACCCTGAACATACGCCGAGGCCGCACAGGATAGCAGATGTCGTGTGCATTGGTGCAGGCAGTAAAGTATTCGATGGGACGGTAGACTTGAATGAGGGAAGGATAGTGAGCTGGGAGCAGACAGATGGTGTGCAACCGCTGGTAAGGAGGACCTAGGGTCCATGCGTGATCCATGTCTATCTAATTCGGCGAGAGTTCAGATCACCATGGAAGATTTGCAAATCGTCGAGTCGGTTGTGCGTAAAGACCCAAAAGTCATCGAACAGTGCGGCATAGTCGGTATTCCTGCTGAAGACATGAATAAAGTCTACTGCGACCGTGAGTAATGCAACATCATACGCGGTTGGTTTGCTGATCATCCACGCAGCATGGACGATTGGATACGACGAACGATTCGGAACAAACGTTCGCCTTCAGCAAGCCCTCATGTACTACCGTCCTCATGTCGACGATAGCCAATACAGCTACCCGCTTGATTTTTGCCCCATCTACAATTCTGATACGCAGGAGATTATCCACATCGATGTTCCCGCAGTACGTCGACCGGTTAATAAAGCTCCGCCAAACAATTACCATGTGCAGGCCATCGAGGCCGAGGGAGGCTTCAGGAAAGATTTGAAGCCAATCCACATCTCCCAGCCTGAAGGCGTATCTTTCACCATGGACGGTCGGTATATCAGCTGGCAGAATTGGAAATTGCATATTGGCTTCAACTACCGCGAAGGAATGGTTCTCTCCAACATCACATTCAACGACAAGGGTAACATACGAGACACTTTTTGGCGACTTTCGCTCGCCGAAATGGTGGTGCCATATGGAAATCCCGAACACCCCCATCAACGCAAGCATGCATTCGACCTGGGCGAGTACGGAGGAGGCTACATGACCAACTCACTCAGTCTGGGGTGCGACTGCAAAGGCGCAATTCATTACATGGATGCAGCATTCGTCAACCGAGCTGGGTCAGCCACAACCATTAAAAACGCCATTTGCATCCACGAAGAAGACGCCGGAATCTTGTTCAAACACACTGACTTCCGCGATGACAGCTGCACCGTCACGCGGGCACGCAAACTCGTCATCTCGCACGTCTTCACTGCGGCCAACTACGAATACTGTGTGTACTGGATCTTTCATCAGGATGGCACGATACAGCTTGAAATTAAACTTACTGGTATTCTCAACACGTACGCTATGAACCCTGGCGAGGACCTGAAAGGCTGGGGTACAGAAGTCTACCCGGGCGTCAACGCGCATAACCATCAACATCTGTTCTGTCTCCGAGTCGATCCCAACATCGACGGCTCCAACAACTCGGTCTTCATGGTTGACGCTGTTCGCGGCGACGGCGAGGTGGGTAGTAAAGAGAATCCATACGGTAATGCCTTCTACGCCAAGAAGACGAAGTTGGAGACGCCCGAGCAGGCCAAAACGGATTACAACGGTGCCACGAGTCGCACATGGGAGATGTGTAACGAGAACAGACTCAATCCTTATAGTAAGAAGCCTGTGTCGTACAAACTGGTGAGCAGGGAAGTCCCGGAACTGCTTCCCAAGCCAGGCAGTCTGGTATGGAAGAGAGCTGGGTTCGCCAGACATGCCGTTCACGTGACAAAGTGTAAGCCTCGTCCCGATCAGCCTCTATTTTTTGGAGTAAAGAGACTACTTCGAATCCGTTTCTATTTTTTCCCCTTTCATACTTCTGTTTTCAGCTGCTAAATCTTGACCATAGACAACGACGCCCAAATCCACCCAGCGGGCCGCCACGTGCCGCAAACCTCAGGCTCACCCTCCCGCGGCATCCCCGAATGGATCGCGCAGAATCCGTCAACATCTCTCGTGGACACCGACGTCGTTCTCTGGCATACTTTTGGTATCACACATTTCCCTTCGCCTGAGGACTTCCCCGTTATGCCTGCCGAGCCCATGACGCTCCTTCTACGTCCCCGTAACTTTTTCACGCGAAATCCATGTCTGGATGTCCCACCTAGCCATTGCAGTGTGCCAAGTGGAGCACGCCAGGGTGATGCATTGGTGGATAAGATTAGTCGATTGGCGTTTGGGAAGGAAGAAGAAGGAGGTAAGAAGGATTGCTGTTAGAGGGTAGAATTGTCTGAGACTGCTTATCTGATGAGCGTTCGCCATCTTCTTTTCGTAAATTGGCATGTGGCAGTATGTTCTCTCTATTGTTTCGCCTCCATACATGCCTGTTTTTGTCCGCGTTACGTGTCACATTCATCCCTGTTTGTCAATTTTTCTAGAAGCGAAAAACAAGCGTTGTGAGCGGATACCGCAAACAATTTAATTAACCACATTACACATTATATGAGAACGATCGCTGTTCCGTTTTCGATTATTAGCGTCCCTCGGAATCATCATCATTACATGGGACAATTCCCAGCATCTTCCCTGGCTTGCTTCAAATCAATCTCTCCTCTTCCTCCCCATCCTCATCATCATCCTCATCCTGGTCATTATGGATTATATGCGGGGTCCCGAAACTCCTGGGAGTTATAAACAATCCCGAGAGATAGATACCAATGGCACTCGTTGGCCTGGGTAATGTTAACGCGTAAATGGGTTCTCAGTCCGCTATCTTCGGTGAAGCGAGCGTGTGACGGTCGTGCCGTTGTTTAGATATAGTGAGCGTGTGTTGGGTTGACTGCCATGACAAATCGGCTATACGATACACTTTGGCATCAGCAAGGAATCTCGGGGATTCCTAGAGCCCACGCCATAGCCCAAAATCTGGCTCGCCCCTCACTCATGCTGGTACGGAGTGCCTCGTCGACTGACCTCCTCCGCAATATGGTTCGTGGCGAGGAAAAAGGGGCATATTCAAACAAAACTTGCAAAAACGACGCCCCACTGAAACTTCCCTTGCTGACCGCTGATTTTATTTGCCCTGGGGCTTCCGAGAACGACAACAGGCGGACCTGTCGCGCGCTCATGGTACGAGATTTAGCCAGAACATGCCAAAAGAGTTTACTGAGTGTTTCCTTGCGCGCAAGGAAGGCATCGTCAAATTGATTGGGGTCACTCGATGCAGAGCGAAGGAAGTAAAGATAGGTCTTGAGCAGCCTCACTGCATCGTTGGCGCGGCAGTCCGTCAACTGCCTGTTTTCTGTCCAAATGCGCGTTGTATGGTACGGGTGAGCGACATGGCGCACATTCCCTAGATCCCCCAGTGCCCAGCGATGTTCCTTCTCGATGAATATGTTACCTGGCTTAACATCGTCGTGACAGTAACCGTCGCGGTGCATGGTGTCGAGCGTCTCGAGCAGGTGGTGGAATGTAGAGCGGTACTGGGTATCTAGTTCTTGGAAGGTCTGTGGAGAGTCGCTCTCGCGTATTCGTCTAGCAAGAGCTTTTAGATTGCCTCCTGGGATCAGGGGAGTTACGAGATGCCATTCAGTGGGAGTGGTGAGAGATGTCGCAGCTTTGAAGTAGGCGTGGACGGGCAGAAATCCTCCCTTTGCGATCATGTCCCCGCCTAGAGATGCGTTGGACGGTTTGAAGTGTGCTTGGGATGCAAAGTGGGCGGTAGCAGGTATTTCGGTAGGCCATTTCGATTCTCCCACACAGTTGCGGAGCGGGCTTTGTCCGATCTTGAACGTCTTGATAACCTTGTCATGGTAAGTGTATATTGTTCCTTCCCATCCAGATCCAAGAACCTTCCACGAATCACGATTCGCTAGAAGCTCGTCTTGCAATGATGCCATGTGCTCCTCAGAGGATTTGCCGGGCTGCGACGATAGCTGGGTAGCATGGGAGCTAAAATACGTCGAGGAATATTTTGCCGTAAGAGCGGCCTGGTAGCTGTAGAAGAGGCGCTGTTGCTGCAGAAAACACAGTATTATAATGGCAAGGAGTATCCTGTAGCGCAAAGAATGTAACGGACGAGTGGCTCGGCGGACTGGTCCACGAAAAGATCCCATCTTGACTCTGGTGATGAAGAAGTCGTAGTCCTTGGAAGGGAGGTGTGCAAGAAACTTATTATCCATGTTGCTGGTATTCTGAACCCGCATACGAACTCACAAGGGTGAGTGAGGCTGTGAAAAGACGAGGGCGCCTTGTCCAGTGTCGATGAATATATCTCGTATCCTGGTGGGCGATGCAGACGTTCAATGTTGATGTTTGACACGCGAGCTACGCCATAGGGGCACGCGAACGTCTGGAAGGAATCCATAGCCACGGCTTGCGGCACGAATGATATCAAATGTGAAATGGTTCTCATGTTTTGAATTTACTTGCCAACAGCAGTGTCGCGTGCAAATCAAGGCACAGTGGCTTGGGGGGTTGACGTGATTGGCTCGTGTAGATTGCACCGCCCGCTAACGGCTAACGGCACTCCGGTTGATATTGGACTATTGATATGTACCTAAGTAGTCAGTCAGTAGAGTGCTCGTCATTTCAAGCTAGAGCACTCGTTGCGAACTGCTCAAGTACTCTACCGAGTAGTGCTTTGCTTGGATACATACTCGAGTAGTTAGTACCCATCCTACACTACTACTACACCATCTTGGTTGCACTGCCCTGTCGAGACGCCAACACTATACCTCATCCAACTACCTAGGTATGTGCATGGCGCTGAACCAACTCATTTGAGTAAAAAAGCTACATGTTCCATCACTATCATGGTGTAAATGATGCAGGTGGGAAGCCCCCAAAGCTCCGTGGTGGGCATGGCAAGCAACCAATCTTGGACATTCCATTCAAAGCTTGTCTATGTACTAACCACCCACTCACGTCTTGCAGACGCTACCAAGTAAATCGCCTCAATCTCGTCTACTCCTCCCCCTTCTTTCCCCTTCCTTTCCCTTTCCCACCACAAGCCCCCCTCAAAAACCACCCCGCAAGCCCTGCAAACATGACGCTCAATCCGACCCCCAGTCCAACCCCCAGCCCCAACTTCTTCTTCCATGCCTTCTCCTCTTCCCCCCTCGCATACCCAACTGCCTCGGCAAGCTGTGGCTCCGAAACATAAAAGGGCTGTGTCTCATCTGAAAGCGTATCCTGACCACCGCGTTCGCGTGCGAACTGCGTTTCGTCGTCAGCCACCCTACCATCAGAACCGCGTTGGAGGATGGCAAGGTACGTTTGGCTAGTGAGGGCGAGGGAGCGGGCAAGGGGTGCCGAGATGTTGGGGGCAAGGGGATTGGGGAAGAGCGAAAGGGAAGGACGAAATGTGTAACGTTGCGAGGGGGTTGTTTGGTCTGTTGCGTGCAAATACACGGTCAGTCTGTGTAGGCCTTTTCCCCCTTTTTTTGCAGCATGTGAACAATCTTACTATACTCCCAAACAACCCTCCCGCTGAGCCCATTGGACAGATGCTCCCTATACCTTGTTCCATTCCCATGGCTCTCATTCACATCCAGCGCATCCAACATCCACCACTGAATAGTAACCACATCATCTTCCAACTCGCTCTTCCAAGTAATCTCATATTCGCGATCCCAAATCAGACTGGGAACTGCTCGGCCGCGCTGCCCTGTCGCGGTTTGTGGGAACACATTGGGCGGTGGGGTGCACAGTCCTGGCCTGTGGGGTCGCACCATCGGAAGCTGTTGAGGCAGAGGGAGGAGGAGTGGCATGTGTGGTCTGAGGGGGACCAGGCATAGGTGATGTTGGGGAAGAGTGTAAGGAGGGCGAGGGGGTACATGTGAAGCAAGCCTGATGGCTGCATTGCCGATAAAATGAGGGTTGTTCTTCCTTGATCTTGGGCTTTTATTTTCGTGGTCAGTGGTTGGAATATAGTTGGCTGTGCATTCGACTCTTGTTCGTGGTTATGCTTTAGAATGTGGCCTCTCTGTGTGTATTCTCAGGTACGGTGTGGAAAAGCGTTGTCGATTCGGATAGATTGACCAGGTAGTATCGAAGTCTGGGAGCTCGAGTAGAAGCTATTAGAAAAAGGAGAGGAAGACATTATATCCCATACCGCATTCCATACCTTATATGAGCGCTCAACAAGCATACGCATGGCGGCCTTAAAACGATGAGATCCCATTTGCTACTCCATGATGACGGTCGACAAGACCTTTGGTTGTGGAGACGCAGTCCATCAATGCGAAAAAGAAGCGAACCATCGGGTTTGGCAGAGCATGGTATGCCCCATCCCAGCATTGGCAAAAGAGCGGCACTGGGTCGTGGTCGTAGACATACAGGTACTCTGTTTCTCTATCCATGATGCAATGTTTGCAGAGTTTATTGACATACGTTCCATTCCTTTATGCGTACTTTAGCTCATCTAGGCTAGTAATTTGTTGGATTCTAAATCACTTGGAAGTATATTCATCCCTGTCTTGTATGGGTGCGTATGAATTGCAATCAAGGACAATGCATGGCGGTGCTTTTCCCCAACAGTAATGCAATGAACGTACTCGAAAGCAGGGTATATGGGAGGGAATCTCTTCACACTCCATCACAGATACCCACATAGTGCGGGTCTCCGAAAAGGCGTAGGGCTTGGGCATGTCACTCAACACAGATGAGTTCCAGGTAGATGGCTGAAATTTGGGATCCAAGACGACCTATGCGTTTTTACCATTCCAAGATAGCTTTCAGAATCGGCACCGACAGTATGTTGCATGATCGGAGGGATGCTAGTGAGCCCAATACACACACCAACCCGACTTCCGAAGCGACCCTGACTCAAAGACTGGGTCGAGAATGGACGCCTTAAAAGATGTGCCACTAGAGTCAGATTTAAATGACGTCAAACTTGCGTTATGGTTTTGAATTCACTGGGAAGTATGTGATGGGTGAATGACTGATATCGGTCTCTCGACTTCTTTGCGCAATGTTTGGGGTGGATGTGTTGATATTTCTAGTGTATACGTATAATGATGTTTTTTATCCATGGATTGATTGGGAAGTTGGGTATCTCGAATGTGAAAAACGGCGTGTGCAGCGACAAAGAAGTGAGGAAGAAAAAAAAAACCCCCCAAAAGAGGGAAGACGCTACGAAAAGAAGATTAATTACAATGTCAGAGATGAAGGCTCTCTCCTTGAGGAACGTTCCGCCATCGGTGTACAGCATGACCAATACTTATAAGTTGAGGGGGAAAATCAAGCAAAGAGAAAACGTCGAGAAGGTCATATCTTATCCCTGAGAGTCGTGATGGGAAATGCGCATCGTGTCCGGGTAATGATATCTCAGGATGGTGCGTTTGGTCCATAAGATAGCTAGTTGGCGTGGCGTGGCGATATACTTCAGGCATGGGGTGACGCAGCGCGGCATTGCTTCCCCTTCCCCTTCCCCTTTCCCGTACTCTACGTCTAGAGCTTCGTGTGCTTTGCGTATTATCATTTCCTTCATCATCCCTGCTTCAGACAGGTATTTGACCACTCATCTCACCTGCTTATGTCTTGCTTCGAGACAATAGCAGGCCGGTGACTCTCCAGGCTCTTAATGGGGTGCCTGTTGAATGCGCCTCGAATGCTTGTAGGCGTAGTGTTGAGGTGCGCGGCGAATGAGCAAGATGCGGTGCTTCTTCGCCTCTGATTTCCTTCTCTTTACCAATGTATGTACAGTGTGTCCATGACAAATATAACACACACATGTCGAACCCTTTTTATGTGACCAAAGTTGCTTGGTATGGGGACAATGCGACGATCTAGAATATACCCATGCGCGGACCCCACGCGTTCTGGTCGGCGGCGATTTTGGGGTTGACGAGTACTTGGTGAGGAAAAGGGTTGGCGTCGGTGGTGGTGATGGGAGGAATATGGTCCTTGTCGCGATTGACGATGGTGATGATTTTATGGGCGGCTTTCTCGAGGGACTTTGTCATTGCGCGGCGAACCTTGAGGACATCTGATGCGACATGGTCAGTATGCAGAGGAGAAGAAGAGAGAAGGCAAGGTGTGAATACCTGTTTCGGTGCGCGGGGTGGCTATAGTGACATCCAAAGTCCACTGCTCCCAACACACATCCTCGTCGGCTTTGCCGAAGAAGTAACTCTTCCGCCGCCTCTTCTCGAAAAACTGCACGACAAGCTGCCCCCTCCCACGCTGGTGATGGGTTCCTTCTATGGCACGCATGAGGGCCATGGTGCGCTGGTCGATCAAGGTCTCCAGGTCGACATCGTCGATGGCGGGAAGGGTGAGGTCGAGGAGGTCGCGGGTGAGGGGTAGGATGGAAGTGAAGTATCGGTGGAAGAAGATGGTGTGAAGGATGGCTAGAAGGGGGGTCTGTTAGCAGGCAGACGGGCACGACAGCCAGTGGTGATTTACGGACCTTTGACGACGTCTTTAACGCAGGCCAAATCGGCAAAGATGTCGATGTGGTACTCGGGTCGACGCCTGGGCTCCATGGTCGCATCAGGCAGGCAGGCAGGCAGGCAGGGCACGACGATGTCAAAGGGTGGTTAGGTATGTACCGACTGACTGACTGTACCGTAGTGCAGTGCAGTGCAGTGGGATGCCGTGTAGTGCGGGAGCAGGGCGAGGTAGTTAGCGTAACAAGGCGCGCGTCTTTGAACCCCGCAGCAGAGAAGCCGTGCTGGAGCGGACGCTGCCGCGCTCTGCCAGATGCTATCGTATCCTTTTGTATCCGTGTTTCAGCTGCTGCTGCTGCTGCTGCTGCACCGTCCGAAAGGTGTCGAGATGTTGCGTGCAACGTCTGCGTCGACGGTGGCTGTTGGTGGTGGTGGTGGTGGTTTGGGGAGAGAGGGGAGAGGGCGGGTGTTGAGGGTGGCGGGAACGGAATGGTGAGAAGAGGACGGAGAATGCGGAATCGGGTGATGGCGGATGGGTTGAAAGAATACATATATTATGCGCATAATACATCCATTGTCAGTGCAGGTCAGTCAGTCAGTCAGTCAGACAAACAGTCAGTTAGCAGTGGCACATGGCACACATTACATGGATAACTGGAGTACTTATGTACGTACACACACACACACATCGTGTACATAGATACATAGACACATGACGGTAACTTGCCGCGGGGCATTTCATCTTTACATGGCGCGCGTGCCCTATCTACACCGTTCAACCAAAGAGAGCCCCATGTAAGCCCTTAGCACTTGGCACATCTTTTTTTTCTTTTCTTTCTTTTCTTCCGCCACTTCTTTTTCCCAGGATTCAATCATGCGCCTACCAATTACCTGCATGCTAGAGGTCATCCATGTTCATTTGCCCATAGCCATATCCTACCCTCGTCAGACATCCAAATCCATTTTTTCTTCTCCCGGAAACCACGAGAAGACTCCAAAAAGTACTACCGCACGACGCTATCTTTTCCATAGCAAACAGAAAAAGAAAGAAAAGAAAAAGGTTTCTTGGGTCTCTTTCCCTCCTAGCGAGAGGGACTACTGTCCCATACATGTGTAGTCTACTGCATCATCCCTCAGGCCACATGGCCACCACCCGGGTTAAGCGCAACCCCCTTCTCTTCAATCTGCTCCCCTCGAATCCGCGCAGCCTCGTCATCCGAATCGCGGAACCCGTACTGCGTCAACATATCCTCGACACCGCGGTCGTCCAAGATCGGTAGTTCCTTGGCTGCCCGCACATATGACATGTTCTCCACAAACCCTTTGGCAAAGATGAGATCGATTTCCTCCAAGCTGCGCTGCTTCGTCTCGGGGTAAAAGAAGTAGATCAACGGGAAGAAGCCTGCGTTAACGCAAGCAAAGAAGAGATATGTGCCCCATCCTATGCCGTCAAGCATCACAGGCGTGATCATAACAACAGTAAAATTAAAAAGCCAGTTTGTACACGTCGACACTGCGTTAGCCTTAGCACGAGTTTTAATAGGATTAATCTCAGCAGGGTAGAGCCAAGGAAGCGGAAGCCAAGTTGCTCCAAAGAAGCCAATGTAGGTGAACAGCCCAACAGCTGCGCCTTTGGCCGCTTGCTCCGTACCCGGGATCAAGCAAGCGAATACAAGAGTCATGGACAAACACTGGCCAATGGTTCCAATGAGAAAGAGTTTCCTTCGTCCTGTCCTCTCGATGATGAACCACGAAGTCGTAGCGAAGATGCTGTACACGATCATGTTCACACCACCAAGAAGGAGCGACAGTTGCTTGGTAGCTCCGATCGATTCCTCGAACAGAAGCGGAAAGAAGTAGATTACGGCATTGCAGCCACCGATCTGCTGGAAGAGTTGCGAAGAAGCTCCGAGCATCATTCGTCGGAAGTGCTGTGTTTTGCCGCCAGTCATCAGCGCGCTGAAAGGTGTTACGCCGCCCTTGTGGCCCGAGGCGTGGATACTATCGACAATGATGTTGATTTCCAGGGTGGTTTCCTCGTCGTCAATAGCGTTTCCACGAAGGGCGGCAATGACTTTGGTGGCCTCATCTGTTCTGTCCTTTGTAAGAAGCCAACGAGGGCTCTCGGGAAGCCAAAATGGTACAATCATGACAACCAACGCAAAAACCACTTGGAATGTGATGGGGAACCTTTCGAAGAGTTAGCGAGGCAGGTTCCACCCGCATGTACAACGTGCGGTACCGATAGCGATGCAATGTCATGAGATATATAACATTGTTGGCCTTGCACCCACTCTGTGCCTTGAACAAATGTAAAAGCAGACATACCTCCAGGACAAGTCTGGCGGACCGTACGCACACCCAAAATCCACCCAATAAGCAATTAGTGTACCGAAAGCGATGACGCCCCCCTCGATGCAGATGAGCAGACCTCGATTTTTTGTCTTGGAACATTCCGCTTGGTACGTGGGGATCGAACTTGTGTTTATTCCACTAAATTCGCCGTGACATGGTCAGTACAATTCAGCTTGATGCGTCCCAGAAGAAGCATGTCAAAAAACGGTATCGGGGCATGCGGCTTTGAACCTCGTGTGCACTTACTTTCCCACGCCCATGACGACTCGACCGACAATGAATTGGGCAGTCTGAGCATAGCCTTTTACCGTAGCCACCTGGATAACAACGCCGACAATCATAATAAAGGCGCCCCAGATCATCGCCCGACGGCGTCCGAGAATGTCGCCAAAGAGGAGTATCATGACAGCCCCAAAGAGACACCCAATTTCGTAGATGGCCGTAACAAATCCCTGCCATGTACGGTTGTCGTGTACTTCAGGGAAATATTCCATACTGCAAACAGAATACCGTGGTCAATACTCAATCATCACTCATTTGGGGGACTCGCCCGTTCTCCCGGTGCGCGCTCGTGGATATGGAAACGTACAAGGGATCCGCAGCGATAATACCAGACATAACGCCCTCTGGTTACCATTAGTATATGTGCATGATGCTTTGCGATTGCAGTTTGCCTTGATGGGGTGAGCGTACGGTCGTAGCCAAACAGCAAGAAACCTGTGGTCGCAACAAAAGACACAACCCAACTCAATTTCTTGCCCCTCAACCCAAGAAAAGTAGGGTACTTGTGGCTGTCCGCAGGGGACGTAACGTGAGCGTCCGAGGACATGGTGGATAGAGCTAGCCTGCGTCCTGGCGATTTAATCAAACGTGAGAACCTAGCACAACGCGGAAGAAAAGATGGGGTCGCACTCCACAGACTCGGAACAATGGGGCATCAACGTTGTTGCGGGGAATCTGGGCCTTTTATCTACGTGACCACCTGGTCATGTTTCCAGGCCCAGGACAGTTCTGGTGCATAAGGTGCTGTGCAAAGATTGGACCCATTCGACATGATTGTTCCCCACACTTGAGCACAGCGACGTCATGCGGAGAGAAGGCGGCCGGGGGCTCTCCATATGGGGAACCTGAGAGGTGCTCTTCATGGGGAGTGTGTAAGCTAAGCAGGTAGACAAATCCTGCTATGAGCCATCAAGAAGTCAGCAAGCGTTGTCGGCCTTCCTCATTCGTTTAGTCAAGCGTGGTGACAGACCCTGATTGCATGTGCGGAGTACGGGAATGGCGCTGCAGATCTTCAGATGCTAGATGGGAGGCTGAAGTAGCGCCCGCCAATTCTCAACGGTGTGCAACGCAGAACATGTTGAGATTGCATCTAGGTATCCCTCCCAGCCACTCAGCATGATTGACAGCGCAAAAAGGAGTATCGACGACTGGCCAAATCGTAGAGCATGCTTGATTTCTGTGTCGAGTGGCCATCTCGGACGCGGGCCAAGCCTATGGGTTTTTGTGAGAGGGGACCGATTATAAACGAACAAACTGCATTTCCCCAGCAACACTCGAACAAGACGATATCCTCGGCTTCCCTCCGCTGATTTATTCAAAGAGATGGCGGTCAGAAGGGATTGTACCATGTAACGTTTGGGGGCGGACAACAGTATGCCTCGGTAACTTTGACGTACGTATGTACAGGCCGGCATTGGATGTGACTCTGGACGAGATTGGCCCTCTTCTGAGTATAGCTCGGCATAACACGGCTGTACCAATCCAACTATGTTGCAACGCATCTTGTATACCCTGGTCATCCTGCGTAGAGCAATGTACCTCTGGTTCGATTCACCTTTGCTTAGTGGTCATCGACACTGCATTGGTGTCTGTTCATGGCTCAAGCAAAATAAAATCCGTGGACGCGTTTCGTAACAGGCATCATTCAACGAGAATTCCCCAGGGCTTTGTGTGCATGGTCCCATGTGAACATGTCGATAGTTGATGCGTCCAGGTCGAGACGGGGCTACATGTAATGCCAAGGTCGGAGCGGCAAAACAACAGCTCCGGCTTGTCGCGTCGTCGCGTTTCAATGGACCAGCACACTCTGGGCTGGCTGCTATCACAACTTCAATGAGCGGAAAGAGTAATGGCGATCCCGAAGAGGAAAAGAGAAGAGAATGAAAATCTTGAAACAGACGCGACTCCACGAAAATTGCGCGCACAAGCTCCTGATGAAGAGAGTGCAAACGAGCCCGAAATACAAACACCGTCCAGGAGAGAGCGAGGCCAAATCGCGCCAATAGCTGCAACACCCAAGTCAATTCTAAAGAAACCCGGCATCTTCAATGACGCCATCGTGTCCACTCCGAAATCCACTCGAAAGCTCGTCTTCGAAACGCCCTCAAAGTCGACAAATGGCACCCCGGCCATTGTTCGCAACGCAGACCGCAGCGCGCGTCGAAAAAGCAATCGGAGACTTCTGGAGCTTACAATCAATGGTGTAGGCAGTGATGAAGAGGATTTGGGTGAGGAGGACGCGTTGGCCGAACAAATCTTGAGTGATGAAGAGGAGCGGACGGGCATCAACGTAGCAATCCCGGAGGAACCCACGGTACCTGATACACCTTCAAAGAGGGGTCGAGGGCGACCAAAAGGTTCGGGGAAGAACCAAAAACTGCGCAAGCAGCGATCACCCACGCCGCCCCAGGAACTCCCGCCACACGAGGAATACTTCTGGCAAAACCGCCCAGGGGGCACAAAGACATCCAATAACACATTGTCCTCACAAAATTTGCTGAATCACGATGAGTACTTCCAGGCTATGCAGTCATATACCGAGCGGCATGAGCCCGAGATGGACTTGTTAGTGGAATTGCATAGCCGCGCGTACGACCAATGGCTGTTTGAGCTTGAAGAGGGTTTCAATCTTTGCCTGTATGGCTACGGCTCAAAACGACCAATCACGGATGCCTTCACTAAGCATATATACGAGCGATACTTGACTCTGTCGCCCTACAAAGGAACAAGGAAAACCCCAAAAATTATAGTGATAAACGGTTATGCTCCCAATACATCTTTGAAGGACATTTTGGCAATGATAGCATCCATTGTCATTCCCACGAACAAAAAGGTACCTAATCAGCCGTTGGCGTTGCTCAACAGTATCCTGAATCATCTCACTGAAACCCCCCCGCCGCTTCCAGTCCCGGTCGTCATAAACTCAATAGACTCACCTTATCTTCGCAAGTCACCTACGCCATCCATGCTTGCGACTTTGGCCGCACATTCCCATATCAAGTTGATCAGTACCGCCGACACCCCAAACTTTCCTCTGCTTTGGGATATCGGGCTCAGAACTCAATCCAAGTTTCTGTTTCACGATGCTACGACCTTTGCACCGTACGATGCTGAGATTGACACTGTTGAAACTGTCAATGAGTTGCTCGGCCGTAGCGGGAGAAGGATTGGTGGTAGAGATGGCATCGGTTTCGTTCTCCGGTCATTACCGGAAAATGCGCGCTCGTTGTTTCGAATCTTGGTCACGGAGCAGCTTGCGTTACTTTTCATGGACAACGCAAATGATTTTGATGATGCTCCAGCAACTCCTAAGAACAAGAAAGTGGCAGCTACAAAGAACGTTCCTGCAGACACCGTCCAAGGAGTCGAATACCGTGTGCTATATCACAAGGCGGTAGAAGAGTTTGTTTGTTCAAGTGAGGTCGGCTTCAGGACCCTGCTGAAGGAGTTTCACGATCATCAAATGATAGAAAGTAGAAAGGATGCTATGGGCACAGAACGGCTGTGGGTGCCTTTTAGGCAGGAAGAATTGGAAAGTCTGGCTGAAGACTTGTCCAGCGATATGATGTAGTTCTAGATGCACAATATCGCATTCGTGGTTGAACGCTTCTACAGAGTTCGAGGTGTTCCTCACATTCCCTCCCCAACCCCTCGGGGTGAACATTCCATAGCACTTAGCCACATGGAATGCAACAGCTATTATGTTACTGCATGAATATCCGCGTAGAGCATTGTCGTCCATTGCAGATGATATATTAAACAGCTGCGAAATCATCTTCGATATTGTGGCCAAGCTTATGTTGTTATATTCATCATTATGCGCCTTCTGACCATTGTGTACCAAATATTGCTCCTGGCAATGCATGGGGCCTCGGCGGTCGCCCAGAATGAAGCGAATCAACTCACTTCTATCCCTCATGTTACTTCGTCCGCCCCGCTGGTCTGCGCCAGCGGTGATGGTCGATCGTGAGTACATATACCCATGACTGCCAGCAGCGAATATGTAGACGTATCAGAAATTAACCGCTTTTTCAGCAAATTCGAGTCGTGCTCCTCATCCATCTCCACGGAGATTGATAAATGCAAAGACAGTGATCTAGACTGTGCTTGTAAGTTAGCCAGCTCAGGATTCAAGTAAGGACATTATGCCTTTCCAATTAACCCCCATCCCCCCTCACATCCTTGCAATCGTTCTCTACAGCTAACATCTGCCCCCTTCCCTTGAGATGCCTGATCTCCAATTGCCCGGCCCACACATCGGCAATATGCTCCAACTCCCAAGCCCTACACGAGCTTTGTGCCTTTCTAGGACCGACCGTCCTTCCTAGCCTCAGCGATATAACATGCACCTCACAAACTCCTCTCCTCCCTTCCTACTTGGCCTCCCTGCTTCCCTCCGATATCCTCTCCCTTGTGCCAAGTGATATCCGCAACTTCCTTCCTTCAGATATCAACCCGAAAATTCCGGATGATGTGCCGTTTTGGGGCGCGGGGCCTAAAGAGACCGGCACAATCACGACAGCGCCGGCGAGGGACAGTGGAGTGAACTCACAGGGTGAGGTACCGTCTGCGCAGACGGGGGCGGGTTGGAAGGCTGGGAGTGGCGAGGATGGATGGGTGGAGATGTTCATTGCCGTCGGTTGTTTTGTCAGTGTTGTCGTTGGGGGGCTTGCTGCTTGGCTATGATGTGCTTGGTTTGTATTGTGGAGTCAGGTTAGTTGGTAGGATACGAGGGTTTTCCATGATCGGACGCGATTGAGGCTCATGAGAGATAATGTCAATGCTCATGGTCTTTCCTTTCCTTAATGTCAGTGACTATACGTGGTGGGAGGCATCGTCCACTGTATTTTCTTCCGTATCTGAAAGCTGAGGCTCTTCACCTTTCGCTTCTGCAGGTCCTTTATTACCTGCTAGCTCAATGTCATGATACTCCGTGAGGGATTCGGTAGGTCCTTCCGCTACAACAACTGGATGGCTATCTAGTTCCGAATTAGTCTCAACCAGTCCTTCCAGGTCAGGAGGGACGGGAGCTACTCGTCCGCCAAGCTCAGCTTTGTATCTGTTTTGCATACGGCCTTCCGGAATCAACTAGGGCTTTCAGACTTCCATCTATCCGTGTAAGTAAAACAGCCCCGCAATCCCGCACATTTGATGACAAGAATTATTATTTTTTTGGTTGTCGCCTGTTTCTTGATTCATTCATCGCTTTAAACCCATCGCTGTTTGTAGGATCACCCAAACTCCAACTTAGAATTTATCTACTCACGAAGAAGGTAAGCACACATGCATATTATAGCAAGTTGCCCTGTTTTGGATGTGTTATCACCCGGCTTCTAGTTACGCAGGGACCATGGAGATGCAAGGTAAAACAATTATTTCGGATTTCTTCGCTGCTACTACTCTCCGCAGCATGGTGGGTGGGAACAATGGTGATCTCCATGAGCGACCTCTCAATGCTCCTTCGTCTCTTCACTATCCCTCCCATTTCTTTTGACAACTTGCAACCCTACAAGTCGCATCTTCAAGCGCTCTAGTAATTCAGCTTCTTGGCTATTCAGCGCCAGACCAGTCGGTAGCGAGACGCCTTGGGAAGAAATAAAAATCCCGTTATTTGCCTTTCCCCCCTTTCCCGTCTCCAAATTAACATCACCGTCTTTACTTTCCACATCCTCCTCGTCGACCTCACTCTCACTCTCCTTTTCACCTCTAAACTCAAAACCTCCCCGAGCATCAGGCGCTACTTGTTCGTTCCGCCTCCTCGTACGTCTCACATCCAACGGCGTCCACCAATACACTGGAAACTGCCTGTGGATATTATTGATCAGCAGGCCGATTCCGAGCATGAGCGTAGTCCCTAGCATAACAAGTCCAACAAAGTACCAGCCCATGGCCGTAACTTCGGGGCTGGTCGCTGCGATGACAGCTGATGCGCCGCCGGGCGGGTGGACGGTACCAGTGAGGAGCATGAGGGCGGAGGCAGCGCCACAAGATACTGCTCCTGCAATCCAGCGGATGGAAGTGAAGTCGGAGTGGTATAGGAAGAGTTTTGTTATGCCTACGCCGACGAGAGCAGAGAGAGCGTGGCCCAAAAGAGCGTTGCGTGGCTGGCCTAAGGGCGAGCGAATCACGTTGTATTCGAGGATGGCGGATGCGCCCTGGTACAAGCATATCAGTCGACTGGCTCTACCGGAGACGGGGATGCGTGATCACGCCATGACACGGATAATGCTAGGGAATTTGAATCGACTTACAAAGCTCGCGATCAGAGCTGGTGGGTGGTGGGCCTGTATCATCTGGACGTTGTTGAATACAGCTGCGACTATGGCCAGCCCACAAAATGCGCCCACAAAGGACCAAAACGCGCCCAATACGTTGCCAACGTCAGGACCCTGCTCCTTTCTATACCCCAAAAACCTCGATAGGGGCGTGGGCAGTTTGTGCAGCGGCGATGGAGGGATGATGGTGTTGATGTATTGGTCGATGTCAAAGTTCCACTCGTCTGCTTTGAAAGGCAGCATGATTAAAGTATGGCTTCCAAGCTCTTGGTGCAAAAGGCCATGCGGATTGATGACCTGGGTGTTGGCTGTGCGGCCATGGAGACGGGTAGACGGATGGTCGAGGAAGGGTTTATTTGACGGATTGCAAGACGGATCACGGTACCTATCTATGCAGACGCAAAAACCACAAAGGTATCAGAGGGCGTCTGCTGGTTGAGGCTGCGGATCATGACGATGGCGTGCGGTTAGTCTTGGGCCAAAGGGTCAAGTGGGCGTACTGTACTGCAGCCAATTCGAGCATTCTTTGTACGTAACGAGGACCAAAGTCACGTAACAGAAACGTTGAACGTCGTCCATCTCCTCGGGTTTCCGCGGGGAAGCCGCTCTGTGTAGGTATTCCATCCTGGATGGCATTGTCGACCTTCGGACATGGCATGGCATTGGCAAGGCTCCGGGGAACATGAGTGTGAAATGGTCCACGGTCATCCTGTCCTGAGCTCTTGGCACGCTCGTTCTTCGACAAGACCCACGGCGGCATCTTGCAGCAGGAAGACCGTCATTCTCGCCGTGTCGTGGCCATGCCCCTGTCGTGAGCATGTGCATTCATGGTTTGCTCCAGGCGTTGATGGTTGCACCGTTGGAATATGCATGGAGCTTATGGGGCCGGTGGAAATCCATCCATCATGGCGCCTCCCCCCGCATCATCATGATGCTTGGCAACTTCCCTACATTCGGACGTCTTGGACAAAACTCGTCACTAAGCCATTTGTTGCCTGTCCGTGTCCAAATGTCGTGGACAAGCAGACTTGGTCAGCTGTTGGCATAAACGTCATTGCCTTTTTCGTACTTGATACCGCCTATCTCTGCTATAGTACATCATGTCGTGATCAGCGTAATGGCCGGATAGCACCAAGCCGTCTATCCCACTGGCCTTGGAACCCGTCCAGTGTCATGTCTGAACAATCTCCACGAGTGGGCCTATTGATACATATCGTGCTATTACATATATTGTCCTTGGTTGTGCGCATAGTCCGATACCATTCCACCGACACCTTGCAATTTCCACCCCCTCAAGTACCGCGGAAAAGGAACTGCAAGTCTTCTGGACTGAGGCGGTCCATCGCCACCTTGTCATTGTTCACCGTGCCCGCAATCATGGCTGCTTTCTTCTCCTGTAGTGCCACCATTCGCGATTCCACGCTGTCTTCGATGCACAGCCGCGTGATGACACAGGGGCGCTTCTGTCCAATTCGATGGCATCGGTCCGCAGACTGCCACTCAGCCGCTGGGTTCCACCATCTGTGCCATGTCAGCAAATCAATCCCATCTTCATCCAGGGCAACAACTTACGGATCCACAATGAAGACCCGCGAGGCTTCCGTCAGGTTCAGAGCGACACCGCCGGCCTTGAGCGATACAAGAAAAACCTCAACATCAGAGTTTGTCATGAAATGCTCAATGCTTTTCTGTCGCTGAGCAGGTGTCATGGACCCGTCCAGCATCACTGTGTTGAAACCAGCGCGTCGCAAACGCCATTCGATCAGTTGCAACATGGACGTAAACTGGCTGAAAACAATCGACTTCAGCGTCTGCTTCTTGCTGCGCAACTTGTAGAGATCATATACGAGCATCTCAATCTTTGTAGAAGAAGTCCAGTTCTCCATCTTGATGCGGTTGATGATCGATGTCTTCTTCACACTCTCTTCATCTTGCTCGAGCTCCGGCTGCTCAAAGTCAATGGACAATGCTATGTGACAACGCGGACAGTCTGCATCAGTGCCAGAGGCTTCGCAAGTCTCCACAAAGTCCTTGACGCAAGCGCGACAGAATTCGTGATGACACCGTGAGCGGATGGCATCTTCTGCCGGCTCGTCGCAGATATTGCAAACGTAGACGTTTTGGCTACCCTCGGCGGCGTTCTTCTTCAGCAGCAAATCTGGGTGGTTTGCCACTTGACGCATCTGCATAATTAAACCAAAAATGTTGGCATAGTTGTTGAGCATGACACCTTGTGCAACGTAGGTATCGAATTTTCGGGCAGAATTAGACATGATCGAGGACGAAAAATCGCGCTCAATTTCGCTGAAGAATTCGTTGTGGATAACGATATCCTTCATAGGCAACTCCATTGAATTTGTATGATCTCGCTTCATACGACGCAACATGATCCGGGCGGTGATCATGTGCAACTTCGTAAGAGCATCCTCACGTAGTTCCGGATCGTCGCCTGTTATCGGGTTGAGAAGTTCTTGGTTGAAAACAGAGATATGCTCCGAGGCTCCATGGTTGCATGCTGTGCACATGTGGTCATCATCGACAGACCAGTGGAGTTGCTCACAATCGCAGCTCCGGCAGAAATAGTCTGCAAACGGTCGAACTTCTAGGAACCGTAAGAGCGAGAAGAACTCGCCAATGCGATTTTGCACGGGAGTTCCTGACAAGCACCACTTATAGGTGCCTTTCAACGCGAAACAAGCTTTTGCAACGCCAGTAGTTCGTGACTTGATGCTGTGAGCTTCATCAAGAATCAGGCGGTGATAGTGTATAGCATGCAGCGGCGATGCTTCCTTGATGATATCTTCGCCACGAGTCCAGCCTTTGGTTTCCTTTCGATGCAGAGACTCCAAGCTGTTATACGACACCATGATCACATCGAATTTTTTCAAGTCCTTGACGGTCATCTTTTTGCACTTTGCGTTGGTGCCGTGGTAGACGAGCACTTTCAACTTGCCATCCGTGTACTCACTGATTTCGTTGGACCATTGCAGCAATGCGACAGGAGGGACTAGAACGAGAGTGGGACTCTTTGCTGGGAAGTCTGACATTATCAGAGACACAGCTTGAATGGTCTTGCCCATGCCCATTTCGTCTCCTAGAAGACCCCCTTTGTATTGCGTCTTTTCTTGTCTGATCATCCATGACACACCTTCGAGTTGGAAAGGTTTCAGTCGCCGATTAATAGTGGTGGGTTGCGCAATTTGCTCGACACAAAGTACTGGAACCTCTGACAAAGTTTTCCACATGGTAGTGAGCTTAGGATGTGACTGCTCTGCACGTTCGCGATTCATGGCGCGTTTGCGTTCCCATTTATCGTGTATGTGAGCAAATCTGGCCCGGCGAGCAGCATTCTCTGCTTTTTCCGCGCGGGTTTTCTTTTTGGGTTTCCCACGTGAAGCCTTGGGTTGAGGACGTTTGATGGGAAGAACAACAGACTCGTCTTCGGAGCTACTGCTTTCGATCAGCTCGAGCGAACTGCTGTCCAGCGATAAATCGGTTGCGGGATCGGATAGATCATCAGTGAGATCATCGTCTGAGCCAATGGACACATGTGTCTTCATTGCACTGGAACGCAAAGACGGTCCTCCGGTGGTTCCTACTCTAGCTTTTCCTTTGCCCTTGTAGGTAGGGATACCCACCGATGAGGAATCAGTGTCGTTCGCGATTGCATTCTGGTCTAGGGCCACTTCCTTTCCTTTGCCTTTGCCAACAAAAGTTTGCGTCTGTTTCTTTTGTGGGGGACTGGTATCGTGAGCATTATCATGAGCCCCAGCATCGGGTGTAACTTTTTGGCGTTTATGAGTGCGCATGCCCTCTTCGAGTTGGATCTGCATTGCAAGATCCTCAACTAAATCATCCTCATCAGCCTCCTCATCAGTGTCATTAACCACCATAAGAGGACGTTTGCGCGAAGATGAGCTGCTTAGGCTTGCGTTCACAGCCTGATTGAGACCACTTTTGCGCGTAGATTTGCGACCTCGGGCTATGATCACGGGTGTGGCGGAATGACTTGTGTCTGGGGTTTCATAGTCCGATTCGACTGTTGATGGGGACCGGGTTGAGGTGTCGTTGCTTTTGTTGGCCATCTTCGAAGGAATTGCCACTTCCTTCAACACCCGCCTGATGGGCAACGACGTTCGTTTGGGTGGGTCCGGATCGACAGATTCGTCCTCATCTTCGGAGGAATTGGGTACGAAGCGAAGAGAAGCTCGAGTGCGTTTAGCGGTCGAGCGGGAATTGCTGCGGGTATTCGGTGCGTCCATGACATCTATGGAACATATTAGCAGCCCATTTAAGTTGCAAGTAACGGCATCATTGCTCACCATTGTTCGCTCCAACAAGCGAAGCAGTGTCTTCGACGACCGACTTTCGGCTGGAGCGTCGTGGTGGCATTGCGAGGCTGTGAGATGGGCGTCCAGGTGGGGGTATAAGATGAGTAGAATCGATCTAACAGTGAACGTGAAACAGGGCTGTAGGCTGCCTGTATTATTATTAGCTAAACACCACCAGGACTATCAACAATTGAAGCGAGAGTATGCGATAAAGGCCACTCAACAACGTACAAAGTTGAAGGGTGAAAGTGGGATGCAGGTGGTGAACCAAGGAATGGAGGGCTCCTGATCTATCCGCCACCGACTGGCTCGCGTTGAAAGTTTCAACCCGCGTGACGGTGGCAAATGTTGGTGGACATGAAAAATAAAGAATTCGACGGGCCCAAGATCAGCTTGGTGGAAACTAAGTAGCTAGGTAGGCAGCGACAATGGAGGACAAAGTCACTAACGTCCGTTGTTTGCCACCCAGTCTACGGTGATGATGCGCGTCGCGTCTACACGCAATCACGTGACTTTATTAGTCATGCATCTGCACATGTGCGCATCAATCCGTTCATGTCCTACATGTAAGTACCTAGGTACAGACCTTTTAACCTGTGCTCGTCTGATCCGGACTATTGACCGAAATGTACATGTGCTCACCGTGCACATGCAGATCTTCACAGGTCAAAATGCGTGCGATGCACTGGACCACCTAGTAATTGTTCCAAAACAGAAACCAACTCGTTTGAGTGATTGACAACATCCAATACAATATCTGCCAGATTATCCTAGAATTCATAGTTGGCCAGTCTTCCAAGGTCGACGACTTCAATGTGGAGAACAACAGTCCAGGCCCTCTCATAAGCCACTCATCCTGCATTTTCAAGCTACTTACCTAGGTATGCATAAGATCTTAGTAGACATGGAAAATGACAATAGCACTATCCTACCATGACATACAAATGTGTTTCGGCCGTCTATGTAGTTTCCACATCAACTCGCCTGGCGAGCTCGTCCGTTGCCTTCCTCTGGGAGCTAGATTTTGATTTTGAATTTTGGTTGAGGAACTTAAAGCAAGGTTGTCGGTACATTCGTAGCGCTCAGGGAAATTACAAGGGCTGCTTTCTTCATGGCTGTATCCGCGTAACCACCAACTAGGCGGCCAATCCATCCTTGGGGAGTGACTGGGGAAAGCTCGGATCACAGTGTTGTGATTATTTTGTACATTGCTTGCCTTGGTAAAACTAGCGTTGGGTCCATACTCGGGTCTCCGTATACTCGGGTTCCGGATTCACTTATACTGCCATTCCCGGTAATGCCCTGGCCGATCTAGTGGTGTTTAGAACGCGCAATCACGCTTTTTTTTTTACGAGCAGAATCGGTCACTGCAACAAAATTGCATGCTTCTGCTTTATTTCGTGAGCGAAGAGTTCCAATGATTTAGAAATTACCATGTAAAATTGCTGGGATGCCGAAGTCTTCGGGTGGACGTAAGCTCAGTTAAAGTACAATTGGGCCAAAATGACATCAACGACAACAGACTTGTCATCGTCTAAAATCACCAGATTCTGCAAAGCGCTTTTAAGAGCCTGTTGTTCTAATAATAGGGGGGGATGGGGGTAGAGTTTGGGTTGCACGCCCTACCCAGTCCTTCGCCTGTCTAGTGGCTCAATCCGTAGTCAGTGAGATGGTGATAAGAACCAGGCTGATATCATCCAGCCACCGCCCCTAAACTCGTATTCTATCCTTCTGCCTACTAAAAATTTTCCTGTCGTCCATCTGGGAAGGAGGGTGAATTTTCAAGATACCAAAACTGTACATACCATGAATGCATGTGCACCTGACTGGTGTTGGTGCTCTATATCGGATTATGCCTATTGAAAAGCACATGGTGCATAAAGCACCAAGTGTTGTTATCTCATCGTGAGTTTCTTCCCCGAAAAGCATCATAGAGCTCCAAACATAGCGCGGAGTCAGACCACGATGTCCAGGGTCTGTCTCATACCCTGTTGGTGGAATGTGTTCCAACCATCCATGAAAGGTAGCATACGATTTCCGAGCAAGGCTGTGCCGCATGTCTTTCAGTCAGTCCCAAATACCATTTACCCATAGGTCCACTCCCGTTAAGCCTATCATTCCCTGGAAAACGTTTCCTCGCATTCTTCTCTGATTTCTTTTCGCTGCCTGACTTCATACTCTCTTTTCTCATCTAACTCTTATGATATCTCAATACAACAACTAGCGTCGTTCGTTTCCTCCAAACTTTGACGGTTACGTTTTTTTTTTTTTTTTTTTTTTTTTTTTTTTGCTTTTGCCTCGAAATGGCGGCCATTGAACACAATGCTCAGAGTGTTCAAGGGCATCTTCCCGCAATGCTGAAGTCCCGGCGCATGCGCACGGTATTTCTCATGATGTTCTTATTCTGTGTCGTCATGTATACACTGTCGTTACTCGCGATTGATATTCACGACTACTCTTCGCCACAGCATGTCTACGAGAAACTGAAGAACGGTACGTTCTATCACAGTGGTGACAACTACCAAGAGCATCATGGGATCGACCACATCACGTTGCCAAAGCCTGTGTCGAGTGCGTCACCAGATGATTATCTGCGCACGCACAACGGAAAGGTTAAACTGCCTGGAATGTTGCAGAGTGAATCTTCACAACAGCAAACACCTGTCTACCTTCAAACAGAGGCAGTAGGTGCGACCTCGGATCAGATGAAACCTACTTCCGCACCAGTCAGTAGGACAACGCAACTATCGGACCCATCATCCATCACCTCGTCTGCCAATCTTGACAGCACATCAACAGTGCCGAATCCACTGCCTACATATACTGATCATGTCAATAACGATACCGAAATCGACTGGTCGTCCTTCGCTTATGTACAATACGTTACAAATCCAACCTACCTCTGCAACTCCCTGATGATTCTCGAGTCGTTATATCGCTTGGGCACCCAAGCCGACCTCGTCATGCTTTATCCCAGACAGTGGAAAGTGCCTGCCTTGCGAGAAGACGCCGAAACTCCGGAAAGTTCTCAGCTCGCGAAAGCCAGGGATGAGTACGGTGCGAAACTTGTTCCCATCGAGGTGCAAAGCTATGATAGGGGGGATATAACTTGGACAGACAGTTTTACCAAGCTTCTGTTGTTCAACCAGACGCAATACAAGAGGGTCATTCATCTAGACTCGGATGGAACAGTGAAAAAGGTGAGCTTATTGCCTATCGTCGAACCATCATGGGTAGAATATACTGACTGGTTGTCATCAGCCTATGGACGAACTGTTTCACCTGCCTTCCGCCGCATGCGCGATGCCGCGCGGCTACTGGCTTGACCCCATCCAACTTGCCAGTATCATCATCGTCGCCGAACCATCTGCTGAAGAGTTTGCCCGCATTCAAGATTACATCAATACGCATGAAGATTCTGGTTTTGACATGGACATTATGGATTCCATCTACCACGACTCCGCCTTGATCTTTCCACATCGCAATTACCTTCTACTCACTGGCGAATTTCGTGGCGACCAGCATGCGAAGTATCTAGGCAACGAGTATGAGGAGTGGAATGCGACGAAGGCGGTTGAGGAGACCCGATATATCCATTGGAGTGAATGGCCACTACCGAAACCGTGGATTAGGCCGCACGAAGTGGACTTGAAGAATAAACAGCCCAAGTGTCATGATACGGATAAGGAGGGTGAAGACTGTCGAAATAGGGATGCATATCTCGCGTTGAGAGAGGATTTCACGCGACGAAGGAAGGTAAGTTACTTCAAGACTAATGGCAAGCCTGGTCGTCCTTGCTTGGAACTCTATCTGGATAAGCTCCGACACTGTTGTATGTTACGTGTAAGGAATTTCATGGCTAATAACTGAAGCAGGAAGTTTGCGGGCGAGAATTTGATCATGAAGATAGAGCCAAACGCTCCATGGGGACAAAACGCTGAAAGGAACGTTTTTGAAATTGGAATGCCAGAGCAACGACACCGACTTGCTCGTATCAATGGATGCCCACTCTAAAACAAGACAGCAAGATTGAGAGAGATGGAATTATTAGCTTTGCCAAAAAAGCACGAAGCAGTTTCCGAGAATTCCGGTCCGCTGGCAGGCTCAATCCATTCGCGGAAATCAAAGCACAGTACATGTACCCAGGTATGATTCCGGGTCACGACGGCCCATTCAGGTAAGATGTACGTAGGGTAGATGGTGGCTCAAAGTAAGCTACGAGCTGAGATTTTGTCGGTGGAACTTTCAATCATGTCCTCTCACATCAGCTTATCATAAGCTGTGAGATTGCATTCAGAGAAGGCCGGCTGCCTATATTGGGTAAAAATGTACGTGAATGAGTTGGTGTATTGTGACTACACTCTGCTTGTATCGGATATCGCATGTCGGATATCGCATGACGAATCGATCTATCTCAAGTTGCGTACATGTGTAAACCTACATATAAATATGTGCTCACTGGTGTAGACACAGCACGTGCTGTCTAGCGAGCCGTGCGGCGGCCGGCGAGTGACGATGTGTGGACGGTCGTCACCCCGCGAAAGCTTGATGCAATACTACCACAATACACATGCTATCTTCACCACTTCACGCTTTCGCTACACCCTTGACACTCAAAACCCCTCAACAACACCCAGCTGACGAGCTGGAAACCGCAATCTGCCCACAAAGACGCCACTGAACCCTGCACAGTAGCAAGTCGAACGAACCCACTGTTCGTCCGCCATGGCGGAGCTCACTACTACGAAGCTCAATGCTGAGTCGCACCTCATCCTGGTATGTATACTCCATACGATTCACCTAACTACATGTGGACACAGAGAAGAGCTAACAGCACCATCCTCAGGATCAACCACTCCTCCGCATGCCTTACGAGCTCTCTCGGCGCAACCAAAAAACAGCCCAACGCTACATCGAGAACAGCACAAAAGACGTCCTCTCGAACCTTACGGCCGCGGTCAAAGCCTCCACCAAGTCCGCTTCGCCCGATGCCACACTGGCCTCACTCGACTCCATCATCACAAAAATGCAAGGGCTCAAGCGCAAGATGGAGAACCTGCACGAGGAGGAGATGCGGATCCACAAAAGTAATCGCGCGCGACTGGAACACTTACAGGATCTCTACGAGGTGCAGAGCTTGGTAGATGTTAAGTACGACGAGTGGAGCCGGGTGCGGCTGTCGCGGCTACTCGTCGACTATCTCTTACGGGAAGGATATTCGGAGAGCGCGGCGCATTTGGCGGCCAGCCAGGAAATACAAGATCTGGTAGACGTGGATGCCTTCGTGGCATGTCATAAGATCGAAAGAAGCCTCCGGGAAGAGAAGAGTACCACACTTGCGCTTAACTGGTGCAAGGAGAATGCAAAGGAATTGAAGAAGCACGGCAACCATCTCGAGTTTGACCTCAGGTTACAGCAGTACATCGAGCTAGTGCGGCAGGGTCACGAAAAGGGTATCGACGGCGACATCGATATGTACGGCGACGGCGTGGACGGGATCAGCTTAGGGTCCTCGCGGGCGGGCGGCGGAGAGCAAAAATTGATGGAAGCCAGAATACACGCCAAAAGGTATCTCAGCGGCAGCGAAGACTTTAAGCTACTGGGTCGAGCAGCCGGGTTACTTGCGTACAAGCCATGGGATCAAGTCGAACCCTATGCCGTAAGTTCTCCTCTTCTGGACAAAAATGCCTAGGGGTGAAAGCATCTGACTTCTGAGCCAGTCCCTCTACTCCCCAACCCGCTGGACGTCCCTAGCCACCCTCTTTCTAAAGACACACCACACGCTCTATTCTCTCCCACCCCGCCCACTTCTGCACATTGCCCTCTCTGCTGGCCTCTCCGCCCTCAAAACCCCTTCCTGCCACTCTGCCTATGCCGCTTCATCCGGAAACCTAGCACTCTCCTCCACCACGTCTGTCTGCCCTATCTGCAGCACTGAACTCAACGATCTTGCCCGCAACGTTCCCTACGCACTCCATACAAAGAGCATTGTCGAGGCTGACCCTGTTGTGCTGCCGAATGGTAGGGTGTATGGGAAGGAGCGCTTGAAGGGATTTAATGAGGGATTAGGAACTGAGAAAGGGTGGGTGAGGGATCCGGTCGAAGGGCTTGGTGGGGAGAGGTGGAGGGAGAGTCTGGTGAGGAAAGTTTTCATCATGTGAATGTAGGGACGAGTCTGGGTTTAGAATGTGGTTTTCCCTTCTCAGTTCTGAGAATGTCTTTCTTTCTTTCTTTTGCATAGCGGCTGGCGTTACTTTGTGTGTCTTGTGATCACCAAGAGAATACAAGGAGTTTATTGTGCCATATAACATGCCATACTCGAGTTTCTTTTTGCTCTCCCCTGGCATGGTGGACTTATGATCTTTTATGGATTGCTCGGATTGCAAGATATTCAAACCGTCTCTTCATTCTAGTGTACATACACTCTGTGTCGTTCTTTCGATACGTATATCCTGGAGATCTTCTGAAACACGTCGTTCTCGCCTTCTGTCACGCTTGTGAGACAGCAACTTGTGGCATGCAAACTGACACTCCAGAAGATTTGAGGGGTGTTCTCTTGTAGGTCTACTTCCCTTTTGTCTTTCTGTGTGTAGCGTGTGCGAGACAGTTGACGCTCAGCTATGTTTCCGGGCAGAGGAGCAGGGCATGCCAGTTTGCGGTTACAGGCGAGTCGAATACTCCTCCGGGAGCTGTGCGAGTTGACCTTGTATTGTAGCGAGATAGGTGACTCCCAATATTATTTGACAGCCCAATCTGCTGTCTTGATGCTGAGCAACGGTGGTGTTGGGAATCAATGAAAAATAAAACCCGCTTCAACCATCGTCGCTGTCCTCACTCTCACTCTTCTCCCCCAAAGCTCCATCGCCCTCTCTCTTCCTCTTCTTCACCTTCTTTTCTTCCTTCTCGCCACTCCCTTCCTCCTTCGCCTTCTCGAACACGAACATCCTCGCTTCTCTCTCTTCCCCCTTCCACCCTCCACCACCTTCCACAACGCCCAGGGTTCTCACGTGTTTGTACCCGGGATAATCCTTCCAATCGAACTTATAACTCGTCTTGCACACAAGCCCGACGTGGCGGGCGAGATTGCGAATGCACCATCTATCATATTGCTCGCCCTCGAAGAGCGAGACCAAAATCTTGCCACCCGGTTTCAGGAAGGCGGCGTTGCTGTGTTTGGGGGATTTGGGGGGTTTGTGTGTGAGGCAGGAGGTGAAGAAGGACACGATTAGGGATTGGTTTGCACGGGCTTGACGGTTCACATCGGTGGAGAGACCGCCGGTGTGTGGAAACATGAAGGCGATTGTGTCCCATGTGCCTTTTCCTACTGACCCGTCCGCGTTCGGTGCTTCATCGACATCATCGATGTTCTCGGATGAGGCGGGCTGCACAGTCTTGTAGGTTGCAATTTTGGTGGCGTCAATGCTGTGGTGGAGCGGTACGGGAGGGACTAAGGCGGAGAGCTCGTCCTGAATGGACGAGAAGCGTGGATATTTGGAGGTAACTTCTTCCAGGGAGTCGTAGCTTGTAGCAGTTACATTGGCGCATCCGTGCTCGATTACTAGGCTGCGCGTGAAGCTGAAGTCGCCTTCACCGACGAGGAGGATTTTGTCGTAGACGCCGAAGGGAATGGGGTGTTTTTGAGAGGCCTGAGAACTTCTGACGCTTGGTTGCAGATCGAGCTTGGAGGAAGAAGGTGACTTGTTGGTTATGGCGGTGTCGAGTTTCTGTTTTTTTGCTGGCGGGTTACGCGCGTTGGAGGTGGTGATGTTTCCGGGTGACGCAGCATTTTTGCGGTGGGAGACAGCAAGTTTACGAGCAGATTCGCGTTTGAGCTCTCGGTGACGACGCTTTGTCTTTGTTTTCGACATCTTGTTTGGAGATGCTAAGAATGTTAGAGGACTCTCGGAGGTGGCTGCGGAGAGATCTCGAGTCTCTGGACTCGATATTATTTTGAGCTTGGACCACTTCACAAGATTCGTTTTCAACATGACTAGAGCAGACGCTTCCAGAAAACCGTGCTGTTTCTATTGATGCAGATGGGTAACATTTCTCTAAAGAACTAAATGTACAATGGATGGGAGTAGATACAGACACCATCCCCTTCACGCAACAGCTATCAGTTTCCCCATTCCGATCGCTTCGAAAATATGCCCACGCTCTAAACACATTAACAAACCAAAAGGAAATCACACCCCTTCAATCATGATCTAGCGATTTAAACCAAATCGCGCTTCACAAACTCATCATACAGAGTTTTTCCGAGAGACGCAGGTGAGCGCTCAACGATAACACCAGCGGCCTCAAGAGCGGTGATCTTAGAGTTGGCGTCACCCTTTCCGCCACTGACAATGGCACCAGCATGGCCCATTCGCCTGCCTGGGGGCGCAGAAATGCCGGCGATGAAGCTGACAACGGGCTTGTTGGCAGTGTTGTACTCCTTGAGGAAGTCGGCCGCATCCTCCTCTGCGGATCCACCGATTTCACCAATCATGATGATACCGTCCGTCTCTCCGTCCTCGAGGAAGACTTTGAGGCAGTCAATGAAGTTGGTACCGGAGAAGGGGTCACCTCCAATACCGACAACGAGAGACTGTCCAAGACCAGTCTGTGTAGTCTGGTTTACGGCTTCGTAGGTGAGGGTTCCGGAACGAGAGACGATGCCGACGCGACCACGCTTGTGGATAAATCCAGGCATGATACCAATTTTGCATTGACCCTAAAATTCATATGTTAAAGGGGTATGAGGAGAAGTTGGGGGAAAGAGTGCTACTTACAGGAGCGATGATACCGGGGCAGTTGGGGCCGACCATGCGGGTCTTGCCCTGAGTCTTAAGCATGTCGGTGATGCGAACCATATCTGCACCGATTAGTATACTGCCCTTTCCTTCAATACAGGAGAGTCCACATACCATGCTGAGGGATGCCTTCGGTGATCCTGCGTGTACGGTTAACTTGTGTTCTAGCCGGAATCTTGCCGTTCACCTACGTTACGATCAAAGGAACCTCAGCTTTGATAGCCTCCTCGATACTCGCGGCAGCGACGGGCGGGCTGCTCAACAGTCAATATTGAAATGCGTGAATGTATCGTGGGCAGATATCTCACGGGACGAAAATAGCAGAAGCGGTAGCGCCAGTCTGCTTGACAGCGTCTTCTACGCTGGCAAAGACAGGTTTGCCAAGATGTTCCGAGCCTGCTTTTTTGGGGTTCGTTCCACCAACAACGTTTGTGCCTATTTGCCCAAGTCAATCGCCGCCGTAGACATGCTGTTAGGATGAAGGTTCGAGGCGGCGCATACCATATTCGATTGCCTGTCGGGCGTGGAAGCTTTGATGTTGTCAGGTCCATCCCTTGTTCCAGCAGATGTGGAATGATACTCACGTTCCCTGCTTGCCAGTAAAGCCCTGGAAAAGGACCTTTGTGTCGCCGTTGATGCGGAGGTTCTTAATCGTGTTCGCATACGGAGAAGAGCTTGTCGCATACTGCCTCGACGCAGATTTGGAGAGCGCAGAGCTCAGGGGTCGTCGGATAGCCTGCATCGCGACTGTAATTGTGCCACGAGAACAAGCTGAAGGAAAAGAGATCGGGATGGGTATACGGGGGATGGGGTGAATCTATGGTCAAGCGTTGATGGGAGAGGTGCTGGCAGCTATGCCGGTCGCTCTTCGGAACGGGTCTCCTTGGCTGACAATCTAAAACTTTTGTTCAAGCCCTGAGCCGACTAGGTCTGTTCACCCGGATTGTCCCAAACACTGACGATTTGAAGGATTAATCCCTCATCAGTGCATTCCGACTCATTGATTCCTCTCGATATCACTTCTTGCACCACAACATCTAGAGTCACGTACGATGTCTGTCGACATTCCACTAGACACTTGAGTGCCTGGGCAAAAACCACGTGATTAGACTATTTACATGCACATGTGCGCCCCAGTTTTCCAAGCATGTAGCTACATATGAATGTATTCGAATGACCACATCTCACAGGCCCCATATCGAACAGCATTGCAAACCCATGTTGGCGTGCTTCTATAATCGAATTCGTTTTGTCATGACATAAAGTGCTGTCTAAAATAAACTCCTCTAAAGACCCAATGCAGCCATGATACGAACACGCACAATCCAGATGTCGAGTCTGCTCACGCTCTCGAGCGGGCAGGACACTGAAGCTGGTCGCGAAGGGGCTGCTAGCCTCCGGCATATGCGCGCAATTACCTGCATCCAAACAGCGCTTTTTGGTCCCTATCAGGACCCTCCCCCTGGAGCATGCATGCAATTTACGGACTCTGGTTGACTCTCCCTCTAGATAGCGCCAGTGGAGTGCATCTTCTTCTGCAGATGCTTCTTGTAATCACCAATAGAGCCATCCCACCTGCGGACAGTCTTGTGTTCGCACACCATGATGTCCTTTGCAATCTTGTCAAGCAACCTGATCATCGTTAGTGAGGTTATTCAATTTGAGTTTTGCGTAGGATTGAACTGACCTGAAGTCGTGAGAAACAACAACAACACCACCGCTGAAGGCGTTGATAGCATCCGCCAAACTGTCAATGGTAGGAATGTCCAGACCGTTGGTAGGCTCATCGAGCAGCAGCATGTTGGGACTCTCAATGGCCAACAGGGCAAACACGATACGACTCTTCTGACCTTCGGACAAGGTGGCCATCTTTGCCGTCTGGGAGTCACCGCTCAGACCGTATTTGCCAAGCTGTTGGCGCCAGTATTGGTAGTCCTGAGATGTACTGGCATACTTGTCACGTACAAAGTCAAGAGCAGACTTTGTGAGATCGAGCGCTTCGGCCGAATGTTGGGTGTACATGCCAAGCTTCAAGTGGGAGTGGCGAGAAACGACACCCCTAGTAGGGGACAGCTGGCCAGTGAAGATTCGAAGTAGAGTCGATTTTCCAACACCGTTGGGGCCAACAAGTGCCGTTCGGGAGTCCATGTCGACACCAAAGTCGAGGTTCTCGTAAAGGGTGTCTTCTAGGTTGCCAGAGTAAGAAAAGGACATGTCATCGAGCGACAAGACGGGTGGAGGAAGCTTCTCCACGTCCGCGAATCGGAAAGTGAAGACTCGATCTTGGTGAACGGGCTGAATGAAACCGTCTGCCTCCATCTTGTCCAAAATCTTCTGGCGAGACTTGGCTTGACGCACCAAGTTGGCATATGTACCGGCGGAAGCAATGAACTTCTTGATGTGCTTGATTTCATCTTGCTGCTTCTCATAGGCCTTGGTCTGGTTGACCTCCTGTTCCGTACGGGTCTTGATGTAGGTGTCGTAGTTACCACCGTAGTACATGAGTTGCTTCTCACGCATATCGATCATGTTGGTGCAGACACCGTTCAAGAAATCCATGGAGTGGGAGACCAGGATGAGGGTACGATCCCACTTCTTCATATACTCTTCGAGCCACACACAGGCCTCCAAGTCCAAATGAGCTGTAGGGTCATCGAGCAAAAGGAGAGAGGGCTTGACGAAAAGAGCTTTGGCAAGAGCAACACGCATCTTCCAACCACCAGACATGTCCTTGGTCTTCTTGTGAATGGTGTGTTTGTTGAAACCGAGACCGGTCAAGATGAGCGAGGCGCGGGTGTGGAAGGTTGAAGGATCCATTCCTTCTTGTCGCTAGGGAAGGTCAGCTGAGCGGGACTTTGGATGGCGGTTGTGAAGGTGCTTACCTCGTAGATTTCCTCAAGCATGGGAGCCTCGGGACCATCCTTCTCGAGGATATCCTCGGCCAGTTTCTCCAGACGAGCGAGCTCGTTCTCAGCCTCCCTTACGACCCACTCCAGAGCGCCCAAATCGGTGGCGGGGGCGCCCTTGTCCAGCAAGTAGATGTCGATGTGCTCGGGGAAGGGAAACTCGCGCTTGTCAATGGCCTTGAGCAGTGTGGACTTTCCGCAGCCGTTCTCTCCCAACAGGCCGTATCGGCGGCCATAGTTGACCTCGATGGTGGTGTCGTTGAACAGAACGCGGCCGTGGAACACAAGCGAGGCAGAGGTGATTTTGACATCGCGAGAGGCCTCAAGCGAAGAAAGCACACCAGTGGTGACGCGGTCGGACAGGCCGTGTTTGTCTTCCTGCATAGTGAGCTTCTTGACCTCCTCGTTGAGTTCGAGGTCCTCGGCGTCATCGCCGTTGACGGATGATGCCTTGGAGGCATTCTTGGAGGCGTTTTTGGAAGAGAGCTTGGAGGCAGCAGTCTTCTTGGGCTCCTTTCCGGCGGCAGCGCGCTTAGCCTCACGGGCGGCTTTGGATGCGGAGACCATGATGAAATGTGGTTGTGGGGAGGGTATATGGGGGAGTTGTGGTGGAAGAGAGGGAGTGATAAAATTCGGCGGACGGTTTTCATTTACGTATTGGCTGCCCCGCCTTAGCCCACAGCCCACTTTCGCCTTGTTCTGCACACCAAAACGCAGCCACTCTTATCGATAAGTCAAGGATCGCCGCCGGAACGCCTCAGGAAAACCATCGAAACCCCCCCGAGGAAAAAAAAACCACACTTGCGCAAGGACTTGTTCAGACTAACATGCATAGCCGGGGAATACTGGGTGGCGACGATGGAGAAACTACTTGCTGGTGGTTGGATGAACAATGGATTGATTCGCTGCACAAAGCCGTCGCGCTCCCATATGGTCACTGCCAACCAGTAGCCCCCGACTCGAGTTTTTTTTCTTCTTTTCGTTTCTTTCTTCTCATGGTGGCGGCAGCATGTGACCAATCACAGCCCTTGTGAATCTCAGTTTCCAAACGGTATGTATATGCATATGTATGTATGCATGGAAGGCGTCCTCATCAGCGAACAAACTTCGGCTTCGGGAGCAATCTTTATGTACCGTCTAGATCGTGCACGGTGTAAACACTCTCATGTGATTGTCTCGTACATGCCTTCTATCGCATATCAGCATGTTGCTTCTCTAACACCATGACCGAAGACTTTCCTTCATCTTCCTAGAAACCATTGCTATGATTTTGGATCTGGCCGTATTGGCTGTAACCTACACACATCATTCTGCAGACTGCGTACGGAGAAGAAAGACCGTAGGCAGGTATTTGCCTCGTTTGAAATTGGTGCAATGTAAGGACAGTAGCCCTGTCCTGACAATAGATACATGTGTTCTTCTCGGACGTGGTGCAAATCGCAAGGATCCCTCCCGAGACAGATGGCAAACCATCACGTAGATCAAATAGAGCTGGAGCCAGCAATCAAGACTGGAATTTCGAACAACAGCGGGTGTAATATTGAGAGACTGATGCAGATACCTCTACCTCGAACATGACGTTCAATCAACATCCACCACCACCCTTGCAAGCGAACATCTCTAACCCAGACCGGACTAGTCACTGGCTTGCTATACCCCAAAATTCAATGTTTCCAAACTCTCCACCCCACCCGTGACTTTGCCCCATCACTCCCAAGATCCAAGACTGGCCATCTTCTTCTCCCACTCATCCCTTCTCCACCCGACAGCAAAAATCATAACCATCTATATAGATATACTCAAAAGGACAGAGGAAATCCTTGGAAACCAAAGCCATGGCGACCCAAACCCTAACAGCGCAGCCATCCCATACCAAGAACCGGCTGCCCAAGAACGTGAAGCTAGCGCCAGAGAATGAACGATACATGCGGGCGTGCGCAGACATTGCGTCTGCGTTGATTCAGGACTATGAGGCGCAGGCAGATCCCACGACCCCAAAGAAAGATATCAATCTGAACCATCTGCGTGGGCAGATCAGCAAGAAGCACTACTTGAAGAGTCAGCCACCATTGACCGCGATTATCGCTGCCGTACCTGAGCACTATAAGAAGTATATCTTACCGAAGCTGATCGCGAAACCAATCCGTATGTCACCATTTCTCCTACGGGTATCTCGGTTTTGCCTATATGATGCCTGCAACGATTTGTATGCTCCATTATCGGGATTAGTCCTGTGAAGTTAGAAACAACCGGGATATATGAACAACTCCCGTAGATGTACCTGGTGGAAAACAATCATGACTAATATATCTCATAGGGACATCGTCCGGCATCGCTGTGGTGGCAGTAATGTGCAAACCGCACCGCTGTCCACACATATCGTACACTGGCAACATTTGTGTCTATTGTCCAGGAGGACCAGACTCCGATTTCGAATACAGCACGCAATCCTATACAGGCTATGAGCCCACCAGCATGCGGGCCATCCGTGCGCGCTACGATCCTTATGAGCAAGCCCGCGGGCGCGTAGACCAAATCAAATCGTTGGGGCACTCAGTCGACAAGGTTGAGTACATCATCATGGGCGGCACCTTCATGTCGCTCCCCGTCTCGTATCGCGATGAATTCATCTCTCAACTCCACAATGCGCTCTCGGGTTACCAAACCAAGGACGTTGATGAAGCCGTGGCGGCCGGCGAAATGAGCAACATCAAATGCGTAGGCATCACTATCGAAACGCGCCCAGACTACTGTCTCGATACGCACCTCTCATCCATGCTGCGCTACGGCTGCACGCGCCTCGAAATCGGCGTTCAATCCCTCTATGAAGACGTCGCCCGTGACACTAACCGCGGCCACACCGTTACCGCTGTCGCCAAAACCTTCTGCCTCGCGAAAGACGCAGGCTTCAAGGTCGTCTCCCACATGATGCCAGATCTCCCCAATGTCGGTATGGAGCGCGACCTCGATCAGTTTGTCGAATACTTCTCAAATCCGGCCTTTCGAACCGACGGCCTCAAAATATATCCGACCCTCGTCATCCGTGGCACCGGCCTATACGAGCTTTGGCGCACAGGGCGATACAAGAATTACACGCCCAACGCGCTCATTGACCTTGTTGCACGTATCCTCGCCCTTGTGCCCCCCTGGACCCGCATCTACCGGGTCCAGCGCGATATCCCTATGCCGCTCGTCACCTCGGGCGTCGAGAACGGTAACCTCCGCGAGCTCGCGCTCGCCCGTATGAAGGACTTTGGCACTTCGTGTCGCGACGTGCGCACGCGCGAAGTCGGCATCAACGAAGTCAAGCACAAAATCCGTCCCGACCAGGTCGAGCTCGTGCGCCGCGACTACGTGGCTAATGGTGGATGGGAGACGTTCCTCGCGTACGAGGATCCTAAACAGGACATTTTGATCGCATTGTTGAGGTTAAGGCAGTGTTCGGCCGAGCACACTTTCCGCGAAGAACTGGTGGGCCAACCGTCAAGCTTGGTCAGGGAGTTGCATGTTTATGGCAGTGCCGTGCCGGTGCATGCGAGAGATCCAAAGAAATTCCAGCATCAGGGGTATGGAACGCTGTTGATGGAGGAGGCAGAGAGGATTGCGAGAGATGAGCATGGGAGCGCGAAGATCAGCGTCATCTCTGGAGTTGGGGTCAGAAGTTATTATGCCAAGTTGGGCTACTGGCTTGATGGGCCCTATATGAGTAAAAATTTGGAGTCGGCGTGGGTAAGAGAGTGACGGGCTTGGATTGAAGAGGGGAAATGGATGGACGAAAGGATTGAAGGCGCTTATGGCTGTAAATTTACATGCATTGGGATGGCGTTTTCTATTCTGCGCCAGATAGATTTGCATACATATATCAATGATAGGGGCATATTCTTTGCAAATTTGACGCTGCAGTGCTGGTAACACCGTTGTATGATAATTGTGACTGCTGTGAATTGAACGCACATATACACTTTACCCCCGTCCGCTTCATTCATATACGCTACATCTTATATCGAATACAAAGCCCATGCCAATTAAACGCCTAATTCTCTAAGTCAACGAGGAGATGAACCGGACTGTGCTCCCGCAAGTTGCCCGTTATCAAGGAAAACCGTGGTGTGTGGTAATGTGGTGAGACGATCCCGTGTGTCGAGACTGCTCGGTGAGAATATAGCTATATATCCTGTATTCGCTTCATTACGATCGTTCGATCCATGCCGAAGCTGAAAGATCATGATAAGGCGATGGCGCCTCGACGGCTTTCGCGGTAGTGAAGAAGGGCTTGGAATCCACAGAAGACAAAGAAGCCCTTTTCAAGGCGTTAGCTGAGACTCTTTTCGTCTTCGAAAGTGGTGCAAACTTACGATGTAGATGAACACGGCACCGAACACGGCGCCTGCAACGGCATTCCCATCCTTGGGATCTTCCTCGGAACCCATCATTACAGGGGAGCCAGACTGTCGAATTGAGATTTCAAGTCAGCCTCTGATCACTACGCTGATTTCCAACGAACACTGTTTGCCCGATACATCGCGTCGCATATTCTCCCCATGAAAATCATCTCAAGGAGGATTTCACATACCTTGAACAACGAACCAATGACTGACAATATAACGATGGCGAACACAGATACGACAACACTATAGGTAAGTCGTTAGCTCTTTCTCTCTAGCTTTTGCCACCCTTTATATCTGTTCATCGTCTTCCATGCCATCCTCTCACCTCCTTGCTTCGTGTTGACTGTTCTTGCCATGCCAACCAGAAAAGAAAAGAAAAGAAAAGATTATGTCGCATACCACGTCCACGCATTCATAGCAGATACAAGCGGCTTGACCATGTTGGGCAGGCTATGTGCGTATTTCTTCCGGATGCAAGCGTATCGGGGGCCGAGGCGGCTGCGCAAGGCGTCGAGAAGGAGAAGACGGATATCGGAACAGCGAGATTAGAACTTTCGTAGCAAGAGTGACTCGACGGGGTAGTTCGGGCTCTTTCTGGCGATCCGGGAGGGTGAAACGGCGTGACGGGGGGAGGAAGAGAGGGGGTTGATGATGTTGATGTTGCTGTTGCGGATGAGGAAGCCTGGCTGCGGCGGGCGGAAGCGTCGTCACGATTTGGGAGGCTTGGCGTTTTTGCTGCTGCGTCTCTTGCTTGGTCCAAATGATGGGGGCGGGAGACCAAGATTAGAATATGGTGGTCCGTGCGCGTTTGACTGCAAGCGGGCGGCGAGGACTGACCGCTGCTAATTAGAAGTATTGTGGTGAACGACGAAATTCATCAGCAGGATTTCACCGTATATTTGAACCTTTGTTCGTGTGTACGTGCTCAAGCTTGCAATCGATCTATATAGACCCGGGGTATCTTCCTAATGTGCTCATGACTGGCGTATGTACTCGACGGTACCCCGTCCCGACAGAAATAAACGCCAACGCTCCCTAATGCAGACATGTGTGTATATGCGATGCCGACAATAGGCATGAAATAGAGAACTAAGAGAACGCACAAAGAGAACACGAGACCACGTATTGGCCGCATAACAAACACCGGCATAAGAAGCTCACATTACAAGACACTCGCGATCAGGCCGTTCCCTAGCCTTGCTCTTGCCCTTGACGGCCACTCCATTGATAGGCTCGAGACTCTTGCTTTTTCTGATCTTTTTGTCTTCTTTGCTGGGCTTCTTATTCTTGCTCTTGGAGCGTCCTAGCGAGCCGCCATCTTTCTTCTTCTTGCCTGGGCTTGAAGGCTGCACAATCTCCGTGGATTCTAAGGTTGGCACATCCTGCACTACGATGACAGGATCCTGAGGAGCCGGGTCTCGCGTGTCGGTCACTTGCAATTTGTCTTTGCTAGCTCTGCCGGCGAGACGCGATATTGTCACAGACAACCGATTTTCGCCGTTCTGACTTCCGGGTCGGCTGTTCTTACCACCAGCCAGCCAAGCTCTCGAGTTCCGGCGGGAGCTGGTCAAAAAGCCCCCCTTTTCATCACCCGGTGTTGATGGTCCGGATCTGCCCCGACTGTCCAGCTCTTCAAGTACCGTACTGCCATCGGGCATGCTGGATATACTGCTGCGACCAGGGGTTTCGGAGATGTTGATGTCTGTGATGGGAGTCATAGTATCTGCCGCCGTTACGCTTTCCCATTCAACAGCAGGGTCTGTGGTAGTAGAGGCTACCTCTGTCTCTGAAGTAATCGTTTCTTTCGACGGCGTCGCTTGAAGAATATCGGATTGAGCCTCGGCATACGGGGGCGGGTCGCCTCTCAGTGCTAACTCTTCGTCAATTGGTTGAACTTGGAAGAATAGAAGGTAAGGTGATTCTTCTTTGAGAGCTTTCGTGATATCTATTGTTGACGTCCGTGGATTCGCAAGGTCATCAAAGCGGAGCCATGTATCTGACACTTCCTCCTCCTCTGAGTGTGCACTGCTTGGCCGATTCGTTTTGCGGGGGCTGTTTGCTCGCACGAGAGCGACATAATGTCCCGAGTCGACAGTGACACCTCTGTGGCATACAACGGACTGAAGTACTAATTTGAAGTTACCAAAGAGCGGTCCGTCCTCGCTCATTCGTTCGTCAGAGATGAAGTGTGGCAGTCCGATTTCCAATGGAATGTCGATGTAGGTGTCGAGCCGTTTGGGAGCACCGTTGAGTGTCATCATGTAGCGTTTGAGGCATATCCCCAGCACTGGGCGTTTAGAGGAAAAGTGAGCGGCAACTTGAGCATCAGTCTGTGGGGCGTTGTCCGTGTACCAAGGGATGAGGTTGAAGAACTGCCATGCGGGCATCATGACTTCTTTGCGCAGCGATGCTGATCGGGGCCGACCTTCGGAACTCTTCTCTAGCATTTCATCTAGATGCTGTTTCTCGTCGAAACCTGGCTTGCTGCTGACAGTGTATCGTTCAGTGAAGATGCTATCTCCTCTTCTTCGACCTGACATAGGAGGCCTTGAGGCTGCTGTCACGGTGGGGAATTCGAGTGTGGTTGGCGTAGCGGCCGCTGGAGACTCTGATCCAGAGACCTCAAGGGCTTCAATGTGGATGGCCTGACTCTTTTCAGGATCCTTGGTTGTATGTGTCGAGGAAAAGGTATTCTGGCGCTGCAGGTGGCGTTTTACTTCGATGCGATTGTTGAAATATTCCTCAAGGCATTGTTCTAGAGTTACAATCTTACCATCCTCTAGCTCAGGAATGGCCACTTCTAATAAACGCTCATTGACAAACTTGTGGTCGTCTTCTTTGTCCTCACGGCCGGTGTGGAATATGTCCATTTTCAGAGTTAGCAGCGGTAGCTCGAGAGCTCCTGTGATGAAAGTGAAGGCTTCCGAAGCGTCTTGCTGGTGGAGATGCGCAGCTTCTTCCCACCCACATTTTGCCAACGAATCCTGAAGGTGTTTTGTAAGATCGGTCTTGATGAGCCACCCCGATCTGAGGAGATTGACCCAAAGGCGCAAAACACCAGCCAACTTCTTCCTTGGCTCATCATTGAAATCGTTGTAGAGCATGGCCTCGAAGCTATCCAGACATGCGAACATGGCGAAGAGGAGGGCATCGAGATAGCAAGTGACCATGTTCCGGTTGACGGCACCTAGCATTGTAAGGTCTGGGTTGTAGTCCTTCAACTCGCCCTCGAAAGATTCATTGACCAGCACGAGCAAATCATATGCTTTGTCTAGATCGTCGGGGCACCAGCGAAGGGCATGTTCGGCCTGTTCCTCGCCCAAATCCGCGATGCCGTTGGATTGAAGACGGTGAAGCAGCATCTTGACCTGGCTGGCTCTTAGCATGATGTATCCAGGGAAACAGAGATGGGTATGTGCGGACCTTCTTGTCAAGATCCTTGTCCTTGCTTGTGGCATCATTTCCTTCGTTGGTGAACACTTTGTAGAGCTCGGAAGAAACGGTGGATGGAGTTGAGCGCGACTGCACCATGGACTGGTTAGAAAGGGTACTTGTAGAGGAACTTTTGAAGACAACGACATGAACTGCAAAAGAATGTATTGTAGGAAGTGATTTATACACGAACGGTGGTGAATCGGAACAAAAGAGCAACGCCATTGCTGGGAGCTGCGGGCAGCTGCAGCGCACGATTCGGAGATGTTGTGCGTTCAACGAGGACAATGGTAGGCCGGCAGCAAGTCAAGGTATTGAGTGCAGTCGGCAATAACTCATCGACGGTGAAGGGAAGGGGGGAAAAGCCTACTTTGTTGCGCCAGTGCCTCGAAGTCCGTTTCTCGTTGTGTTTGTCACGACGGCTGAGGAAGCGCGAAACGCCGTTCATATTTGCGGAGCGGGTGTACACCCATGCACGACAGGGCGGGCGGTCGCGGCGAAGAAGGTGCGACCGTAAGAAAGATGTCTGGTGGTAAGTAAACTGTAACTGCGTATGTACCTAGTAGTACTTAAGTAGTGGAGTTGTGGGTAGCGGCCGTTGGTACTTTTGAGCTGGCTGGCACTCTAGCGGGGTTGTTAGTGATGTTAGTGATGTGCATATATGTACGTAGAGCGCCGTGCACCCAGAACATGGCAATACATTACTTGGGGGCGGTATATGTATGCCCATGTACCTTGGCTACTTACGTAGAGAGCTCAGGCGGGGCAGTGGTTGATTGCTTGGTTGATTGTGGACAGCGGGCGACGGAGTGTTCCAGTACAGGTGGTTGCCAGTCGGTCGGTTAGTCAGTCACGAAGTGTGCGTAGGTACATGAGCAAGTTGGTGGTGCATGCAATGACGGGAATGGTGCATGTAATCCAAAGAGAAGAAGAAGAAGATGATGCAGACGAAGGAGGAGGAGAGGATGAAGAAGAAGAAGAAGAAGAAGAAGCGGCAGGCTGGTAGCGAGAGCGTGCGCGGGGTGACGCAGAGATGCCTAGCAGAGATGCCTAGATATACAATATATCAGTGGTATGTTCACATGTACTGTTTCCCCGAGGCGCAGGCAGGCAATCTACCAGCATATGCAAAGTCATTGGAGTCACGGAGCAATGCATCGCATCCCCAATCGACAAGTCATTGTGTTATCAGAATTGAAGCATCGCGGTCCTCTCAGTCGAGCGCATGCTAGAGCGGGAGGTGCGAGCGGAGTATGGGGCTGCTGATTGGCCGATCCCCATCTAATCAGATCAGCTGGCGGCAGACAGGCATCACCCTTGCAAGCATCAATGCATCCGAGCAAGCGAAAGATTTCCATCCATCTCGACACCTCCAACTACTCGTCTCGCGCAGATACAACTGCCCGGCCATCTTTCCACCACCCCCACCACCATGGCTTTGCGGGAACTGCCATTCCGCACTGCCTCCACCCTTCTCAGGGATGCGCGGCCTGCCATCTGCGCTGCTCCACCTGCATCCTGCCGCTATGCCTCGACCGAAGCTGTCAAGCAAGTCGAGGACAACTCCTCCTTTTCCATCCCTCCGCCCTCCGAACAACTTGCCAAAACATTCGATCCCATTGCGCGCAGCAGGTTGCGGAGACGAGGCGGAAAGCAGCTCCCACCAAGCAGGTACGTGGCAAATCCCCCCCCGTGGGCGCACCGCGACGTGCCTAGACAAGAGCCAGAGACATTAACTGCCCACCAGGTATCAATTCCGCCCTCCCAAGTACTACCGCGGTCCCCTCCACCCGCATCAGCCTCCCCCGGTGTCGGACCCTGCTTCACGACTGTTCGTGCCCGGCCCCTTCAGCCTGCCCCGCTTGGAACAAACCTACCAAAGCACCATTGCTTCGGACCTCCTCACCCTTACCTACCAACACTATCCGCCAGGATACCGTGCCCCCAAGGTTACTCAGAGATTGCGCGAATGGCAGGGCGACCACCCATACTTCAAGAATCGTCCCTTGCGCCCACCCCGCGGAAAAGGTGATGTCCTTCGCCTCCTGACCCCCCCGCGAACCTTCCGGAACATACCCAAAATCACAAAGGTCACCCTTCACTCCATGGTGCCCTTGGCTCAGTCCAACAGTGCTTATCTGCATATCGCTGGTATGGCTTTGCAGGCAATCAGCAACGTCCGCATAACCCCTCACAAGGCCCGCCATAGTGTAGTGCAGTGGGAAGTGCGCGAGGGAAGATTTGTGTCGGCCACCTCGACAATGGAGCGCGAAGATGCCCAGCACTTCTTATCCAAGCTGATTGATGTCGTTCTACCCAGAATCAAGGAATGGAAGGGTGTGCCTGGGTCCACGGGTGACGGTAGTGGTAATATGAGTTTCGGTATGACTCCGGACCAGGTAGCTTTGTTCCCTGAGATCGAGGTCAATTACGATGCGTAAGTTCAGTCCCAAATTTTTCAAGTCCAGTGCTCGGCTAATCAGCATGTAGATACCCCCCAAAAATGATCCCTGGTTGCTACATCACCATACACACTGACGCCACCAATGACAAAGATGCTCGTCTGCTTCTCCAGGCAATCGGCCTACCGTTCTACGGAAAGTTAAAAGGTTGATTTGAGCACGTGCGCAGTACCCATCTGTATCAATATGTAAACAATGTAAGACATTATGTAACCAATAGACTGGTCGACAATGCCGGCAACTCGTTTTCGCCGCTTTCATGTTGAGGATTTCTTTGTTGCGAGCATGCACTCACATGTTTGTCAATCATGGCTTTCAACACGCCAATGTAGCCGTCCCACTTGATGTTTGCCTCTTTCGTTGACTTGCCTTTGTGGCCACCAATACCGCTGATTTAATTCTAGTCTCTCCGTGTTTTCTTTGTTGTTCTCGATGCCTCTCGATGCCATGCCCACTATGTCTTAAAGTAAACAACATTTCCAACTTCACCTTCTTCCTCTTGTCATATTGCAATTTTCGTGTCCAGCTATAACGCGCGTTTTACTCGGTTCCCGTCTTTGCGTTATCTGATGCTCGCTTCTTGTCACTAAACGTGGCATTGTTCCTCGCCAGCAAACGACATCGCAAACCTTGTATCTTGGAGACAACCTCTTTCTTGACAGCTAAGCTTGCTAGGTCATCTAATCAATCATTAGTCTTCAGAATGGTGACAACAAGAGCTCAAGACAAGGCAAAGAAGGCGGCTAAGACTCCTCTTCCTCCCTCTCCTCGGGGGACTAGATCTCGGGCCAAGGAAGCGGCCGGTGTTCAAGTGCTCCCTCCCCCTTCTTCTCCTGTTTCTCGCCCGCGAGGTGGAGGGCGAGGAAAACAAAATCCTCCCAAAGTTCTAACTGTCAAGAAAATCGGCCGCGATAAGGCGACCACTGCCAAACGCAAAGGCGACGCCACAGGGAATACAACCCCCTCGGCTGGTAGAACTCGATTCGTGTACCGCTCGCCGTCTCAGAATCTTCGACGCGCCAGAGTAGAAGACCAGAGACCACCCAAACGAAACCCCCCGCGACTTCTAAGTATTCAACAGATTGAAGACTACGTCTTCTCCCCCCGCCACTTCTCCGACCAACTCATCCCCACGTCTTTCCCTACGGAAACGTCCGTCTGGCCGCCCCAAAACCCACTTGACATCATGCGGGCCCTAGGTGAAGAAGTAGATGATTGTGCCGGCGAAACGTGCTACACAGACGAGCTGTGTTTCTCGCCAGACTGCGAGCATTCCTTCGACAAATGGCGCCAATCCTCAAGCGCCAGCTGGAAAACCCACTTTGAACTCCGGCAGACGCAGGATAGGGGCATCGGTGTCTTCACCAAAACTGCCTTCAAGAAAGATACTGTGTTGGGCTGGTACACCGGCCAAATCGTTCCATTCAACAACGCGGATAGCTCCAACAGCCAGTACTTGATGGATTTCGCGATTGGCGGATCCGAATCTTCTGGAACTGACGGCTCTCCGAATATGGTGTGGGTTGATAGTGCCACCAGGGGGAACTGGACGCGTTTTATGAATCACTCGTGTTCGGCCCATTGCTGCTTTTACCCCATGAGGGTTGGACGCACGCGTATCATGGCTGTTCTTGCGAACCGCAAGATCCCCGCTGGAGTAGAGTTGACGGTGGATTATGGTGCGGATTACTGGGAGACCAGAGGTTGGGATTGCTTGTGTAACGCACCCAAATGTATGAGTAAAGCGAAGAAGAATGCACCTACAGGATCGAGTGGGGCCAAGAAAAAGGCTCGAGAGACCACTCAAACGAACAAGAAGGAGGGTAAAGCTACAAGTAACGTCTTGGGGGAATCTAAAGTAGGGAAGAAAAATAAGAGGCAAGCCAAAAAGAAGAAAAACTTGGAACGGAGGATGTCGATTCTTGATTATTTCCTAGGGAGGACGCGGGAGTTGGCGTACTGTTGAATTTCCATTATCATCTTTTGTGTATATTATACGTCTCATAGTTGTTATCCTATTTTTGAATTGCGGATTGTCTTTGCTATGACGACCAGATTGCAACCCCCTAAAATTGCTGAAATGGATTTCGCGTTGCGAGAGAATTGTCAAATGCACTTATACATCTGATGGGCATATCCGCTTTCACATTGAAATTGGTATAGACTACTATGCCCTTTACGTTGATTCATAACAGCAAACAGATTCACCATGAAACCCATCTTTATTCTCTGCTCCCTACACATATAATCACTGACCGCAGATCATGTGTAGCTTGCTCTCGTTATTTGCCAACTTGCGGAACCGCAAAACCCAAACCGATGTCTAGCAGTAATACAAGCGGCAACAACAGCAGCAACTGACATGGTCTTTTCTCTCACCTAAAGGCACAAACAAGAATACTATCCTTTATCTCCCCTACTACACAAACGACACCATGTATATAAGATCGATTCGCGAAGGTTTTGGTAGTCTGTACACATCAACCCCCTTACTACAAGCCCCTTCGCTGTCCCTCCCATACTATCTGAGAATGGACATTTTCAAGATATTTCGAGAATTACCACATGCCATCACACCCTCGGTATACAGTAAATCTCCCACCAAACACGCACAGAACATAAATCCCCATAACACGACTTGCCAACCTACTCTCCCATCCCCTCAGAAAGAACACACCAAGGAAGCATGGCCCCATCTCCCCACCATGTCGACAATCCCGAACCTTTCCGCAGATATAGATATAGTCCAAGATGCTAGCAACGAGGATGAAACATCAGATGAACATCGGCTTATTACTCAAGAAACCACGTTCGCAACTACCAAATCAAAAGACCCGCTACCTCCCCACTTGAACTCGACCTTGTCAAATACAACAGCAACAACGCTGCACTACGAACAAGAACCGTACGCACTGCGCTCCTCTTCCTCTCCATGTTCACCCTCACCTTCATCCTTCAAGCAGGTTTTAGGTGCCTCTTGTGTGTACGACGGGGGTGAGGAAGAAGTGGGAGGGGATGGCGGTGGGTGTGTGCGAGATGCAGAAGATAAGGAGAGAGGACGGACGAGGGTGCGGCAAAATCAACCTTCCCCCCGCCGCCATCGCCAAGAAGGATCTGGTCGGGTGAGAGGGGGGAGGAGGACGCTGCTCAGGAGGTCCAACTCTTCGTCGTCGTCGATGTTGGTACAATAGGAAGAGGACTTCGGTAACCGTAATGATGGAAACTATCTCAGTGTTGTGTCTGCACGGGAATGATGCGCGGGAGTGGTGGAGTTGAAGGGATGGGAGCACAGGAGGACAAGTGTGCGAATGAGTTGGTTGAAGTTATGTATAGCCCATCCTGTTCATGCATCAGTGAGCGCACGTGTTTTGCTGTTCTGTTCGATTTGTATATTCGGGAAGATTTGTGCGATGGACTCCTGTGGAATAATAGATCATGTGTTTTGATGTGTAGTTATATTGAAGGGAACTCTTCCCTGAAGCTCTGCCGCATATCTTCGCCTTCGTTTCAAGATGGTGATCGTGGGATGAGAATATACCATGTAGATTAAGTTCTAGTCATACATGTGCAATAATGAAAGTTCCCTTTACAGTGAATTAAAACAGCTTGTCGTACAAAACAATTATTATAACAAACGTGATGCATTCAATTCCATGCAGAAAGCCAATCATGTCGGAAGAAAACAACGGGTCCCAAAAGGTCCGCCAGGCGCTCCTAGCACTATTTTCTGCGAAAGCCAGGTTCTTGATCACGACCAATACTTCCTATCCTAGATCATCGACCAAAGACGTGATTACAAATTGCCAAGATGGTTGTGGGCAGAAGAATATGGAGGAGATATTGCGCGGGCCTCTTAAGGTAAGGCATTGCCAAACCCCACGCATGGAAAAAAAACTGCGCATTTTGTCTACTCGTCCTTGACGCCTCCACGTCCAGCACGCTCAGCAGCCTCAATGCTCTTCTTATCAGTTTTGATCTCTCCACCCTGCATAGCACCCATAAGACCACCGCTCGCCTTGAATGGTCTTGAGAGATCACCGGTTGCTGGGTGACCCAAGAGGTGGATCTTGACCAGATTGCCCTCGAAGGCGCCCTTGAGAGGAATGATAGACTGGATGAGGAGCGGGTTGGTGTACTGCATGTAAAGGTGCATGAAACCCATCATACCCACACCCATGAGCTGTGCCTTGAAGAGGGACTTGAGCTGCTCTTGGTCGTAGGCCTTGACGGTGGTCGCGACAAACTTGGGGTCTTCACCAGAACCGACGGGCGCAGGTTCGACGTACTTGACAACGGTCATGTCTGAAGTGTGGCTGTTAGTACTTGGCCAGTGTGATGCATGTTGCTGCCACTGGTTGATCTCGACGCACCATTTTTCTTGTTTATTTGCGCCTGGACGTAGAAGTAGATGCCCGCGATGATGACATTGGAGAGAACGTAGAGCGCACGCACGCCGTTGAGGACATTGGGATCGTCGAAAGGCACCTTCTTGGAGATTTGCATAAACGCCCTGTAAAATCATTAGCTGATTGGCAGAGCGAAGATATCGGTCGGAAGCCGTACAAGATGATGACGAGGTTGGTGCTAGAGTGCGGATGTTAGCAAATTGTGCATGCGGCTTCAATGGAGTTTTCCTGGAACCTACATTTGCGGGTTGAGAGCCATTGTGGAGGATGTGGAGTTTCTATTGCCTGGGGAGTACGGGGGACTGAGTTGTGGGCGAACAGAGAGTAGATGGTGGGAAGAAAGAAGCAGCGGCAGCACGGGACTTTTGTGGCGGAACAGTGAACATTTGAATGGCACAATTAGCGCTTGGCAACCCCAAAAGGACACCTCCGCACCAATTCGCAGGGTCCGCTTAGTCAGCTAGTTGCGCCCTCCCGGCTCTAGCTTCTTCCAACGTCTTCTCTTACCACGTCTCGCCTATCTATGGTAGACCTCTCTCCTATTCATAGTCAAAGACATAAGGCGCCGGCACGCCCGACTCTACCTCCCTATTAGGGCGATATCTCGAATGCCTCATCCATAGCTTAATACGCTTGATAGCGCTACTCCCCAGCATGGCGTACACCTCATCTGCGACAGCCTTTAGATTTTCTGGGAATGTGCCCGTGTCGGAGCTGGACCTCCCATCTGTCACCAATGGGCGGAAGATAACCATGAGCTCTTCCAAATTCAGCATATTCCCTAGTCTCCAGAACAAGGTACTGGCTTGCTTCTTGGTTTCTTCAGTCAGTGAGCCATATCTCATGAGCTCTTCAATCGCTGAAGCTCGGAACCCCAATCGCTTCAGCCCATATAAACTCTGGGCCGCATCAATGAACTCCAAAGAGGGAGCAGTGTTGTTGGTGGAATACTCAAAATGCTCCAAGTCGGGGTGTTGAGAGATAATTCCCCTCAGGTCCAAGCTCCACACAGAGTGAACGTGTATAGCGAGATATTTAAGTCCTGAGAGGCTGAGCAAGAACGCCTGTATATTGTGTGGATTATTGTGATCCACATCTTCCTGATGATTCCACATGCAGCATTCGAATGACTCCAACTGGAGGGCCGATGCGGATCCCATGAAGTGCTCGAAGAGATCAGGTAGACTGGAGCAATCGCGAATGCTCAGATGTCTCACCGAAGATGCATCCAGTTGATCAAAGTCAGACAATGGCAAATCCTCGAAACTGAAACCCGCGAGGGACAGATTGGTGATTCGAATCGGCAATGAAGGGTAATGTACATCTAGAGCGTCCATGATATCATCCACCGATGCAGTGAGAGACTGGTTGCCTGTGAGATTGATCGTGTCCCACTGGCGCAAATTGCCAATATTGCCGATAAGGCTCTGGAAAGTTTGGAAAGGAGTGCCGTTGACTCGGTAGGCTGGGAACTCTATTTGTTGGCTACCCCATGCGCGAATCTCGATATTTCGAGTCGACCGCTTTCTTGTCGCGATATCTTGAACCTCTCTCTTTGTCGAGATATAGAAAGTTCCGTTTAGAGGCTCGTAGAAGCTCTTGCCCATATCTTCTGCAGTTTGGAGAGGCAATTGTATATCTTGAAGACTAGACATCCAGAGGCTCGAGGGGTTGGAGAGAACATCGTTCAACCTCTGATATGACCGAGGCTTTAGGTGAGCATTCTTAAGGCGCAAAGAGACGATTGGTCGGTGCCTTATAGCATTGATCACTTTACGGAAGAATCTCTGAGAGATTGGATCGTCAGAAACAGCAAGAGTGAGACTCTCGGTATGCTTTTGTAAAGCAGCGCATATACGGGGCCGAGTGATTGCGTCGATCTGCCTTCGGTCGTCAAGATCTAATATGTCCGTATTCCAAAATCTATGGTCGACAAGAGCTTTTACCGACGAATTTACTCTGGAGAGTCGTGACAAAGTTGGTATGTCTACCTGTGTTTTTGGTCAACTGAGAAACCTCATAAGATGGACTTGAACTACCTTGGTTATGATGACGTTAAACAACTCCATGGGAAGTCCCTCGATCCTGGACACCTCTTTCTCTAGAACTAAACAACTCTCTAGCTCAGGTTTGTTGCTTGCTTTATCGGGAAGAGGGTTGGTTTCAGGCATGATGTGTTTTTCGATGAAAATACTCCTTTATTTGGATGTTCGGAAGATGCTCAAATGTGTGGTGGAGTTAAATTAAACAATATGATATGTAGAGAGGGTATCGATGTTGAATTAGTTGAAGAGTATTGCCTGTAATTGCAAACTTATAAGTGAGAGACTAGCGCCTGTCATTGCGTTTGCGTTTTGATGAGTTGGAACACTCAGTTACCCATTCTTTCACACTGCCTGGCCTCGTTCACTCCCCCTTTGTCTGCCTCGCTATATCCTTTCGACCTTCTACCATACTCTTCTTGTATAAATAAATTCTAAGCTGGAGTTTAGGTAATACTACACACAGTGATAATTGCAATGATAAAATAACCAAAACAACAGGCGATATTCGTTTCGTATAACAGCTACGGTATCTAAGATTTCCACTTGTATATATGATGATCATGTAAATTTGGACCCCTACAACTACACCTACGACATATAGTGAAATCATGGGTCTAAGTTCATGAGAAATTAGAGCTCGATTTCTTCTATAACCGTTGCGTTATCTACTGAAGATGCAAAAGACCGTGTTTGAGATTATAGGACATTGAAGGTAATGGCAATTTGGTCAGAAAAATTCACTCTAGACCAAGCATATACAAAATATCACGATTGAAGCATGACGAGCAATTAATGAGAATCATAGAAGGAGGACTTAGTGGCGTACATCTAAAGAATAACAAAGTATAGGGTATATACCCACACACCTAGCAGCTAATAGCGCTTCCAAAATCTTCTATCAATGAAGGTAATGCATCAGTCACATGTACAGATAATTCCTCAACTTAACAATCTCTCACTATCAATCCTGTGGTGTATACAATGGTTCATCCCTCTTAATTCTCTTTCTTCTCCATTCTCTTTATTGATATATCTGGCTCTCCATGCGAGTACAGGCTGTCGAGGAAGAGTAGATATCTTGAACCTATAAAAATGCGAAGAAACTATGGGAATGTGAAGCATTCTTCGTTTACTTCCTAAACTGATCGACAGGAGTTACGAGATTCCAAACGACTGATTCATTTTCGAAGACCTTAGAAAGCTAGTGGGCCAATCTGACGAGCGATCGAAGGCGTGGGGAGCAGCGGTGTGTCGGCAGTTGAATGGGTGTCATACCAGTGAGCGAAATTGGGCCTTTTGTGAGACTATCGATGGTGTTAAATTTATGGGGATGCGTTTTTGTTCCAAATGATTCGCTCGGTAACAGTGAGTTTACAGAGCATTCGGAAATCAGAAGGCGCCCATGTATATGGCCAGCCCGCAATCGAAAAGTTATCTTGTGAGCATTCAGTTTTACTGGACCTCTTTTGGAACAGTAGTCGTCCTAATCTTCGATTTGCCCCGAGTGATTTCGCAATCACATCGCAAATATATCTGAGAAAGCTCGTACGCCTTATTCCGGTCATGAATTCATGTAGAACATAAGCAAGCTAGGAAGACTTGGCTCAGCTGCACATCAAGGGTCACGTTTTCTGTATCACAATATGAGAGCCAAATAATCTAAGTGTACCCGTCGTCGAGAAAGGCCCTGATGAACGAGGATCCATTATCCTGTGTTTCAATAACAATCAGCAAACAAATTGTGCGCAAGCACTTCAGGCCACAAGCATCGCCTGCCTCGCTCACAACCAAGTACTTCCGAGTTTCACCTTCTTCAATATCACACGACCGTACTGATAAGCACATGAGCAAGCATGAAAGAGCAATCAGACCCCCTCACTGACCTGCCGCGTCACTCCTCCGCAATCAACCAGAGGTATAATAGTGCTGCCGACCCTCTAATTCTGCTTCCTATTTCCCTTCACCATAACTCCGTTCTCACTTCGACATCTTCCAAATTGCTCTAGACTATCTTAACCACCACAAAGAAACGCTAGCAACCGAGACAATGTCATCCAACAACAACCAATCCTCCAGCACTTCGAACAAGACCCCAATGACGAAATCAGACTCGCAGAGGATTCAGTCCTCTCAGGTACGTAGACTTTCGTCTCCATCATGAAAATTTGCCATTGTCATCATATATACACTTTTCTAACTCTAATGTGGCAACCAGGCAACTAGCGGCAAGAACACAGGATCCGGATCGTTCGCCTCTCGTGCCCAGGCCGCCGGTGACAAGAACACCAATTCAAGCTCGAGTGGCGGTCAGCAGCAAGGCAGCGGATCGAAGTAAGCGATGTTCGAGTAGATTAATATCCGGTGACGGAAACTTTTTCTTTTTGGATGGGTGCCAATTGGTACACGAGGGGCGTCTTATGTAAAGTGCAGTCTTAGCTAGTTTACATGCAGATATTCAATACATAGAAGACACCAAACTCGAGCGTGCATATCGGTATTTATCCTGCTCAAGTGATATTTTTTCAGTTATGGTGATCGATTTGGCTTGGGACGGCACCTGTTTTCTTCTTCCTCCCAACACTGGAAGAAATTCAAGCGGGATAGATGCTCTCATGATACAACTTGTTGATGGCACACATATAATCCTTGGCAACCAATTTGAATGATTTCTTTACAGAAACAGCGCTCTAGAGTTTATACCGTCAAAAAAGATTTAGAGAATGTTAATTTAGGGTAGCTTAATGGGTAGGGTAGAGAAATGAGATAGATGAAAGCCAGAGTTGAAACATACACTGTCATTATCTTTTTTTTAAAGTATAGAAGGTAGGAGAAAGAGAAACTATCCATGACAATGCTAAGCTAAGATTTACCAGATGACCAAGAAGAGAAAACAAAAATCGAGTACTAATGAGACGTATATCTCACCACAGGCACGCACGAACATTTACATTTCTGCTCACAGTATATCTATCCAATACAGTTGGAATAAGATAGAGATAACAATGTGCAGAGTATGCCAGGCCAGCCTGAGCTTGAGATCAAAGATGAGCATCGTGAGGATCATCGTCAAAACCCTCCCCACTGATGCAACGTCAACACTACACCGTTCAAAAAGCCAAGGATTCCTTAACACACCCTACAAAACCCCTTCAAACAGTAGCTTGACTAATTGCCTATCTACTTAGTCCACGGCCCTCATCGCTTCTTCATTTTCCTCGGTCTCGACACCAAGTTCACCACCACGCAATAGAAGTACACCAACAAGATCGTCGGAATCATCCACGAGCTGCTCATATACTTCGCTTTCAAGCTCGGGTTATACTTGACAGCTGCGACAAATGTGAGCCCGAAGCCGCAGAGGGCGTTGATGCCCAGACGGACGTATTGTGAGTTTATGCGTTGGGAGGGAGGAAGGGAGAGGAACCCAAGAATGGCCATGACGACTAGCGAGAGACCGCCAGAGATGAAAACGTATGATACCTGCAGAGATGGGGATCAGTAATTGAATAGTCGAGGTGGGTGATATTCCAGTGGTGATGTTGAATTGCACAGAGGTTTTGGATGTGCGAAAGCGAGAGTAGGGGAGATACATACGACCAACCCAAAGAACTTGGTATACTGATCGAACACGGCTTGGAAATCGATGCGTACGCCCGAGTTCTTAAGCTTCTCCATGCGATGCTCTGAGATGCTGACTTTGAGGCTGTCGAAGAGGGTTGTGGTTGCTGCAGACATGAGGTCGTTCATCCCGTCGATGTATTCTGCTTTTGCGGTTTCGTTGGTTTGGTCAATAGCGAGGAAGTCATCTAGAGTTTGAGAAATAAGCATAGTTCATGCGATCGTGTTCGAGCTTTCAGTAAGATAGGCTGCTGCACCGTGTGGTGTCTAGGCGTGCAATGACTTTGTATTAGGGATATACGCACATGCTTCGGTGATTTGGCTGAGTGCTGTGTTAGAGTCTTTGATGGTTTTGGAGGTGTCAACGCCTTTGGGGGCCACACCGAATGTCTGATTGAACACCTAGATAGCCGGAAAAAACATACAAAGTTAGCTGAGTTGAGACTATGACTATATCGAGAAACCAAAGATGTGTTGGACCAGTCTGATACGTTTTTCAAGCACATTTCGGAGATGGGATTTGACTCACCGTTTGATTTAGAAAGTTCGCAAACTCTGTCCCATTCGAGAACTTTGAGGCTTCCACGTCATCGACAGAACTATAAAGTTGTGTCATGAGTTGCATAGCTTGCGTCCAGATGATAAGTAGACTGATGCCTTGGAGGACTAGAACAAGCACAACATGCAAGGGGAAGTGGTTGAAGCTCCATATCTGCTGCTTGATGCTGCCAAAGTGCTCTTCATGAAGGCGATCAAAGTACAGCATGTAGAGAAAGTAGATAACAAGCACGGCACCAATGATCTGTCCAATGACGGCAGATGACCACAGGAAGTCGTTTTTGACAATTTCGGATATGGCTTTGCATATCACAATGATGCCTTCGCCGAGAATGATCAAGGTAAGAAGAGACATACGTTGTACCAGATCTTGGTGGGGTATTGTAAGTTACCGTACACATCATTAAGGGTGAGTGAAGCTTACGGGTGCCTTTGAAGCTGATGACCCTCCATACACAGGAAACAGCGACCGTCAAAAGCGTCTCGAGGATGGCAATGACGTACCACGCAATATAGACATTGCTCTTCTGAAGAATGGCTTCGCCGGTTTCGTCGAACTTCATCTGGGGAAAAGCTGTATATAGACCACCGTACAATACAGCAGCCAATGCCGTAAAAACAATGACTAAAGAGAGTGGCAGCACAGTCTTCTTGTACTTCTTAGTGTACATGAGTGTGACGGAGTACTGAACAGTCAGCGTCAATCTCGAGACGGCGAGCGCTATGCTAAAGGTTCGATAGACCTTGAAGTCTGCTATGGATTGGCCCGGATGCCACTGTGGACCTATGACAGCGAAGCCGACCATGATGCCAAAGTGTATCGACTTTGCCACACGCTCGAAGACAGAGTCGGCAGAGAAGCGAACATCGTATAGCGAAACTTGATACCACGTCAACCAGAGCAGGGAAAAGAAACCGACATATGAAGTGAGCGAATCTTGATCGTTTATTTCGATGATGGAGGTGAAGGTGGTAAGATTTGCGACAAAAAATAGATCATAAAAGAGTTCGGCGGTTGTAGCCTCTGCATGACGGTGGAAAGTTGGGTGTTGATCAGGGCGATGATGCTCAGGATACTCGACGTGGTCGAATGACTCTACATCGCTGCTGCTACTGTGGTGATGATGTTGAGGTCTGAGCGGTTTCTGGTCCAGGGAACCGTGGTGATGATGTGCGGGTGCGTTTTCCAGAATGGTGTCGGAGTGTTCATGGAGTGGAGAAGCGAACAGACGAAGGGAACGCCGCTCCTCAACGTGGTGCGCCATGATGATGTCGACAATAATGAGGGCAGTAAAGCGGTTTCAGCGACGTGATAGACAGGTGGGAAGCAAGCTCCATAATAAGTCCCGAGTAAGTTGTGAATGAGGCATTTGGCCAACCCGGTGCCGTGAAGCAGCGTAAGCACGGTCATTCAAGAATGGTCAACCAGGGCGCAGACAGTGACATCAACTAGGGGTCTTCGAGAATTCAGCTAGGTGAGCGGCCCGAATTGGGAATTGGAATAATTGGAATCCGCCAGCGCCGGATCTTGCTTCAGCTGCTTCTGAAACGTCTGACTCCCGACGCCGACTGATTGACCGCAGGAGGTCGTATGTCCCGAGCAACAATCTTCTATTCTAGTCCATTGGTTGACCTGACACTACGCCACAGATAGAGTCCTTGGACACATAGCCCCAAGGGGTTGCGGCGCCCGTAATAATAACTATTGTGGAGATTTGACGATGCCGACGGTCTGGAACCTGAGTCGACACATGTGGCTGAGCAGGCCATCGACATCGGGTGCCCTGTGGTTTTGCAAGTGTAAAGAATAGATCGCCGACCCCTGTTACCATCAAAGCTTCCAGATGTCCCCGTCGGCGTGTGCATCTGGGCTTTGCGAACACGTTGAACGTCCTCCTACCCTCATCTTCATTGGCAAACATCAAACGATTGGTGGCACCGTGTTCAGTGGCTGCACACCGCCATGACCCGGATGAAACCAACTAGCTAATCGTGTACAAGCTCTGGCCATCGATGGCGCAAGTGATTCGCTCCATGGCACCTCATCAAGAAACTCGTAGTGGGGGCGAAGTTAAGCTTCGCGGGCTGGTAAATAAGCTTTGCTGACTCAAAGCTTGGAGGGATGAAGATGTGCAACGGGGCGGCGTACAGACGTGTCTCAGTACTCGCCCAGCCGTCGTCCACCGATGTTTTGTGACTGAAGGAATCATGGAAGGTATTCGCGCGTTCGTGGCTCCATGGGCTCTTCGAAAGTGTTTCTCCTTCCCCCCTGTACGCGCAAGCCCGCTAGATGACGTTGAACTTATCGGCTTCCAGCTTGGGTAATCAGCCTCTCTCGCACAATAGGCCCGGATTCGACCGCAGCATCCCCCGGGTATACCTGCATAGGCATAGGTATGCTGTCATACTGCGTCCTGTACAAGATCAATACAAGTTGGTATTCTATTCGTGCTCGGGCGAATTTCGACGTCCCTTCTTCTCGTATTTACAATAATGCCCCCTTCCGGCATCAGCTATCCAGCTCATTGATCTCCATTTGAATCCGCATAGCCTCTTGCTCCCAGAAGTCCGCAATCTGTTCAGCACCTCTCCGTCCACCAAACTGAATATCCCCCTGGGCCATATCACCTTCTGCCATGTCCATCAACCGTTGATAACACCCCTTGTTCTTCGGATTGTTGAAATGTTCGTAGGGATTCTCGGGGCGCAGCCACGCTGCACATAGATAACAAAAATGTGACTTGCACTGGAAACATGTCATATGGTTGCAGCCATGCGACTTCTGACACGGGACCGAGCAGGTTGGGCAGGGTGAACAATTCTTCATGATGAAGTTGAGCGACGCCTGGTCCTCCTCGGTGAGCTGGGCGGAATCGCGTGGTTCACACCGTACAAAATCCCCGTGCCATGACGCGAGGCAAATCTGGCAGAATGCCAAGTTGCAGTCCTCGCACACAGCCAAACGATCCATCCCTGTGATGCCTACTCTACGCTTCTCGAATGCGGCTACATCCTGCGACTCCGCCACCTCCGCAACGGGTTCGTCAGCTTCGGAATCCGACTCGTCCATTTCAGATACGTTGGTGATTTTGGGGTATTTTTTGGTCCGCATCGCACCCTGGCACCAGGAGCGGGGACAATAAATGATTGTTGGATCGGCTTCAATCTTTTTCTTCCGCTTGATCTTTGCGTAACGATCTACATTGTCGATAGATATTGGAATCTGAAGCAGCTCCTTGGGTGAGATCAAGCGATCTTTCTTCTTGCTCGAGCCATGCGCAGACTGACCACAGTCGACCGACATACACTTGACGTTGTTGACGTCGCCCTCCTTGATGCAGTTGTTGTAATAATCCTGCAGACAAGCTATGCAAAATACGTGGTTGCAGCGCTGCATGCGGTAACAGACAGACCCCTTCTTCGGTTCCAGACACACCTCGCATTCAAAGGTTTCCTTGTCGAAAAGCTCACGCTTGGTCCGTATGCTGTAAGCCAGTAGATCAGGTTTTAGATCGGAGGGTAGGGTAAGCTCCGACAGGCCGAAAGTCGTCTCCGCCGCCTCTTGGAGATGGCTGATGTAGGTAAACAGCTGGCCTCCGCCGTACTCTTCCCACAACAGTAGCGCCTGATTTGCCAGCTTGGCTGTTACATCAGGCGGCAACCACGACGGAACGGTAGAGACGGTCACGGATGGCGGGGCTTCGGGATATCCAACAGGTAGTGTAATATGCAGATGCAATGGGGGCAGGTACGCAAGTCGTTCGACCACCTGCTCAAAAGTGACAGGAAGAGGAGTGCTCGGCTTGACCATAAGTTCCATATGTGCAGCGAATGGATTTCCCGGGTCGATCTCAAGTTCAGGATAGATTGCTTGGAGGACGGCCCACTCTTCGGCACGCTCCTCAGATTCCTGGTGCGCCATGGTGAAAATGCAATAGCAGACTGCGAATGGGGACCAGAGGTGTTGTGGGTATCGAATAGCCCACGGGTAGAGTATCTGGGTTGGGAGGCGAAACCTATCGGTCGAAATATACCGGAAGCTGGGGTGAGAGGCAAACGGACGTGATAGGCGTGCTGTGATGGTTCCAACCAGTGAAAGGATGTCTGAGACGCTGCATTATGAGTCACGGCATCGCCTTGGATATGTTCTCATTGCCAGGACAGAAACGCAAGTCCCATGCCTGATCTGCATCACTACGGCTGCCTATCATACAGGCGTACAGCTGCGGGAGACTAAGTAATATCATCACTTTGGCCGTTGCCATGATGACATAATCACATCTTGCCCAGCCGCATCGTCATCGTCGTCCGGGTTCTTGCTGAAAGGCAACTCCAACCCATCTCTCCTCACTCCACTGCCAACATGGACGGCCCGCCGCTTGCGTCGCTCTCCTTGACCCATGTTCATTATGTGAGCTCGCCTGGCTCAATTCCTTCGCCTCAATACCATTTGCTCACCCCCGTACCTAGAACCCCGCCGATCGCTTCTCGTATCTGTGTGCATGGCTAGCCCTCGTCCCCCAGGGCCTTTGCGTCATATACGCAACTCTGATATGGTCCAACCGCGAGATTGAGATTATGCTCATGTTTGCGGGCCAAATGGCTTGTGAAGCGTTGAATTGGTGTTTGAAGCGGTACATCAAGGAGGAGCGGCCACGCGGTAAACAAAAAAAATCAAGTAGCCAACGATTGAGGATATCAAGAATGCTAAACCAGGCGCAGAAATGCACGGCAAAGGCTACGGCATGCCTTCCTCGCACGCCCAATTCGTGTCCTTTTTCTCCCTAACACTCGCCCTTTTTCTCCTCTTCCGCCACGTGCCACACCCCACCGAAACGCACACCCCTTTCAGCTTCGTCCAGCGCTTTTTCCTATCCATCGCTGCGCTCGTCTCCGCTGCCGCTGTGGCCTTCAGCAGAATCTATCTCAGCTACCACACCCCGAAACAGGTCCTCGTCGGCTGTGTCGCCGGCGCCGTCTTTGCACTCCTCTGGTTCGGCTTCACGACCTACCTTCGGAGAGCTGGATGGGTAGAGTGGGGGCTCGAGACATGGCTGGCACGTGTTTTCAGAGTGAGAGATCTGGTTGTACAGGAAGACCTTGTCGATTCGGGGTGGGCTAGGTGGGTGGAAAGAAGGAGGGGAGCCCGAGACTTCCGGACGCAAAGCAGCAAGAAATCAAGATGACGTCTTCGTTGATTTCAACCACCAGTGTGGAAGTTTGATAGAATCAGAGGTCGATTGGCTTATTTGAACTCTCGATATCGGGTGCAGTACAAAATAGAGGGTCTAGTCTGCTATTTATAGACTGGGGAAGGCCATCGATGATCACTAAAACATTCCAATCCTAGGATGGAGCGTTCACCATAGTAACGCCGGACTCCTAAATTAGTTACTCTTCTTCCAAGTATATATGTACATATTCCAAATCGAGGAGTTTGGGAACCAAATCAAGACGTTTGGCCGAACTGGCTGCATCTATTCTCTGCAGGCAGGTACTTGTCTCTATCATCAGAGGAAGATGAGAGGAGAAGAGGATCAGGCCTTTGAACTCAGCATTTGAATAGTCCTGTACAAAGAACTGTGGCTGCTGGGCATAATTACCTGCATACATATGTACCTAGGTAGGTATATCATTGATTCACTGGTTCCCCCGCCCGCACCTCCCCTGCTTGCGAGCACAAATGGTCATGTACATGCTCATTGTTGTTCGTGGTCTCGTTTGCTTGTCTTAACCATTTTCGTTGTTAAACATTACGAATAGTCGTCATTTTTTCTATATATATACTTGTATGAATTGGGACATGAAAATTGAACTGTGAAACCTGCTAGAACGCCTCCGAGGGAAAAGTGCATGAGCAGTAAAAAGAAAGTTGCGTCAGGGGCTCGGTACAATCATATCGCCCGCAGTACCCTTACCTTTCCTAGATGAAGTACCATCAACGAAGAGGGCGGCAAAGGCCCCAACACAAAACGCCGGGATACATAGACGCAAGCTTACAAGGCGCGAAAACAGGTCACGCTTACTATCAAGACACACAAAGCACCTCATTGCGAAGATTAAGCCGTGCTCACCAGCCCTTCCGCAGACCCCTCGGCATCGACACCCTTCTCATATTTCTGGAAAAGCGCCGTATCGGTATACTTCATATCCTCAAACACGTCAATCTTGGTACTGCTAAATTTGCGCGCTGAGACCCCCTTCTCAAACAGCAGATCCAACTCGGCAAAAGTACGTCCTTTGGGTTCAGGAAGGCGGAAATAGGTATACACGATGCAAAAAAAGCAGATGCCTGCCCAAAAGAAACCCGTATAGTTTTTCCAGTTGAGTTCGCCGGGATTAAGCATGTAAGGCGTGACGATGTTGCAGACGATGCCGACAATGTTGTAGAGATTACGGCCGAGGACGACGGTTTTGATTTGTAGTCTGCGGGTTGAAAGCTCGGCAACGAGCGAGTAGCACACGGTGCCGACGGTGAGCTGGTAGAACATGGCCCAAACAATCATCATGCAGCCAGTTGCCATGGCGCCGTCGGCACGATTTGATTCGGGGACGAGGCCTAGAAATCCCATGATGAAGAGCATAGTGCAGAGACCGCAAAGACCGCCAACGTAGAGTGTGCGGCGCCCTAGTCCAGCTTTCATGAGCCACCACGACCCAATTACACCGGCCATGTTGATGCCGTATTGGCCGAGAGCAAAGTCGTACGAGGTGGATGGTGGGAGACCGGCCTGTTGGAGAAAGTACGAGGAGTAGCCCGAAAAAGCATTGCCACTGAGATTCTGGATTGCCCAAGCCATGCAGACGATTTCGGTACGACGGAGGTCGGTGCCCTTGAAACAATCGAAATAGCTGGCTCCACGGGTGATTTTCTCCTCGAGAGATGTTGTGTGAACCATCATGGCAATGGTTTCATCGGCATTGAAGTCGGTTTCGCGGTTGAGGCTGGTTAAGCGGAGGAGAGATTTCTTTGCATCGTCCAGACGTCCCTTACGAACGAGCCACCAGGGCGACTCAGGGGCGAGGAAGACACCAATCATCAGGGGAATTGGCCACATCCATTGGAGAGCGTAGGGAATGCGGTAGGACCATTCGTCTTCGCGAGAAAGCATGGCGCGGATGACGCCGATTCCAATTGTCTGGCCGAGGCCCCAGCAGAAGTTGACATAGGTTGTAAGATATCCACGCAATGCCACGGGACAGACCTCGGAAGCATAGGTGATAGTCAGGGTCTGGAAGACGCCCCAAGGCACACCGCAGAGGATCTCGGCAACCAGCAGATGCTCGACCGTCTGAGCGGTGAAGAAGATGGCGGTAAAGGCGATGATGAGGGTCAAACAGGCAATGACGGTGTATCTGTAGCCAAACCTCTCGCTCACCCATCCGTTGATCATCAGGCCGATGATCTCGCCGACGGTGACACCGTTGGACAATCCAGACTGCCAGGCGGCCGAGATCTCGTAGGAGCCATCGGGGAGCTGAGAACCGTACTTTTTCTTGAACTGGGGGAAGCCGAAGAAGTTGGACAGCAAGCACACATCGTAGCCTTCCATGGCAATGCATGTGCTGATGAGGACCGACCATCCTATGGCCTTGGGGTAGAGTCTCAAGCCTTGCATCAGGGTCATGGTATGCTCCTTGTCGGTAGCGAGGCGGGCATCGTTGATGACTTTGGCACTGGCCTTGTTAACCTCGAAGGGGTGCTCGCCAGGTGCGGTGCCATGACCACGACCGGAACCGTCGACAGGCTGAATCTCCTTCTCCGCCATGGTGGATGGGACGGAGGAGCGGTGGGTCTCTCTATCCGGGAATCTGGGGGAGAGTGGGAGGGGTGCTGGAAACCTGGCAGAGCGAGCGGGCAAAGAGCATGGTGAAGCGTCAATGGCGCCAGCGCAGGCAAAAGGTTTTAAGGCTTCAGGATTTTTTGCGGGGAAAGCGGTGTGGCGGGGTCCCTGGCCACATGTGGTTGTTAGTTCGTGATCCCGTGCCGTGGGCCATGGTGGAGTTTGGAAATTTCCTCGGCTGATCGATCCTTCTTGCGCTGTACGCTTGGTGCAGGCAGTCGCGGTCCAGCTAGCGGTGGTCCTGCAGGTAGGTGCACCTGCTGCCCTCGCCCGCCCACCTTCCCGCTTCGGGCTAGCGGTCGCCGTTGCTCTTGCCCGGCCATCCATCTCGAGTACGTACCGAGGGCTCGGCACGGCATAACGCGAACCGCTGCCTGCATTCTTTCCGTTTCTGGTATTTTTTTTTCTTTTTGCTTTTGCTTTTGTGCGTAGGATGCTGCATCATCTCGCTAACCATCCTGCTGTGCGTACATTCATCCGCCGTGTGGTTGTTGTACTGATCCATGTACATAGGGCATCTCAAAGGCTTCTTTCTAGGCGCTCTAACATGGCGCCAACAGCATCCTAATGCCATGTTAGCGGCTGCGTTGCCCCTGAAGCTAAAGAGCAAGGTCGGATCCCAACTTCTACTAGTCACTCTGAATGTCCATGTGCCATAACAGAGCGTGGGCATCGGCAAGCTTCGAGACGAGGCCATCATCTCTCGAGTACATGCCGTGTACGAATGGTGAGAGTACATGCAATCGAGTCAAGTACACACCACTGTACACTTGGGACAATGCATTCCCACCAAGTTGATTGCTCAGGGTGACTTTGAACGGGCCCATGTGTGAGAGACTATCCTTCATCTATACCGCCGGATTCTATTGCATCAATTCTACTCAACATACATGTACATGGCGTGGTCTATGTCGGCCTGACTGGGTGTGACCCCAACTTCATCACATGCCCTTCTCCACGTCGGCACCTCTCCCACGTACGGCAACACCCACCCCCTCGTTCCCCACACCCTTAACCTCATTCTTCCGTAGTCTGCCTTCGTCTCCAGCATGACCCTGCGTCCCGATCTTCAAGAACGGCACAAGAATTACACCAATCACAGTCACCCCGGTTGCGAGCCACCAGACCGCCGCATACGGCTCCACCGCGTTGTGCGCGTAGTAACCAGACGCCGTCGGATTGCGTTGCACCGAGTCGAAGATGGCCGTCCCAATCCCATACCCAACAGCGGAACACAGACGAGTGATGGTTTGAATGAGCGAGCCTGCAATCGACTGCTTGTTCGGTGGCATGGACGAGAGCACGTACATCTAATCTCCATTAGCTGAATTTTCTCCGCTAAAACATCATTCTGGCATGGGTAGTGGGCTACTCACGTTGGCGACAATGAACTCAAAGTCCGCACCTACAACGCACAAACACAGTGCAGGGAAGCTGAACGCCCAATAACTATCTCCATTTCTTTGCACAGCTGCCAGCATGAAGGCCACCACATAAGCCGCAGCACCGATGCCTACCAGCAACTTGTTGGAAACTCTGTGCTGGATGAGCGCAGCCACAAGATTGGCGAGAAAGCCGCAGATAGCCATAGGCAGCATGTAGACGCCCGTCATCAAAGCTGAGAGCTCGAGCACCCGCTGGAAGTAGAGAGCTATCCAGAAGGAAAATATAGGGAAGCCAACGAAGCCGACTGATATGAGCGCCAGTAACTACAGAACGAAATTAGCACTGCATCGTTTGCGTCGAGACCAATCATGCTTACAATGGAGAAGTCTCGATCCTTCCAGATATTCATATCAATCAACGAGTACGGGTATTTGATCTCCCAGACGATGAATGATGCAATGAGTACGAGGCCCAGGATTAACAGAACAAGAACGTAAGGCGTCCTCCAGCCATTTGGTGCGTCGGCCCCAAGACTAAACGATTGTTAGCAACTGAGCTGCCGACGTCTAGGCGTAGAGGAAAAAGCTTACGAAAGGGAGGCACAGAAGCATCCTATCCCAACAATCGTCATACTCGTCCCAACTAGATCCAACCTCTTCACCGTCTCCCCATCAAATTTCACCTTCTCCGTGCGATCACTGGGGACAGTAAACGCCGCCACTAGGCTCACCACCAAATACACAATAGCTAACAATCGATAACTGGCGCGCCAATTGAACAGTTGGGTAGCCAGTCCACAGAAAATACACCCAAAGACGAAGCCCAGAGGGTTTCCGGCACTGAAGCACCCAAAGGCCTTGTTCTTCCGCTTCGAAGGTTTGGGATAGACGGTGCCCAGTATACCTTGTGCTGGGGGCACGACGGAGGCGCTGAAGATGCCGAGAACGCCATTCATGATGTCGAGCGTGATGCCGTTGCGCGAGAAGCTGGCGCCCAAACAGAAGACGGCGAAGAGAAACATGGACATGACGAACATGCTTTTGCGACCAAAGACGTCGGCGATGCTTCCGAAGAAGAGAAGGAGTGCTCCTGCTGATAGTCTGCAATAGACTGAATCAGCCGTTTTGTTTTTCTCTTTTGTTCTCCAACATTTCCTTTCCCGCTACTCCATTCAGGCTCTAGAAGTTGATGACTTACGATGTTGATGCAGCCATCCAAGTGATTTCAGCATTTGTCTGTGATTGGTTCTGAATTAGTCCGGAGTAAAGTGATGAGTGGGCTATTTGTTCTGCAATCGCCTTACCATGTTCAACTCCCTCGCAGCAAAACTCGACATGACGGTCACTCCGCCCGTGAGGAACGAGGTCATGGCGACCGCCAGCGTACACGAGAGTAGACACAGACATTCCTGCAGGGTGGATGTGAAGACGTCGGGTCTGGCATTTGGATCGCTGAAAGTTGGTGGCGTCGTGCTGCCCGTCTCCGATTGGGCCTCCGCCGCTACCGCGTCCCTGCCCATTGTATGCTCGCGTGCAATCAATTGACGGTGATGCTGCTGAATGGTATTCTACTCGGGGTTTACAACAGAAACAAAGGACGTCGGAATACCAATTCAATCAGTCATGACGAGAGAATCATCGGCTGCGGCGGCAAATTCGGTGCGGATAAAGGCATTTTGAACAAGCATGCGTGGAATGGATTCCGCGTCCATGTACCTAATCAGATGATTTGCAATCTTGCTCCACCACATGCTCTTCACTTAAGCGAGACTTGCTTATCAGATCAACCATTGGTAATAAACATTGAACGCTCCAGCCTTCCAGCCTTCGTATATACAGCACAGTCTATGTTACAAATATACATCTACATGATCAACTAATACACGCCAGAGTCACCTACAGCTTAATCACTCTCCAGCCGTTGAGATCCATTTGGCCCAGCACCCCACCCAACGGACCCTGCACTTCGCGACCCCCGGTCCACACCTTCTTACCCGCCCAGTACTCGATAAATCCTTCGGGACCCGACACCAAGATGATCTTAGAGCCGCCTTCATTCTTATTTTGAGCTTGTAGACGGGTCGCCACATCACTGGCCTTGATGAATGTCTTATCCTCGTCAACATAGTATTGCACTTCAAGGCCGTTGGAGCGTGCTTTGCTCTGCGTTTTTAACGCTTCAAGCTCCTGCACAATGACACCTTTTTCGCTCCGACTAGTTTCGTGAGCAATGGCACCAGCAGGCATTTGCGCGGGACTCTGTCCCATGAGACCGAACAGATTCTTCCATCCTCGAGAGTTGTTCTGAACATCTCCGGTGGGCACAACATCGCCGACTCCGCCGACGCACTCCTCCCTACGCCTATTAGCCCACAGCACACTCATTCTGGTGCCAGCTGCCTGCCCAAGAGCCTGCGCGACCTGCATCGCCGGCGCAATCCCCGTGCCTCCAGCTAGGAAAATGACTTCCTTGACATCCTGCGGCAGCTCGCACTCTACATGGGGGCCTCTGAGTTCGATGGTGGACAGGTCCGGCAATCGATGTAGATACGTCGAGACCTCTCCACCCTGCTCCTGCCGTATAAGTAGCCTTATATCATCGACATCGTCCCCATCTTCGCCATGTGTTTCCGGCTTCGGGGGGAGAGGTGTATACGCTCTCGCGATTTGCAACTGTGGCTGCTTGACTTGTAGACTCCATACGCCGCGCTTCCACACCTCGCTGATGCTCTCCGGGCTCGCAGCGTCCTCGCTGTGGCGTAACGTGAAGACGGAGCTTGTAGACGAGACGCGCTGTTTATCGATAAGTGTGTAGGGTGTGAAGTCGTGGGGATTCAGCGACGACGAAGGCTTGAGCCACCGGTAGGCAGCGCCACCAAAGGCAGATGTGCCGAAGATAAGGGCGACAACGGGTCCTCTGCGGAACAGTCGGGGTGGCATTCTCAAAGGTTGCGCGGGAGAGGCGCGAACCGCCCGTGGAGGATACAAAGATTGGGTACAAGTCTATGAAACCGAAGCGTCGAATCTTCGTGGCGGATTTGCTGTGGTCCGAGCTCTACCAGCTAATTGCCTATTTGGGTTATGCACTCAATTGACCGACTTTAACCAAAATCGACAGCGAAGGTTCTCACGAGTATGTTCATAATTTAGTTGGCTAAACAATCACAGGCTTCTGTGCTGGCCTTGAGAAATATGCTTGATCAAGTTGACCGGGTTTTCACTCGCTAATTAAGACAGCAGACCAAACCCAGATTACCGCCCAGAACCTGCGACAAGACCCTCACAAATATTCTGATGAATTGGAAGCTCCGGAAGACCATAATGATTGCCTTGAGAACAATGATGCGTGTCTTCTGGGGGGTTTGCTTCCCCTATCATCTAAGCTTTCATCTTGTTGCGAACTCTTCCCCCAATTTGTCCGTCTACGACAATACCACTGCATAACGTTAGTAATCACGATCATGGACAACGAATAGAAGACATACCGTGTCGTTGCAGCAGGTGTTTTTTGAGACATTTTCGTGCTTGATGCTCGCATACAACTCCCAGCCCTCTGCATGTAACGCACAAAGCAGACGTGAAAGTATGTATCCAGCATGCTTCTCTTTTGCCCACGGCTCCTAGTTGAGGGTCATCTTTCGCACGGTTATCCGCGTTTCATGCAAGGCGATATTGTAAACCCAGGCTCTGATTTTGGCTGCCACGTGATTATAGACTGTAGGAGGGGCTGCCTATACGTTAATACTCATACATCCGTGTTTAACCTGATATGGAAGGACATTGCTCACAATCCATAAAATAAATTCCATTCGTATGGGAAAACACCACGGCTGCCCAATCGTATCTTTCAACCTGTTCTTGATATCGAAACACTAACGTGTCCTTGGCATCGTTGAGATTGGCAGCGGCCGTGAATACCCATCCATACGCATATAACACCCGGAGTAACTCGCGCACGAATATCTTTGACTGGAGATAACTTTCTTCTTCATCCAGCGAAAAGGGTTTCCCAGAGAACATAACTTGGTAGAGGTCGTCATTCTTGTACCTCTGGTCTTCATGTATTCCCTTGGGCCAATATCTGGCGACAGCTTGCCATATGCTGGGTGTTAATGTAACTGGGAAATCATAAAATCGTAGGAGGTTTTCTCCTACGAAAGACAGAGATGCGAAACCGGGCGCATGAGTGACTGGTGGGAGTTGAAGGTTGGACGGGGGAGGAGTTCTAGATCTTGTATAAGGCTCATCTGGGGGTCCGGAAGACATGATGGGCGTTTCTGAATGAAAAGCTGTTGGTGACTGCCGGTAGGTTAGGAATACTATACGTGATGGCTGATAGCCAACACTGCACTCACAAGCTTTCTGTGCGTGCGAAGGTGAGAAATATTGTCCTGGTGTAAACTGAAAATGGATGAGTGATGATAGATAGTGAGGTGCTTCCCGGCCCAAGATTTCAAGGCATAGTTCCATTGTGAAGGAAGGAGCCGCCTCGCTTCCAAGTTTGCACTTGGAAGTGACACTCGCAACGCACCTCAGTGACATCACATTGCGAAATAATCATCGAAAACTGCAGTGCCTGGGCTCTGGTTCTTTCGTCGTGAGTGGCATACATATATAGTTGCGTCTCGCGAACATCTCACGACACCAAATTTGTAGTTACACTTTTCGACTAAATATATTCCCTGGTGGAATTTATTCATAGAAGCGCAGAATCTCACATGGTCTGGTATAGGATGACTGGCACGCGATCAACTTAGGGCGTGAGTCGAGCCAGTAGGTCGACAGACAATTGCAAACTGGTACCCGTGGGACTCGCCATGGTCCTCGAGTGTTATTGAAACCACCACAACTCTCACGGTTAATTCATAGATCCCGGGATTGATACATCGACTTCGGTGACTGCAAACACCATGTATCTGAATAGTAATGATTGCATGAATCTAATCCGCGGAATTATTAATCGACTAAGCTGCTTGCTTTATGTCTCAACGATAGACAAATTCTAAGCACTATTTGAACGTGATGATGAGCACCGTCTACGCAAGCATAATTAACTTGTGATCTGGTCTCCACTCCTGTCTTCCGGAAAGCGCTAAACTATAGAGCGTCGCATGAAATGAAAACAAAGCGTGAGTGAGGAATAGGGCGAACTTGAACGAGATATCAAGATAAAGCGTTGGGGTGGTGCACGACGAATTGTGGGTGAGTAGATTGGAATGCACGAGAGATGATTGGGTATCCTGTTGTTCCATGATGTGCTATGCGACTGCTGTTTTGGAACACTTGAATGTCCGAGAGCCACGGGAACAGAAAGAACACAGATCAAGATTACGAGCAAATGTGTAGATAATAGAAGACGATTACTTGATCGTGAAAGTCACAACTCTTCGGAAGCACATCAATCAAGCGAGGAAGGAAGACGAAGCGTGACTTAGTTCAACCATCAGAACTGCTCATCCATCCAATCGCCTTATTTCGAGAATTGGAGTGTAGCCTTGAAAATAGAGGATAACCTCAGCATCTATTGGTCAAATTGAAAACCTTCTCCATAGTTTTATGACTTGTTCATCTAGTTCAACACCAAAAAAAGTACGAGGAACAGAACAAATGACGGTTTGTAGATTTCAAACCAACAAGTTTGCATTCGATCGCAAGGGTGACTGTGATTATTACTCAACGTACAACCAAAAATCATCAACCACTAAGATCTAGTACGCTTTGTATTTTAATCGTGGGAGTAGTTTCTCCAATGTCGGTAGTCTATTTAATTGTGACCATGGAAAGAAATTCACTCAGTTTCAGTATTTAACTCCCCTGTATTTCTTTACTGGTGGCTACATATATAAGGGTGTCGCATTAGCAAAGTAAATCATCACCAAACTACCAACCTACTTGATCAGGGCTTTCTTTCGCCGCGAGGTAAATCTCTTTTCAGGGTAAAAGCAGAATCAAACATCACCAAAACAATAACCGATCAGAATATCTCCACTTCCGATCATCACCCCACAGACAAATCACAATGGGTAATTTTTTGGTCCGTCTCTCTGAATCCCCAAGAGATTCAAATGCACTGCAAAGCGTTTTATCTCACCCTGGAAACAATTCGATCACATGGAACACGACTGCCACTTTCCCCAATGTCACCTCTACGTCCCCGATCAGATGGGCACACGACCCCACGAGCATTACAATAACCACCACCACTGCCGTCCCCACCCCGAACTCTACCCTCTCTGCTCGGTCATGCAATCTCCGAAACTGTTCGGATTCCCAAGCTTCATACGAGATGAGTCTCCGCGGGGACGTCTTCGGCGTGAACCCATTTTTGTACGCCGACAAATCCTTCTTGCATATCAACTCCTCGCACTTACCGGAACCGAGAAACACCTACTTCGATGCCCTCTCTCACAATATCACGGTGGACCCCTGCAAGAAGACCAACGATGCTTTAGCAGTCCTTTGGGATATTTACCACCAGAAAACAAACGTTCCCGAGAGTTTACGCAAAACGATGGTCACGTTTTTCCAGTGGTTAAATAAGCATGATCCGTATGTGTTGGGTTGCATGACCCACGTCGATGAATCACGTAAGTTTTGTTTCCTAGTTTTAGATATGATCCTTTTTATTTGGTGTTGTTTTTCTCTCTGACGTCTCCTCGCTCGAAATTTTGATTCTATTCTGTGTTTGCTTGTTCAAAACAAAACTAATGCACTAATCATTTAACCCCATATAGTTATATACCACTACCAAGGGGCATACTTCATGGAACTGGGCTTCTTCCACGCAGCTCACAATCTTGTCGGCAATGCGCTCGCGGAGTGCGACAAGATACCTAGCACAAAGCAGCAGAAAACCGTGACGTGGATTGAAGTCGGAGTGCGAGGCAATTTGCCTGAAGAGGTTGATGGTTTCAAGGACCTGCTGGGGAAGTGCGAGCCGCGTACAGATACACATGTAGACAACGCAGTTCGATGACTAATTAGCCAGTAAGATGGAAAGGGGTTTTAAGAAAGTAACTTCCAATCTAAAAAAACTTAAGAAAGTATGTTGAAGGTCTGTTGAAGGTCTGTTGACTGTTTATCGTGAAACTCGTCGTATACTTCTACTTCTAGATAGGTAAAAATGCCAAATTTACTTTTGTCAACTGTTAATCTTATTTCAAAGACACTCAGTAATATTCGTTACTGCCAAAAAAAAGAGAACGGGTAAGTCTTGCATCAACTTCCAAGTTATGTTTTTTGGTTATCGCCAGTTGTTTGGTCCTTTTATCCTTGTACCTGTCGCTGTGTGCAGGATCACCCAAACTCCAACTTCGAATTTATTTATTCGAGTTACATAAAAGTTGGGAGAACAGTGCATGGCCACCTACACTGTATATCTAGATTCATTTTTAGAAAAGGTATTTGTCATTTGGCAAAGATGGCAACGCAGTTTGAACACGACTGATTGATTTGCTTTTTTCCAATAACAGACTCAGAAACGCCGCTCATATGCTCGACTTTACAAGGGTATACAAAAACTACAAAAAATCACCTTATTTACAACAGTTGTCGAAGATGAGCGAGATGCAAAAGCCTTATCCTGTTCCACCAATCTCCTTCTTCACCCAGCTCTCTAAACCGCCCAGCGCGATGATCTCTTGTACATTCGGCGGGAGCTCTCCGACCTTGACGCTCCATTTAGGCCCGTTGGGGCCTTCCTGAACATTGACGGTGCTCCTACGAACATCCCACTCGAGAGTCCAGCCCGTACGCCTAGTGAGCTGTTTGGCTTGCGGGGGTTGAGCGACGGCGCCCGGGGGCGGTGAATCGAGAGACTCGCTGTTCTGGGAAGGCTCTTGCATGTTCTGCTGGGATGCAGCCGGAGTGGAAGAGGAGAAAACTTCACGTAAACGGTTCGCTAGCTTGGGGACTTCGACACCCATAAGGGCGTTGTTGATGCTGTTTCTGCTGAAGATGTTGCCGAAGCTGCCTGCGACGACCAGGGGAATGCCCTTGGCGAGAATGGCAGTTGCGGCTTGCTCTCTGCTGCTGCCACAGCCGAAGTTGAAGCCGGATACGAGGATATCCCCTGCTTTGGCTGAGGCACCAAAGGATGGATCGTAGTTCTCCATGCACACTTCAGCCATCTTCTCACGGCTAACATCGTCTTGGTACGTGTATTTGCCGGGGTAAATGCCATCCGTGTTAATGTTGTCTGCATCGCAAAAAACAATCTCACCACCTATTCTCTCGGGGAAACCAGGAAGAATCTCAGTGAGCGACTCTGATCCAGCTGCGGCAGCGGTCTCAGGTTGTTGATCAGCAGCACCTTCGGCGGTTTCGATCTGGGCGTCCGCCTGCTTGATGACTTGTTCTAGCATGTCTTCAATAGTCATCATACGTTCCTCCTCGACTACGCCGTCGCCCTCACCACGACGGACACCGGTGTAGCCTATTGGCTCTTCGTACCATCCGGGGCCAGAGATCTTGCCGGACAGTGCGCTTGCGGCAACCACTTCGGGACTAGCCAGATAAGCTTTCGCATCCGGGGATCCCATGCGGCCCTTGAAGTTACGATTGCTTGCACTGATGCCGACTTCGCCTGGCTCAAGAAGACCAGTGCCCAGTCCAATGCATGGACCACAGCCAGATGGAAGCGGTTGCGCTCCAGCCTCGAGCAGAGTCTGCCAGTCACCGGTCTCCTCAGCGGCGCGCTGTTCAGGGATGGAAGCAGCGGCGATGTAGAAGTTGACATGAGAGGGTATTTTGGGAATTTGCCCGTTATTGTCGGCAGTAGCATCTTTGAAAACCTTGGCTGCTGCTGCTAGGTCAGACGCTCTCGAGTTGGTGCACGAGACTAGGTAAGCCTTGTTGACCTTGATGTCCTGAGCCTGAAGCTCAGGCAATGGCGTGGCGATCTTGACCGAGTTTGGGCCAGAAACATAGGGAGATAGGGTAGAGAGGTCCAGGAAGAGTTCCTTGGCGTAGGTAGCGCCTTTGTCGGCGGCCAACGCAGGTTGGAAGATGTGGCCAGTCTTCTCCCCCACGATGCCGGTAGCGCTGAAGAGCTTATCGATGCGCTCGTGAAGGAATTGCTGCTGGTGGTGATCCTTGTACTCGGCCTGGGCTCCGAACATGGCAGCGTCTGTGGCCCTAGCCCTCAACCAACCGTGCAAGACGGAATCGATTGGGAAAAGACCAGTGAGGGCACCCCATTCCGTAGTCATGTTTGCGATGGTGAGGCGATGATCGATAGGAATACTGCGCAAAGTTTCATCGCTGCCCGTGAACTCGATAGCATGGTTGAGCACCTCGTCGTTGTTGAACAAGCCAGCCAAAGCAACAATCACATCCTTACCGGTGACACCTGCAGGCAGATGGCCCTGAAATGTAACCTTGGCAACAGGTGGGATCTGCCACCAGGTCTTTCCAGTAGCCCAGATACTCGCTGCATCTGTTCGCACGACTGGTGTCCCCAAACATCCAATTCCTCCATACATGTTGGAGTGACTGTCGGAAGCTACTGCCAGCGTACCAGGCCAAGCGTATCCCTCCTCGACCATGATCTGATGGCCAATTCCTCGTCCGGCCGGATAGAAGACGACATCCTGTTTCTTGGCGAACTCCTCGATCTGGTTGTATTTCTTCAGATTCTTCTCCGTCTTGTTCTGGACATCATGATCCAAGGTCATGACGATTTGGTTCGGGTCGTTGATTTTTGTGGCGCCAATGGACATGAACTTGAGGGCAACCGGCCACGAATTGTCGTGGGTCATGCATCGATGGGGCTGGAGGGTGACATAGTCGCCTGCTTTGAGTGTCTTGCCTTCGGCGACACCGACAGCATAGCGCTGCACGATCTTCTCAGTGAGCGTCTGGGGTGTCTTCTTGGTCTGGCTCAGGGTGGAGAGAAAACTGGCAGCAGGTCCCTCTGTGAGAGAATGGAATACATCGGGCGATTGGCTCTCATAGCGCGGCCTTGTGGTGGAGAAGGAGCGGTGTGATGCGATCATGGGACGCGATACTCGGGTTGCCGTTGGGATGCGAAGAGGTAGACGCGTGCGAGTCTTTCCAGAAGACAATCATGTCAGATGTTTGCAGAGTCACAGGAAGGAATTGACCTACCAAAGCCGGCCTGAAGCTCAATTGGCGCATCGACCGCATTGCCATGGACGACATGGTGTCTTGAGAGATTGGGCTCTGCAGGCGTGAATCAATCACTCAATCGATCAATTCCAAGCCGAAACCCAAACAAGTCAACCAACGAAAGCGATGCTGTTTGTCAGAAGCTTGCATGGATGCGTGGATGAGTGGATGGACGGAGGCATCAATTCCACTCTGGGCATGACTAAGCCGACTTTTTTCTGCCGATCTCGCCGCTCGCCGTCATCGGCTCCGTGGCCGGATGGAGTCAACCATTGCTTTTTTCTCTCTTCACGACCACATCCTTCAGTATGTATGTAATCAAGTAGATGGATGGCGAGAGTACGTGCAGGACGACTGCACATTGAATGCACATGACCATTGATATTTGGAATTGTTTCGTGCACGTGCAAAATGTCGCTCGTATATCGACATGAATGAATGAATGAACCCCCACCAAACCCCGCGGCGTGTGGCAGAGAGGTACAGTAGAGCTGCATCCGACGCTGTAATAGCTATGACTCTACGGAAATCAATCAATCCCTTGCAATGATGAGTCTGTTCGACCCAGTCACGCCCACCATTATTTAAGCACATAACTAGCTACGCTTCCTACCGATCGAGCTTCAGTGCTTTTCTTCTCCCACTGCCTCCTCACTCATCGCTCTTTCGTCTTTCGCTATCCTCATCACCACCATCAATCATCATGGTCAACCGCTCAGACGTTCACTACTTTGGTGCCGGCCCAGCGCCTCTTCCCACACCGGTCCTCGAGAAGGCAGCCCAGGTGCTCTTGAACTACAAGGACAAAGGCATTGGCCTGGCCGAGATCTCTCACCGCTCGCCCGAGGCCAACGAGATTCTGGCAGAGGCAAAGCAGGCCCTCACCACCCTGCTTGACATCCCCGACGACTACGAGATCCTCTTCCTTCAAAGTGGAGGTAGCGGCGAATTCAGTGCAACCGTATACAACCTCGTATCCATTTGGGTTGAGAAGAAGCGAGCCAAGATTGCCAGCGAGGTGGGCGATGACGAGGCCGAAGTGCTGAAGCGCCTGCGCAAGGTCGTGGACGAAGAGCTCAAGCTCGACTACCTGGTAACGGGCTCATGGTCGCTCAAGGCTTCGCAAGAGGCTGCGCGTCTGGTCGGTGCTAAACACGTCAACGTGGCTGTGGATGCTCGCAAAGCCAACGGGGGGAAGTTCGGTGTGATCCCTTCCGAAGACCAATGGAACCTCACACCACATACGTCGGGAGGTGGGCCGGCGCTGGCCTACTTCTGCGACAACGAAACAGTCGATGGCGTGGAATTCCCTTCCTTTCCACACAGCCTCGAAGGCGATGATGCCCCACTCGTGTGCGGAGACATGTCCTCCAACTTCATCTCTCGCAAGGTGGACGTTCGGAAGTTCGCCATCATCTTTGGCGGCGCCCAGAAGAACATTGGCAACACGGGCATCGCCATCGTAATCATCCGCAAGTCGCTCCTCCCGCCACACTCGCAGCCTGCATCGCCCGACCTGTTGAGGGCCTTGAATCTCCCCGTGGGCCCTATTGTTTTAGACTACCCCACTATCGCGAAGAACAACTCGCTCTACAATACGCTGCCCATCCTGGATGTGTGGGTTGCAGGGCAGGTCATGACAGGGCTCGTCGACAAGTACGGTGCCCAGCGTATTGGAGGGCAAGAGGACATTTCAAACACAAAGGCCCGGAACATCTATCACGTGCTTGACAAATATGCCGACGTCTACCAGGTCGTCCCGGCCAAAGACGTCCGCAGCAGGATGAACATCTGCTTCAGGGTTCACGGAGGCGATGCGGACAAGGAAAAGGCCTTTTTGGCCGGCGCCGAGAAGAAGGGACTTCTTGGTCTCAAAGGCCATCGTAGCGTGGGCGGCATTCGTGCGAGCAACTGTAAGTCGACCACCTTTGTACCCTATACCTGCGCCTGCCGTGTGCACGCTTGTGCAATCGACGTCACAGAGACCGGTCGGAAGTCGAGCTTTCCAGAGCGGTCCGATCGGACTTGTTGGATTCATTGATTGTCGAGCACAAGTGGAAATCAGCTAACCCGTCTCGTGCCATAGACAATGCAGTATCGCTGGAAGGCGCGCAAAAACTTGTGGCGTACCTAGAAGAATATGCGACTTCTTAATTCAGGACCGTCCAATATGATACGGGCGGCATGAAGACGCCATTGCGATCGGGGGACACCCTACCGGTGATAGCCCTTGGATATATCCCCAGCGGTGGCGCAGATAGTCACGGCCACTGCATCCCGCCGCATGATACCCTTCGTTGCTAGTAGCGATCCTTCAACAGCAGTCTACTTGGTGACCCAATTTCCTATTATCCAAACAAGTACTACGGGCTGGTGAGGCCAGCCCACGACGCTGATGCCAGCGTTTCCAAATCAAAGAGTGTGTGTTTTGCACGAGTGTCTATTTGCGAGGTTACGTATCATTCGCATAAGCGGTTATAACATGGTGAAGCAAGCTCCCGTTGACCTCTGTGGCCAAACACGGCGGCAGGCAACAAGGCTGTTCTCGAAGGTTTCCTGATAGCGAGAGGCATTATTATTATGCCTTGGATGGGAGGTGGCCGGCTGGCTGGCCGGGCCTTTGTAGATCCAATCTCCACAGGGCTCGCAACGTGTGAAGCATGCAAAGGTGCGAACCCTGCACCCATAATGGTTCTGCCAGTATGTCCGCTGCGCTTTAGCATATGCACTACGGGATCAAGTGTTGCAACAGTTGGTTGGTGTTGAAGAGTTGGGGTGCTTGCACGATGTGATTTGCTGGTAGCTGACATTGAAGTACTTCAAAGGTACATAGCTACCTGGTGGTCAGTCAATCTGCCAGTGCTGTAGGCATGCGCACGCGAGTATCTTTTTTGCTTTGGCGATATTTTTGTCTTGACGGTTTCAGTCGATGTGATTGAGATTGCATATGGCCATGTTCTATACTATATATATACACACATCCAAGTACACGCAAACGCTCGCGCTCAGTAGGGGAAGGGGGAAGGAAACAAGCCGCCGAATTGGAAGGGCTAAAAGGGAGGTTGCGTGATGGCGAGCGGCTGATCATGCCCCCCCCCCTCTCTCTCTCCAGCCGGCGAGAACTGTTGATGAACCACTGAAGCTGGAGAGGCTCTGACGGCCCTTGCGCCCATCACCAGGTGGCAGCCGAGGGAAGCTGTAGCGCAGCCAATGGGCGTCGGCCTCGGCGTCCTATCGAGGGCCCGAGCGCGCATTGACGTGCAACGTCTCAGACATCCCTGAAGCGAGCAACGTGCAACACACTCGATGCTAGCAACGTCACAACCTCACCCCATCCCTCTCAACCCTCATTCCTCATCCACCACCACCACCCAGCCGTTGGACCTCGCCAGCCGCCCTCCTGCCTGTCGTCTGTCTGACTGCGCTGCCAAAGAGCAGCCTGCCACACACGAAACCCTCCATGTCTTCAGGGCAAGCGCTCAACGTTGGGTTTCGCCCCATATGCTGCTTCTTTTCTGCTGTTGTTCTGCGTTGTCGACATGGTGGGTACAGTGGATACATCATGATCAATCCAAATGCTCACAGTGTATGCATGCTATTAACCCAAAAGTGACCTACCTGCGCAAGTGCTTGGTATATACATACATATACATCTCTATACACGCCTAGGCATATGGAGACGCAATGCCCTGGCTCCGCTGCAACAGTTGCCTCGGTGGCTTCATGTCCAAGTCAGGAACAGCAAGCAGTAGCCAGTGCGCATACGGCCTCCCTCCCCACAAAATGCTTATAGCAGCTACAGGCCTACATTCGGCTCGTATCAGGGCGGGTCCCAGTGCTTCCGTGGCCCAGGATTCCCGGGGTGCTGGAGGCGTGCATGATTTTGAAACTCCAATTTTCCCTAGTCGTCAATATCGCACCTTGATATGACCGGAATAGTATGGGCGCCAATGCTCCAACACTGCCTGTCGGGATCATAGACGCCTCAGGACCGCTGTCTCGAAACCCCACGCTACCAGGTATTCTTACAAATGTCTTCATATACTGTTTGATGTCTGATGTTTTCGCCTCCTGGCTCCACGCTTGCTTCCTCGCGCCGGTCACCTCACACTCTTTTTTTCTCTTCTCTTCCACTCTGCTGGCAGGTTTGGGCTTCGACTCTTTTGGACGGGCAGGTTACACTCTCTTGTTCAATTCTAGTCGATTTGCATCCATGAATACGTAAACTTTTTTTCCCTTTCTCCACCCGCTGCTGGTTACCAGCGAATCTTCCTATTTTCTTGTTCATTTCTTGTGCGGGACCTGGCAAAATGGAAAGATGGGCACCGCACCACCCTCAGCTCGACACTAGGTCGCATTTCAACATGACGCTCAACACCACGGCAGCCAACACAAACACCTCGTGGATGTCCAACAGCAGCACGCGATCCATCATCGCTAGCCTCCAGCTCGCCCAAGTCCAGACCCTGCGAACCATGCATATGACCTTGGGCGCCTTCAGTCTGGCCATGTTGATGTTGACTGTCTTGCGTATCGTGTCGGATGCGAAGAGAGCGGCCGCGTTGGCGACTCCTCTGAGAAAACGGTCAGTACTGCAACATCTGGTTTGCCTACAAGCTGGTGGCTAACGGCCCATAGTCGATTCAGCGCCCTCTCCAACGTCCATCCCGCTGAGACATTCCCACTCGTACTGGCTTGCGGGGCGGTTATACAGCAGATTTTCTTTGTATCAGTGCAGAGCACTGCCCTTAGTAGTGTTTTATCAAACAACTGTCGAGGATTGGCCATGATCACTTTCCCCGGTAGGTTAACGTTGCCATTCCCACATCTTTCCAAGCTAACACAGCTAGCAATCTTTCTCATGGGCTACATCACCCTCGTCTTTGGAATCGAAATGACCGTCAGAGCCTTTGGCTATGATAGGTTCGCCCCCCGCGGCAAATGGAACTCAACCATTTGCGTTGCCATCGTAGCAGGCCTGGAACTCGTTACCTGGATGCCCACCGTTGCCTGGCCTGCGCCCAATGTTTGCTTTGGAGGTCTGATCTGGTTCCCAGTCAAATACGAGGTCATTGCGATGGGCATCCTCATCGCCATGGTCTCACTCCTTCTGATTTTGGCTGCCATGATCAGCATTCAATTGATGCGAACGGCAAACGTGGACCCCAACGAGCGCATTGCAGCCTCGAGAATGTGCTACTTCATGCTGATGGCTGCAGTGGTTTATGTAAGACGATTCATGCATTGCTCGTATGCGCTTGCTGACCCTAGGAACAGATATTGGTGATCCCCGTCGAGGTGCAAGCTCACCGCAAGGACTTCATGAACACTCTGACCAGCTCGCGAGTCGCCGAAATCGCCCTCTTTACTTCGGGAATGGTTATCACCTTCTTCCATCTGTTCCTCCGCGTGAACGCAACTCGATTGATGATCCAGCCCGTCAACGAATCCAAAACCGTACCTAAGCAGAACCGCCCCAAGATTCGATTATTTGGCCCTAGCGATTTGGAGATGAACATCAGCGGACCCATTGGTCTACAAGGCGGTCGTCGCCCCGAGAGCCGCCAAGGACTCATCGATGTCGGTCCCGAAAAGAACCGCTTCGACTTCGATCCCGAATACTTTGTACGCCCCGACCGCCCCCTCACTCCTGCCTCAGTCAACTCCAATCTTCCTGTCGACCCCACCAAGTGGCCTCTGCCCCCAGACCCGGTACAGACTAGCTACGCGCAGCAGAAGGAAGGCCTCCATAGGCGCAGCAAATCCAACTACTCCTTGTTCCCTACCCGGGCCGAAGACGTTCCCCGTCTCCCAGCCACCGTCTACTCTCCCGACAAGCCCACTCCCAGCAAATCTCCATTCTCCAGCCTTGCCATCCGGCGTCAAAACCGCCGAAGCTCTCTTGGAGATACTAAATCAGTGACTGACGTTAACGAAGCGTTTGGTTTCCTTGCGAAACCTGCTCCGCTTTTTGCTGGACGACACAACCGCGGAGACAGCACTGCGAGCAGCGCGACTGTGGAGATTGGTCTTCGGTTCTCTGTCGCACCGGCTACACTTGCAGCAGCCAAGTACACCAAAGCAGAGCGTCCAGGGGAATCATCCAGTCTTCGTCAGCCTCTTGGTCAGGAAGGGAGCAACTCTCCTGTCCGGTCCCCCACCACACGCATATCACCCGCGAAGGACGCCGCTCTGGAGAAGAAGCTCAACTCGTATGAGTTTCCAAACCCGTCTCCAGCCCATGCAAGCCCTGTCCGAGAACACATTTTCCCGGTGCTCTCCCCCGCTACGTACCTCCAGGATCAGCGTGAAAAGATCCTTCCACCAACACCCCCAGTTGCAGCAGCAACAGCAACAGCAACAGCACCTCAGCCAGTCGCTACTACAAGCGGACTGAGAATGAATCCCATAACTCCTACAAGTCCGCCTATAAAGTCACCATCACCGACCAGTTCCGGCCGAAGCTCGCCCATGTCCAGCAGATCAAGGTCCCCGACAGCACCATCGCCCACTGCTCGGATACCCCTTGGTGCCGGCACTATGGCGCGCAGCCCGCAGCAGAACGGCTGGATATGAGACGTCGGCACTATCTACTTTGTCGCTAATGGGAGGCTCGAATGCGGTGCTTCGCAGCGAATACGGGTGATTCACAGCCCCTTGTACTATTACTTTTAGCGTCTGGAATTCCATCGGATTTTTGCGGCACTTTCTGCACTGGTTGTCACAAACACGCGGGAAGATCGGGTTGTGCTTACGGCGTTCTAAGGTTGTTTCGTATCTCTTTCAGAAGAACCCCTGCTTACGCTGTTACCCGTACCCTTGCACGCACCCTCAACAGCCATCATCACTTTTCCTATCGTATCCTTTACGCTCCCTGCTTCCCCATCCCCGTTTGTTCTTATACAACCCTCCCGTTGCCCCCATCTTTATTTTTCTTATCTCTCTTTATTATTCTTTACGTTTTTATGTCCCCATGCATCCGTCTTCAAGCACCTTGCGTCGCCTCTTAATTTCGAGGTATCGCCGATATGGTCGAAGACATGGATACTCTCCACGTTATTTAGCTTTTCTTTTTCTGTCAACGTTAGTTGCCCGACCATGGAAGGTGTTGTTGGAGCTCTGTCGGAGTTCTCTTGTCTTGGTAGAGATATAGAGATGAGTCCGTGTTGATGAAGAAAGATTTGGGGATATATATACAGGTGCTATCTGTTGGTGGGAATGTTGGCAAAGAGAAGGAAATGGAATGGCCAGAACGGCTCCAGACTCAAATAAAATGAAAACCGTCTACCTATATACATACATATGATTCATTCCTTCTTTTTTGGGTGATTCCTGTCGCTCATGTCTGGGCCAAGTAGATATAGTTATATCCATTCAAGCAGCCTCACTCTCTCGCGTGAATGGAATTTCGACGTCAAGTCTTTTGGATTCTACACCTTGTCTTACAGGACTCACTAAGAGATTTTTTTCTCATGCAGCTACTTACCCACAATCCGCGTCTTGATTGTCCTCTTCGTGAACCCTCGAGTATAAGACACGAATGGGCATTAAATCACCTCGAAGTCATAAAACCAGGGTCCACCGTTGTACTGCAGGTAGGCACCTATCTCCACCCTATCTCCGCTCCGCAAATGCGTCATGTCCGAACCGCTTCCATTCATCTCGACTTATCTTTTTTCTATTAAATCCGTCTTCGATAGTCAACCACCTTTCTCCATTCCGCAAACCACATCAAAACCATGCCAAGATCCCAATGACCAGAATAACACAATAGACGCGCGATAAGTCCACTCTGTCGTCTATACGCACCACAATGCGCACCCCCGTCCGTCTTCGCATCCCGCGCACTCCTACCCTCCTCCCACGCCTACGCACACCTTTCTTCCGCACTATATCCTCTATATCCACCTCCACCTCTCCCTCAAACATCGCATACACGACCAATTGCCCCGCGCAAACATGTTCCTGTAGTGTTTCCACACCTCCCGACCTCGACATCGACCGCGCTTCGCCCCTGTTGCATACGGTGCCACAATATGCGCAGCACGTGGTGCTTTGCACGGGCAAGGATGACTGGAGTAGTAGGATAGAGGATGAGGAGGGTGTTTCTGGGGAGTTCTTAAGGGGTATCAGAGGGGAAATCGGGAGGGGTGGAAAGGGATTTGATGTATGTGTATCCTCTTCTCTTTTCGCCTTGTTTGCAGAATATAGAGGTGAACGGGTTTGGGTTCAAAGGAAAATGGAATCGAGTACTCAAAGTATCAATGCTAATATCAGTGTTTTCTGTGTCGTTAATTAGCCGTTTAACAACATCCTGCTCACAATGGGAAGCTTCCCCACTACTACCTCAACTTCACCAACACCATCAGCTACCACGGACTCGCAGACCGCAACGACAGCCCTCCTCTTCCCCTCTTTCCTCCGCATTCCCTTGATACCAACCACCTCCCCATCTCCCTCGACCTTCGCAACCGCATACCTGAAAGCCGAAAAGCTTCACACCCACCACGCCTCCCTCACCCCCACCCAAAAAGCCGCCCTCACTCGTGACGCTTCCCAAGCAAGCCTCCTACCAGCCGCAGAACCCATCACGAGACCAACCATCTTGATCTGTGGCCACGGCAGCCGCGATTCGCGCTGCGGCGCGCTGGGTCCCGTCCTACGTACCGCGTTCCAAGAGCTATGCGCGCGCAAAGGAGTCGATGTCGATGTAGGAATCGTGAGCCACGTCGGGGGACACAAGTTTGCAGGGAACGTGGTTTTGTATCTCCCGCCTAGTTATCAATTCGCACATCGACATCAGGAGACTGATGCGGGAAGTGGGCTAGCTGGTGCCGGGGTGTGGTATGGACGCGTTGGGGTCGAGGAGGTTGAGGGGGTGGTTGAAGAGACGCTTTTGAAGGGGAGAGTCATTGCGAGTTTGTTGCGCGGTGGGGTTTTAGGGGACGGAAGGGGGGATTTGGGAAGGGTTGTTGAGGGGATGATGGCAAGGGAGAAAGGAGATGGTGCAGGGGATGCGTTGAAGTTGAAGCCTAGGGTTCGGCGGTGAGTGATGGTGTGAGAGGGAATGCATAGAATTGTGTATCATCATATGTATATACGTAGACAGACTTTGGTTCTCATTGTACAACTACTCATTCAACTCATTCAACTCATTCAACTCATTCAACTCATTCAACTCATTCAACTCATTCAACTCATTCAACTCATTCAACTCATTCAACTCATTCAACTCATTCAACTCATTCAACTCATTCAACTCATTCAACTCATTCAACTCATTCAACTCATTCAACTCATTCAACTCATTCAACTCATTCAACTCAAAAGGCATTCATCAGGACGCTCATATCCAGACTATAAATAATGATCTTTACATTATCTTACAAAGAAAAGTGGGAGTTCGTATATACAACACATCCGCAATGATCTATCATGTAGCCAAAAACAACCAACATAGTCTTACACAGAATGCACACGTTCATAGAACAGAAAATAAAGAAAGAAGACGCCAAAAAGGAGAAAGCGATTCTACACCATCATCTACTCCTTCTCCTTCTCTGCGCCGGTTTTTTCCTCAACCTTGTTTCCCTTCTTCTTTTTCGCAAAACTGATCATCCCCCCAGACTTCGCAACAAACACGTTCCATCCAGGCGGCACAACCCCCGGAAACTCATCATGCTCCTCCCCATCGTTACCGACGCGGTCCTTTTCGGACATTGCCCACAGCTTACCCTCCCCGCTCACATCTAGCCACTCCTTGCCGCGTTCCGTCTTCAACAACTCAGCGAGCACATGCTCAACCTCCTGTTTTCGACGCTGCTGCGCATCCACTACTGTGTCCGCGGTGACAGGTTCGGGCTCGAACTTGCGGATCTCGGTATGAAAGCGGTTTTTCCCGTTGACTTGGAAAACGCAGGGAATGACGGCGCTCTTGAGGCGAACGATGGTATCCTCATACGCGGGGAAGCCGAACGAGAAGATAGAAGGTCCCTCGTGAGTGCGAATAGCGTGCAGAGGGTGGCCTTTTTGGTCGCGGACTGGACCGTTGAAGCGTGCGTGTAGTAAGTGCCAGCCCTCTTCTGCTACAGCAGGCGCGATGGGCGCGGCTAAGCGAAGAAGGTGCAGCGTCGCCATGTAGCGGATGACGGGCGAGGCATCGGAGATGTTTGGCATCTGCCAGATGTGGTTTGTGAGCTCCATGAGGTCGCTGACGACGGTGTTGAGCGAGTGTGTTTCCGTGTATGATTTGGTCACACTCGCAATTGTCTTGTGCAATTTGGCTAGCAGATCTTGCTCGCGAGAGTCTAGAAGCCTGAGGAGACCTTCGTGGTTTTGCTGCGATAATTTCTGATCGCGGTTCACCTGGTTCGAGGGCTGTACAAGGAGCCCGGCATGTATGCACTGCTCAAGCCAGAGTTCGGTGCAATCAAGGCTTGTAGGAGGCGTGAATTTATAGAGGCCAGGCTGGTTTTCTGGGTACCAAAAAGCAGTGGAGAGTTTTAGCATTCGCTTGAGCCAGCGTTGTGCGCCTGTAATCTTCACCTCGTCCCATTCTAGCACCTCATTGATGGGAGCTTGGAAGAGCATGTGTGCTCTAGTGACATCGGCACCATACATGTCAATCACACTCGCTGGATCCACTCCGTTGTATTTGCTTTTGGACATTTTTTCGTAACTGACCGTGGCATACAGATCACTGTCCTTGAGGTAGGGACTCGATTGGTGAGCGGGCCTGTTTAGATCAAGCTCGTCCGGTCGCAGAAAACGCCCAGTCTTGGGATGTGTATACGTTTTGCCGTGCACCATGCCTTGAGTGACCAGTTGCTTGAAGGGTTCGCCGAGAGATCCTGTATCGGGTCGTTTCCCCTTAGGCCACCAGAGACGTGAAGCCAAAAATTTGGTGATGAACCGGGCGTACAACAAGTGCAAAATGGCATGCTCCACACCGCCAACGTAGATATCAACGGGCATACCTTGATCGGCTAGTGCAGGCTTGAATGGTTCCTCGGGATTTTTGGAGTCCAGAAATCGGAAGAAGTACCATGATGAGTCCATGAACGTGTCCATTGTATCTGTTTCGCGATGCGCCGGCCCGTTGCATTGGGGGCATTGTGTCTTCTTCCATTCCTCGTCGTGCTCTAGAGGATTGCCGTTCCGCCCGTCGAAGTAAGAAGCAGGGAGATCGGGAAGTTTTACAGGGAGATCCTCTACAGGGACAGGGACAGCGCCACATGTACCGCAGTGTACAATAGGAATAGGAGTGCCCCAATACCGCTGTCGACTAATGAGCCAGTCCCTCAATCGCCAGTTTGAAGTCGCCACCGCGCGCTGTTTGTTCTGTAGCTTCTCAACGACTTTGAGGATAGCTTCCTCTGAAGATAGGCCGGCGAATAAGTGGTCAGTGGTCACGACATAGCCTTTCTCCACGACAGGACCCCTCGAGGATTCGATTGCAGCGTCGGCATGGCTGCTACTTGGCGTGATCACATATTTCACGGGTGATGTAGGCTCATTGCGTCGCCAAAATGCATGGTCTCTCGCATCATGCCCTGGCACACCCATAACAGCGCCAGACCCGTACTCGCTGAGCACGTATGGAGCCACAAAGACAGGTATTGGCTTCGTTACACTGGGATCTGTTGTCAGGCCTTGGAGGGGATTCGTCCCTTCGATCGAGGAGAGCAAATAACCCTCTTTGGTATCGGGCGGCAAAGACTTCGCGCCCTTTACAAACTTCCGAAGTTTTTTATCTTTCCTAGCGAGCTCTGCCACCACCGGGTGCTCTAAGGACAAAGCAAGATACTGCACGCCGAACAAAGTGTCGGCTCGGGTGGTGAAAACATGTATCGGTTCGTTTAAACCCTTTCTCCTTGAATTTCGCAATCTTCTTTTCACTGACGGGAATCGGGTGTTGAAATCAGGAGGCAGCTTGGAGCGAATATGAAATTTGAGACTTGCGCCCGAAGAGTGTCCTATCCAATTCTTCTGCATGGCGATGACCCTTTCTGGCCATCCACCTTTTTCAGCCAGCGTATCCAGATCTTGCAGCAACGCAAGTTTGAAATCGGTGATTTTCAGAAACCACTGCTTCAACTTCTTCTTTTCCACCTTGGCACCGGACCGCCACGAGCAGCCATCGGCATCTACCTGTTCGTTGGCGAGAACGGTGTGGTCGACGGGGTCCCAATTGACAAGAGATTCGGCCTGGTAGGCCAGTCCTTGCTGGTGGAGCATGAGGAAGAGACGCTGTGTGTGTTTGTAGAATTCGGGGTCGCATGTTCGGAATTCCTTGTCCCAGTCCCATTGGCCACCCATGGCCATCATTTGAGACTTCATAGTTTCAATGTTGCGGGCTGTCCAGTCGGCGGGATGAACATGGCGTTCGATGGCGGCATTCTCGGCAGGCAGACCAAAAGCATCCCACCCAATTGGGTGCAGAACATTGTATCCCATCATACGCTTCACGCGAGCTAGGACGTCAGAGATGGTGTAGACGCGCAGATGGCCGAGATGTAAGGTGCCCGAGGGGTAGGGGAACATGGGCAGGATGTAGGCTTTGCCACAAGGGTTGGGGGGTTTGGCGCCCGCATCCCGATCCCAAAAGGGCTGCCATTTCTTGGTGAGAGCGGGCAGGTCATGAGTTTCAATGTTGCTGTCGCTGGCGGTTTTGCTGCCGAGGGAGCGGGACGAAATGGCCCATGGCGGGCATCGAAGGCGGAACCGGTGGACGTGGAGAGCGCATGGCACACCTCGGGGGTGCAAACTGAGGGTCCGCATCAGCCGTACCTGCTAGACATGCCGCCAATGGCTGAGGGGTAGAGGGAGAGGGAGGGAGATGGCTGGTGTATGTAGATGCAATTGATTGATTGAATGGAAACTATGCATTGGCTAGCGGAGCTATCTCGAGCGCGCTAGTCCGTTCCCGGCACTACCGCTCAGTGCATTCGTTTCAACTCCGCATCAACACCACCAACTTGGTCCTTACTCACGCCTCACAGCATCATCACCAAGCACTGGGCCAATACCTTACGTCTAATATCAATTGCCATTTTCCCATGGCTTCAACAGCCCGTGACTATAGGTAGCGCCTTCCCTTCCACTCTTTCCTGCCCTTGTTTGTTCTTTGGCAAATCACCGCCGCTACACCGCATTACCATGGCCGGCCGTTATGCCAATCCCCCGCCCACGCGCGACTCCCTCGAACTGGCCTCGCTGGCCTCCTCATCGCATGTCTCGCAGCGCACTTCCATCGAATCCTCCGAATCGGGCGCCCGCTCGTCCCAGCGCCTGTCTTTTGACGATGAAGATCCCCTGTCCGAGCTAAATCCAGCCGGCCACGACGAGAACAGACCGCGTCACAATCGCTCCTACAGCGTATCCTCAGCCTTCGACTTCGCCCCGAATCTATTCCCCCTCTCGAGCACTGCCCAAGGCTACACTGCGCTTGGCGCGCCCTCCAACCCAGCACTCGATCCCTCCAATGCCCTCAACGGGGGCGCATCCCTGGAAAAGAACAAGAGCTTGACCTACCTAAACGGTCTGTCGCTCGTGGTTGGCCTGATCATTGGAAGTGGCATCTTCTCCTCGCCCTCGCAAGTGAACCGAAATGCTGGATCCCCTGGCGCTTCTCTGCTCGTGTGGGCCATTGCGGGCATCCTGGCTTGGACCGGTGCCGCGAGCTACGCAGAACTCGGCGGCGCAATCCCTTTGAATGGAGGGGCTCAGGTCTATCTTTCCAAAATCTTCGGCGAGTGGGCTGGTTTCCTTTTCACTTGGTGTGCCGTGGTTGTGCTCAAACCAGGATCAGCAGCCATCATTGCCATCATCTTTGGAGAATACATCGTGCGCGCCTTCATGGGCCCCGATGCCCTCGAAGCTGTCTGGCTTAATAAAGGTGTGGGGCTTGCCGGTCTAGTCGTCGTTACTCTCTTGAATTGCATATCCACCAAGCTGGGCACCAGAAGCGCCGATGTCTTCATGTTCCTGAAATTCGTGGCTCTCCTCGGCGTCACCATCATAGGCATTGTGGTCGCTGTCACCGGCTTCTCATACACTGGTGAAGCCAACGACGACTGGAAAACGAAAGGGTGGTTTGAAGGTACAAGCACCAATATCAGTAACTGGGCTGTAGCGCTTTACTCTGGTCTCTGGGCTTTTGATGGCTGGGACAACGTATGGATCCGTTCCCCTCATGTCCCTCTTTTATTGTATGGCTAATAGAATCAGGTCAACTACGTCACTGGCGAATTCAAAAATCCTGCCAAAGATCTTCCGCGTGTAATCCACACGTCGCTTCCCCTCGTCATTCTGTGTTACATCATGGCAAACGTAGCCTACTTCCTCGTCCTCCCCACGTCGCTCATCGAGTCCTCCAACGCCATTGCAGTCGCCTTCGGCCACCAAGTGTTCGGCCCAATCGGCTCATTCATCCTCGCCCTCTTTGTCTCGGGCTCGTGTTTTGGCGCCTTGAATGCTACAACCTTCACTTCCAGCCGCCTCGTCTACGCCGCGGGCAAGGAAGGCTACCTCCCATCTGTTTTTGGTAGCATTGGCCTCGGAAAGAGCCACCGTGCTGTCCGTCTCCACACACTCAATGCCAACAGCACCCCAAAATCCAAAATCTCGTCTAAATTCATAGACTGGTTCGCTGACGCCGATGCCGGCTTCTTTTTCACTCCCATCTCAGCCATGCTGCTCAATGCCGGACTTACAGCCGTCTACATATTTGTTGGTTCGTTTGACACACTTGTCACCTTTTACGGAGTCGCTGGCTATTCGTTCTATTTCCTCGCTGTTTTGGGCCTTATTGTCCTTCGCGTTAAGGAACCGGAGCTTGAGCGCCCCTACCGGACGTGGATTACCACACCAATCATATTCTGCTGCGTCAGTTTGTTTCTGCTGAGTAGGGCTGTTTTTGCGGAACCCGTGCAGACGCTTGTGGTGGTTGCTTTCATGGTCGTTGGGCTTGTGGTTTGGTTCGGATGGGTGGGGCGGCGGAGGAACAAGGAGGAGAGAAGGTTCAGGCGGATTGGGGGAGACGAGGACGAGAAAGTGGGATGGAAGTTCTGGAGACGATGGCGGAGCTGATGAACCATTTCCACGGTTTCGATGTCTGTGTATTTCTTACTCGTGTAGCGATTTTCCACCTCCATCGGGCTCGCGTCTTGTGCGCTTATGACATGTAACGACGCGATTGGGCTGTGGTAATCTGCAGCCCTCCAGGTACATACATATGTAACAAATAAGTAGCATGTGCCTTTTACAACGAGGAATATGTCGCCAATGGCAAGCACCATTGACGTGAGGCTTCGTCGCGCTGGGGGATCATTTTTTTTTCCTACAGTCACATAACAAACAATGATTGTGTGGAAAACAAAGACAACTGCCGATCATTGTTTCTCCCCTTACTATCGATAGAGTGTTGCAACTTGTTTCTTAGATCGACACACGTCTAATCTCGAAAGACTTGGCGATGATTTCCCAGTGATTCCGGTTCTCTTTGGAGTTGTAACCATTGAGGACTATACGAGTCGATCGGGCCGCGAAGTCTGATCACGCGCTGGACGACTAACACCGACCATCCATTTCATCCTAGCTGTGGCGGGTTATCAAGTCTTGTACTTGCGTCAGAAAGTAAGCACGAAGCGGCTAAAAACCACCGCCCTCACATGTATACAGCCGCAATGTATCTCAAACCGCAAAAGGCACTAGCCCCGGGGCATCCAAGCCGTTTAATTAATCTACCCAAAAGCCACGCGCGCAACCCTGCAATTCATGTATGAGCGAGGAGACTCCCGGTGGTTGTTTGCGTTGCGTCTTCTTCCATCATCTCGACAGCCATGGCGGTGGCGCTGGCAACCATTTATATATGACCTAGGGCGGTTTCCCACTTTCTTCCCCGCGGGTTTGGAGCTGTGAGCGACCACATAAAAGCAAAGAAAAAGTTATAGAAAGCAAGGATCGAAAGACCAGAGTTTTATTTTACACGATATTCGACAGTCTTGCCATAGAACTTCACGATGCGTTCAATCTCCCTCACTCTGCTCGCGGCTCTGCCGTCGGCCATGAGCGTCAAATTGCTGGCCTCGCACTACACCGGGAAAATCTTTACGCTCGACTTCGACTCTTCAGCCACAGCCCTCACGTCGGAAGCCAGCGTCGAAGGCTGCGGACGTCTCCCGGGGTGGCTCGAGTACTACTCGGACGACCAGACCGTCTACTGCTTCGATGAGTCCTGGTTCGGCAGCGGATACATCGTTAGCTACAACATCAGTGACTCGGGCGCTCTAACGCAGTACCAGCAAGCCCCTACAACCGGTAACGATGTTCACGGGCTCTTATACGGAGGTGCCGACGGCAAGTCGTTTGTAGCAACTGCACAGTACTCCCCGTCCACTATCACGACCTACAAACTCCCCCTCTCGGCCTCCACCAAACCCCTTCAACTAGAGAAATTCACATTGGCGCAACCGGGGCCTAACCCGCGTCAAGACGTCCCGCACCCGCACGAAGCTCTTCTCGACCCAACCGGCAAATTTATCCTCGTACCCGATCTCGGCGCAGATTTGATCCGCATCTTCAGCATCGACGCCTCAACAGGCGCCCTCACCGCTTGTGGAAGTGGCCAGGCCAACCCTGGAGACGGTCCCCGCCACGGAAAATTCCTCAGCACCTCGTCCAACGGTTCAGTCCTTTACACGCTCAACGAGCTCGGCAACTCGGTATCCGCGTGGACTGTTTCCACAGGCTCGTCCTGCCTGGAATTGACCCTCACCCAGACGCTCTCGACCTATGATGAGGGCGTTACCCCGGGACCTACGACCAAAGCCGCCGAACTACACATTCGTGATAACTTCTTGTACGCCGCGAACCGCGCGGACCAGACGTTTGGCTCGGCGCAGGACTCCATTGCTACGTACTCGATCGATCCCGCTACTGGAAAGCTAGCTTGGATTGAGGCCGCGAATGCGCATGCGTACTACCCGCGTACGTTCCAGATTAACAAGGCCGGAGATCTCGTTGCCGTTGGAGGCCAGACGAGCTCAAATGTCGCTATTGTGAAGAGAGATGTTGAGACGGGAAAACTTGGAGAGTTGGTGGCCAGCCTGGTGGTTGCGACCCCTGGAAGGCCTGGTGAGGAGGATGGATTGAGTGCAGTTGTCTGGTTGGAGTAGAGTTGCTTTTCCCAGAACCAGAGTAGACTCGTGAGAAGTTAGTGAGTCTTGGGGAAGAAGTTTTGTCTGTTTGTAGATTGGTGTATTTGTTATATGATTTCACTCTGTCTTTGCCTCGCTGCTGATGGATGATGTTGTGGTGCCAAAGGCGATTTGTCATTCGTAGCTGCACCGAAAAAAATAGAGAAAAGTGCACAACACGTGCCTAAGAATATCAAGCCTATTGTCTCGACGTCAGATTTGACGGTACGTCTGTGTTTTTTTGATCTTGATCAAGAGCAAGGCCAGTACTAAAGTTTGTGGACCGAAAGACTAGGTGATTCTTGCCTGGAAAAAAGGGGAATGATGTCGGGTGTTGCATAATGATTTTCTCGGAGTAGTATCTCGAGACGCTCATACTCGAAGAGATCAGTTCGTCAGGCTGCCTTTGACTCCATCGATCAAGCCCTCAAGATCTCATAGTCCCAATGCGTTTACTGCCAGTAGAGCATCGCTCATTATCTAGGTAAGACTTTCCGGGGGTGGGATCTCAAGTAAGTGAGAGGGAAGAAGAGTCTACACACAGTGTTGTTGCTAACGGTCGTCATCTGTATTGAGGAAGGCACGCTAAGCGTGCTCGCCGACACCCATTCACTACATGCTCTTGCTCTCAAACTCGTCACCTCCCGGTCACTCTCTCACTTCCCATATCACATAGTCTCGCTAAATCCCCGGCTGTTTTGTCTTCTCCATTGCCATCTCTCCCGTCAATCTTCATCTAACCAAATGGCCCCGCTACCAAAGCTCTCCGAAGAGTGGTGGCTCAGAAATGTGGATTACACCGAGCGTCAAGTCAAATACAAGTCAAGATATGAAAACCTTGCTCAAGCCTGCCGTGACTTCAGGACTCAGCTCGCTAGGTTGGAAGCAGAGGGCAAGTATCGGACGCCTCGACCAGGTGCCAGGCTTTGGACTCCTTCAAGGGTCAAGCAACGACTGTGCTGGCGGTTGGCTTGGAAGCTTTTCACCGGAAATATGATTAGCCTCATAACCCTCCCCAACTTTGCGTTCAACAGCAACGTTGGCGAGCATATCAACCGTGCCAACGATGCAGGCGAGACGGGCGATTATGACGATGGTGCAGCCGAGAGAGCTGAGACTGGTGTTACAGACTGGCGTGCTTCTGGGGTACGAATGCACTGAGGATTACATGGAAAAGCGATTAACATCTTACAGTCCGATCGTCTGCACCTTCCGATGCGTGAGAATCTAGCAAGGACCTCATATTCTCTAGAAGACGCAAACACGAAACGGAAAGCCTCATCGGCCATCGAAGTTGAGCCTAAACGATCCCGCCTGGGGCAAACACTTGAAAACTATGGAGTTAACATGACTCTTAATCATGTGCGTCTTGCGTCAGCCGACTTGCAACTCATGCTAATCAAGACTCCTAGGAGCGCGGCCGTGGTAAAGAAGAGGGCCACGCCACGCTGGGTCGCAATCAAGCTGAACCCAATGATCCGACCTCAGCCAATACTACGGGACATATTCAGTATCTCCAGATACATCTGGCTCAACTACAGGCAATCGCTGAGCTGAAGGAGCTAGTGAATGGGTTGGATACGCCATCTTATAGTAGATCATGGGATGTTGAGGGTTCCCACGAGAAGATAATGAAGATCCTGGAAGTCTCTCAGAAATACTCCGATGAGACTAATTCTGTATTTTCCCCGAAATGATCATCCGGATTTACGTTTGCGAGATCTCTACTGTGGAATTGAGTGTGAGGGCTCGAAGGGCACTCCTACCACGCTCGTCAAGGTGATAGTGGAGGGAATACGTCGAGATAATTTGTAGAATAGCCTTGTTCAATATAGCAAGTTTGCAGTCTTTGTCTCATTCATGGTAGACCGCTCATTTTCATCGCCATGGAGTGATTCATATGTCCTTCAACAACACTGCTGCCGCTGTCTCACTACCACTGTTCAGAGAACTCAAAGGTTTGCGCAAGACCAGCGGGATTATTCGAGGATATGTCTTGCTTGTGAGTTGACACAGCAAATGAGTAAGAAACGCAGATTTAAAAAGCATATTTTCTTTCTCTTTTTGTTATTCAGAGTTGGAGTTTAGGTGATCCTACACACAGTGGAGGGCTACAGCAATGCATAGACCAAAAAATGAGCGATAACCAAAAAAAATCAAAATCAAGCGAATTTAGCCTTCACATAAGTTCAAAAGCATATGAATATATGATATCTCAGTATATCATCAGTATATCCACTTGTCATCCTGGCTGCTACTTTGACTGATGTTCATCGCCACATCACTGGTGACTTCTCTACATGTATAGCTCTTTACAGCTGGTGAGATATCAGAATTTATGGTCGTTGAAACGGACAGAATTTATCATTTCGTCCCGTAAGAGCATATCTGATTGTTGTTTGCTGCGAATAGTGGTCAGGGCGCAAAAATAAGCCAGCTGCGAGTTTCCGACATGTGGCACCAGCAAACATCACTGGACTCCATAGTAGTAAAGTATTCTATGACACAACAAAAACCATGTCGATCCTGCCGGACATTCGAGTTGCGTGTGTGAATGAGAAATACTAGGATAGTGTAATGATTATAGTAATAACCAGCGTGAGTTGCTACTTAGACAAAGATCTGTCCACTACCATTCCCGACAGAGATGATTCGAGTAATGGATCACTTCCACCTCACCGACTCCAAGTCGTCGGCGTCAGACTCCTCCCACGGGTACTTCTCTTCACTCTTTCTTACCAAGTCTTCGTGCTTCTTGCTTCTTGGCCTCACCTCGACTTTGAATGGCATAGGTTCGGTGATAGCTCCAGGCCTAAAGTTTACGTCTGGTTCCACCACTTTGCCATCAACAACCGGTTTCTTTACATCGAAGCAGGATAATGTTTGAGCAATAGTCATGAAGATTGCGTTATCTGCGACATAGCGGCCGGGACAGATTCGTCGTCCGAACCCAAAACTAAAATTTCGCGGATCGGGCTCGGCTTTGTGGGTCGCGGTGGTGATGTGTCGGTCTGGATTGAAGGCCATGGGGTCTTGATAGACGGCAGGGTCGTGTGTGAACCACCTTCGATGCGTTAGCGTATACATCCATGCCCATGCAGCACCTCATAAACTCACCAAATATTTGGCAGTAGCATGGCACCCTTTGGAATTCTGTATCCACGGTAGATGTCTTCTTCTGTGCTAGAATGGGGAATGCCCATGGGGATAATCGGATGCCATCGATGGGTTTCTTTCATGATTGCTTCGATATAGGGTAGACGTGGCAAATCAGCGCTAATAGGAAGCCTCTCGCTGCCGATTACACGATCCAACTCCTCTTGTGCCTTCTTTTGCACATCTGGGAACACCAACATGGCTAGAAAGAAGGTGATGATCGCCGAAACAGATGTATCAGACCCGCCCAAATACCTTGGAAAGTTAGCGACGCTCTATGCGATCAAAAAAGATAGTGCTTGGGTGACATACAAAGCCAAAGCACTCCATTTGTGGACAAACTCCATCTCCGGATCTGTGCCAAATTGCTCAATGGACTGTGACATGAAGGATGTCCTAGCTTTCTTGGCCTGCATCTGTTGTTTTACGAAGTGATATGGCTTGTCTGTCGTCTCACGCAGATGTTCCGTCATAGAACGGGCAATCTTCTTGAATCCTGTCGCAGGGAACCAGTCAGGCAAGTGCCTCACTGTCACAGATTAGTACAAGAAACCTGAACGGTGGTGAAGCTGTGAAATACTCACAGAATGGCATGACATCAACAATCCATTTTCCAGGAACAGTAGCTTCCTTAAACTCCATCATTGTCGAATTTGCCAGTGAAACCAAGGGGTCCTTTTCTCGTTTTGTAGTATATCCATATGTTATCTTCAGTATGACGCTGCCGGCTTCTGTTCTCACATGCTCCAGCACATCGCTGGGTCTGTCAAGAAGATTGAGTAGGAAGTGTGCCGCCTCAGTTTCCTGCACCTTGTTGAACATGGAAATGGAAGTATTGGCGCTTGCGACTTTAGTAACATTCGTGCGGTGCAGTTTCCATGTGTTGCTGTAGGGCACCAATGCAGTGGCATTGTTCCAACCGACCATGTTGCTGAAGGTCATGCCCGGGCGGGAGGAGTGAATGTTGGAGCGGTCTCGCATGAGTTCTTGTGCAACTTGAGGGTCGGAGATGATAACGAAGGTGTTCCCCATCACCGTGATGGAGCTGATGGGTCCTGTCGAATGGTCAGTCAGTCATCAGTGCTTGCATTTGTCTCCTGCAAGCGGGAGAAAACAGTCAGAGTGTGTCGATGAACTCCATCAAAACCACTTATTCACGACAACCAAATCTCTTGTGTTCATTAAACATGCAAGCACCATGAGAGGACTGGAATGTCAGCTCAGCTTGTGTTGCTTACCATATTGGTCCTTGAACTTCAGCCAATGCTGATACTCCAACTCGCCAGGTTTTGGTAAATCATTGATGTTGCCCAGTATCGGGACGCCCTTTGGACCTGGGGGCAATGGTCGGCCATTTCCTTTTGAAGTCAAGAGGCGGCGCAGTACATAAAAGACTGCAGTGATAGCGAGGACAACCAAACTCAGAGAAGATACAGAAGTCATCGTGCGAAGCCGCTGCCTTGCGTGAAGGTGCAGCGCGAAATAAAGCGGGTTTGTTTTCAACTCCATCTTGTGTTATGTGGTATGTTAATTCCAGATGGCAAAGTCAGGTCAGGGTTGGAATCCTTCGTGCCAAAATCAGTTAACATCTAAGTAGGGGTGCTTGTTATATGTGAGCTGAGCCGTGATCGCCACTCGAAGGAAGAAATTGTGGATCAAGGTAACCCCAATCAAGAACATGAGACGGAACAGCTAAGCAATACTTGGCTTTCTTGAAATGTCATTGATCAATCCGACTGCGACGCGACACTGCAGCAAGAGCCCATGTTTCTGCTTCCCCACGCCAACCATTTAGTACGCAGCACGGTTGCATACACATCTGCAGGTTTATTGATCTGACACACCCGTACGATAAACAGCAATGACTAAGTAGCAAATGAGGAAAAGGTATTGGGCTGCGGATTCAACAAGGCAGCCAGGGGCGATGGCAGTGGTGGTATTGTGAGCAGGTCCTGTCATGTTAGTTGGATACGTGAGGCCAGTATGAGCTGTCTGCCCATGCATGGAAGTTAATGATTGCGCCTGGCTCGCGTGTATGCTCTCTTTTACGAGAATAAACATGCCATTGAACGCCGGTAGCTTGCGGTCGCGCACGTGTACAAGGCAGGGTAAGATTGCTATGTATCCGCCTTATCAATCATGCAGCAGGAAGCGAGAATAGGAGATCGCTCATCGTTGGTTGATAATAGAAGACGCTGCCGTGCATCTGACACATGATGGACTCGGTGACGCCAACAAGGCCCAATATACATAGTATAGCGTGCAACTTGTCGCGTAAAGCCATATATTCGTAAGCCAAACAGGATGAGAAACCGTTGTACGTACTTTTATAAAGTGTCAAGGTGAAATCGTGTGGTGCGAATCTTTTCAAATCAATCTACTTGACCAACGAAAAGAACATATTCGTTTCTCAGTCCATAAATTGAAATCCAATGGGTAGGAGCTTCTGAAGGCATGCATCTGCTTGCCCTAAAGTCCTCATACCTTGTAGACTGTAAGCTGTAAGCTGTGGTTGACCCTTGTCGGAATATGCGACCGCGGAGAAGTCTTTAGGCTCCGTGCCGTTGTCAATGTTCGGCGCGGGCCACAACAAGAATGCCCTTCTTTCTTTTTCTCCTGCTCACAGGCTCGCTTGCGCGAGCTGGTTGATCTTTTGTCACAGGCTAACGCGCATACAGAGTTTATATGCTCAACTTAGAGCAAAGATCGGCATCCGACTCCGCGTCTGATTCGACCATCGAAACTCATCACTGCATCAAACCCAATTTCGCAAATTCAAGGAAGAGATATGAGCTGATTTCTAAACCTACACGCGGCATGTATGCAGTCCTGCTTTGACTCCTTGATCTGCATAGGAATCACCTCGAGTACTACACAGTTGCAAAAGACAACACCAGCAAAGCTATACACCACTGGCTGCATCTGATTGCCCTTAAGCTAGTACTTAGTCGAGACGGCATTTGAACTCAATGTTGCTCGATATCACCAGCCCCACGTGTCTGGGCCTTGTAACACGTGGGATGTATATGCATGGCCTTTCTTTGACGCACGTCGTCGATAAACTAAGGGTAAGTTCACGGTCGTATACTTAGTTAGCTCAACCTCGCGCCACGGCAGGCACCATTGGTGAGCCTGCTCTTTGAGTGTGCCTGAGAGCCCAAGCGGGGTGAAAAGGCTTGACACCCCTTAAGACCCCTTTCAGGATGAAAAGCGGGACTATCGAAGGATCAGAATGCCATCATGCAGCTTGCTGATCAAAATATATTCCTTCCAGCAATTGCCACAGTGTAACCGCCCAAACCGTTGGAACTGACTTATGGCGGATGTCTGCCGCGAGGGAGTGATGGAAATTCCCGAGGAAGCGGTGAGGTGTCTGTGCATGTACATGTAGTCCTATCAACAAGTGTCAATTTTTCACTACCCTTGCAGCAAAACAGGGGAACGTGCAGGCATATTGGTCTGGTACATCACCATGCAAACGTCATTTCGTACAAAGTCTCTCCAGTGTGCTTGTCATGAATAGCCACTCGATATCTTGTTTGATACGACGAACCAGACCTGTGCTGCCTCACTGATGGCCAGCGCAGCCTTTCAAGGAAATCCGATACTTATGTATTGATGGCCGAGCTTGAGAGTAGGCGACTACCTATCACCCCATGCAGATGAAGCTTAGGTCAATAGGAAGGATTTTATGACCTGACATGGCCTTGAAACGTTGTCAAGTACGGCGTCGGGCCGTTAGAGTGAATATATGATGTAGCCAATCGAAAGTGTAGGAAGTACGAATTGACTAACCTCCGATCTGTGAGACGCTTCTGGTACCCTAACGGGACGGAATCTTGCTGGGTGGCTGAAGCTATGCTTCTGGATGAAGTGACTCCCTGATCACAACGATTATCTTTGTCGAAAAGGTTCATGTTCACAGTGCCCCGTTACCCCCATGATATTGAAAATTGTGGGGACTATCCTCACTTAAAGACTTGATACAACTCTCTAGAGAAGTTGTACTTTGATATCGCCCATTTTGAAGTCATCGTCGTGGTTGCAATGCATCTACTCAGTATTCTTACGTCGCTGGCACTGTTGCATGGCGCCTTCGCGCAAGAAGAGCTCTTGCAGCGTCTACCTCTGTGCGCGGTACACAACGCTCACTCCCAGAATTTGGCAAATCACTGAACACTCCGCAGAATGAATGTCTTGAAGCAACTCTTCCCCTATCGAAATGCAGAGCAGACGACTTAGCCTGTCTCTGTACCGACACAGATTTCATGGGAGCAGCGCAACTCTGCAATGCGGGCAACTGCACTGTGGTGGAAACCATGTGTAAGTCAATTCTAGTTTCATAGACGACCGACACTGTCATATGGCTACTCGGCGTTTCGAAGAATAATGCGCTGACTTGGTAACGTAGCTGCAACAAACACCACACTCGCTGCTTGCGGTGTTCCCATCAAAAACAAGACCGGTGAAATGGTTGGGGTCACTGCCTCGTTCGGTGCCCTCGCCGTGGTAATGGTGGCATTTCGCCTGATACATCGTGCAGCTTCTTCAAAAGCACAGTTGGGATTAGATGATCTTCTGATCGGGCTCGCTGGCGTAAGTCATGTTCTGGACGCTCCGAAGAGAGTGGAAAGCTAACAGTTGGTTGCTGTAGATTGCGTCTTTGTTCCAGAATGTACCTGTTGTCGTCGGTTGGTATTCCTCAGGGTGTTCATTATAGCTTTTGCTAACTCAACACAGCTGGTTGTCTTGGATTCGGTAGGGATATATGGTCCATACCCCCTGAAAACTTGACCGCCAGTCTGAAGGTATGCCAACCCTTCACAAATTTAGGGGCTTCACTAACTGACCATGATCTTAGTGGATGTATGTCACCTACTTCACCTACCAAATAGCCGAATTCCTCTGCCAACTCTCCATTCTCGCCTTTTACTTGCGCATTATGACAGATCCGAAGACACGCCGTATCGTATACGGCCTCGCCGTTTTCGTCGTATTGTTCGGTCTATCGAATACTTTCACCATGGTATTACAGTGCAGACCAATTCCTTTCTTTTGGAATGGTTGGAGAGGCGATACGAAGGGTGTGTGTACGGTCGATGTGCGGCTTTGGGGATTGATACGTGGCGGTATTGAGATTAGCCTTGATCTGGCTATCATCATCGTTCCCCTTCCAATGCTGTCCAAATTGCAGATGTCTTTCAGGAAAAAGGTTCAGATCATGAGTATGTTCTGTGTCGGATTTGTGTAAGTATTGACACCCCCCACATCTTGCTTGGCTAATATGATCCAGGATCACGATCGTAGGCTGCCTACGTATTTGGTCTCTTTTGGCTTTCGACCAATCGACCAACCCTACTTGTACGTCCCAGCCATATCATATTCTGCTGGTCCCTTACTTACTCTTTTCGTAGACGACAATGTTCCCGGAGTATACTGGTGCGTCACTGAAGCCAATTTGTTCATCGTTGTGGCCTGCATGCCTGCGATTCAAGCGATCTTGCAGAAAGCGATCCCCAGTTGCTTCACTGGGTTCCGCAAAGGCACCGGATACGACAGCAACGGAAAATACGGCAGTTCGAGTGGACTTGGCAAGAAAGGTTCTTTCATGGAACAGAGTTCACGGAACATGAAAGGTGGCATCACTAGATCAACTAACGTTGACGTGTACCGGACGGAGCGCACAGCTTCTGATGTAGAGCTCGTCGATCAGCACGACTGGAAGCAAACCCAGTAGAGCGCAGGACCAAAAAGGTGCGCAGAAATAACAGATTGCCTGCCGAATGTATATTTCTTATTTGAATATGAATTGGTTGTCATGAAAAGTCTTGTGTCGGTAGTCAAGTTAGCATAGGTTATCGCATTTCAAACATGCGAAGAGAATACAGTCTATGTGTTCCATGTCGTTTATATCAAAGTGAAATATTGCGCACTGTTTCCAATCGCATTTCATGTTCGTACGCTTCTCTATCTATCTGCTGTCTGGGATTAAAACGCTACTGCAGCGTTGGGAATATTCCCGAATTTGGATTGGGATGTGAGGGCTTAGCGTAATGTATGCACCCCTCCCGTTTACATTTTCCCCGCAATTGTATGCGCACATGAGCCTTTGTATATTGATAAACGCATCAACGAACAGTGGAATAAGAGTAAGCGATTTATCGACTAACCGGATAAACCTCAAGATATGTGGCCCACCTTCAAATCTCATACCTTAAATCGAGCGTTTCCAAATTCACGAAAATGAATTCCATGAAAAACCTCCCAGAGGGCGTTCAGTCCGTCCCGGCAAATGCTTCTGCTGAATATGTCATTCGACTACTAAAGCGTGATGGAGGAGTATTCGTAAAAGGGCTGGTGTCCGAAGCAGATGTCGACACCGCCTATGCTGACTGCCGAGAGAAAATGGACAAAGATGGTGAATGGGAAGGAAATTTCTTTCCTAGTAGGTAACACCCTATAATTTTAGTTGCATTGACTGACCTTATGGTTTGTTCTTTTGCATTGCAGAGGAGACAAAGCGAGCTGCAAGTCTGTTAGCTCTCAGCTCGACTTACGCTCTCACTCAAGTGATGAACCCACTGTATCGAGCAGTGTGTGACCACTTCCTTACAACACGAAGTTGGTTCTGGTGGGGCGACGAAAGAAAAGAGTCAGTGTCTAGGCCGTATGTTCATTCCTGCGTTGCAATGCGAATTGGACCTGGTGGGAAAGCACAACCTCTCCACCGCGATGATTATATCGGCCACAACATTCATTCAGAAGTCTCAGAATGGAATGAAGAGCGTGACCAAAATCGCGAAACTTCGATTGGGCTCTTTGTCGCAGGATGCAAAGTCACCAAAGAGAATGGCGGCACGCAGTTCATTCCAGGCAGTCACCTCTGGGGTAACGATCGAAAGGACCCACCTAACGTGGACGATTGCATCTTCGCAGATATGGACAAAGGTGATGCGTTCATCATGCTAGCTTCTGCGTATCATGGGGGTGGGCACAATCAGACTACGGATGAGTACCGACTTATGTTCTCTACCTTTGTGACTAGGGGGTATCTCAGACAAGAAGAGAATCAGTTTCTGGCGGTACCCCTCGAGAAGGTGAAGCAATACCCAAGAGAGTTGATAGAGTACATGGGTTATTCTTTGAGTGATCCCGCTTGTGGAACTTGGGAACAAGTCGATCCCATCTACTATGTCATGCCGGAGCTGGAAGCAAAGTACAAGGACTTTTGAACAATTTTTGACTAGCTACAACTATAACGAACTAACGCTTGACTATAGTTCATGTGCTCATGCGCATCGGTAGCAGTGTCCATCAACTTTGACCCACCTGATAGCCTTCGATATTCAATTGTGAGGGACTCGTGCTGTATAGATACAATAAGGATCGAAACAAGCACTAATCTGGCATGATCCTCTTCTAAATCAACACAAGATTCCATTGACAACACAGCGAGGGATCGATCATGGTGGATGCGGGGCAGAACTGGGCACAGCGACCAACCCTTGTAGCTTTGCCATCAAATCAACTTGGCATATGTACGGCGGATTACCGCTTCTGGTAATAGTTGCAACTCCGACTGGAAGAACCAAGGAATGGTGTTGAGAATATTCCCTCAATCTGGAGAGCTACAATAGCCAGAGCGCTAATAGGCTCGACCCAGACAGGAGATCGACGCAACGTCGTCCATCTTCGTATTCCAGCTGATTATCAGATTTAATATTCTCGATCGCTCTAAGAAGCAGTGAAATCTGGTTTGAATGCCAAATCAAAGTATAGAATTACTACATTGCTCGTCTTCGATGCAGGATGTCATCATGGTGTTGGATAAGCAGAATCTGTACTAGTGGCATGCACAAATTGGCTCTCGCTCAGAAGAAAAGATATTGAATTTGAACGCGGATTAGGTATGATGATCGGATCCCATGATACCTGGTGAAATGTGGCAAAAGATGGGTTGCGGGAAGCATGTTGAGACAGTCCTTATTGATACTTCCTCAGACACACAATGTGAGGATTCATGTCTATTCTATAATCTGTATAATCTAAGCAATGTTTGATCCAAGTTCCAATGCATTCCTATGACTTATTCACATTCTTTGATATGGTACATCAGATACTAATTACATATTTTCCTCCTCCATGTTCTCAACCACATCTACAACCCCGACACACGCCACAACCCCCCTCTCCCCAACACTTTCCCAGATCACTTCCCTCTCCCTCCTCCTTATTATCTCTTCCTCTTCCTTAGCCTTAACCAGCTCCCGCACTTCTTCCTTCAAAACTTCATCAGCACCTTCTTCAAGCTGTTTCACTAGCGCCTGAGCGCTCCTCTCACTCCTAAGCTCCGCCTTGCGCTTCCACCTCAACGGGAACTTCCCGTAGCGACGGACGCGGCGTGTAGATGTATCGGCGAGAGGATTGATGTGAGTGGCTAAGCCAGTTTCGGTGATAATATTTGGGTAAGGGGGTGATGTTGAAGTGGTTGTTAGGGTTGGTGTTGGAGAGCGGGAGACAGAAGGGGTAGAAGTAATAATGCTAGCAGTGGATTTAGGAGGTGTGGAGGAGATGAGGGAGCCGGTGCGCGTATGGGGAAGACTATGGATGTACTTTTTAGAATCAAGGACTTGCTCCCAGCTGCGGAGGACTTCAGAAGGAGGGAGGATAGGCTTGGATGGTGACAGGTTTGGGTGGATTGGTGGAGAGGAAAGCATTGCGAATACAGTAGTGTTGATGTGACTGGGACTCTGTCACTTTGCTTATCCAGTATCTGGAATTCTTACGTTGTACAGAAATGGGTTGGGGTTTTAAAAGAAAGGTTTTCGGGATGGAAGTGTTAGTGGATGATTTGTAGTCCACTTCACAATGTCGTGTTTGTTCAACATGTTCAAAACTGTACTACACAATGCGGGATCTTGATCAGTGAGACAATCCGTCCGAATGAATCCACGTTGAAACAACCACGATGTAAAACGATCTACAAACTCTTCCACTTTGTTGGGCTGAAAGGAAAATGTAACACTTCTTAGAAAGGTATACCGCCAATAAGACCAGCATCTAGCTCCGAACGCCCATGTATTGTAGTGAATACGACAGTTCTTATGCTTCCATAGCATGGCGAGTAGAAGGTTCCCGCTCGATTTCGTATTCAATGTTCCGCCGCGGCCCCTTGGTATCCTTGGATGACTTCTTCTTCGGCTTAGGTGGCGGGCCAGCAGGTCGTTTCCGCTTAAGATTGGCCAGCGTCTTCTTGAGTGCGGCAGCGTCATCTTCCTCCGACTCGTCCTCTTCAGCTTCGCTGTCGCTAGCATCCTCGCTTTCATCGTCGTCATCTGATGCTTCATCCGGACTTTGGGCACCGACCCAATCTTCAAAGTCTTCCATATCATCATCCGACTCGCCCTCAATATCGCTCACGTATTCGACATCTACCGCGCCATTCTCAGTCTCAAACTCGTTCTCGACCTCGTCTTCGTCTTCGATGCCCTCATCCAGATCCTCATCCCGTTGTGCCTGCCCTTCTTTCTCCAGACCGCGCATGACCTTCTTCCAGACATTTGGCTCGACATTAAGCGGGCGGTCACCGTACGCGCCGGAGCGGAGACGGTCGATCAGTACTCTCTCGATGGCGCGTTCGACCTTGGCAGCGGCGAGTGCCTTCCTCTCACGGCCCTCTTCTCTTCGGCGGACCTTTGGTGCCAGACGCGGTACAAGCTTCTCGCCGAGGCGATCTTCTTCCTTTGCAAGGCGTTTGATGCGCAAGCCGACTTGTGTCAATCTTGTCAAACGCTGTTTGTTTCTAAATCACACGGTCAATGATGTTCAAGTAAGTGAATCTCAGCAAGCCGTAGTGGTCCTGTGTTTCGCTACATGTCTATGCGCTTTGCTGACGGGACAAAACTCACTTGTGGATCAGAAATTTAGGAAAGTAGGCAAGGTGCGAATCAACTTGTTCTAGGGCCTGGGTGTAGTTGCGGCTCAATTTGATCTTCTCCCACCATTTGGAGGGCAGGTGTGACCGTTCGATGGCCTTGATATAGAGGTACAGGTTGCCGGTAGCAGGATCGGAGCGAATGGTAGCATATCGGCTATTGGCGAGAGGGCACGACTGGCGTGTGCATAATCCACTGACATTGTGCTCGTTTCTGCAAAAGGACTGATCCTGCTTTTTGTTAGCATGCGCCAGCCTCGCTCGTCAACAGCAATTTGCTTACTTTTGTGGTTTTGAGTTTGAAACTGCAAAAGTCAGTTCCTATAACGGACCAGACCAGCTCGTCGCTGCAAGACATATTGGAATAAGGTGAGGGCGAAAGGCGGAATCCAGGTTCGTATCCGTCGTTGTTGGTGAGAGCAGACTTGCGGGCGGATATTTTTTTTTTTGGAGATTCCAGGTCTTCTCGAAATCTTGGCGCCAAGTCAAAAATCGCTCCCACCAAAAGTGGGTTCGGCAGCAGCAGAGAGCAGCGCCCGGCCCGTTCGTTCACTTCAACTCCACCATGGAAAGTCATCGCCATCCTTTTCTTCCTACTTATCATTACAATCCATGATCGTATACAGGGTCAACTCTCGGAATGAGAGTTTCCATCTCGTCGTTGCGATCATCCTGCTCTCTATCGCCTAGAAGAATCCTGCTGTTGGCAACGCACACCAACGGCCGACTCATTCAAAGTACCATTAGACGATATGGCGTCGCACCACTCAATGCCAGTCGAATCGCATTGCGCCAACGGAGAACGAATAGCCTGAACCTCAAAATCCCCCCACCTGGGTATCGCCAACTACATAGTCAAGCTATAAGCGTGAATGAACCGACCATCTACGCGCTTTCCACGGCATCCGGAAAAGCTGCCATTGCCGTCGTCCGCATATCAGGACCGGCATGCCGACAGGTTCGTCTACATCAGGGCAAACCACTCTAGATTACGTTCTGATTTCACGCAAAGATATATGAGCGTCTTTGTCCCTCAACCGCGTTTCCGAAGCCACGGTATGCCACGCTCCGCAAGCTGTATGCGCCCAATGCGCCTCCTTCGCCTACAACTGTTTTGGATTCGGGCGCTCTAATGCTCTACTTTCCTGCCCCGAATACAGTCACAGGCGAAGACGTGCTCGAGCTTCACGTACACGGCGGACCGGCCATTGTCCGCGCCGTTCTTGCCGCCATACCCCAATGCGCCTCCAAACCCGATAGTTCAAGTCTGGAGACACCGCAGATCAGGTATGCCGAGCCTGGCGAGTTCACCCGCCGTGCTTTCGCAAACAACCGCATGGATCTTCCGCAAATCGAATCCCTGGGGGAAACTCTATCAGCAACTACGGAGCAACAGCGCAAACTCTCAGTGCGGGGAACTACATCCTCACTAGCTGCGCGCTACGAAGATTGGCGGATGCTTCTTCTCCAAGCTCGTGGGGAATTGGAAGCATTGATCGATTTCTCTGAAGATCAACATTTCGATGAGTCGCCAGCTGTCCTATGCGCGTCAGTTGCCAGTCAGATACAAAAGATATCAGTTCAAATGAACGCGCATATAGCCAATGCGGTACGAGGCGAGCTTCTTAGAAGTGGTATTAGCGTTGCGCTTCTTGGTGCGCCCAATGCAGGGAAGAGCAGTCTTTTGAACCGAATTGTGGGTCGCGAGGCTGCCATCGTCTCGCAGGAGGCAGGTACAACCAGAGACATTGTTGAGGTTGGCATCGATCTCGGAGGCTGGCTAGTGAAGCTGGGGGACATGGCTGGTCTTCGGAAAGCTGGTCTCGTGGGTGGCGAAGTCGTAAGCCCTATCGAGCAGGAAGGCATCAAACGCGCTAAGCAACGGGCACTTGAGTCAGACGTCCTCATTATCGTTCAGGACGCCACAACCGACGTCGATCCCGAGGTCTGCGAAACCGCCAGACAATGTGTGGAACTAGGTATCGATGTCGTCGTAGCCATCAACAAGACCGATCAAGTATCCCAGTCAAGATTGGAAGAGTGGAGGTGCAAGGTACCAACGACGTTTACCGTTCCTACCCAGCGCGTCTTCTTCATGTCTTGTGCCGCTACTGAAACGCTGGCATCCCGATCAGTACTGAATAATGACTCTGGAAACATTCAAACTTTCCTTCGTGGCCTTCAAGATATCTTCCAAGACATGACAAGTGCACTTGTGCCAGACGCGGAGCCTGATCCATCACTATGGCAAGAATCTTTGGGGGCGACCGAAAGGCAGCGTCTACTTATCTCCGAATGTCTGGCACAGTTGGACACGTTCTTACTGGCTGTCCAAAGCCCTTCGGAGGACAACGGGTCTAGTGTTGACTCCGATCAGGCAGACGAAGTTGACATTGTCGTTGCTGCTGAGTCACTACGACAGGCAGCCGAATGCTTAGCGCGCATCACTGGGCTTGGGCAGAGTGGTGACGTGGAGGAAGTCTTGGGCGTTGTATTTGAAAAGTAAGTGGTCTACATTGATTTCTGGCCCCCTTTCCACCACAATCGGGTTTCGACTCAATGGCAGGGCACACTGCGGTTTAATATTAGACCCCCTAATGGCATGGCCCCAATTCTGTGCAACCCGAGAACACCACGGACTCGCGACTGTGCCGTTCACACGAGCAAAGCCCCATTGTTCACGTCGCATGGGGCATTGGGGTCGTGTCATGTGGGGCGCCGCAATCAGAAGGCCTGGGTCGTGATTCGGCTCCATGTGTCTCGCCCAGGTGGCAAATTCACAAGCGAGTAAGCTCAAAGCTAACAACATTCAATAGGTTTTGCGTTGGAAAATAAATCGTATGCGGTCTCATGATATAGAATGTCAAGAAAGAATTTCAATATAGCAGCATGTTGAGATTTCTAGATGATTGCTAAGATCATCATACGACTAAAGACTACGCAAGTCCAGCTTGCCAAAAACAAAGAAAAACAACTCTATCGGCCGATTCCAATCATGAAACTGATGAACAACTGGAGTAGAAGAAATGAAATCTCTGAAGGGAGATCCCTAGACCAGGTAGCCTGGCCTCCAGCACTCAATGAAGAGTGAGAATCTGCTCCTTCCCCACCAATCTAAGAACAATAAAATCCGAAATCTTTCCACCCAAAGTCTATGTTGGTGAAAAGGAAATCAAAACGCCTCCCAGAATGTGTACCCCATATGTGTCGACCGTTTGTTCGTGATATCCCATGAAATAAAAAGCCATGACTGTATATCTCTTGAATCCGTCGTGAAAGAAGAAGAAACCCAGAGGAGAGTGAAAACTCCGCGCTCGAGAACAAAATCGCTAAATCCGTCAAAAGAAAACAAAAATCTATCAGTCCGTCGAAGAATAAGAAGAATGAAATCCTCCGATTGCGCTATGCATGAAGCTCATACCAAATGACCCTAGAAAAAAGAATAGGAAAAAGGAAACAGGAAATGGGAAATGGGATGAAAGGAGATCTATCTATCCAGGCAAAGAAGTGTACAAATACAGAGGATCGTTCCTCTAGAAATCCATGGTTCAGGAATTTTCAAGAGGCGGAGAGGAGAGAGGTCGAAATCGATGAGCCGAGGTGGGTGATTGAGTGGTGATGTTCCTTTCTTTCTCGTTTGACCCTCCCTCCCTCTCTCCCTTCGTTGAATGAAGAAAGATGGTCGGTCAGGGTGACGAGCGCCACCGCTCCACGCGTTTTTTGCGGAGTGTTTTCGTGGGAGTGGAAGAGGCGTCGAGGTTGAGGATCTTGCGAGGCATGATTCGCGTTTCCCGATATTTGTGTAGTGGTTGTTTGCCCTCGAGTACAGAGCATGTGGTAGTCTTGTAATATGCTGTGGTTGCGAGGTGGCGATGGCGAGTGATGTTGCCTTGCCACTTAGTTGTAGCCTCCGCGTCCGGCCATGTTTGAGAATGATGTTTATGATATGTAGAGGTTTTGAATTCTTTGGTGGTGGCGATTGTTGTTTCGAGTGTGGTTGTTATCCTTAAGTTAGGTGGCGGGATGTTGAGGTCTTTATAGATGTCGCTTAGTTGTAACCTCCACGGCCCATTTATGCGGTTTGTGATGGAAAGTGTTTGTGATTTGAAGAGGTCTCTTGGTTGGTGGTAGGTTGGATGTTGATCGAAAGCAATGGAATAGCAACGAAAGGCAGGAATGAGTCTTTCGAGAGTGCTTATGTTTTACTAATGACGATGATGGGTGGGTGGGATGACTAGGAAGATATAGAAGAACGACTGACTCAAAGAGAGAAAGGTTGCCTTATAAATCAAAAACAGGATGAGGAAATAGGCGGGGATGTTAGAAAAGCTGCTTGGAGTTCTGGTTTGCTGAAGCTATTCCAATTGAAGGGAGTGTGTGTAGATGGTTTGCGGGTAATAGTATAATGTAGTGATGGTATGCGAATGCGCGCTATCGTAGACGAAGATGGTGGAATTGAAGTGACTGCCTAACCACTACGGCCTCCCGTCCAGGCACCTTTATACAACACCTCTTTTGCGGTACGATACCTGGTCCCCTAGCCTTCCACACCCGTGGACACACACGCATGCTCCATCATCCATGTTCCAAAGGCGTTTACGCAACGGCGGAAGAAGGCAATGCAAGCCACCCAGGCGCTCGCGCTCAGGCAGTCTAATCCATCCTTACCGGCCGCTGGTACCCCTTCACCATCTAGTAATCTCAGCCCCTGTACCCTGTCGGGCACAAGAGTGAGAACAAAAATAATGTCTGAATACTTGAGCAGGGGGTGATTACCGGGGGAATGATTTTTTTTCCTTTTCTTTCTTTACCGTATGCTTTGCGGATTGGGCTGTTCGTTTGGTTACTCGGGTTCCTGGGGTTGCAGGTAGCTGCTCATCATATTCGCGATGGACTGCAGCAGCTGCAGCAGCATACATGCCATGACCCATTACCCAACACGAATGAAGTGGTTATTCGATATTCTAGCGCTGTTGCACATATACATGATTTCTTTTTGTGTTTCTTTATTGCCATTTCTTTATTTATTCACCGGTAGTGCACCGTTTACGTGGTATCCACCAGGAGTGCCGCCGCCACGACCCATGGACGGCGGACCGACGGAGGAGGGACGGAAAATCAGGGTTCGTGCGTTTCCAAATATGAAATGGGGCACGCAGGTGCTTTCAGCAAAGCAAGGGGAGCAAATGGTTGCCAGCTGCTGCATGGCAATTGTATGCGAGGAAGCCAGGAATAGAGAGCAGAACAGTCATCCTGAGCCTCTCTCGCTACATGTGCGCACGGACGCTTCCCCTGTACTAAGTATGCACTGTACTGCGTAACGTTGCTTATGGGTGGGCGCTGGACATGGACTCATCGCGTGGGCTGCTGGGATGGACATCCGATGGTGGGTCCCCGGTGTGCTGGTGACAGTGGCGCAGGGATTATTGGGAGCCGCACTTGCTATGTGCTTGGTGACCATCGTTCACTGCGTATTCTCGCACTGATGTCCGCGTGGTTGGTGGTCAAGGATGACTGGGGATGGGTTGGAGATTGGAGATGGGAGATGGGAGATATTGGATGGATCCGTGGGTTTGCTGAACTGGGAGATTATTGACTACGGCGGCGTCTTTTTTTAGGAGCATCGTGCCCATCCTCTTCCTCACTTACTTGCACAAGTTTCCAAGTCACGGACAGCTGTTGAAGCAGATGGATTCTTCACTTGTGATGACGGTCTGACGGTCCAACACGCGGCCACAAGGATAGGCAGCAATTCTCCATTGGAAACCGTTTCAATCATCTACATCATCACCGTCATCATAGTCAGGCCCAGACTGGCAGGGGTCAAAACCACTGTACAAGGCTCGGCCCCATTACGAAACACCTATCATGAGTTTATACTGGCGTGGGGTTAAACCGTCGTCTACAAGAGGCACTGCGTATATACCGCTGATTGGCTGGCAGACATACAGTCATACACCTGGCATCATAATAACTCATCAGCAACGACCCATGCCGGCGACCAAGGGCACCTCGACCGTCCCGCTGCCGCAATCTTTTACTCGTTCAGTCGCGTTACTATCCCGTTTCGAGAGAAAAGGCTGACGGCACGTGATTGTGTGGCACACCTGCATACATACATAGGCACTTATTCCATGTACATGTACATAGGTATAGGATAGGTATACAGGTTGCTAGTTTTCAGGCCATTTCTCCTTGTTGTATTGCGGCACCTCATCATGTATCAATGAGGCATACGGTGCGCTGCAACCCTGTATCGGGCACCCCGTATCATTGCCGGTTCTCGATGGTGGAATTCAATTATCGCTGTGAAACAGAACGCATCATCGGCATAGCTATGTATCGATAATCGCACCGAGCCAGTGGTTCGGGATGAGCCAAAAAAGGTAGCCTATCACCACGGATTCGGATGGAGCCACGGGCGGATTTTCTGTCATCTCTCTGTTGTTCTATCTTACGATGGATTGTGTTACAAAAAACAGCTGCGGAAAGTTGCAGTGATGACAAGCCCCCTGGCCCCCATCCCTTGCCCTGTATGCGCGGTTTTCTTTTTTTTTTCTTTTCCCCCGTGCTTCAGCCAAAGGTACAGAATATCCCTCAACCCCAACATCAGAGTTTGTAGAATCATGACTTGGTGAGAGCTGGAAACTGCTACACCGTAGAGAGCACAGACGTCGTCTAGTCCATTCCAGCTGCGGTGGTACCTTTGGTCCCGCTTCTCAGGTTCAGACGCAGGTCCAGGTACGGCTAAGCACATGGGACGGGGAAGAAAGGCTTTGCGGTCAGCCGTTAGGTCCCTCAGTACAGCAACACAATACGAGCGCGATGATTGACGATGTATCGGTGACATCGCTTCCTCTATGCACGCGAGCTCGGCGACTTTGCGCTGGCCCCTAGGGTCTGTTCTTTCAGCCCAGCCGGGGAGGATGTTGCTGTTGCTGCTGCTGTTGTTATCGGGAACGTAGGGCGCCGGCCGGCCAACTTCAGCTGCGTCGACGACAGTGCGCAGTTCGAGCTAAACATCTTTGGAGCCACCCTCTCCCAGATCGGAATAGATGCCGCTTCTTATGGGGAATACGAGATCGCTAAGAGCACTAGAAGGCGGGTCTGTTTCCCTTCGAGTATCTGTCCGTGCGCCACAGGTGAGTGTTCGTGTTTGCGCACTTGAGTTGTCACGAAGCTCACTTCGCGTGTTGCATTGCATGGTCTGTTTCTTTCTCAAACACCCTGGAGGGTGTCGAATGCTTTCTAGGGGTCGAATCACTTTCACAAATCCAGCTTGACCGGTCCAAAAGTTACTCATAGGCCGCGCCATTGCAGAAGGACAGAACAGTCATGGACATTTGCGGCATCTGCCATTGACCGTTCGAGGTCAGCGATGCACGGTCTCTGGGCAGGTATCCCACCACAGATAGCAGTTTTTCTGGCTGTCAGTGCCATTTTGGTTCCCGTGAGTTTATTCGTTGACCGGTAGATGACCTTCGGAAATCAAAGACGGTATCTGCATCCCGTTGCTGCAAATTACCACGCGAGATCTACAAGGGGCTTCGCGCCATCAGCATTCTTGGGGTACCCACATGCACAGTAAGCTTGCAGTTGATTATTGCATCCGTTTGACGGATGTAGGTACAGAGGTATTTGCAGCCAATGTTTCTACCTTACTGGTCATACAGTAAACAAATCTAGTGCGCGAAGCAGTCAAAACGCCGCATTTTTGTTTTCCAGGGCAGTACATCCCTGCAGTACCTTGTTTTTGCTTCCTTGTAGGCACACTCTATGCGCTCACATCATTCTCTTTATCTCTGCCCTGCCCCCTTGTCAAATTATTCTCTACCCTATCATGGGCTGCCCTGCGTATGCTGCACATAAAACGTGTCTTCAAGGCACACAGAATTCGTAGGTACAAGGGCATGAAATCTTCGGACCCCAAATTTAGGTGTGTGATGACATGAGGGACATGATGATGATGATGATGGTAGTGGTTGATCAGGGGCAACGCGTGGGCAGCACACCATCTCTTTGAGCACCCTGGCTGGGATTTAGATGCATTCCCATTCCACACTTTCGGGCTGCCGGTTGCCTGCTCTACTGCATCCGATACGGGCTGTTTCTCGTGGCATCTGGGGCGCAGACTTGGGTACCCGAGTGCGAAACAAATGTAATGGATGGGTGGCCGCCGGCAGGGCATAGCGAGGCAAACCACTGTGACGGATTGGAACACAACGGCGAGCGAGGAACGAGTGATGATGTGCGCAAGCAGGCAGATAGCATGTTGTGGAACCTTCTCACAAGCTTGAGTTGTGCTCCTACGCGCCGTTTCAATAAACAGCCTTCTCCCCCAATGATCTCGGACTCGAGTTCGGCTGCTGGGTGCACATATTCCACATCACCAGCCCCCCGAACAGTTTTCCGTAACTACAGCAGCCTCGCCGACCTGTACGACTCGAAACCTTGGGACACCCAAAAAAAAACTCCAATGGGGTAAGCTCTCGCTAGTCGTTGCCCTATATTGCCTTTTCCTGCCTCGCATCTCACCTTTTCATAGTTCCGTTCATATATTATCATTCTCTCGTTCTTCGCATCCTCTTCTAAGTTTCTCAATGAGCAGTCTAGTCTGACAGTTGATTGGCTGAGCAGCTCCATCAGTCATCCCCACGCGAGAACCCAAAAAAAGACAAGCATGCAGCCCTTTCTAAATATAGGCACCACACTTCATCATCGGCATCGTTCCTTCTCAATAGTACCCGCGATTGGCGCCCGAGAACTAAACAACGTATTCGGGAAAGTCTTCAGCGAAAATAAAAGACAAAACACCAGGCGGCGGCCACTCATAATCGTGAAACTAATTATACCAGTTGACCTCATCTCATGCACACGTGGTCATTGCATGTACATATGTAGAGCTGATGCGATTACCTCATTCTTCACGGTTGAGCATGCAACACTTATTTATGGGCCTGATGGGATACAGCGCTAGTCGGGCAAACAGTCGATAGTGTCTAGGAGGCCGCTGGACCATCCATGTGCTTGGAAGACCGTACGGAACGGAGCAACTGAAACAAACCCCATGTGCTGATATTGTCTGATTGGCAATGCGTTCACCATATCTATCTAGACAGGTTAGCAGAAAGAGACCAGATTGGATCGTTTTTCTTATCACTTGCGCTCTCATCCGTCTCAAGGATGCGGAGATCTGCGTTGCATGGATGGACATGTCAGTCATCGCGACACAATCATCGGAATCCCGATAGTACGTGGCGTCCTGACATGAGATTGATCTGGGCTGTACATGCTGCGAGATCTAGTGGAAATATCATCCTCATGTGCCTTCGAAACGCGCAGTTGAGCGCATCAAGGTGTTCAAACGAAAAGGGCTCACCTAGGCATTAGTCCCACCCTAGGACGGTTCGACATCGAAGTATGTGCAGGTAGCTGATTCGGAGGGTTGTTAAATGTGCGAGCAGCCCTTTCAAGCCCTCTGTTTGCTGTACATCATTGGTTTTTCGGGAAGAGCTTCCCTAGCTTCAAGCCACGCGCATGTAGTGGCGCCGCGGAAGCTCCCGAAGGCATTGCTCGATTGGTGATAGATGCAGGGCATTAATTTATAGTACTTGTTGATATAGTTCCCGTTCAAAGCGTGATATTCCGGGGACATGGATTTGGGTAGACAGAACGCTTTGTTCCGATGCACATGCACACCAATCTTCTGGTGCATGCTTGAAATTTGTATACGGGCTAGCACGCAGCTATTCTCAATAAATCATGTGGACATATCCGTACAGGTCACCGACAAGTTGGTTCTCGGAAGACTGGCTGGTAGCACGACATACATATTTATCAGTCATTCTCTCTTCTCGCGGCATTTTTTTTTTGATTTCACAGTATCCCCTGGCTTAAGAAAACATGCCTTACCGAGAATTTTACCCTGGCCATGCCTCCCCGTCGTCGATTACTTTCCTTCTCCTTTCTCCTTTTTTTTCCGGTCAAACTACTCGGCTTAGTATCCTATCATGTTTAGTGAGACACTAAGCATACTTGTGGGTATCGAACCTTTCGTGTTCATAGAAATGGTTGATATATTGTGATGTAGTCTTGCAATGTAGCTTCAGCGCTCCCCGATCGTATCGATAACATGAGGGGCCTTTAGGGTCCAGTCCAATCTTATATGCACCATTCTGTGACCCATCCTGCCTGTTGCTTCTCTTGATACTCCAAGTAATCAACTCATGATTTATATAATGTTTAGTTCGCTACCGCTGCCACCCCTTGCGCGTAAATGTGGTTTTCGAGTACAAAGCCGACGCGATCCCACTGGTTTTTTCACCTACCTGTGTTTACCATGAATAGCCAAAGCCTGAATAAGGCTGATCAAATCTCGTCGGGTTTTCGGTCATTGTGGGCCATTCAATTCAAAATTAAACAACGATATATAGTTGTTCAATAATCACACGAGACACGGATGAACGTACTCGAGGAATAGAAGGTAGACCCACTTCTATGGTCTAACGAGAAACCCCAATATGCCAAGTCTGTCAGTTCAGGGAAGGTGGCTAAAGACAGAGTGCACCGCCTCCAACGTAGCTAATCAGAGCCTCAGATAACAGCCCCCACAGTACTAAAATGAAATATTCCCTAAACAGATCCGCTCGCAACCCCGACTATGGGGCGACTAGACAGATTCTCCATGTCAACCCCTTTTGTTTACATCGATGGACTGGACAATCCTCGTTATGTGGATGCCCGTCATGTTTGCATCACCCCTATGTTCGTACGTGCAAGCCCGACTGGAGCTACTCGTTGCCCAAAACCCCCATTTTCATATCAGTCGCTGGGTTTATATTGTATTGCCGAACAGAAACCTGCGCAGTGCAAACCTGTGTTATGCGAAGGATTCCACTTCAATATTGCCCAGCCATTGATCTGCGCGGATGTCTAGCAATGCCGCATCCTCGGCAAACTCGCATACGGACTGAACAGTGGCTTACATGTATAGATAAGTCCCCATGCTGTGCGCCAATTGGTGTTCCGTGAGTACTATTCCATTTTTTTGTCCTCAAAAATGTCTACGTCATCACCGGCAAAGAGTTTGGTAACAGACCCAGCTTCGATTTCTGGTGCCAATCGTGGTCCCATTACCACACTTTTCCATCAGCCGACTTCGTGTCTCTCAGTCCTTACCACAGATACCCAAAGGCGAGCTCTGTATCCAGCTCACGGAGTGTACGGTTACTTTGACGATGATTGCTTACCTCTGGGGTCATTAGCATCGGGTGACCTTAATGCCGCTAGAGCTTGGAAAACATACTATTGTAGGTAGCGATCTTCGTTCTCGACAAATTCACCTCTCGTTCGAAAAATCACTGTTCTCAACTCTAACCCGCATTCCCAGATAGTCCTGCATTATGCCCTTCGGGGTGGGGGGGAGTAGCTACCTTCTCACATAGACTTCCCGTCGCTGATGCGGACCTTGAGCTTGGACCTGAAACGTCAGCTGTTCTTTGCTGTCCTCCGTAAGTTTTCATTTCAATCTAAGGGTCCGCTTTCTACGCGTATGTCGATTTCGAAGCATTACTATGCGCGTTTCAGAGACTGGAGAATGGGATGAAATACAGTATCAGTCCAGTGTCTGGACTGCATGGAGTACTTAAAACAAAGCGTACTGACCAAGCCATAGCCAATACACTTCTCACATAAACGGGCATGGTTGCGGGTCTCCGGTATCCGAGAGCCAGATGGTAACCTATATAAATCCAGAATCTCGCGACGCAGGTGGTTGGGATCTTGGAAGTCTTCTGACAACTACTATCTCGTCAAGTAGTAATATTGTGGGACACGGCGTTGTTGCTTTGTGGCAGAAGAGTGATGAAGCAGTCCTCAAGGCGGCAGCTCTAAGCGCAAGCCCCACGGAAAAAGCATCCAGTGTTGAAAGCACACCAGTCCCTGCTTCCAGTTTCACAAGCTCAACTGCCAGCTCAACTGCCAGCTCTGCATCCGCCGGGGATGCCTCGCCAAACGACTCAATCGATGGCTTATCAGCTGGTGCTAAAGCTGGTATTGGTGTAGGGGTCTCTCTGGTTATATTGATTGCATGTGTCGCTGCATTCTTCCTGTGGAAAAGAAAGAGGCCCGACGCATATCACAATAGCGAGCATCCTCCGCCGGTAGAACTTTCCGAAAGCTATAAGCGATACGAGGCACCCACTAAAATTGTAATCCCCTCTCAAGAGCTCTGTGGGAAGCCGGTGGAGAAGCAATACAGATATGAACTTCCTTAATTATCAAATTTCGAGGGCAAAGAGTGATACCCGAAGAATATGTGGATTGCCCAATCTTATTCTTCGTCTTAAAAGTAGTAGATAAACAAAATTTGCGTGTCTGAGCGCTGAGAATTCTCAAACGATGTCTCCAGAGCGCCCCAAAAAGAAAATACCCACTTCTTCAGGCCTTAGCAGATCAGACATCTTATTTCCATTTCCCCATCGGCTTTCAATCATAGAGATGGTCAGTGTAAGGACTGAGCTTCTCGAATACGATAAGTAAATTAGTCATCAGTATCCTCCAACCCGTTGGATTACATGCTCGAAGATAGTCTGTATTGGACGCTAGACCGCGGGTGGCTTCAAAAAATAAGCAAGAGATGCCGGGTTTGCCCTTGTTGATAGGTGACGCAGACACTGGCACTAAAGCCGGACAAAAGGATATGCAGAAGGCTAGAGACTTCAAAAGGCAACAACAGGGCCGGAGAGAGCGTCCTTTTCATCCTTACTGTATGTATCACGATGATGATGTGCCCCTTGATCAGATGCGCTGCTTTTCATTCCCACGCAGCTGGTCGAGGTTGTGGCCTCGCTTGGACTCTTTTCACTTTGACGTATATCACATCATTGACAAGGACAGGGTGTTTAAGTCCTTAAATCTAAGTCTCCCCAGTTGACCTTGGCAGAGCTAGGACCTGTCACAAACGAAGACCCCGTGGTGGCGTAGCAAGGTCGCGTCCCCAGTGATGTGGGCGTTTTTTACGATACCATGAATATTGCTACGCTAGTGGCTTGTCTCCGAAGGAAAGAAGAAGTCGACCTAGAACGATCCAACAACGTCTGAAGATATGTGAGCGTAGGATTGTCTTAAGCCGTATCGGTACCAAAAGAAGCTGCTCGAGATACTTCAATTCCAAATTACTCTAAGTAGCTTTGCCCTTCGAATATAAGGATGACCTATGGGGATTGCCTTTTCCATGATGATGCATAAGCTCTGTCCACATCGTTCCAGATTCCGTCTATATTCGACGGCCCGTTCCGCTGTCACTATCACTGCAACAGCAGCGATGCTATAGTCGCTACAGTTCTTGATCTGATGAGTGGCAATGCACGTTTCCGCTAGTCTCTTTCATGGCTCATGGAGTAGCGTCACCTAAATTCATTCCATACTCTTCTGAAATCGCACAGTGACTAGAGAAAAGATACCAACCGATCTGCGCAATATACATCAATCTTCTGCACTAGCCTTGTCTACAGTAGTGATATCAGTTAGGGAATATCCCATCAGCCACTGTAGATTGTCCTCCAAAGACATTAGGGTTATCTTTTTCGAATGAGTACAATAATAGAGAAACTCGGCATTCTGCTCGAATAACATAGGCATTAGTAACGATTTAACATGTAGAACACTCGGCTTTTACTAACTAGTGACTAGATAATTCCCGTTCACACTATTCCCGACACCACCGCACTGAAATCCGTGCCGATTGCTATAGAGAACAAAAACGATGCGTATGCAAAGCTCATACCCTGCACGTGGGTGGCCCCCAACTGAATACACAGAGCCCATCGGCATCAGCGTCAGCATCAGCATCGGCAACAGAATCAAACGCATGACCCACCACCTTTACGTTCCCACCGATCAAAGACACGAGGAAAATGACAAAAATATCATTACAGTTTACACTTTCCATTCTCATCCACATACGCCAACAGAAATCGATCTACATGAGCTGCTCCACGCAATCAAACTCGGACTCCGCACCCACGTGAGAAGTTCTTAACCTATTCATACATGTATAGATGCATGCCAACCTAAAACTTCCTATCTGATACAGTAAGCATGCAAGCCCTCTAGCCTAATCAAATTGCAAACATCTTGTTATTTTCTGACACCCTTCCTAAACAGCCATTTCCCGCCACATTCCACCCACCAGACCCCTGGGTCTCCCGTTTGTGGATAGAAGCTGTACCTAACCCGTCACCGGGTTACTGGGATCTTCGCAAGCATGCCACGTTTATAGCAGGGCGGAGTGTGATGATGATGACAATGACGGTATCGGGGAAGGATCGATGAGCATGTTTTGCGTGATTAATGTTGAACGGGTGTAGAGTCACACGCTTGAGGGGAAGAGGAGGGGTGAGTGTACGCACCCGCTCGTGTTAACTAAACGAGTACACGCGTTCATGAATATCCAATCCACAAGACTGCGACGTCAAAGCTCCAATACGATACATATACTCGAGCACAAATAACTCACGTGTATACCTGCAGGCGCAAGCTGCCTCGTCAACAGTGGTACATTGGTTGACCTGACCTGCAAGTCTAATAGCTGCCTAGGCACAAGCACGCTTTGCCTGATCGCTAGTTCATCATTCCATTCACCCTCTGAGCCCAGTACATAAGTCCTTTTTTTCTCGCAATGACCACCCCGTGTTGATATGGGACTCTCGGGCGCCGAAGAAGATGTCCAGGGGTATACCCAGAAGCAGCAAACGCTGATGGAAGGGACAAGGCAAGCAAACAACGTGGCGGCACGTACGCCTTCAAAAGCTCGCACCATACCGCACTCTTTCGTCCCCATGTTCGTCCTTGACCCCTGGTCTTGACGACGGGGACCCACGTACGCACTGTGCACAAGATGCCAAAATTTCGAACCTCGAACAAGCGGGATCCAGAAAAAACTGTATAATGAACGAGGCCTGGTTTTCAATGTATGAGGTGAGGGAGCTTCGCGGACACATCGGCTGCGCCCCACTCGCTTGTCAGTGACATGCATGTCAGCACCCCCCAAGCGGAAGGCCTTCCAGAAGAATGCCATTTCCAGACGATTGGAGTAGTTGATTGGGCGACTGGTTCGAAAACATCATTTCTTAGACTGCGTGTGGCGGTAGCCATTAGATGTTTAGAAACTAGGGGGGAGTATTATTAAATTGAGGTACGTGTGTAGTTGCCTTGATTGGTGAGTGGATAATTTTATCTCGGTGATTGGGGAGCCAGGAAGTGATACGTATCATCTCTAACCTCGAGGTGAGTGTTGACGAGCGGCTGCCTGTAAATGAGCGTTCTCGATATAGCGGACGGACTTCATGAGCCCGCACAATAAATTTTCTGCTCCGTTTCTTGGGATTGAACGCGGAGAGGCGAAGTCGACCATATTTGCACCCGACCGCACAATCACTGCCATATTTGGTTGGCAGGCCGCTGCATATTGGGGGCTAACATGATAAAATTCTACTAGAAAGTGGAGAAGTTTTTGATTGTGGTGGTTGGGGGCGAAATTACATGGGACATGAGACATATAGGAAGTTGGAAGTGTATTGCAACCTCGCATGATTGCGCCTCAATTAGAATACCTGGGGTATGGCTGTTGTGAATGTAACATCGGATATCATGTGACACAAAGGAGGATGTGTGCAGGAAACCTGGTTCGCATGCATGCAGTTCATGAATACGTTTGAGAGCTTGAAGTGCTTGATCGCATTCGACGCGACACAGAAACGCAAACGCGTCAATTATAAGTAATTGTATGTGTGGGCGAATCTTGGCTCAAGCGCTGTATGAGCTAATGTAATACTATGAAGATTCAGTGTGAGTCCCCCGAAGATCAACTGATGTGTTCGAACTTACGGTGAGAACCGACTCATCTTCGTCTCTTTCGCTTGGAAGATAAACATAAAGAATCAAAGCGTGCTCATGACAGAAACCTACGCAAAGCATTGGTGATTGGATCAGAGTTGTGGAAGCGACACTGTTTGAGGATATGGACTTACATGCAATGACTCTTCCTCCTAGCCTTCCCACGCTCATCACCTTTCCCCAGTCTTTTCCATCGATCCTGACTGACGCCCACCCTTCTTCACTCTGACCATCCGCGCTTCCCAATAGCTTCATGCGTGTACTTGGGTGCTCTGCTAAGCCTATCTCGCCACCTGCCACTTGATTCGGATCTAATTCTGGGTTGCTCAGATCAGTCCACACGGAAGATATGTTCATGGCATCAGTTTTGATGCTCATCCGTAAGCAGCCGTGCATATTCGCAGCCATCTCTAGTCGCGTTCGCGCGGACATGCCGGAAGCTCCCGCCAGGGCCAGTTTGGTGAATCTATCGCTGATACTCTTTAGCTGCATCAGTGGTGGGAAAATGATATGTACGTCGGGTTCCCGGCACTGTGGTTCGTGTAGACCAGCCACAATGTCGGGAGCAAGCACTCTAACAGGTATTTCCTGCGTGATGATTGTATCACGATTGGTGGCGCTAGCGTGATCCTCATCCAGAAATGAACCGAACTCGTCGTCGTCGACTGAGCGCGTGGGAATGGCCGAGATCGAGCTTGAAGATGAAGGATTGACAACTGTGAGGGCTAGCAAAGGCATGTTGTCGGCTTTTTTGGTCAGGCGGATCTGTGCCGAGGTGGCGTTGAGAGCGGACCTGAGGGCGCGATTGAGTGGACCAAGCGGAACTTCAAGATTGATGATATTGTTCGCAGCGGATTGAACCATATAGGTGCTGAAAATGGCGTCCTTTCACAGTCTTGTGTCAGTTGTGATAGCACAATACTGATGTTGCCTGGCTTACAATAGCAAGAACACTATGCGATGTTAATCGTATAAAACATTACATATGCTCATTGTAATGAACTCACGCCCACACTTGTGTGCCCTGCTCCGGAATGATCGTAAAGCATACTTTATCATCACCAAGCTTGAGCCATGCGAGCGGGCCGAGTGAATTTAACGATGCCGTGAGTTCTATACACGCAGCAATTAGCCTCGAAAATCGAACCAAAGGATTTCATATGGGGGAACCAACTCGTAAAAGTCGTTATGTTATTTATTGACGCCTTGAACCGCATCGCATACCTCCTTTGGAATGTAGTCGTGTAGGTAAAAGAACCGCGTCAACTGGTCGCGTCATGTAGGCGAGATGTGGGGCAGCTAGCCGGTCACGTGATGCTTCGAATCCAAAGGTACATATGTACTCCCAACATGCAGACCTGGACTCTAAATGTTGTCTTGAATTGTTTTGTGATTCGCTATTAATAGGGAGTTCTTGAATCAGCCCGTCTATAGACATGAATGTGGTATCTTGCTAAATGCATATGTATTTTGATGTCTACCCGCGCTTACAAATGCATTTGTACGTGCCGCAAATGTGCACGCAATAGTCTAGAGCACTGACGCCTACAATATGATGAAAAAAAAAACAGGGGAAATAAAGAGATTGGGCAAAAAGCTGTAACCGCGTGAACTCACACTTCGTGACTATCAATTGACATCTAGTCACGCTAATCTTGAGTTGAGTTTGGCTTATCATCACCGGTACACTCAACATCTACAAGTATACATCCACCTTGTTATAAGTCTTGTAGAATGAAAAGCTAGAAATCTGGACCGATCCTGCGAATCATACCAATCGGCATAGGTTAAAGTACGAGTGATCTTAAAAGCCTATTGAAACTTCATACGTGGAAGTTATCCTCTCTCTTAACCAGACAGCATCCTGCTGAATCTCGGCGCTTCACTCTAGTTATGTGTTCATTCTTCTTTCTTGTTGTCTGCTTTGCTGCTCCCTTTGTCTGCAAATTATTATTCATCGCTTAAATAATGACAAATGAAACATGCACAACCAAGCCAGTGTGGACTAGCTTGTGAAGCTTTTAACCCCGATTCGTCCGTCTGGGCAACACAACTATTGTGCAGAACCCATCTTCAGGTGCAGAATGTATACATATATCTCTTATCAGAACCCTACCTTCACTCTGCTTACTATTAGTAATTCAAAACGATAACATAGATGCAAAAAGCTCGAGAAGGCATATAAGACTCGAGAGACGCACGAAGAGCCGTCCGTCACTGATTTCAAATTCTTTGCAGTTCACTTCAACATTTCTTATCATTGAACAGACAAACTAATTGGAATCGATTCGTAAATATACACAGCTTGGTCGCGCAAGAATACCAAGTAAATCACGGTACAACATTAAGAACAAACACAGAGAACATGTCGACGTATCCATCAACCTACACCGCCTATCGACGAAGCCCTGGCACTTCAGCGCCTCCGAATGGCCGCCTCACCATTTTTCCCAGTACTGAAGAATCTCTTCCCTTGGCATCCCAGCTGCGTCCCGACGATGTCATTGTCAAGATCCACGCCATTTCCCTCAACTACCGCGATGTCGGTATTCTCATAGGCAACTACCCCCTTGCCGTCGAAAGTGGCGGGATTCCATGCTCGGACGCTGCTTGCGAGGTCGTTGCGGTTGGGGAACAAGTGTCTGCTTTCAGTGTGGGGGACCGCGTGACGCCCATTACGTCTATTGGAGAGCGAGGTGGGAAAGATGACGACGATGATGGGATGGATGTTCATATAGGCGTGGACACCGCGGGAATGATGGCAGAGTTTGCGGTAGTGAAGGAAAAACATCTAGTGCGCTTGCCAGAAGGTCTGAGCTGGGAAGAAGTAAGTTGTTGTTCAGTCTCACGCTTACCCTTCAAATTCTGGTTGAAAGAACAGTGGAATCATTCTATTCGCATTTCGTCTATTCGAAAAAAACGTCATGGCAACATCCAAAAGTTTGATGCTAATTGTTGAGAAAAGGGATCAACCCTAGCATGTGCGGGCGTGACTGCCTACAACGCCCTCTCCAAGCTTCAGTATGTCCCTAAAGATGCGACAGCTGTTCTTCAGGGTACCGGTGGCGTAAGCATGTTTGCTCTAGCTCTCTGTGTTGCTGCAGGCATTCAGGTACGTACATCTCGCATGAAGTCGGATAACAGGAATCCCATCTCACAAGATAGTATGTCGTGGTTTGGGTACCACAATCATTAGCCTCTTTCAAGTTTACTGATTTCGGGTCTGGAACTCTAGCCGATCATCACGTCGTCCTCGGATGCGAAATTAGCCGCCATTGCCAGACTGTATCCGACCGTCCTCGGCATCAATTATAAGACGCTTGGTTCTGACGCCGCTGTTGCAGCAGAGGTCAAACGCTTGACAGACGGCCGCGGCGTTGACTTTGTGATCAATAATTCAGGGCCAGGATCTCTCATGCACGATATAGATATGCTGCGTGACCGTGACGGCGCAGTTTCCCTGGTAGGGTTCCTGAATGGATTTCAGGCAGATTGGTCGCCTAGTGGGCTGATGGCGCTGATGGCGAAGAGAGCCAAATTGCAGTGAGTGTCTTCCAATAATTTTACAATTATACCACTCGAACGCGAACTATAGTTATTACTTTCGTGTAGGAGTCACAGCTAATTACGAGTCAAACGTTAGGGGCATCGGTATGGGCTCGAAGAAAGACTTCGAAGAAATGAATGCATATATCCAGGACAAGAAGGTAGACCTCAAGCCACTACTTTCAAAACCATTCTTCGACTTCAAGGACACTGAAAAGGCGTTTGACAAGCTTGAGTCTGGAGATTTCACGGGAAAGATTATCATCAAAGTACCTTGATCGTGTTGATATCGAAGTATTCACGAAGATCAAGTTCACAGTGGTCTTCTGAGAGAAAATCCTTTGTGGTCTTTGTATCTGTCTTAAGCACAACTGGCGATATTTGCGGTAGTTTTCGTAGACGGCAATGGAGTAGTGCTACGCCGCGCCTATCTATGTTTGTGTCATACATATATGTTCTCAGTGCTTCGTTTCGTCTTATGCATGCAAATCTCTTGAGATGTTCGAGATCAAAAGTTGTATTTGGTCAGAGTTCACCCATCTTGAAAAAACTTATGATTTTGTTCTGTTCTGGCCAGACCTATCTGGTATTTACATTCACAAGCGATCTAATGGATCATGTTATTTCAAGGAAGCGACATTTTTTTCTTTTTCTTTTCGATATATTTTCGATGTAGAAGTTTGTTGATTACGGCATACATAATAGTGGTAATAAGAGCTGTACAAGACTTTAGGCGATGACCTGAAAATCCAAGCAAGATTACGATTTGTTTGCACTGGAGGGCCTCGGAGCAGGGTGTGGTGGCTGTGCAAGCGACCATCCCTTTCGGATGCCAATTAAATTGCGAGATAGTAAAAATCGACATAGCCTCAAACTATTCACAAGTAAAATATTCAATCATAGTATACTGCAAAACAAGTATTTTGAAAGCCGACAAACCAGTTTAACAATCCATTTGGACACCGATGTCTATCAGTGGTCATCCTTACCCATAAACCCACCATTGGCCAATATTGTATATTGAATTCTGAGTTGGAGTTTAGGTGATCCAACACATAGTAAACAACGATTTATACGTTGTAATAGAATCAGAATGGATCTTTGAGTGGATGACTAGATATTACTACATATTTCAATTTGTACAGCGATAAACGTTCCAAAAACATGCGATGACCAAAAGGCTGCATTTGTGTACGTTGTGACGGCTCTCCTACCTAGATTGCCTACCACTATACCCGGAGTGTATGAGAACACTCGCGATTAGATAAATCAACATGTTCTTTTTTGTACTTCGAGGAGTTGTACCGCATCTTATATGCGATGAATCTCGATTAAACAGGCTCAAGTTTTCGGGAAATGTGGTAATGTGGCAATGTGACAGTGGACACAAGTTGAGGCCATACCAAACGCAGTCATCATAATGAATTAGTAAAGTGTTAAGCCCAGCTTGCGGAACTCCACACCCGGAATTCTTGTAGCAATCATGTTGGCCCACCTTTTTACAAAACACCATACTTTTAGAACAAACGTCAGTATTTTTTACCCCAGTGCTCAGCACGTGAAAGATTGACTGCGGAACTCCACACGACGCAGCCAAAAGACATAAGAGTGGGGAGGGACTAAACGGTTAACCACTTCTTAGCGAGATTGAACGTAAGATGACTGAACATTCGCCCTAAGTAAGGCTGACTTCAAGAGACCCAACATCTAGACAAAATCCTTCTCGAGAAATTGTCGCCGCTTACTTGCTATTTGGGATACGGAGATAAGACGTGATACCACATACGGTGACGCTTTACCCTTTTTGGAAAGAGGAAATTTGAGAAGAAATTCAGAAATTCCTGTTTAGGAAAGCTGACATAAGTGTGGAGTACCGCAGCTGGAGCAGGAAATGAAAAGTGCAGAAATAGTTGGCCAATCTTGGTTCTGAGACATCAAGCACGACATCGCTAACAGTTTATAGTGAAAGTTCGAAGATGCATGTGTACGCATTGTATGACTCTTACGCATATCCTATGATTTTTGCTTTCTTACCGTGCATGCAATCTCACCTTGGGCGATCCTCTACCAATTTCGAATCTTTTGGCTTATTTTCAGGCGACTGAGACATGCGGGTAGCCCCGGTAAAGCAATGCGGGTAACCTTTATGGGAATAAAAATATAAGAGTATTTCCATTATACCGGTATCCCGCCTTTTCGCCTCCAGTCAGCGGAGATGAGGGATGCGTTTGACCGGATTCCCGTCGTAGATCGGAGACCTCAATTACCCGAAGGAACTAGGCCCGTTAATCAAGTATGCGGCAAACCGTTTAGGGCGTATGAGATCAAAAATTCTAGATTTCAGTGAATCGACTTCTCGTGCTGCAACGAAACATTCCAAATAGTAAACGATACGTATGACTGCATAATTTCTCTTTAGAGTATGCATGTAAGAATGAAGAAACTTCAACACCTAGCAGGATGGCTTTATCCCAGAAAGTCTTGGAAATTCCGGGGACGCCGAATACGATCATAATGACCGTGGCGGGATGTACTCAACGGGTACGGCTGGAAGTATGCAAGATGAATCAATTGGAATCTTGACATATGCTAACACTGACTGTGCACAGATAGTGGCAAGATGACCGAGAGGAAAAAAGGAAGGAAGGAAGGAAGTTTGTGCTCCCGATGCCTAAGGCGTTGGCATACTAAATGCTCCCCTAGATACTCATGAATTCGAATATATTGGAGCTTGGACATTGTATTAGACGGCTGGTCATCACAAGATAGATCCAGTAGGCGCCTGTTATGCAAACTCGATGAGAAAGAAATATGATTTAGTAAAGGGACTTTTTTGTGTTCAATGGCCTGCCATACAAGTTGCTCTATATATTCTTGTCTGTCTAGTATCAAACCAGTCAGAGTGAATCTAGGATGCTAAAAATTAAAGATACATTGAGGGCTATATCATGCCCGTAGACTGGATAAGAAAGTGACAAACATCGAAATTCATTGCGCAAAATTTGCAGAGTAAAGTGAGGGAATATTGATGAGAAAGGAGAGGCGTACAAACTATGAGAAGACCGGAAATGAATGAAGAGATCAACAGTACTGCGATGACCAAAGAAGAAACATTTGCTTGATTCAAGGAAGAAGGAGAGGGGGCGGGGCAGCGTAGATACATGTCCTTTGAAAAGAAAGGTATTTTGATAGTGTAGCTTGAACAAATACTCGCATTGGCATAGTGCCCTACGATGGGTGTGTTGGTTGCATCCAGCTGCTGAAGCATTCTTCTGTCAATACCGACGATAGAATTTTGAATGCCCAATAATCTGATCCGCATTCCAGACGAGAAGTTCCAGCGGAAATCGGCCCTGTTGGACTATTAGTCTTTGTATTTGTAAAGTAGGTTGAGCAATCCAAGGAACCAGCAATCCCACCGAGAATACTTACACGTTAGATTCATATCCAGAGATAAGAGCATATCCCACCAGTTCCACTCTGGCGCGGAATTTACCAGTGTGTCTGCTTCTGGTAGAAAAATGTCTGTGACTCCCCGGCTTATCACTTCCGAGTACGCATCGAGTGCTTCCCATGGAATATCAAGTCCTAGCTTCTCACCACCACCAATATTGGTCGGGGGATTATTGACAGAACTTTCGAATCTGGCATAGTATGACAGACAAAGAGCACGCTCCTTACTGCCAGGCCGGCTGACCAACCCAAGAATGAACACTGGGAGGAGGACGTAACGTGCATAGGCAGGCTCTGTATTATCGTGCAAGAACATAAGAGACGTGAAAAGACTGGAAAAGGCTTCCTCGTGAATCTTGTACCGACTGTTCCAAAGCTGCTCGTTGGGCGACTCCATGTATGATGGTGTGGGTGATGCAGACCTAGAGAAAGGGTCTTCGTGATGGGGTCCAGGAAAAAGATAATCCGCATGCTCTTCGTTGATTCCAAACTCGTCACCGGAATCACTGAACTCCATCTCTTCCGTCCCTTGATTGTAGGGGTTGAGATCTGGCTGCGAAGTAAAGGACCGTCTTGATTGGTTCATGGCCGATGATGATGAGGACAAGACTTGAGGAGACAAGTTTGGTCTTCCAAGGTATAAGTAGCGAATTATGAGGACTGTAATCGCCGCTTTCCATGAAGCATTGAAATTTTCCCAGAAAAACGGGATCCTGTTCATACTACAAGACGGTTAGTCACGTCAGAGGCTTGTGCAAAAACACTTACAATTCCGGGTTTTGACTGTCAAAACCTGTATTCGTGGGTTGATATTCAAGAACTTCTCGCAGTACTTTGTCTCTTCTGTACATCTCAGCAAGTCCAGGGCCGTCGTTGCTAAGGAGGTTCTGAGCGCAAACACCCATATCCCACATAGCCAATGTCAACACTGTCGGACATAGATTGGATGTCTTTCTTTTCACGAGGGGTGAGTGACATAGACCCTCAAGAGCCGCCCGCGTTGTATGTTTCACCTTCGTCATCGGAATGTGGGAAAGAGCTGCCCACATCTGTAATTTCGAAGTTAGTTTAGTACGATTGGAAAATTTATATATTCTTACCGTTTCGAAATGTGCCAGGTGATAAACCAGAACCTGGAGATGTGGGTAGTAGAAACACAAATTTTCTATCCCCCCATAGGACGAGATGATGTGTAAGGAGCCCATGGCGTGCACCACCCATCTATCGACCCCATTCTCGAGTAACTGAGCGTGGTAAGTTACGAGTATTTTGTTTAGAGAGGACCGATGACTCACATCCATGGCAAATATCAAGCTACCAACGCATATGGCAACATCAGGCCTGATGTCTGTTTGATCTCGCGGTGTGACCATTGTTTTATTATGGCTTTGATAAGCACCGACTTTTTTCTCGAGTGCCAAACGCTCTAAAGCTTTATTCCCTGGGTTCTGCAATGACATGTGGACCGCAGAGATTGCGAGTATGCAGTCTACTATGATTCTCGGCAGTCTAGATGCTGTGTCGACAGAAAGTGGGGCCAGGTGACGGTCCAAAGTTGTGGTCTGCCCGATAGTGACACGCTCAGCACAAAGTGTATGATTATCTAGTATTGATAAGTACCTAAGCTATGAAAGCATCTATGGGCAAAGGATGAAGGGAGATGGGGATTAGGTGGCTTACAATAACCCATAAGTTGCATCCATTGCGAATCGGCTGGTGCATTTTGGGTCTCGGGCTGCTCCGCAAGCGGGACACCAAACTGAGCTGCTTTTTCATAAGTGGAATCGGCCTGTTGCTGAACATTTTTGTTGACCATCTCTATGACATCGGCATCAACTACTGGTTTGGATTTGCCCTTTAGTTTGCCACGGACAGCAACGCCGTCTGCCCATCTCAAAGGTTTCTGATAGCCGAGACAGGGAACGCCTTTTTTGTCGCATTTTCGGCATGTTGGAAGAGTTCGGTCGCATCTAATATGTCGCTTCCTGCAGGTATAACACTGGACGTCGGCGAGTTCCGAACCATCTTTAGGTGTAGAAGAGGCTTGCATTTGGGTTTTCGAATGGGTAGAGGATGACGAGGCCATTTTTGATTTGTTGGATGTCTTGTGTTGTTTTTGTATACTGGCGTATCTGTTGTGTTATATCATGAGGGTTGATGGCGAGGGAGAATGGTTTTATACAGTTGTGTAATATCTGGTAGTCTTTCGAGAACGAGACAACTGTGAAGCGTAAGGCTCGCAATGCCGGTCCAATCTCCACATGCTCATGGTAACGCTGAGAAGCACTGCAGTGGGTGATTGACGTTTAGTCTGTCCGGCACCAGTGCATGCGGAGAAATAAAACGGGATCTTGACGCTATGAATCTGGCCGCTATGACGACGCAGTGGGAAGCGGGTAGCATCCATGATTTGGTGAGGTCTCAGCTTGCAAGGCTGGCAAAATGATTAACGTCTATAATTGTGCACAGGGTGTACCGAGAAGTAATAACCTTAATTTGATTGACAGAGGACCTCTACATTTCGTTACTGAACCGCCTATTTGGGACTAGTAGGATGTATAGGGTAAACCAAACTCTTGGCCATTGCTTACCGTCGTGCGTTGTGTAGATGTGAGGGTAGCTGATTGGGGGCGCAGGAGGTGGGAGCTGATGCACCAATCATCTGACATCCTGAACGATGCTCTTGTCGACGACGTTTGCATTCTCGCCTATTGAGCAGCCCTCGAGGGCGCAGTCCACGCCAAGTTGAAAATATTAGTACCAAGCAGGTTAGAGTGCCTACAGGGTGCCTGTATGAATCTGACCGACGCTCTAAATATTCACAGCAATTCGACACGACTTTGGCCACACCTGTCGCGAACACCGAGGCTGGGTACACATAAGCAGAGGCGGTGTCGACGTTGAGTCTCGAAAGAACCGTTAATTACACGGAACATCCAATCAACACCGGCCAAACTCTTAATCATCGCTCGAAAACCAGATAGCAAGGCTGCCGTGCATGCCCACAGTCAGACGGAGCAACTAGATAGCTTTGCCATCGGTGCTTGCTACTCAATCATCTCTATTGCCATCACTGTCGCACTGCTAATCATCATCTGGGTATATCCAGCATGTGGCGCGCTGCAGCCTTTCTTCACATCGATATTTTCCTCATCTCGTACTGCGCTCGCGAACGCGAATGCGATTACATGGTGATGAACAGATGAGGCTTGAGGTGCGCTTACAGGTACCCGACGCTCGAGCCAGCGCTATGTTCGTGCTGTACTTGGACCAAATGAGTCATTGCCGGCCATCAGGTTACTTAATACGAGTGCGAGGGACGCTGTTCTGTGTCAATTGAATGACGGCAGCAAGTTGGCCTGTCAAGTATTCGCCCAGACATATGGGACACAAGTACATAGTCGGCCTGAACATCCTTCCTTCATGTGCACCATTGGCCTGTAGGGTAATTTACACGGAAAATAAACACTGCTCAACGCAACCTCATAAGGCTTGTTACTCCTGCCGTTACTCAGAAAAGCAACATTTCCCATCCAACTATTTTTATAAACGTGCCATCGAGGTCGTAAGCTCTAGTTTCCGCACGCTTTACCCTGCAGATCCAACCATAAATAACTGAGCCTGCAGGACAAATTTCACAACATACAGTGTAGAGTCTCAATTCTTGTTTACAATCTGCGAAAAACATTACCTGCTCAAAGGTTTTGCGGGCGTGCGATGTGGTTCACGATCCGGAGATTGCGCACTGGAGGTTGATATCGATGCCAATGCCCATAGTTGGAAAATGACAATGATCACGACTTCTTTGCATGACGGAATCTGGTGTGGTGTACAACGGGATTGCCAACGTGTAGCGAAATTGCCAACAAACATGGAGAAGCAGGAGTAGAGGCAAGCAAGGCTCACATAAGAAGTTGCTCTTCTAGCACCGATTTCTTCTGGCGCGGATCTCGAAACGAACAACTAACGTACTCAATCATGTTCGCAATGTAAATTTAGAAGAGACGGAAGAGAGACATATCAGTTCTAGAAGTGGCTGCGAGTGGGAACTGCGTCGTGCAGTCCTGGTACTTAGGTCTCACGACCATGGGAATAGATGTTCCTGACGAGGAAACACGATTCCCAAAGTCTGCGAATAATCCAACGTAGTGTATTGAATTCTAGGTTAATAGTCTGCAATCACAGTACGACCGAGTTGCTAGGAGCTTGTGGATAGCTCACACAACCAGCCGCGTTATTTCATCCAACACAAACTCATTAATCGATCTTTCTACAAGTAGAGAGCTATAACCCAATTCGGGTTTATTTGATATAGCACTATGAGTCCGCGAACCGTCTTTCCGGGTTGCTATTGATTTGTGGTCACTTACCCAATGTCTAATGTTTAATGTCCTACGTATGGATCCAAGCATGTACCTATTGAGCATATGTATGCACCTACATATGTAGGTATCATGTTGCAGAATCACGTTGCCGACGTCGTTCCCCCTAGAGGCAATGTCGACCGCGCCTTCCCAAACAACACTCTCCGCCTTCGGCCCTCAGTCAACCGCTGATTTTTAAATCTTCACCCAGCTCTCCTCCATTCCACATATTCCACATCTAACAGCCTACTTCACTTCTCGTCACTCCTCGTCTCCTTGCTACCAACACTACAAATCCAATGCCAGAATAGCTTACAATGTATCTTATTATGGCCCTCATTGTTGCTTTCGTTGCAGCCGTGATGGGTATCCCGCATAAAGCCATCATTGACACGCCCTCTATCCGCGATGTTGGCCTCGCTTACACAGAAGCAAACTACCAGGGCATATCCCTCTTTCTCCTTGAGAACCGCGAGGACACGTCCTGCTATCCGCTCAGCCTTGACGCTGCCAACAAGCCCCAGTGAGTCATACGATTCTCCATGGCCATGCTACATCACACTCGCAGCATCGACATCGGAGCCCTTCATTTGCATCTCCTCTGTTTTCTCTGCATTCTAACGATGATCAAACAGAGGTCACCCCGTATGCTCGATCAGAATCTGCATGAAAGATGTTGAGTGCCTCTTCCACACCGGCCCGTCTTGTGACCCTCCTTCCTCTGCAAGCTTCGTGGCCCAAATCAAAGGCGGAGGCGACGTCGCCGATGTTAAAACGCCTACCGGTCATGTCTTCAAGTCTTACTTATGCCGTGCTCTAACGAAAAATGAGACGGTCGCGTCGAACATGACTTTGCCGACTACGGAGCATGTTGAAGGATGGTAACTTTGTGGTAGCGGATGGCTGTTGAGGGTATGTTAACTCCCATTTTCTCCTCTTTAATGGGTGGGAGTTGCTCCCCATTGTTGGTGTAGGATGCTATTGGCAGTGGCTAGCTCGGGATGGACAGCAGAATAGCTGACCGTTTCGAGGGGCGAGTGCGAAGACCTTGGCCTGCTCTGTCTCGAGTCTGAGCTATTAGGCATCTCTAATGCGGCACTTAATCGTTTGCATTTTGCGTGCGCCGTCAGATTTTGGCAATGTTGCCCGGGAAAGCACAGAAGACCGTACTGGGGGGGACTCCTCGGGGAGATGGAGCTTGAGTTTGGCGGAATGGCTTCTTCTTCCGCACCTAGGCTAGTTACAGACGACATATGCCCGTCTCCTTGTTGGGGGAGACTCCCTAGACTACTATACACTAAGAAATGAAATCTCAGATAGAGATCAATGAATCAAGAAGTTCTCAAAGATAGTGTTGCTTCCACAGCACTATTGACGATGAAACATTGGCTCGCCTGACGGGGCTAGCCGTGATGATGATGTATGCGTCGAGGTTAGTCTTGTTGAGCAAAATTGTGCTGTACGACGCTGATTGTGTGTGTGGTACAACGCTGATACCATTCTACCTCTCTCAATATGCAGCATGGGTGAATTCTGCGTTTGTCGTGGAATAGAGCAAGCTCGCTTGGTCATTTACAGACGACATTCAAGGAGCAGAGGCTCCTCAAAGAGGACAGTGGACCGAAACAGGTGAAATGCACAAAAGTCACATGACCTATAGAGCAGTTGGAATTACAGTGGTTATTAATTAATACTATCTAGAGAAGTGCAGAGGACACAGATGCCGTGGTACATAGACACGGGGCAACTGTTTGTCGAATGCACCACCGAACGAATCCCCGGCCCGTCTATAGTGACGCGCGCCAAACGATTCTCTACCGCCCAAAACATTAGAAGCACAAAAGTGCTTTTTGGGGTCGACACAGTTTAAGCTCCATCGTCCCATCTTGAAAGAAAGGGAAATCTCAGTTGAAGACCCTCGTGACCTGCACCTTCTTGCAGCTCGGATTCTGCGGCTCGGCTTTCGCGCCCATCTTCCAGACGAGCGTCTCGTACAGGTACGCGTACCGCGTCAAGCAGACGTACCAATTTGTGGCCTTCTCCGTCTGATCCAGATACGCAGGCGGGCTGACGGTGTCGTCTTGAGAGCGCGGGATATACAAGTCCTCGCAGTCGGCGGCGACGGACAGCGTCGTCGCTTTGGCCTCGCCGGGCGTGAAGATGGGGATGGCGATGTCGGAATTGTAGTTCACGGTGAGCTCAAGCGCAGACGGAACGTCGGTGCCGCCTGCGATGGTGAGGTTCCAGTAGATGAGGCCCTGAGTGTCGTAGGGGGACGGGGCTGAGCTGGAAGTTGCGTACGTGAAGGTGGTGTAGTCAGTTGGCTCGGTGGATAGGGTCTGCGTGGTTACGCAAAGACCTTCGGTCGCGGCGCCTTGATGGCACGCTCCGAGAGCTAGATTGGGCACATGTTAGGATATTGAGTGGGTGAGTGAGGGGGGATTGAGAGGAAGGAAGTACCAGTGCCGTTTAGGGCTGGGTCATCGGATTTGAGGATGAGGCGGAAGGGAGCGGAGAAGTTGTCGTACTGGGCAGCGACGAGGCCGATGAGGACGAGAAAGATGGAGAGCATCTTCATCTTGAAGAATGGGTGGTCGTTGGTAGGTTGGTTGGAACGAGTTTGTTGTTTGTTGTGGAGGATAGGGTGGACGTAGGTACTGGCCCGGGGTGGATGTATTAGAAGAAGGTGGGTGCGAGAGAGAAACCGAGGCCGGAGCTCAAATACAAACAAAAAATTAAGTAAAGGTTGAAATAGGTTAGGTAGGAAGAGAAAACAGAAAATTAAGGTGAGAGAGACAAAGCAAAACACAACAGGAAAGAGCAGGTGGTACCAACAGCAAAACCTTGCCCGGCAGCGGGACAGAGGATATTTATCTCTCCCTTCACACAAGACACGCACTCACCGGAGACCAACAGATCTATTACCGCAAACAAGCGAGGCAACAGCGGTGGGATGCCAAACCTTAATGCCAGAGTACCAGCAACCAAAGAAATCAATCGAATGGAGAGAATATTGATAGAACCACAGAAACAAGGCCAAACCGGGGTCAAGGCAAACCCTATTTAAACCTTGCTCTCGCAGCTAGCCCATTGCACAGAGAGGCTCACACGACGCATGACGTCGGGTTTTCCCTCTCTTCCCCAAGACGCTTTCAAGATACTAAATAGCCCTTGCGTTACGGCATCAGCTACACTCGTTAGCCTACCACACTTTGCTATGTTTCTTCTCTCTCTTCTTCCCTCCTTGCCACCATAACCGCCACGGGGTCCCCGGAAGCCGGCAGGTAGACAATATATCGGTGCAGAATCTTACCTCATCGACTTCTTCTTCGGCTATACTCAATGGTTCTGCACCGGAGCACGAGCGAAGTGGATTCTGGGGTAAGTGGGTACCCGTGTGTGTGGCTTTTGAGGGGAAGCCATCACACAAGTGAACTACTACTCACGCCGCCAACCTAGACAAGGTAAAAAAAAACTTGTCGTGGGTATAACAAAGTACCGTGACCTCAGACGTCCCGGTAACATTCACGTTGCCTTTTTGTCATGTTTCGAGGTAGCGCACTTGCACTCGGCACGTATGCACCTCACACAGAAACGGCACATGGTACTACGAGACCGACTCGGACGCACGCACACAGTAGATGGAATCCCGGTTTGGTCCATGCACTTGTCCATCAGTACATGTACATGTACGTTTCTACCGCGGGCAACCGCTAATCACTGCTCGGGGATGTACGCACCCCACGCCACCAAACCCATCGAACGGGTATGTGCACCAATTGATGAGTACAATTGAGTTCTAGAAGTAGAAGAAAAGAGAGAGAAACTGAGGTAAGGTTGCACATATCTACATACAGAGTGACATCGCGTGTGTGGAGGGCGCATATGAAGTTGTAGTAGCACTCGCGCCTGAGTTTCATATATTGTAAGTTGAGGGCTCTGTGAGACCGCACAAACACTGAGTGAAAAATATCTCATCCTCGTCTTGGAAGATGAGTGGGTGACACATGTGCATCGTGGAGAAGAATGCAATCAAAGTGGACCAAGGAGTGAGCGACCCAGCACGTTGTCCCTTCTCGCCATCACCTGGACAGCCCACTCCTCTCTCCCAGATCAGATACATGACAGATAAATGACGGGAACAGAATATATCAAGATCGAGTGTATTGGCGAGAACTTGTGCAGGCAACATGATCGAAGACAAGATTCGATATGTACATTCGTCTTATCACCCCCATTTGTATACAATCCTTCTCTGCGTATCAGCACGTTCGAGAACCGTCGTCCGACCTCACCCCCAGCAACCAGGAGCGATCGCGCTTCCTCTCGCCGCTTTCTATGCGTGTGTATATATACACATATATACCAGACTTCCCAAGAAGTCAGCCATACCATGGCATGCGATGATCCACAAGTGATTAAGAAAACAAAAAACGAAGCGAGGAAAGATCGTTAACATGACCACAGTAACATGCCCTTTTGAAGAAAAACAAACGCCTTCCCACCCAAATCAAAACATGAGAAAGTAAACGCCGTCGAATGCAGAAATATAGCTGGTCGTCTATCGAAACAATATGCAAGGTGCAGATGCAAACACAAGGAAACAAAGTAAGAACATCACGTCGAAGTGTAGGAGCTAGAAGCCGTTGAAACCTAACATGACTCCTGCGCCTGCAACTGCCACACCCGCAGCGTGCCAAGGGCTCGCAGTGATGGCCGGCATGGCGCCAGCACTGGACGCGCTCACAGAAGGTCCAAATATGCGTCCTATGGCATACGAGTTAGCAAACTTCAAAGAAAAGGGGTTCCAGTACACAGTCGCCATAATTCAAAACGCCACATTTGCAGTGTGAAACTGACGACCCTGTACCTGAAGAGCAACTCACCTCCACCCCGACCCACGTTTGCAGTAGAGACGGCATTCGGCACGACCGTTGCACTAGGTACACCGCTCGATCCGGTTGTGATTTCCTTGACATCGGATCCAGTGGCGTTGAAGTTGGTCTGCGCGAGCCCAATTTGGTTGTTCTGGAGATCGTACACGACGTAGGCAGATCGTAAAAAGGTATCGCCCAGTACAGAAACGCTGTCGCCGGCGGGACTAACGCCTAGAATGCAGACGGGTCGCCCACGCTGAAATCCGGCAGTCACGACAAGTTCACCCAATTCGACGGAAATTGTTACCCCAGAAAAGGTGAATTCGAGTGAGCCTTGCCGGTTGGCTAGATCGCAGTCGACAAAAGCAGCACCCTGGGAAGAATCGTACTGAGCTCCATAGGCTTGGTACAGAGCTTGAGCCACGTTATCGGGAAGATACATAAGCGACGATCCGGAGTCAAGCAGAACAGCGATGCTCTCATTGGTGAAGATGGAGTTTGCTTGTCCGTTTTGGCCCATGCCAGTTAGGGCGATGATAAACTCGGCATGTACACCCTGCTCTTGAATAACGGGGAGCAATTGCAGTGTGCCTTGGAACTTGTTGGTATCTATCCCACCGAAGAGAATGCTTCCTGTTGACGCATCCAAATCGTTCAACCACAAGGAATAGGCATTTGTACTGATGGTACCGTCGTCGACCAGCTTTTGCGGCAGATTGGGATAAGGCTGGAGACCGGCGCGATTGACCTGTACCTCGTTGATGGTGTACCCGATGCCGAGAATGCCCTCGGGGGAGGTGGATTCGTAACCGATTCCAAACTGCAAATCTTCAATATCGCGACCTCCGAAGCGGAATGTGTCTGTAGCATAATCGCCCGATGCACCCGAGCCGTCGACGTAGCTTATGTTGAAGACGCTGTTGACATACGAGTAGGTAGACGAATCGTTTGCGGTATACGTTCCGGATTCAGCACACGGGCTGCCACGGGAAGAGCATTGTCGCGAGTTTCCTGCATTAGCCCAAAGGTCACTGCTGCCCGTGTCGATGTGGAGGCGGAGGTTTTGCGGCGGCGTGCCCAAGCTTGCGTTTGCGAAATAGAGAGTTTCCAGGTTATCGAGCGTCTGTTGGAGGGTTTTTGACTGCTGTCTTTTGCGCAGACGATCTCGCTCGACGGGGTTAGGCACGTAGCGGCGCTGGATGTCGAGTGCGACGACCTTGGGTTGCTATCGGAAAATATTAATATGGGGATGGATTGGGTAGAGGTTGGCATGATGTGGGGAGGGGGGATGATGGTGCAGTGCATGAGTAAGTAGATGGATGAAAAGCCAAGGGACGCTTACCTCTCTTTGCACCAGCTCCCATGCCGTTACCGACGACGACGTCACCAACAACTGAGCGACCAGCGCCAACGACCATGATTTCATTATTTATTGCTGTTTCGCGGGTTTAGGAAGAGCGACGAAGAGAGGACTGCGCAACAGCGCGGCGGCAATCTATGTATATAGACGGTAGCGTGAGACGCCTCAGCGCTGTGTGGCTTGTGGAAGCTGAAGCTCGTTCGGTTTTGGATGATACGCGACAGGGTCGGAATCCGCGACGCAGCTGGCGTGGATGGATATGTAGTATGTAGACGAGGCAGAGGATAATACCGCAAAGACGATGATGGGGTGCGACAGCTAAAGGCGAACAAAGGTTGGATGGCAGGTAGGTAGGTAAGCAGGTTATGTAGGCAACAAAGGGCTCGTCCGTTGCAAACTCTCGGGCAAGGACCGGGGCTGGGAGGGCAGGAGTATTTATGAAGAAACAAAGAATCCTCTGGAGCATTGAGTTAGGACGCACACGCACACGCACGACATTGAATAGACGAGCTGGATACAAAACATGCTTCGGCCTTAGTATGTAATCACAAAAAAAGGTTGCCGGGCGATGACGCGGTCTCCGACTGCTTGCCTGGCCACAATAGTGTTTCAACACCCCTTCCTCCACCATCTTTTCACCCGACTTACGCGGCTGCGCCGTGGCGGTGCACCGGCCTTGTCTTACTCATTGAATCTCAAGTGCTTTCGAGTGCTGGCAATTCGCATTGACGCAATCGAAATTCGTACGCACGATAGCTAGTCGGCCGACGAAGCCCAGTCCAGCTTCCGTACGGCGTGCGCCAACCCGCTTGGCCACGTAACCGCCATGCCTTTTGATTCCAGCCCGCCAGTGTGTCTGACGGCTTGACAAAAGAACCAGGGAAACCAGCCCATCTAGCCTTTCCACCGCCTGGCGAGGAGCGACGAGGAAGCGCTGCCGTTTGTTCACCACGAGGACAGCATACATATGAAACTCGCCCCCATCATATCACGAATGGTGCCTTGCCAGTCCCGCGTCCTTCTCTCCGCATTTGAAGAGAGACAGATATAGCAAGGGTTGAATCCTCCGACATTTCGTATCCGTTGATTAAAGGAACCTTCGCCGGCCTAATGTCTTGCAATAACTCCAAACAGCCTGCCTGCAGCGCCTGTCATGCCCATTGCCCTGCAGCGCGTACCATTTTAGAACATGAGCCAGCACTTGAGCGCTTCCGAACCAACCGGCGTGACGTACTGTAGCACGCAAACACTTGAATTTCGAGGGCCACGGCGCTTGCGTCACTGTTCCTCCGCGGTGAAGACGCTCATGGATCGAGAGTGCTTGTTGCCGTCTGTCATGTAGCCATGTATCAACATGTCGAACGTTGTGCCCGTGTGGAAACCGTTTGTTTGACCGGATGCTTGATGATCCTGAGCTATTTTCTGGGGCTCATTATGTAATCAGCCCATTTGATGCATGCGGCCTAGCGTGTCGATTCGCGTCAACCCCAGCCTGACTTGCACGCGTCGAGATTGAACAAGTTCCCGCACAATTGGTTATCATCCACAATATCGCAAGACCCAGACACGCCATGGTGACCAAAGCAGAATCCTCAAAAGGTCCCGCCAGCAATGGCATCACGGCCAATCCCAACACTGCAGGAGGAGCCAACTACGAACTGCCTTGGTACTTTCCTGCCCTCCGCCGTCTCGCGTCAATCGCTTGCTTGATTGATTGCATCGCTTACTCGCTCTCAGGGTCGAGAAATACCGTCCCGTGTACCTGAACGATGTCGTCGGCAACACAGAGACCATTGAGCGCCTCAAGATTATCGCGAAGGATGGCAACATGCCACATGTCATCATCTCTGGTATGCCCGGTATCGGAAAAACTACCTCGATCCTCTGCCTCGCCCGCCAGCTGCTGGGTGATGCCTACAAGGAGGCCGTGTTGGAGCTCAATGCTTCCGACGAGCGTGGGATCGATGTCGTCAGGAACAGGATAAAAGGCTTTGCACAGAAGAAGGTGACGCTGCCGCCCGGCAGGCAGAAGTTGGTCATCCTCGACGAGGCCGATAGCATGACCAGTGGCGCTCAGCAAGCCCTTCGACGTACCATGGAAATCTACAGCGCCACAACCCGCTTCGCATTTGCTTGTAATCAGTCGAACAAGATCATCGAGCCCTTGCAGTCGCGCTGTGCAATCCTGCGCTATGCCCGCCTAACAGATGGACAGATTGTTAAGCGCTTGCTGCAAATTGTTGAGGCGGAGAAGGTAGAACACGCAGAAGACGGTCTCGCGGCCCTGGTATTCTCGGCAGAGGGAGACATGCGTCAAGCCATCAACAATTTACAGTCCACACACGCTGGTTTTGGGTTCGTCAATGGGGACAACGTCTTCAAAGTAGTCGACAGCCCGCATCCCATCAAAGTCCAGGCAATGATCAAGGCATGCCATGAGCAACGCGTTGATGATGCGCTCACAGGGTTAAAGGAGTTGTGGGATCTTGGATACAGCTGCCACGACATCATTAGCACCATGTTCAAGGTCACCAAAACCATTGATTCCTTGAGCGAGCACGCCAAGCTAGAATTCATCAAGGTAAATTCGCCGCAGTAAGAGAAATACACAAATCGCCCAGTACTAACATTAGTACAGGAAATTGGCTTCACTCACATGCGTATCCTAGAAGGTGTGCAGACTCTTCTCCAGCTTTCTGGCTGCATTGCACGACTCAGCAAGATCAACATGCAGCCACAACTGTTTGTAATACCCACGAAATAAAACACTGGGCTGGTGGAAACTTTCTTTCACTGTTTAGCATAGCGCACGGCGTTTCTATCTTTAGCATTAATGACAGACGTGTCAAACGACACAGGAACATCAAAATAGCACCACTATTCGACTGGGTGGGCTACACACAACAAGTATCAGAGATTACTATCATAATGGTCCACGGATGCATCCCTTTCGACTCTCTATGCAACGTGCTGAGCATCGTTTCAAACGGATTCTATAATCTCACCTCTCTCGACTCCAGATGCCTCAATCTTATAACCATCGACCGGTTTTACTTTGTCTCGTGTGCTCCTGCAAAATGTCTACCTACATACCCCCGTGATCCGCATAGACGGAAGGGATCAAACAGTCCAGCAAGCACCCCTCTCTTGTTTTGTTTCTTTTCTTCCCTCATTCTGGCCAGTTCTTCGTCGCTCATGTCCCAAAATTGGGTCTCTTTATCCTTGCCTGTGACAATCCCCCATACGTCGAATGGATCAAAAACCGTAACAATCCACGGCCGATCGTCGGCCCATCCAGGTCCACGGCGTTCTGTGACGCCGTCGCGGTCCAGGAACACCGAGTTGGACCGTGGCAAGCGTTTACCCGGATGGAACAGGTTGAGGAGGCAAGTATTCAGCAACATGATGACGGCCTCGAAAATCCAAAAGAACACTTCATTCTTGTAGATGGTCGAATTCCAGCCTTGAATATACTCGACCAACCGGTAGATGCAGCGGATCGTCACAATCGACGCCGAGATGTACAGCACGACAAGCACAGTGCGTAAATCTCGAGACAAGACCCCGCGATGGCGAGCACGGCGGTGGAACTGCGCTGCTAGCAGCCCAAATGACCCAAAAAGTACAACTTGAAGCGACAGAGAGGCTGTCACCAGATTCGCTCCTAGCTGCCGCTGCTTCTCTGTCATGGAGGAGTTCACCATGCGCCACGCCCCTTGTCCGATGAGAATCTCGCATACAGCGTCGAGCCCCACAAATGTGGTCGCCACTCGACCCGGATGGAGCGGTGCAAGGTATGGTATGTAATATAGCACCCGAGAGAGGACGAAGTAGTTGATGAGGGCGTACACGGGCGGACCGCTCATGATCAGCACCGTCGACGCGACTAGGTATCCGAGGTTGTCTGTCTGGTGGGCGCCCAGTTCCCGCATCACGAAGCCGGCTATCATCAAGGCCGCTGCCCATGGGAGGAGAATTGTTGTTCGCCATGATTTATGCTTGATCGTCTGCCAGGCGTGAAGGATGCCTGAGATGAAGAATAAGACGATGAAGACGATGGGTGCAACTTTGTTAGGCGCGTAAAACCAAATCGAACCCGGCGCTGGTGAGCTATTAGACTGGGTAGGAAACTGGGAATGGGTTTAGAAATCAGCTACTTACAGTATTTTCCCATGGCCATGTTGATCTTCAATATTCCTGCTAAATCGAAGATGAAATTCACTTGTAGATACAAAATCCCATTCAACAACCAACACAAGCAAGCTGTGATCTAGACGAAAACGCAATCAAACATGCACGAGTATGTACGTTCCGCTGCTGTTTATTTATGTGCTGTCTTACACGAAAGCTCTATCTGAATACGAGAACATGCGCCCCGCTACATTCAGGCATCGGTCAGCCGTTGATGCATCAATAGAAAAAAAGCCGCATACATCTATAAGAGACTGGTACATTCTACCTCGCTTGTTTTCTGAATGGTATGCCATGGCATTTAACTATTATCTGTGTTTTCCACTCTCTCGGTGGGTGAAAGATTTGGAATGCGAGGAATGCGAGCGCTCATCTTGGTGTTTCAATATTAGTGGCTTCGAAACCCGTGCATCAAGGATTCAGCCTTCGACGAGCTTCACCGGTGTTGTGACTATTGTGCGCCTACTTGTAGAGAAGACACGAACTGACGATGAGCGAAAAGCAAGCCTTTCCTTTGAGCTGATTCTGATTGGTGAGGGATCATCAGCGTAGCCCAGAATGTACCATTTTGCATCGTGTACATACATAGGTAGGGCTGGGGCAGTGAGCCTTGGATCCTTGAATGGTGTTACTAGACTAAAGCGGGAAAGCGAGTGTAAGGGGTAAGATCACGTGGCATAACTAGTCCCCGAACTGACAAGCGTGGCACTAGTGCACCGACTTCAGAGTGAGTGCGACGTTCGGCATCTTCAAGGCAAACGACAAGAGGTTTGCGAGAAGTAACAATACACCCAAACAACTTCGTTCGAGACTAATCTTATACGCTCGTGCGATTGAATATTCCATCCGGAAATGGTGGGCCCGGTCAGAGTGCCGTAGAATTGCTTACTAGCGAAAGCGATCCACGCTCAGCGCCGGCAATGATGGACAGACTATCGAGCTCCAAAGTCACGGGTATATGAGCTCCGAATCACACTTATAGGATTTGCTTAAGTTTAATGTTAATGGTTAAACAGTCGAGTATCACGATCCGTCTGGTCTCTTTCCACTTGTTCAGGAGCAATTAGTCTCACGGTTTCCACTCAGAAATCTACACTGGAAGTCGCCCACCCGACCTCTACGATCCATCGACTCATTACACGTTGATCTTGTACCAAGTTCCGATTCTGTTCAAGCACCTGGATCCAGTTCGACAGGTTTGGCTGCTCCAGATGTAGCCCAAGGCACCTCTACACCGACAACTACGGAGCATTCGCGGGGCCCTTCAAAGGAAAGACGACATCAAATTCCAGGCCTGCGGAGAACGCCCTATTTAAAAGTATACCTTTTGAGATGTGATGACTCCGACAGTTACAAGGCTAGTGTGCGTAAGCAACTGCGAGAATGGGTGAAGACGCACACGCCGCCTTCCCAGAGTAGTTCGTCTGCTAGCACCCAGGAGAATCACGATGCTTTTGAATGGATGATTCTGCATGTCGTTGTTCCGGACACGCCTGCGGCCAGTCAGCCTCGGGGCTCCTCTAACGCAGCCACCGGAGAAAAGGAAAAGACCAGTAGAATGTCGCGATTTACAGGTGGAACGACGACCATCCTTGAGAAAATCCGTGCCGATTTCAACAACGCTTCGAAGTCTGCTCCTGACCGCGTAGCCCAGATACGCCTTCCGAAGGAGCAAGTACCACCGCACATACTCCCCACCACCGCGTCGGTAACGAGCCCGCCCATAGCTGAGAGCCCACAGGAGCAGGAGCGTGTATGGAATGATGTTATTGCCAAATTCAAGGTCCTAATATTACTTTCGTTTGATCAACGTGTCAGTCACTACGAAGAAGACATCCGCGAAAAAGACTCACAGCGGGTTCTTCCAGGCTGGAATTTCTGCACTTTCTTCATGCTCAAGGAAGGGCTAGCGAGAGGGTTTGAAAGTGTCGGTTTGGTTGAAGATGCACTCCTTGGATACGACGAGCTCTCTATTGGCCTTGATACTATAATTCGTGACCAAGCAACTGAAGGAGGCGTGACCACAGGCGGTGTACTATCGGATTACACCGAAAATATTTATGAGCAAGCCTCAGACATTCTCAAACGGTCTCAAAAAGAGAATGGGTCTCGTAAAGAACCTCAGCCATATCTTCGCGACGAGAGCCCGATTAACGCGACCAAGAAAGATTATCGTGGACTCATTCTTTCCAATAACATCTCCATCTTCGACTTCCATACGTACATATTTGCGCGGCAAATGTCGCTCCTGTTACGGCTGGGCAATTCTCAGTCGGTGAGATCAGATTTGGCGGCGAAGTTGCAGCCAAGACCGAGCGCTGGTATGCTCCAGCGATCGGCAGATGACAGCTCCGTTGGAACGAAATCAACTACGTCCACCAACGATTCGGAAGATTTATTTTCGCTGACAGAACTTTGCTCGCGGGCTCTTCACTTCATCACTTTTGCGGGGAGGCTTCTGCGTAGTGATTTGATAAACGGGTAAGCTATATGCATCCTCTCCTGTGTACGGATTTTAACTCTAAGAGCAGTGCGAAAGCCCATAACACCACCTTCTCAGATCGCTTGGTAGACAATATCGTTCGATCATGGACATTTGCTGCACTTGAGCAGATATTGACAGAGACTTCTACTTCCTCGCTACCGTTCACAAAGTTTACATCCGCGGAGGGAACTGGGTCATCGAGTAAAACACTCCCGTTTGGGCGAAATGCCAAAGAACAGAAGTTATCCCTTGCTGAGCCCAAGTCTATGTCGCATCCAACGCGTTCTTCTTCGTTGAATGCAGGTCAAGGTGGGCGTCCACAGTCCGCAATGGACCCACCTTACTCCCAAAACCCCCCAACTGGCCAAGTGGTTTTCGAAAATGGACAGTATCGCGACCGCCACCCGAACCAAGATAGTTCACTGCCGCAAGCAAAGAATGGACAGCAGGAACTTGCAGGCGCCCGAGCCCAATTGCTTGTCGTTCAAAGACGTATTCTAGAGCATGTGGGCAAATCACTAGGGTGGAATATCGGTTGGGCGGCAATTGTGTTGGTCCTCAATCCAAAAGAAGAGCTCAGCGAAGTTGATCTTAGCGATGAAAAGAGTGGTTCAGATGGAGAGAGCGAAGCTGAATCGGACACCAAAGAGGGTGAATCCGAAATGAAAGAGGAAAGTCCTGTCACAACTCCTACTGTCGGCCTTTTTGCTACTAAGATAGTGAATGCCGTTCTATCTATCGATCAATTTCGACAATCTTATGAGGTAATTCATTTTCCGAGGGAAACGCCCAATCATTTTTGCTGACCAGCGATAGGCTTTGAGCGACTTGATTGTCAAACACTACATGGCAGCTGGCCAAGCCAAGTCAGGAGAGAGTATTATGGGTGATTTGGCCGCGCTTCGATTGTCAGTCTCATGTCACCCCCTTAACGCTCTAACTGACACTGACGAAAACTAGTGAGCTCGGGGATTTTGCTGCTGCTGCCATGTATTTTGGACGGATGGCCTCTATGTTTGCAGAAACAAGATGGAATACCGTAGAAACTACCATGCTCAAGATGTATGCACAGTGTCTGAAGAGACTGAACCGCAAGGACGAGTATCTCCGCACCCTTCTCGACCTACTGGCCAAGTCCGCTGCGAGCCGGATAATGACCCAGTCTGCCTCCAAAAGAGCGAGTGCTGAAATTGTACCCCGCGACTTACCAAGAGATTGGCTAGACGACGATCGGGTTGACACTACAGGCGTTCTAACAGAATCCATTGAGTATTCGCAGCAGCTCACGTACGATATGAACGTGCAGATGGTTCAATACTTCAATGACATTGCAGTTGAGCCATATGTGCGACATTTTGAGGACAAGGACGGCTTCCAGCTGAGACTACAGTTTCGACATGTTTTGGAGGACGATATAGAACTAGATCAAGCAAGAGTGCGCTTGATCAGTGCTACATCAATACAGGGCAAAGACATCTGGCTAGAAAGTTCAGGCCCTATCCAGGTCAAGAAGGGACTGTGTAAGGTTTGGGTGGGCAGCAATGTATGTTCGCTTCTCTTGACTGTCACATTGCAACTAATCAACTCAGATCAACACCATTGGCTCGTATTCCGTCGACCGGATTGTTGTACAATCAAAGCGAGTTGTCTTCAGTCATGAACCATTTAAAAAGGCTGAGACATCCACGCCTCTTGGAATCATGACGGCCGTGCCTACAGTATCGGCGCAAGTTGCTAAGAAGTCCAGAGTGCACTGCTTCCCTCGCACGGAGGCCTTCCGCGCCCGACTTTACCTGGCACACTTTATCCACATCGACAAACCTCGCCATGTCGAGATTGAGTGTGCAAGTGGTTGGAACAACATACAGAATATGGAGATAAGACTTAAGGCTGCATCTGCAGGACTCCGCATCCGAACTGCAAACGCATCTGGAGATTTGAAAATCGACGGAAAGCCTACACCTGGTGTCATGACAATCGGTGCTATGCCGGCCGATGGTAGAGCGACATTCAGAATACCTTATGAGACAGAGTCTATACTGCAAGACTTGTCCATAAAGCTAGAGATTGACTACACTACAGAGAACGGGTCATTTCAGTTTTATGATTCATTCACCATTCCAGTGGAGCTCCCTCTCGACGTCAATGTGCATGATCATTTCAAAAACGACTCTCTCTTTTCGAAATTCAACATCAAGACTGCGAGTCAAGTGCCGCTGGAAATACTCAATGTTTCCCTGGATGGTGCTGGCGAATATGAGGTCGCAGCCCCAAAACTGCCTCGAGACCCTGTGCACGTTTTTCCCAAACAGCCTGTCGCGATTACATATAAGATCACAAAAAGTCCCTCTGATTCTCAGCAGCGCCAAAAAAGTCAAGCTCCTAATAGCGGAAGTCTTGCACTGGCTGTGGAGTATCGCTGCCTCGACGAAGATGTCGTGGATCGATTGCGGGTGATGTTTTCGGACGCGGTAGAGAACAGTTCGGTTCGCCGATTGGCGCGTCTTCTTGTCAGTGTTTTCGTCGATCGTCTGTTTCAACGTGTGCTTCCCAGTCAATACGAGAAGATTGCGTTACTAGAGAAGATAGATCTGGGCCTGTTCAACGATATGGGATGGGGAGAATGTATCGAAAGTCTGCCGCATGCATTGCGTGATGACACTCGAAACTGGCTCCAACAATGGCACGAGGTATGTCTTCCGTATTCTATCTTTCTCCAGTCTGTAGAGACTGACTCCCGCAGACTCATCGGATCATCCTGCTATCCAAGGCAACGGACCTCGCAACGCCTCTTCCAAATACTGCGCCCCTATCGCCTCATCCGCATCGGCGCATGATCATAACCGTATCAGTACCACAAACCCATATTCTTCACACAGCCTTCCTAGAGCCGATATCATCAGAGGCGTTCTCGCACGGATCAACCGTCGCCGTCGTGGGGCAGCCATTAGTCACCGTGCTCCGCATTAAGCACACTCGTCAATGGGCGCCCCCGGACAGCCTCATGTCTGCCGCAAATCTCGCCTCACCAACCGACCCCATCGAGTTCGTCTACAGTCTCGATGCCAATCCCGAAATTTGGCTTGTGGCGGGGCCCCGCCGCGCCCATTTCAGTGCTACAGAAGGTGAAGAGCATACGTTCTCGATAATGCTCATTCCGCTGAGAGCAGGTACGGCGCTACTACCAAGTATAGATATTAGGGCACGGGTTGCACCGAAGAGCGAGGAAAAGCGCAAGAGTCAAGCGAGTTCTACTGCTCCTGGCGTCGATGCTGAAGACGAAGAGCAGTTGAATTGCGAGACGGACTTGCTCAGCTCGGGCGAGGTGGTGCATGTTGTTCCGGATGTTAGGGAGAGTACGGTTGGGATTGGAGAGATGGGACGCGCAGCCAGTGCGGTCTGGTTGGAGGCGGAGGGGAGGTAGTTTTGCGGAGAGCGAACTGTTAAGTTTGATGCCTTCATTTGGGTGTGCAATGATTAACAGAATGCATATAGAAAAAAACGCGTGTTTGCGTGGTAACAGCTCTTTTGACTTTCCATTTTCTTCCTTCGGCAATTGAAGTTCGGTCGGCTCTCAACATTCACAGAATGGGGTCGCGAATCCAAGATAGGCAAGATAAATAGCTTACAACAGTTAAGTTGTACCAGCAGTACTATCCGATGTGTTACAAAAGAAACAGCCAGTCTAGTCCATACAATTGCAATCCTCCACCTCACTTGTACCAAAATACATATACCGCCACCCATTCTCCGAACTCCTTCGCATCGTGTCGCCCTAGTCTTTCATTTCACTATTGACCAACAAATGGAACTTCAAGTACCCCCCTTCCCCCCCTCTTATCTCACCGTCGCACACTCTTCTCCCCACTTCCCCAACTCCCACACACCGAAACACAACTACCCCCCTTCCCGCCATCGCTCTCCTCCTCCGTCCCACAAACAAAAGCATCAAACGCATCCACACTAACCCAACCCCCCAGAAACCCCCTCTCTTTGAAATTAAGCTCCAGATACCTCCCCTCGCATTCCCCACCGTTCTGTGAACGCACAGCATCATCGTTGCCACCACCGCCACCACCACGACTAGCCATGTCGAGTTCAAGTCCCGATCCGTTGAAGTCTAGATCCAGATGCGACATGCGCTCTGCTATCTTATCCACGGCGATATCGTGATCGTGCTCACAGTCGTACGCGCACGCGCTCGTGCAGCGGAAAGACGCCGGAGGTTGGGGCCGCGGGAGGGCAAGGAAGTTTGGCGTCGTGGCGTAGCTGCACGAGTAAAGCGATGGTGAGGGTGGTGGTGGTGGAGTGCTGGGGTTGAAGCGTAGGGATCTCTGTCTCTTGTGGTGACCTTTTCGAGTTGTGTGGGATGATGGTGAGGATCTTGACGTTGACTTTGATTTCGAGCTGGGCTTCGATTTGGATTTGGATTTTGTCTTGGGCTTTTCGCGGGAGAGGTGCTGGGGTCGTGAGTGTGAGCGGTGGTGTCGGATGTTTGGGTTCTTGACGGGGACGGTAGGGTGTGGAGGGCTTATGTTTGAGAAGATGGATTTGAGGAGTGTTAGGCAGGTTGGTGACATTGTTTTCGTCTTAATTTTTGCTTCGAATCGAAGAAGAATTTTATCTGGTGTTGTGAGGATATATCGTGGCGATGTCTCGGGTTATTATTGGCTTTGTGTTGTTGTTTCTTTCGTTTTGTTGCTTCTTTGCTTTTTCGTTCTGTTTCACGGACTTTGTTCAACTTTGGTCGGCAGATGTGGTGTGCAGGATTTTGTATTTTTTTGGAAAATGAGTGAAAAGAGAAAGAGAGAGAGAGGAAATTTGAGAGAGAGCAAACGACTGAGGAACACACCACTGTCGCGCATAATATACCTTTCGATTCATTAAAAATCTTTTCGCCAACATGAAAACAAAAAAATATCGCGCGCCGTGTTTGTTTCTAATCGGGAAAAACGAATATATGACGGGTTGTACAGGTACACCCATCTGTAACACGCGGCAGATATCACGGTCCTGTTGTACTCTCAACGATATGTTGTGTATGCAACCGTGACCGGGAAAAGAGAGATTGCAGTGTGAAAACGACGTGAGGTCACTGCATTCACAACTCGGATAGGCTGTGGATTGAATTTTTTTTTCCCTTGAGCAATGTTTGGTTGTTCGTTAGGCCTTTTCATTTTTCAAGGATGTTCTGCATATGTATCTTGATTTGATCTGATGCATGTTCCCGGATTGATCGTTGTATGCTGTATGCCGTGTAAGTGTTTGCTGCCGCGTTTCCGGCGTACTGGTGGATGCTTGCATTGGGGAAAAGGAATACAACTCAGATCTTTGTTTCATAGTTAATTAATTTTACCAACCTTGCTCCTTGCATCAAAGAGCAATCAACAGTGTGATTGCATCAAGCTCTATTTGTGTGACGCTGATTGGATCTCGCTACGTGCTTTCTGATCATGTTCCTAGTCGGCGAGATTGATGGTGGTGGAACCACCCTTGAACGCATCATCTACCATTTCCCCTGTTTTTGGAGCAGGTAAGATCATTCGCAATCCCTTCCTCATCACTTTTTCGCTGTGCTTTTCGCCATCGATTTTGAAGTCATATTTGAACACTTCGGGTTGTAGAGCGTGATTGGACAAATTAGCCTTGCGAGCTGAAGAGCACTCGACAGTTTTTGACAAGTCTTTTATGATGAAAAGTATATGTAGAAATTGACTGGCATGTACACAAGCCGACAGTCCTTAAACAGAACGCGAGATTTATCATCACGTGGGGGCGCGCTTGTAGTGGCGTTTGCGCTTGCTTCGCGCCTGGGATTTTTTCCCTTCAGGCTCCACTTTCTCTCAGATGCGCTAGTGCTGTAGGGATCTCTAGCAGATCGGATCTATATCTTAGTCGGAAAGATAGCTTCAATAAGATGGTTTGTGGATACGATTGTCAATCATTGGAGCTAGAGTTGAAATCATGACGGAGTCGAAGTTATGGATTGTCACTGACATTTTGTAGACCATGTGAAGGAAAAAGACTTTCCTCTCGAGAGGATTGCTTTGCTTCAGACTTAGGGCAGAAACGCTGCGCTCTGCATGAAAGATGGCGTAGGATTGCGCGAGATACCGTTTGAAAGTTGATAAACCTTATGCAACTGCGAACCCCCGTCAGAATATCGACTGTGAACGTGGAGACAATATTACTCAAGTCCAACGATTGCCGAATACATAGTTTGAAGGATCGGAAACTAGGGTCTCGCCCGAATACCGTACAATGTCACCACTTCCAATGACCTCCGCGGCGTCTGATTGCCCTGCCGCCTGTGTACTGATCCGCCGCGGAACGATAGGGAAATCTCTTATTGTTTCCAAGCGAGGCAGTTCCTTAGGCGCCCTGCAGCTCGAGTATTTGCTGAAAGAGATTTCTACTTAGCGTCTCCCTGCCGAGAGTGTTGTTGGAAATGTTTCTTTGTGTCGTCATACACATGTATGCACGTTTGTTCGGCGCGGCCGTCACCTACTGCATCAGGCCTAGAGGCAATGCTTCATTGGATACAAACTCCCAAGTAACAGCCACCGCGCTAGAATCTCATGAGCTTGAGCCGTTCGTCCCTAGATCTGTCCGTCGAGTGAGAGAACAGTTCCCCGCATATATTAATTCGATTCCCTGATTCCTGCAAGGGCACACCACCGCCTCTTTACCGTGAAAATCATCTCCCAAGGATCAGGATGGATCGCAAACTCGACGATGAAGTTCCCGCGCGCATTGACAGCAACGAGGGAAAGACCACTGAGAAATCTCATCCTGGAGATAAGGCCCCCGCATACAATGATATGGAGGAAGAGTACGCGGTCGGTGTCACTCTGGGCACTATTCTGAGAGGGACAGCTGAGAAACCACTCACAACATTCGAAAAGAAGGCTGCGTTGGTGAACCACGAGCTAGACCAGTTTGGCATGGGAAAGTATCAGATCTGTGTCTGGTTTCTCTGTGGTTTTGGCTATTTCCTCGACCTTGCATGGTCGCAGGGTGTTGGCCTCATCGCCTCGGCTGTGTATCAAGAGATGAACGTCGCAGAGCCTGATCAAGGAACGATATTTGCGTGCGCGAATGCCGGCCTAGCTATTGGGGCACTGAGCTTTGGATTGATCGTCGATGTCATTGGCAGAAAACTGGCCTTCAATCTAACTTGCTTAATCACGAGTGTTTTTGGAATGCTTTTGGTGAGCCAGACGTCAGCTCGCTCTCTCGCTCATACACTAATGCAAAGGCAGGCTGCTCCGAAATACAACTACGGCGCCATATGCGGCATCTACTTCCTCGCATCTCTAGGCCTTGGAGGCAACATCCCGATCGATGCTCTCATCAGTTTGGAATTTATACCCCAGAATCGCCGCTTTCTTGTTTCACTGCTTTCGATGTGGCAGCCAATTGGTGTCGTAGCTGCGTCAGGAATCGCCTACGGAACTGCTGCAAAATGGCGTTGTGACGCTACAGCGCCCTCTTGCAGCACTGTTGAAGCAGGGGAACCATGCTGCACTGTTTCCAGCAACATGGGATGGCGTTATGAGGTCATAATCCTTGGTGCTATGACTTTGACAGTCTTCTTCCTGCGATACTTTGTATTCCACTTCCACGAATCTCCCAAATTCCTGGTCAGCAGAGGTAAAGAGGCGGAAGCTATTGAAGTACTACACAAGATCGCAAAATTCAATAAGGCTCCTCCTCCAAAGCTGACGTTGGCGATGTTTGCAGCGATCGATGAGACGGACCCAGACCGCTCGGAGACTGACACCCTCAACAACCCTCCCCAGACGTGGATGGAGACAACCAAGCACGTTGGGAAAGGATTTGTGAGAGAACTTGCTCGGTTGAAGGGTATTTTCACGAACAAACTATCATGCTTTACTTTCGTTCTCCTTGCGATTGCGTATATGGTAAGTACCTAAAAGTCCGCAAGATATTCAAGAAACACTCACTGACCATGCGATAGGGTGACTATTGGTCCTTCAACCTGGCAGGATCCTTCCTCCCACTCATTCTCCTCCGCAACAACGTCTCTGAAGGCCGCGGCACTGTTCAAGACACGTATCAGCAGTATGTCATAATCTACGCCCCAGGAATTATCGGAGCCGTTCTAGCTCTCGTTTCTGTACAAATGCCTCTCCTTGGCCGCAAATGGTCTCTGGTATTTTCCGCCATATGCCAGGGTCTTTCTATGGCCATGTACACGCAGGTCAGAAACACAGCTGGCTACGTTGGTCTAAATGCTCTCGAGTACATCATGCAAACATACTTCAACGCTGTTCTTTACGCTTCTGCGCCTGAGCTCTTTGATACGGTCTACAGGGGTAGCGTCAGTGGAATGCTTTCGTGTTTAGGCAGATTAGCGGGTATCGTGGCTCCGTTTGCCGGTGCAAATCTTCTAGCGGACAACAGCTCCGGTATTCTCTGGCTAGGAGCAGGTGGAATCTGGTTGGCTGCTTTGATGATGGTTTTCCTTCCTGTAGAGATGAGAAATCGGCAGATGTATTAAGTGCAGAGCCTGTTTTTAACCTTATCATGACCTTAAAACATTTGACTGTAGCATTTTAAAGCTGTCAATACGAATAAAGAACTAGCCTTGTAGAACTGGGAATAAAGATTATGGTACTTTTGTGTATCCGTTCGACATACTACAATGAAGGTTTATGTTCGCGTTACGTATAGTAGTCTTAGTTTTTTAGTTGTAAAATAAGTTTTTCCTAACACCTGCTAACTAGCCTCCACAATATTAAAGAAATTGTGTTTCGTCGTAAATATGGCTATTGAGGATTGATGGTAGGACAATATGGTCTAAGGAGCGCTCAGTGTGCGCTTTTTTTTTTTTTTTTTTTTTTTTTTTTTTTTTACCTAGAGCAAGCCTCAGTAATTTAGTTCCTTTATCGCGTTGTACATTCACATCAAACCACGGTTCTTCCAAGAAAACAACCATCAAGAAGAAGCGTTCTATATGAAGAGGCGCCAAAGCTTTTTTTGATAGAGGCTGAGGCTCTACCAGGCTTAGCGCGAAAGTGGATTCAACGCCCGCCTATTCTCCCCTCCCCCTTTTCACCCCTCCCTCTACTTGCACACCCCTCTCGTTCTCTATTGCCTACCGTGCCTCTATAGCCCTGCGCTATTTGCAGCAGGCGCAACGCCACTCCTTTCTGCTCATGTATATACAATAAATAGATATCTGTCTTTACTGCTATGCTTTTGCTTATTCTTACGCTCACGCTCCTCGTCGTGTGTACACACGCGTCCAACGGCGCTGTCTGGGCCACACCCCACGACAGCTACTCATCCTCAATCGGCGTCCTCGGCTGCAAGATCAACACGAACCGCGTCGCGTACTGGCCTAGCCCTGTTGACTGCACCAACTTCTGCATCTCGCTATCCTACCAAGGTCGCTCAGTCAAACTACTCCGCATTGACCAGTCCGGCGGCGCACACGATGTCAGCTACGATGCCTGGAACTATCTCTACACGGGCTACGCTGCAACGGATAAACCAGCAGCGGGCGGCCCCGTCGCAATGGAATATCAGGATTTGGCGCCCGAGGAATGTAGGGATTTGATACACACCCCCGACGGGAAGATGCCACTGAGCGCTTCCAACAGCATGAATTTCGTGGCGAGCTGTTTGGCACAGCAGGGCAGCTGGGTGGGAGGCCATCATGCGCTGTATAATATCATCGATTCGGTCTGCACCATGGGATTTGATGAGCAGTGTTCCTTGGATTTGAGTGTGTCGAATCAGCCGAAATGCTCTCATACACTTGGCCTCCAGGACAAGCTGCTATCCCAACCCGTTTATAATATCAGGTATCCAACGGGAGTGGTGATGGAGGCGGGGACGGGTCAAGTGGTGCCACCGAGCACAGTGTCCGGGTCTGTGGGACCGAACGCAGACAAGGGAGGAGGACTGTCGTCTGGTGCAAAGGCCGGAGTTGCCGTCGGTGTGGTGTTTGGGGTACTCGCATTAGCTGCCGTGGCCGGGTTCTGGTGGTGGAAAAAGCGTCGAGATACGCCTGCACAAGAACCGACAGAAACCACACGTGAAAACTCGGGTGTTTCAATCGCAGAGGAGATAGTGGTTGTGTCTTTGGTAGACAAGCGGCTTGACCGTAAGCCGATCCATATTTCGAAGGAAACTCTTTGAGCTGTGTGTTCAACGAACCCAGTTATAATATCCGTCCTCAACTCCTTGTGTGATTGACCCACGATCGGGCAAGACGCGCCGACATCATTCGCCCCGTATACGCCTACGCGGATATTCATTTGTGAATGCCGCACGGGAGGTTAGATGTCAATCTTTCACCCTGCATCCTTAAAGACATTGTTTTATCTTTTTACTCTACTATATTTTATAGTAATCTGCTATATTACTACCTAGAATACTAGGTTTATAGCTATAGAATAATGTACAGCATGATAGTAGAGAATGAATTTGTATTTTCTTATGCTACCCTACTATTGTACACTCTATATCTTAAATGCCTGAGTCAGGTTGCTCTACCTCGTTTTTCATTGCATATTCGTTCCAAGACGTGCAAGAGTTAGTAACTGCGTTTGGGATTAGTGTGTCCTGAATGTCGGCTTGTCTCTCCAAAATATTAATGTAAAACCCCAAACTCGAATGCGAAAAGATATGGCAATGGAACGCCCAAATCCCCGGATTATCCTGCTCCCATTCGATGACCGCGTACCCTGGTTTGTCATCCACCATGGGTAGGACTTGATGCGTGTCCCTTCTGATCGGATTACTTGGGTTGACGACAGAGCCGTCCCATTCACCGTGACCCTCGGCAAGAACCCAGAAGTCATGACCGTGTAGGTGCATGGGATGGGGGCTTATGTGGTAGTTTCGCATCAGCATACGCACGCTGGAGTTTGAGCCAAAATTGTAGACGTTCCACTCGGGTCTCTCGAAAGCAGTATCTCCAACAGCTGCACGTGCAAGCAGTGCCTGGTTTATGTCCGCGCGAAAGGGACTCCCGTTCATGTACCACTGGGTGTGACCAGTGTCATTGACGCCCACCGTGATGTCGAGGTCGATGTGTGTTGCAGGTTTAGGGGGCGGTGCGATCGCGTACACGGGAGTGGTTTGGGAAAGCTCGTATGTGGTACAACCGACGGCCGTGTATGGTGTCGCGGTTGTGTTTGGAATTGCACCATGATCTGCTGTCTCATACAGTATTATTGCCCGGGTCTTGGGATTTGTCGCGGTAGCACAGACGGGGTCAATGTCTGTGCGCATCCAAACTGCATCGGATGGTTTGCCAGTACCCTGAACGACAATGTTGGCTCTTTGTCCGGGCGAAAGTGTAATCTTATTTGTCTTGAATGGAATGATCGATACAAAGTCGAGCTCAACGACCAGGAATTCGTGGTTGTCGATGGTGAAGTGCTGGAGACCTTCAGCCCCTGAGTTGATGAGGCGAAGAAGATGTCGCTTTCCAGATTGAAACATAAATTTGGAGTATCCAGCATCTGGCTTGCATGGCAAGGAAGTCGTGGAGCAATTGAAAGTTCTTCGTCTGTCAGCTATTGAATGATCCAGGCATCCTTCTCATCATGGCGATTGATGAGAACTTACCCTTTCCCATTGATGAGATTACTGTCGCTGGGTATTAGCTGCAGCGGAACGCTCAGATATCCTTGGATCAGTGTTCGATAGTCTATGTGATAACGATCGCTCTGTTGCTTTCTTAGTATCATGCCGGCCAGGTGGTGGGAAACCTTACGAGTAAGACTGGCCCTATATCTACGTCGTATTGCGCCCCATTCTGTGGAGGTCTACTTCTTCAGCGAGCGTGCATAGCATAGATCAGGGTTGCCGCTTACCCATGAATTACAATAGCACCATGAAGCCCACCTGCAGTTTGGGCTGCAAAATGTCCATGCCACCAACTAGTACCAGGCCTGTCTGCTTTGAATCGATAAACAAAGCTTTTTCCGGGCGCGATCGGGCATTGAGTGACGCTAGGAACACCATCCATAAAAGGCGTATCATGTTGCAAGAGGCCACTGGCGATGTGTAAGAAGCGTGGCCCTCAGTATGAACCAAATGCGATGAGAATTAAGGACTTACTGCCAATGTATGCTTGTCCCAGCTTCCGGGCCTTGGATTTGGTTATTCACTGTAACTTCAATGATATCTCCCCAATTGGCCTCGATGGTCGGCCCAGGGAACGCGCCGTTGACCACAATCATTGGCGAGGTAACGCCATCTGGAGCGAGTGATACCCTAGCGACATTGAATGTATATCGTCGCACTACAGCGTCCGAGAATGTTGCAGTATATACGTTGGTGGTCTCGAGCGACATATCTCCCCATGACTTAATCCATTTGTTCAGCTACGAAACAGTGACACAGATAGGAACTACTAACTGAACCTTCCAATGGCTCTAACAACGGTGAGTCAACAGTACCAAGAATGGATTCGCCTGCACAAAATTAGCGCCAGCTGAAGTGTAATCAACTCCCATTATCACCAACCATTAGTCTCCATCTGTGGCAAGGAGAACGCGTTTGAGAACGCATTGAGTAAAATCGATGCGCTAATTGCAGCTACAAAGAATACAGTCATGATTCCTTTCTCAACTGATTTCTGTCGTTTCAATTGAAGTACTGATGATGGTGGGTACTTGCAAATGGAGGGCTGATTGAAGGTTACTATCGGGGCATTCCTCTTTATTCTTACAAATCGACATCTCACACCGCACGGCTACATCTAACCATACCCCTCGGAAGCCCGGACATACACCTCGGAAGCTCGGAGGAAGTAGGCGATCTTCCAAGATATGCGGGCGTACGCGAGAATCCGGCAGGGCTGCTGCTTGACGCATCTCGCTTGCTGTATCAATGACGGGCTTCAGAAATATGATCGGTAAATCATGCTATCAACTGATCCCCGCTTACTTGTCCAAGGTGCAGAACATATCGCCAATCAATCACCCTATTGAGTTTGACGTGCTGAGTGAGCACTGAAGTAAAAAACTTGGTGTTTCAAAAATGGTGTAATCAATCACCCCCATCATCAACCCATGTTTCCTTTCCCCTTTCGGTAAAAATCAACGGCACGTCCGCTTTCGGTTCCAATGCCAAGGTGATGCCTACATTTTCGCTAAGCTTGCGTGCCGCATCCCTGCGAGCTAGCTCCCATTGCTGCTTTGACTTAGCCCCAGTCTTCAGTTCGACACTGCAATCTTTCATCAAGCGCGCTAACACAGCACACAGTTCGGTCTGCGCGAAGCGTTTGCCTATACATGCCCTGATTCAGTCCGAAAACGAAATGTAACTGCCGGCTTGTCGGCCGCTGGTAATCAACGACGTCAGCTCCATGTTGTCGCTGTTGAGCTCTTCCGCGGCTGTGCTTTGTGGGCTTTTTAGCCATTGCCACGGATTCCAGCCAGAGACAGCAAAAGGTTCGGGTTCACCTTCAAATCTTTTCTCTGTCTCAGGCCAAAATTCTGGATTTCTGTGGACTGCCGACGTGTTGATAAGAGCTAGCGTGCGTGGTGGGATCATGGCTTGCATGGTGCCGCCGCCGGGTGTATCTACAAGAAGGGGTGTTGGAGTGCTTCCTGTGGTTTTGGGTTTCCAAGGAAGAACGCCAAAGCATCGCAGTGTCTCGGCGACTACAGCCCCGACGTGGGAATTCAAGAAGTCGGGAAAATCGCGCGAATGAGCCCAAGCTGAAGGATCACGATCGAGCGTTAGCTTATGGATTGAATCTTGAAGCGTGCGCTGGATTGATGGATATATGGCGAGCAGCACGAGAATGAAATGAAGCGTGTTTGCACTGGTGTGAAAGCCTCCGAGCACAAAAACCCAGATGTTTCCCAAGACTGCTTCATGCTCGAGAGGGTCCTTCGCGTTTACAGACGCAGAGTAGAGAGAGTCTATCATCCTGGTTAGTCTTCTTGATTTCATTGTGAAGTTTCGCAAGATTGTATTGCTCACCCAGCAGGTTCGGCGACGCCGGCATAGCTCCGTCGTTGCGTTCCATTCGCTTCTCCTGGATCATATCTTCCATATATGCCACCCACTCCACGTTGCTTTGATGAGCTTTCTTATGCATTCTGAATGGAATGTTCTTGACCATGTAGCTACATTACATTGCCACCAGCCGAAGATATTCAATTGAAAATAAATAAACGCAACACACAAGATGTGACTACATGGAGATTCTGCGGTCGTAGTTCACAGGGGCGCTGACTCCTGCGTCTGTAATGTTAGGGAGTGGTGGCTAGGTCGGCGCGTGTATATCATCGTCAAGCACTCATCAGGATACTGCTGGCTTTGGAAATTCATAGTCTCAAAAGCATTAGTGGTGCTTGTTATGCTACTAATACCAGACATGCAAGTACAAGACATGTTGCCCAAAGAATTAATAGTTATAACCTTGAATCTAACTCTATAACCAATCCCATAAGCGGCTATTCTTGTATACGAAAAGCATGTTTCCGATAAAGACCCACGTAATACCTCTGGAAAGAGAAATAGAGAAGATATATGGCCTTTCTTTACCTCTTTCTTCGCAGCAACGAGGCGCTCGCCCCCCAAACGCCCCTTGCCCGCTTCTTAATCTCACTCCATCTATCGTAGAGCGGGTAGATAACGACGGTAAAGAAGGCCAAAAGTTGCTAAAAGATAGCAACGGTAACCAACCCAAAAAGAAGCTCTTAGAGAAGATATAGTCGCGATACAGCGGCATGGGCCAGAGAACGAAGGTAATAAGAACAATAAGCCGAACCAAATCCATGCAACGCTAGTCTAAACATTTATTCTAAGATTCTGCAACAAATTGCATACCTTGTTGGGTGCCCTTCTAAGCCGTATGCTTACAAGACTTACTGTGCAAAAGGTTCATACCTAACCTTGCATAACAATCGGGATGATCCTTGAGTAATCGGAATAATCATCGGAGTAAGCGGTGTTATCAATCCATCAGATAAAAGCTGCCGGCAGGACCCTAAACCATTAATCTGAAAAACCAAGACTATATTACTTTTCCTATTTGCAAAAATGGTTGCATCTTCAACAAGTCCAAAACATGGCACAACTACTCAGCCGCAAGAGCTCGCGCAAATGCCTCCAGCGCACGTTACAAATGTAGACACATCGCCCACGAGCAAACGAGATCCAGATCATGACCCTTTCCTGGTCGAGTTCACACCTGGATTTGATGTCCGGAATCCCAAAGATTGGACTACGAGCCGCAAGTGGTCCGTCACAGACGTCCTATCAGCATCCGGTTTTAATCGTATCATGGTATCCACAATCATGGCTCCCGCACTCACCACAATCGCACACGAGCTTGAGATGAGTCCGACAGAGTCTGCTCTTGCTCTTTCGATATACCTTCTCGCATCTGCGTTTGGTCCCATATTCATTGGTCCCTTGTCCGAAGTGTACGGACGACAGACCGTTCTACACGTCACTGGCGTGTGGTTTTTGGCGTGGAACGCGGCCTGCGGATTCGCAAAGAACAAAGAAACGCTCATTGCTTCGAGGTTTCTGGCCGGGTTTGGCGCAAGTAGTATCTATGCTCTGGCGGGAGGGGTTCTTGGGGATATCTGGGGACCCGAACAACGAGGTCGGTCGCTCGGTCTCTATCTGCTCATTCCCATCATCGGGGCAGCTGTCGGTCCCATTATTGGAGGTTTCATGGCCGGAAGAACGACGTGGCGGTGGATGTTCTGGTCCACTTCGATTTTCCAAGCTGTGATGGTCCTTGTCTCATTCGGAGTATTCCGCGAAACATATGCGCCGGTTATACTGAAACGGCGAGCGGCGATGCTGAGGCGTACGACCGGCGATAGTCGTTACTATACTATCCATGAGCGCATGGAGGAAAGCCATTCCCTGGCATATATCCTGGCGAAAGCATTCACTCGACCAATGCGCCTTCTTCTACTACAACCTCTGGTCCAGACAGCGTCTCTCATCTCGGCACTCTCGTACGGCATATTGTACATTTTACTGTCCAGCTTCTCGGATCTTTGGATTCAACACTACAACATGTCCGTTGAGATGAGTGGCCTGCATTATATCGCGCTGGCCGCTGGGGAACTAACGAGCTCCACGCTCGGTGGTTATCTCCTTGACAGTATCTACAGCCGTATGAAAGCCCGCGACCCAGAGAATGAATTGGAGCCCGAGCACCGCCTTCCTTTCGCCCTCCCAGGGTATCTCCTCTCCGTTCTTGCTCTTGTATTTTACGGCTGGACTGCGCAATTCAGAGTTCATTGGATTGCTGTGGACATTGCGATATTCCTTGTGTCTTTTGGCCTTCAATTGGCAGGGCTGCCGCAGCAGGCATACGTCATGGATGTCTACCAGGAGCACACCAGCAGCGCTCTGGCCGCATCGCAATTCCCACGAAGTCTGGCGGCATTCTTGTTTCCGCTTTTCGCGCCTGCCATGTACCGTAGTCTGGGGTATGGGTGGGCCAATAGCGTGCTTGCTCTTTTGGGATTGATGCTGGGACTTCCGGGTTCTATATTCTTCTGGCGCTGGGGAAAGCGGATGCGGATGAAGTTTGTGGGTAGCTATTGATGGTTAAGCTGACGAGGAAACATGCCGAAAAGGCTATAGAGGTCGAGGAGCAATGTGCAATCTGTGACCTCTATGGTTGGCAAAGGCTGCACGTCGAAAGATACTGGTAGAGATTAAGGCTAAAAGTGTAGCACAGCAAGGGTCATTGCATTTGATATGATCAAGGCTATCAAGATTGGCGAGAGGACTTGAGAATTCAAGATATCTTTACATTGAGATACTAATATCGATTGATACGAAATGTTCCATCCTTAAGCATTATGCTCGCGCATTGAAAAAACGAGAACCCAGCAAGAGATAAAGGGAAAGAGAGAGTTGGGTGACCACGGCAGTAAAGCATATCGATCTGCACTTCGTGATATCCATTCAACACAGGTTCAAATTTAGCTGAGTACACTACACCATGCTCGGGTGGCCGTGTTCCTCGGCTTGAATCTGCATAGAGGCACCGGCGCCAGCCATGGACCCGTTGCTAATGGCGGCGGTAACAGCCTTAGCCATGATCATATTGTCGCCAGCGGCAAAGACACCTCGCTGGCTAGTTTGAAGAAATGGCTGAGACACTTCAATATCCCCGAATGGACCACCTGTCTTCAGGCCCAGCTGCTGTACCAGCGGGCCGCGGGGGACGGTATTGGGAGCGTGCGCGAGAAAAGCTTTGGTGACAGAGGAGCCATCCTCAAACTCGATGGTGATGCCGGCATCAACTTTGACGAGGCGCTTGATCTTGCGGCTATCCGTCTTGATCTTGTCGATGGCGCCGCCAATGAGCTCGATGAAGGTCTTTTCAAGGGCCTCGTCGCCGTCGGTGTACATGACGCACGATTTGGAGAGCTGGATAACATGCCGGGCTTGGTTCATAGCCATTTGTGGCATTTTGGTGGCAAATTGCACACATAGTACTCCTGCATCGCGGCCACGCTCCTCATAGCCGTGGCAAAACAAGCAATGGAAGCTGTGTCATGATTAGCTGAAAATTGCGGGCGAGTAAAGTAGAAAAAGTCCAGGGAGAATTACGTACATTGTGTAACCCCAGTTCTCCTCATAGCCTGGAATCTCGGGGAAGCGTTCCTCGACGCCCGTGGCAAGAATGACTTTCTTACCGGCCCACGACTTTCCGCTTGCATCACTGACCTCGAAACCACCTTCAATCTCCTTGATTGATGTGATTTCGGTATTTTCGATCGAGGCCGTGTCATAATGCGAGACCAAATCTTCGCGAGCGATGCGGCGGAAGTCTGCAGGGTCTCTGTGATCCCACGAAGGCACGTTGTGCATGTGCTTGGATCTGATGTTACGGTATTTGCCCGAGTCGAAAAGTACGACGGTATGCAGCTGGCGGACCAGACCTGTGGCGGCAGCGAGGCCACCAGGGCCACCGCCAATGATGAGAACGTCGGTCTCGGGTATCGTTGACATGGTGGTGATATTTAAGTGGGATTCGGGTAGGGAAGTGGATGAATGTTGAATAGTGTATGTGTGTTGGGTTGGGGTTTTGCAGTGTTGACTTGATTGATTGACTCCAGCGCTGCACCCACGCAAGGTGATGGTTTATATAGTTGTATATGAGTTTGTATTCATCCGTATGACTCCGCCTCGGTCAATGCCTTTTCACTTAGTTTTGTAGGTGTGCCACTTTCCGAGCGGTGTCCGGTCTCTAGTGAGGTCCTCCAGATGCGGCACGGTTGCTCGCCAACACACGGATTTCTAGCGTCTAACTGGTTTAGATGCCTACGGAACTATTTTATCGTTGGTGTAGATCTCATATACTCGGCCATTCTCTTGGTCTCAATCCTTCAATGATATTATTGCAGGTCCTTCTCTTGCTTGGGAGGCGTCAGCTCAGGTGGGGTAGGTAACCATGCGAATCTGCCCGCAAATGTCTCCGTTGCCCCCAATCTGAAATGTCTCCGTAAATGTCTCCGTCATCTCCCCTCAGTGAATATATCTTAGCTATCGTCTCCACCACTGTGAATTTTATTCAATTAGATAATCTTTTGTCGAGTCACGATACTACGCGTCGATTGTGTCTCATCATGAGTGAAGTCCTCCTATAGTGTTTGCTCGAGATCGCCGTGACATTCAATTCTAGAAGACTGGATCGAATATTTTACGTCTGGTCAACACAAAGAGCCCATCGCACTGCCACTGTCTATATTTCTACGAATCGCCTTATTTCCGTGCTAAAGGGAATAATTTGGTTCAACAATTATCAATTGATGCATTCGAGTGCTGGACGCCCGTTCACCTTCACATATTGTGCGCCACAGCATGAAGAACATCAGCAAAATTCTTCCACCATCTTCTACAGTCAAGATTACATTTGATAATATTTTTGTCTCGGATCGTGCCTCTGTTAAAAATGGAAAAGGGATGCTGTCAACGACATGACATTGCGAGCATAGAGTGAGGGCTCATGGCAACCAGCGGTAACTAGCGGCAACTAACGTCTAGCGTGTTGTGGCGTGGACAGCGATTCAGAAGAGCCGGTCCTGTCAACCTCGACACCACTGCGCTGTGCCTGGTGAAGACAGCGGCCTGGTCTATAGACACCTGATATTCAGTAATATGAGTGCAATTTTGGAGCTTTACGGCAACTAGTTTAGACAATATGCACCCTCACTCTCTCTTTCCATAAAAGGAAGATGGAAAACCACGCAAAGGGATCAAAGTGCTGAGACACAACTAAGGAGTACTTGATATTATAGCAGTCTGTCCTAATTTACAGAAGAATTCCGACCGCATCATTCGCCATGTACAACGTAAAAATTCGTTTTCGGACAGCATCATTAAAGTTCCATGATTTCTTCCTCTTCGTTCGGGGATTCAGATTGCGCGATGATACGAGTGAGCTTGACTCTGTACGCAGGCAGCTCGATATCATTGAAGGAGGCGCCGTCTTCCGCCCGCCACATTATCGCTTCATTGAGAACTCGCCCCGCATACATCAACTTGTCCACATCGGCAACACAGAAATCGTCCCAGATTCCGGGACCTTCGAAGGGGCGGTCGGAAATGGGTATGAATCGCCATTTGGACCCTCTCTTCGCATCAGCATCCTGATACTGTAGCGTTGGAACCAACTGAAACCTGGGAGTTCCGCTTTCTACCAGATGTGCGTGCTGCAGTTGGTACAGAACATCTGTGCTGTTTGAGATGAACGATTCGATGAATAGTCCACGGTGGTCAGCGACCAGTGTGATAGATGAATTAAGGGTTGGGTCTGAAGACACGAATTTCCCAGCATAAAACTGCCTGAGTTCGGTAATGGCATACAGTTCGGCTGCCTGTGTAGCATGCACAGTGACGATCTCAATAAGCTCCGTGAGAGAACTGAGAGGACCAGCCAGCAGCAAAGTAATACCAAGATCGTATTCCGGCATCAGAATTATCTGTGTGATGTAACCTGGGAGCCCGCCACCTTTGGTTACGAAGCGGACGTTGCGTTGTGATTCGGATAGGATGCGCTCAGTCTGGAATATCTCCCATGGCATGCCGTAAAAAGTGTTGAGATTCAAGGATGAAGAAACAGCATTCATCCAATTCAAGCTCGGTGTGATGTCATTGTAATGTGTTAGGACATAGCGCAGGAAGATCGATAGGTCGCTTGAAGAGGTGTATATTCCACTTGTCGGCTTCCGCACTCCCTCATCGACATCCCAATAATGAAACCCTAACGGTATTACGCCTGCACTATCCGGAGGCAGAGACAGAGTACTTTTGGACATGCCTAATGGTGTAAGAATGGCGTCCTGGATGTATGTATCGTAGGTCTGATTGGTAACCTTTTCGATCACTAGTCCGAGCATCTCAAAAGCGAGGTTTGAGTATGTCGATTGTTGATTCGGTTGGAATATTGGGTCCAAATTTTTGACCGTACGTAAGAGGTCGTCGCCTGTGCAAGGCGTCTTGAAGTTCGGTGAATATTCATGACATTGCAGCAGACCTTCGCGAGAGACGGGAGGAAGACCCAGGTCCTCGGGTTTCCAGAGACTGTTCGCGTCTGCATTGATCAGATCACTTTGTCCGAATTCACGCGGTATGCCGCTAAGTTGGCTGGCGAGTGAGCGCAGTGTGATCCCTGTCCACGGTATTGTGCCGTTTTGCTTTTGCGACAAGCCCGGGAGATACTTATCCACAGTGTCATCTAGACTCAAATTTCCAGACTCATGTTGCTGAAGGATTGCAAGCACGGTAAATGTCTTGGTAATGCTAGCAATTCTGTATAATGCATCGCCATTTACTTGGGGAATGTCGGGTCGGGTTGCGTTTCGTTTGCGAGCTGTATGATGGTGGCTCCACAAAGTCTCTTTCGATGATGTGATCTCGATTGAGAATGATGAGGAATCGTATTTAGGGTCTTCTGTCGTAATCTCCAACAATGCGGCGATGTGAGCGAAGGCATCGCGCAATATTGGGTGGCTGGGGTCATAATCGGGTAGTGGATGGGCAATGGAGGAGTCAAAGCATGTCGTAGAGACTGGCACCAAAAGAATGAATTGAGTAATTACGGAAAGCAATTTATTCTGTGCAATTTTGACCATTTTCAAGACAATCCACAAGAGTCTGTGAATGAAGACTACAGCAAGGCAGCAATGATCAATACTATGTATACCAAGTAACCCGGTGGAACTTTGCCCCGCAAATACGTAAACGACCAGTCCACTCCTAGATTAGCGCGCGCATGCCATTCGTATCCAGCTGCCCCACGGGGAACAAGACGCATCCATACTCAATCTGACGAAAATATGGAAGTCACAAGCAGAAAGCTCAGTCCACAAGTAATGAGGTATGAAGATAAGATTTAGGCTGAGGTCACATTTGCTACAGTTCCACTACGAGCTTCGTAGCACTGACCCCAGCCTTCGACTTCTCCAGCGCCGTCTGAACAAACTCCAACCCTTTCCCAACGATCGTAGGAGGTGGAAGACACTTCAATTGCCCAGCCTCTAGAGCAGGCGTGACAAAGTCCGCCCATACAGGCGTCGCAATATCGTTGACAGCAAAGATCATTCCCGCTGTTACGTTCTCTGCCACATCTGTTGGTGGCGGATGCGAGCATGCAAGATGTCCTCCACCCAGCTCTGCCAGGATAGCTTTGTCGTGAGGGAAGGTTTCTTCGGTGGCGATGGCATCAAAAATTCCGACAAACTCCTTTCCTGAAGAGCGGACTGACTGCACAACTTTCTGCACAAGTTGGGCATCTTTGTAGTCGAACACTTCAGTTGCTCCACAGTCCTTGCTGAATTGGAGATTGCGGGCTCCGGCAATGGCAATGACAGTGATACCAGCAGCATGCGCTACTTGGGTAACCATGGATCCGATTGAAGAGGATCCGCCGTATACGACGACGGCTTTTCCTGCGTCTGGTGCTGGAACTTGAAGAGAGGGGTACGGCAGTGCAAGAGCTGGAGTGGCCACGCCAGGCAATGCCACTCCAGGCACTTTGAGGGATAGTGCACAGACGGCTCCTTCGAGTGCGAATGGAACGACTACACCATCGGTGTAGGAGATATGCCCAGGAAGGATCGCGGCTTTGGCCGATTGAACAACCGTGTAAAGAGCGTAACCACCATCCTGAGGGCGGCCGCTCACAAGATTAACGGTATGTCTAAAGACAAGAGTTAGCAACTAACTGGAACAAGGGTTAAAAGGATTACAAACCCAATGACACGATCTCCTTTCTTGAACTTTTTCTCGCCAGGGCCTACTTCATAAACCTCACCAGCTACATCGCAACCGAAGATAGATGGCCATTGCTTAACGAAGACACCGACATCCAGCATATGACAATCAAGGGGATTGATTGCCACAGCTGCATTCTTGACCACAATTTCGCCGGGGCCTGCGGTGGGCATTGGTGCTTCACCCACTTCCAATGGTCTTCCAGCTTTTGTGAGCCAGGCAGCTTGGTTCTTGGGTACTGACATATTGGATGATAAGAAGAGTTTCGAGAAAGAGATACCTGTGAAATAGATTGTAAACTATTGTTGGATTGTTTGTATGGACTGGAGGCGCAAGAACACTTGACTTATATACATGCATGTTGACTAGTGGATGCTTCTTTACCTGCTGGAACGGCATGTCTGAGAAACACCTGCATCGTCACCGAAGACGACTGTAAAAGGCATCACAAAGCGCGGCGACATTCCGTGCCTGTCTAATAACTGAGAATCTCTAATATCATGTGCTGATCCAAAAATTGGGGTCCTGTTACTTGTCCTTATTCCGTGACTTCCATCCATTGTCATCAGCACATGGGAACGGCATATGACGTTCCGTCCAAAAACAGATTAGCGCGGCCAAGCGCTTTCGTCTTGTCCTCCCTTATTACCTATCAGATGCCCAAAATTATTGCAAATTTCCATATCCCAACATGAACATTCGACTTGGCCCAAACGATTGCTTCGAATATGTCCCCAGATATGGCGTTCTCATCTGCCGAGAATGTCGATATGCAATCCAGAAATCCGCCTTACAAAGCCACTTGCTCCGTCACAAGATATACCGCGAAGAGAGGCAGCAGCTTCTAGTCTCCATCGAGCAATTTTCGATTGGAGAGCCTGATGATGTTCCGGTTCCTCATCCGACATCTCCTCCTATCGATGGACTGGACGTCATTCCAGGCTTCAGCTGTATCAAGGCAGGATGTGGACATCTCTGTGCCTCAGTAAAACGTATGAGGCTTCATCATAGCGAGGTGCACGACCTTGTAAATTCCTCTTCAGCCGATGCTTCACGGCCGGTCAAACTGCAGACTTTTTTCCGGGGCACCAAGATACGATACTTTGTGGTGACTCCGGGAGGTGAAATTGAAACAGGCCAGGTAGAACCGTATTCAAACAGCAGCGGCGAGAACGACATATCGGATAAATCACTTGATAGGATCGGTGATGTTATAATGAACGAACACGCAGCTCATCCCACCTCCACAGGACAAAAGCCTCGACAGCTTGACGCCAACAAGGCTTTTCAGTCTGTCAAAATCGATTTGGAAACACTGAATTATTTCCACCACTTCACCACAGTCACATACCAAACACTCCCTCTGTCACGAAATAGAAATCCCCCATATAGTACCCAGACATGTCAACATGATTTTATGTCATTGATTCTTGGGTCTCAGCAAGAATGGTTAATGTGCGGCATACTGGCCATAGCGGCTCACCACCTGGCCGCAACAACGCAAAATACCGAACAAAAACTCCTCCACAGCAACAAAGCCAAACAATACCACCTCACATTCACAAACAGCGAAAAAGAGATAGATGCTCTACCAGAGCCTATCAAAACCGCAGCCCTCCAGGTCGAAAACACACTGCTACTACTATCCTCGACTGTCCCAGAACTCGACTCCTGGAACATACACACATTCCTCGCTGCAATCCGCTCTCTCGCCAATGGCGGGAAAACCCCAGCCCAGCCGGGCCATCTATTCCCCAACCACATGGTCAACCAAGAAGCACCCTTCGACCACGCAAGAACCATCGCAGCAACACGACCGTCAAACGACCTAACCGTCATCCTCGACCGTCTCGAAACGCTACCAACTTGCTGGTCGTTGGCCTTTGGTCCACCCCACGTTGCGCACGATGTGATTGTTACTTTCACCGCAATGGCGTTTCTGGTGCAGTGTTGTGCCATGGGGTTTGAGACGGACGACGCGGCGAGGGTGTTTGAGGCGATGGCGCTGTGGGTGGTTGAAATGCCGCTGCATTTGAGGAAGATGGTGGAGGAGGAAGCGCCGGCGGCGACGGCGCTTGTTGCGCATTGGGCCGTGTTTATGGTGGGTAGAGCTGAGGAGTGTGGATGTTGGTTCTTGCAAGGGGGCGGGAAGAAGTTTTTGAGAGAGGTGGATCGTCTTCTACGTCCACATGGGAACCTGGTAACGAGCCTGATTACTGGTCTAGACGATCAATGAATGGGGGAAGGGAAATAAGTTGGGAACCATCACCGTTGCCTGACCTGCCTCTCACGTCGGGTAGTTAGTAGGACACACATAAACAACTCAAATACATCGCGAGTGTTGCAATAACCACCTATACAAGTATGCTATAAATACATAGATTCTTTAGTAATACTAAGAAAATCTAATTGCTCTAAAAGAAGACTAAAATTTTATTAATCAGCAGCAATTTGTGCAAAGAAGTAGTTAGTTGATGGGATGCTACATATGTCCCACTAATCACCCGACGTGAAAGTCTGCTACAAGCAGGTAAAGAATGGCAGAGGGTTCTATTGTTTCTTCGTCCTATTATCACATTTCATTCTTTGTATTACTCGCCAAAGCTATCCACGCGCATTCTCGTGCGACTGTAGTAGCCGGCGATTATGTCGCCTTGAAGGGCGCCGGGCACAAGTGCAAGAAAGCAATTAGTTATTAGCCACGGTGTAATGTCTGCGTTTAAACCTTATAACAGATGGTTGTATTCAGTCAATAATATGTGTGTATATATTATACCGAAAATTCTCATGTAAAATCATGAGACACAATTACTTTTGTTTTCCTTCCTTTCCAGTACCCTCCTTTTCCCCCAAACCCGAATATACTTTGATGATGACCTGAAATAGGGTTACAAGGACTGCGCCGTGCAATGCGGAAATGTGTAAGATGGAGAAGTTCGCGGGGACAAGTATGTAGGTCATGATGGCCATATCTTTATAGGGGAGAGTGCAAAGGGAATGGGCCCCAGAAGAAAAGCAGAGCAGAACAAAACAACTACCCGGCTTTTGTGAGACATGCAGGCAGCTCTTCAACCTAGGCTGACAACATAGCATTAGTGAAAGGTGAGGAAATTAACTAAGGGTATAAATGTGTAAACGCAAAGTCGCAAATAACACCACTGATGAACAAAGACTGATTTCTTTCGTTCCCTTGACTTCACTCATGGCATAGCGTCATGGGAGTTGCTGGTGATGCTGCTTCGATTCGTGTTCTCGCTGATCTGAGTCACAATGCTGGTGCGTTGGAACTGTGTTGCCAGACTGTTATCCCGGGATGGGGGGCTCGAGAGACCTTGTTGTTGACTAGGAGACGAAGGACTGATGTTTGATAGCAAGGTAGCTGCCTCGTTCGCACCGTATCGCTCTCTCAAGCGATTAATTTCCCGAAGTCGATTGCGCCAAGATGATACAGAGTCCCCTCCGTCCTTGATGAACCATACTTGAGAGAAAACGCAGGCGTTGATAGCAATGAGACGGCAGTAGCTGGCAATGTGTTTGCCGGCAAGGATCTTGGTCTCAGCGGCTGGTGAGATGTCTGGGAAGCCTGGTTTCGAGATGACTTGCACTTTGTAGTAGCGGTTCTTGCCCTCGATATCCGAATCCAATCTTCGGTCGACAAAAGATGCTTGTGACTCTGGCGAAACGACGATATGTACATAATTGAAAGCGGAAGGAAAAGTATCAAAATTGTAAGGGAGTCCTGAGTCGTTGAAGATGATATTGACAAAGTCATTACCAATATGCTTCTTCTTATTTGGGTAGGTCATATCATCATCCGGATTCGTAGGCATCATCGTGGTGACATGAAACACAAGTTCTATGCAGCGATCGCGCCAAGCATAAGTGAACTCGCCATCCGCGTCGTCGCGCGTGTCTAGTCCACCCGTGTTGAATTTGGCGCCTTTCAAAGGGCATAGCGTGCCCAAGTCGCTGATAAAAGATGTATAAGCGGGCGAGCCAATGTCATTCATGAAAATATCTCTTTCGTTAGTTTGCCCTTGCCCGATGTATATGACGCCGACTTTGTAACTGTCAATCGCAGAAATACGATCGAAAGTGGATACGGCGCGACGAGTCATATCATCGTCTGGTAAAGGTATGGGGGGGTCGGTTATGTTATTCATGCTCGCAAAGAACGTTTGGAATATATCGTCAGGCAGGATGCCGATGTAGGTCGTACTGTAGAATGCATCCGACGCAAGACCGAATGTAAGAGGGGCTTGGTGCCGTGGAGCAGGCGCAAGCAACGGGCGTAGTGAAAGGTACCGTGTACCGCATGGCCTTCTGCTGGTGATTTGCGAGACGCCGCTCCGCGCTGCCGTCTCAATGGTTATCAGGCTCTGACCCACAATCCACGTCTTCTTCCAGATCTCACCATCACCGGGATTGGCGAAATTTGCGTCGCGTGTTGTCTCATCCCGGTCCGTATGAGCCATCGAGCTCATCATGTCCATGATCACTTGACCTTGCTCCTCCAAATCCGCCTGTTTCCCCATACTGTCTGTGAAGCGTAAACTCCGTGCTATCCAGGCCATGAATTTGGGTCGATCTTCCATCTTGAGTGCCATAAACCAGAAGGCAATAACATGATAGGCAAGAGAATACAGATATTGGGGTAAATCTTCTTCAACTCCCTTCTTGCCATTGGCACCCAGTTCCGGTGAAGCCGCTTGATCGCGTGCGATGCCACTTTGTCGGAGTGATCGATGATTGACTTGAGCAAGAGTTGAGGACGTCATACGATCTCGCTGATCTCGAATATGCTGTAGATAGCGAAAGCTAACTCCGAAGACCATTTTGAATTCATCCTCACGGAAATTCTTGAACAGATCAGGCATGCGAGCCAATGACGTAAGGAAGTCAAGGATATGTAAAGCTGTGGTCGGTTTCGTGACAATCTGCGACATTTTTTGGACAATTGTGTCGAGTGACTTGCTGACAGAAAGGGGTACCTCAAGGCAGCAAACTGATAGAGCATGGATACACCACTTGGATGTTCTATCCCAAGACCCAATACCGTGGATGAAGGCTTTAACCAAATCATCTTCCTCGCTCTTTTCATAGTAGTCATGGTAACTGATAAGTACAGTGAGAATGTGGAACAAACACACAGCCACGTCTGCCTTTTTGAGTAGAGTATACTGAGGCGGTTCCCGAAAAGAGGAATTTCGAATTCGTTCGCAAGTCACGCTGCGAAGCATCTTCAACTGAGGGATGCAACTCCGTACAAGTGACTGATTGGACAATTGGGGCCCCAAATGGACAACAATGTAACTATAGATCTCCCAGTCTGTAGACTGTTGTAGTAAAGAGATGCACAGTTCAAGCCACAAGGTGATTTCCATGTCCAAAACATCGTCATCGAGTGGGTATCGTTCTGCGTCGATATGTGAAAAGACGACATGGCTCGCTTCGGATGCAGGCTGTTCTGGAAGACCCTTGGGGCCTGGATACATCCATAGAGACGGAAGCGGCTTGAGTACGCGTCCAGCAACGCTCGCATAACGGCCTGATTGACGATTGAGAGATGACTGAGGGCTCCCTGACGTTTTGCGCTGCTCACGAAGAGATGGCTGTTCTTGAACGGCTGTTGCGTAATCTCCACTCTCGGTCGCTACTGTAGTCTCCTCCGTCCGGCACAAAACTGCAGCCAAGCTTTCGCCCTCGGAAGATTCATTGATGAAAACTGCATGTGTAGAGTCAGCGCGTAAGCGGAAGAGGAGTCTCAGCACAGTCAGACGAGCATCCGTCTCGTATTTTTCGGCACCGGCGATGCTGCGCAATATCTCATATAGCGTACGAATTTTTCGAGCAGAGGTCTTGATGCTTCGGATGAAAAGCCGCACAAAAGCAGTGGCGATGACATTGCAAGAAGATCCTAGCGATCGTTCGGTCCTTAGACGAGGCGTTGAAGAAGGAGCCGAGGGTGTGCTCTCAAGCAGTAGCGGATTGGATGTGATAGAACGCTCTAGCCGCCTGTTCAGGAGCTCAACTGTAGCAAGAAATCGGGCATAAGGAGCCCGGTCTGCAACATCTACAGCAAAGTCGACCAGTGCATCCAGGACTTCAATATCGCTTTCGGATTCGAGGTTATCCAGGAGTAAAGACTGACATTGAAGGACAGATTCATGAGAGCCCAGAGTTTCTATTGTGCTGTAGGTTTCTCGTAGAGTGCTGATACTCAAAAGCCGCAGCGCTCTCGGCCTAGTACTGTCCCTCAATACCCCTGTCACCATACCACGGCAGACATTGAGCCAGTCGATGTTCGAAGGATGGAAATAGCGTTCTTCCACGTGGTATCTGATGAGATTTTCAGCTGTGGAGTCGCTTAGACGGTGTGCGAAATGCATGAAGAGTTCCATGATAGAGTCCTTTTGGATGTAATCCAAGTTTCTACTAATATTGTCCAACTTGACGAAAACGCTGAAAATGCGACCATCAAGTTTGCGAAATTCGACCTCGCTGCGGGCAATAGGCGAAGCCAAATCGAGATTAGAGATGGAATCAAGATCACGATCGTCTGTAGAGGCTACCGATCCAGTTGAGCCATTCAGTGTGGGTGTGTGACTGTCGTGACCATTGACAAGCTTTGGTTTCTCGTGCTGCGAACCTTCTGCTTTGGCCTGTAGCCGCTCGTCGTCCCGCTCTGTGCAAATGTGGATGATGTCGCGTAAATCGCTCCAATCGACTTCTGTGATGAGTAGCTGCTGCAACCTATCCTCACCTAGAATCTCATCGATGAGGCCCATGACGAAGTCTTCCTGGGTCTTGTGGGGCTTGCTGATGGAGGACTTGAGGGCAGGGAAAAGTAAAGTAAGGGGAACCGTGGGCAGTCCGTTTCGGCCATCCTCGAGAAGGAGTCGAGAGAGAACTGTGATGATTCCCCTGTAAGCGCTAGATTCACGGTTCTTCTTGATTGGACCCTCTATGAGAGTGTGCAAGAGAGCAGATATAGCAGATTGGCCCACGTGTGATTTGAAAAGGTTGCTTAGAGTGTTCCATGTTTGTTTTGTCAGGGCATGAATCTTGTCGTACACAGCACATAGGACCTCCAAGCAGGGTCGCAGGGATTTGTTTGGGATGTGGACGTAGGTGATGAGGGTGTCGAATAGGCGAATGCAGTTTTCAATGTCATACAGTTGGGGAGTCATTTGGCAGATGGTGATGGCCTTTTTGAGCAAGATATCGAGGTCATCGTCGCTGAATATTTTAGAATTGAATTTGCAAAGATCGATGGTGTAAGCAAAGAGACGGGCCAGATTATCAGCTTCCTGCAGTGCTTCCCCGGATGTCTTGCGGTGATGTGCCTTGTGAGCATCAACCGACTGTTTGAAACAGGTGTGGAAGGAGGACAGAAGAAAGGGCGGAAGGGATGATTCGCAGGCCTCGACTTCACGGCCATTCTTGGTCAAGTCGCAAATGATGCGCAGGCGTTTGTGAAAGCTACGGTCATGCTTGCGCAGGGACACAGCATCGAAGAAGACGCTGCGCTCAAGAGCTGAGAGCTTGGGATTGACTACACAAGCCTGAAGCAGACGATATCCGACCTTGGCCGTCTCTTCTGGTTGCTCGGGAAGGAGCAGATCACTCGCCCGGGCCCATAGATCCAACATGTGTTCGACAGGGTACTCAGCGAGAATGGTACATATCTTATCCACGGCGGCAATTCGCTCAGAAAGTGAACGCTGATCGTCGAGCTGGTCCACGAGTTGGGGCAGCTCTGGTGGGCCTCCCACCACTGGGCGGCCATGCCTCTGCCTCGTGTGCTCCGCAATACGCCGCAACGAGCCGTCAGCTGCCGGGTGGGCTGCGCTTGCCACCGACTCGTCCAGAGAAGATGCACGTGAGGGTCTGGATATTGGCGGGGGTACAGAGGCGGGTCTGGGTATGTATGTCGTGGACGAGGTCGCGGGTGGTGGGGTTGGACTCTTCAGACGGCCACTGGTGAGTGAGCGGAAGGCGCCGAACAGGACTGCCGAAGAGGAGCGGCGATCGGGCGTGCTTGGGCCATGGTCTCGCGGGCGTGGAGGCGGAGACATAGGTCTCGATGGCGGAGGCGACGGGTGGTGGTGAAGATGGGGGTGGCGACGGCGATATGGTGGTAGGCTCTACTAGTATTATGGATCCAGCAGCCGCTGCAGAAGGACATTTACGGGCATGGGCGTAGGCGTGAAGGCGAGCATGGGCGTATGCGACAGCGGGAGAGAGTAGTGATGGATGATGTCGAAGAGGGAGAGGCGGCCCATTTACTCGTATGTGCTCAGACCGCGATGTTGAGGATCAAGCGTGGAGGTGGGGACTCATAGCGGCCATAGTGTGCGAAGCAGAGATGAGAGGCGGGGCGCAGGTGGTCATGGGACGGGACGGGAGTGATGGATCAATTTATGGGAGTGTGGTGGTTGGCGGCGGCGGCGGTGGTGGTGGTGGTAAGTAAGTTGGTAGGGAAGCAAGAGAAGGGGCACAAGTCGGGTGCTAGCCGTCCATGTCGTTAGCAGCGCGCTTAATTGCCAGGAAGACGACAGCATCAGAGAAGAAAAAAAAAGTTTGAGAGATTGGGTACTTGTGCATATGTAGGTACGTTGGTTGTTAGTCGCCTAGCGAGTTCCTGCATACTTTTGCCATCAATCATGTCAAATGTACATATAAACCTTAATATTCTGCTATATATTTGCATGTATGTGTACATGTAGGCACAAACAAAGTCGCTGAATAGAATCAATCCATCATGGCTGGGCTTGCCTCATAGGATGTCGTTCTTTTCAACGACCCCGGATTGATTTTCCGCACACGGACCGCAAAACGGCTTCAGCTTTTTCTGCTTGCCCGCTCTGCCTGCCTGCTCGCCGGTTGCCATTGAACGGGCGGGAAGTGTTTGTGGTGGTGGGTGGTTTGTTTTGGTGATGCTTGCTCTATCGACCTTTTTTCTCTCTGGATTGTTTTTGTCCGCCCATCATCCTCTCCCCCTCCCCCCACAGCCAGCATCTAATATTTACTTCTCTCTCATTTCCCACCTATCTACTTTCACCTGCTCCCTCGTACCATCCCGGCCATCTCGTGGAATCCTCTCCGTCCCGTCCCCTCCTCACATCACCTGCGCCTTCTAGCGCACCATGGCCGCCGACATAGCACAATTATCTCAGTTGCTCGAGGCCAGCTTGGACCCCCGCCAGAACAAGCAAGGTATGTCCTGTTCTTCTTTACCTCGTACACCATCCCCAGCATGTCTCCATGGGACACGTCTTCACCTCCTCCCCGCGAGCCTGAAGCTACACCGGAATCTATTCCTGCGCCATATACACACGCACACCGGAAATGTTATGCGATGCGCTGCCCCACTGAGGGGCACTTCCTCTTCGTGACCGCCAGCAATGCCCATGGTCTCCAATGTGCTTCTTTTTCTTGATCACATGCTAACTATCCATGGCACATAGCGGAGGCTGCCATTGCACAGGAACAGACCAAGCCGGGCTTCTCGCTCTCCCTCCTCCAGATCGTCCAGAGCGACGCTGTTCCCCCCACCATCCGCCTCTCGAGCGCCCTCTACTTCAAGAATTTTGTTAAGCGCAACTGGGTCGACGAGAATGGCACATACCAACTACCCGAGGACGAGGTTACGGCCATCAAGCGTGAGCTGATTGGCTTGATGGTGGCGGTTCCGCCCAACATACAAGCACAGCTGGGTGAGGCTATCAGCGCCATCGCCGATAGTGACTTTTGGCAACGCTGGGAAACACTCGTTGATGACTTGATATCTCGCCTGACTCCGGACAATGCTGCCGTCAATAATGGTGTCCTCCGCGTCGCCCACTCCATCTTCAAACGCTGGCGCCCGCTGTTCCGATCCGACGATCTCTTCACTGAGATCAACCACGTCTTGTCCAAGTTCACCAAGCCGTTCCTCACTCTACTCGAGAACACAGACCGTGTCATCACAAGCTCGCAAAACGACCCCGTTGCTCTCAAAGCCTCCTTCACTACTCTCGAGCTGATCATCAAGATTTTCTATGACTTATCCTGCCAGGACTTGCCCCCCGATTTCGAAGACAACATTGCTGCCATCGCCACCCTTCTCCACAAATACCTCGTATACGATAATCCTGTTCTTCACACGAGCGACGACACCGAGTCGGGACCTCTGGAATATGTCAAGGCGGGAATTTTCGAGGGTCTGATGCTGTATGTGCAAAAGTACGAGGATGTGTTCGGCCCTCAACTTGGCCAGTTCGTCGAGTCTACATGGAGTTTCCTCATGTCAGTGGGTCTGGACACAAAGTACGACATTCTGGTCAGCAAAGCTCTCCAGTTTCTCACAAGCGTGGCCACAACATCACATGCCGAAGCTTTCAACAACCAGCAGGTGCTAGTCCAGATAATAGAAAAAGTCGTTCTGCCTAACCTTACTCTCCGAGAGTCGGACGTAGAGCTTTTCGAGGACGAGCCCATCGAATTCATCCGGCGGGATTTGGAAGGGTCAGACAATGACACCAGGCGTCGTGCTGCTACCAACTTTTTACGGACACTCATGTCACGTTTCGAAGCCCTGGTCACAAGCACTTCCAAAACCTATGTCGAAGCATATTTGCAGGACTACGCTAAGAACACCAAAGACAACTGGAAGTCCAAGGACACCGCAGTCTATCTTTTCTCTGCCATCGCTGCTCAAGGAACAGCAACGAGCGCTCAGGGTGTCATCAAAGTCAACCCCAATGTTGACGTGCTGGGCTTTTTCCAGACCAACATCGCCTCAGACTTACAAGGCGAAGACGTTGCACCCATCCTCAAGGTGGATTCGATCAAGTTCTTGTACAGCTTCCGGAATCAACTCTCAGCAGATTTGTGGCGCGCCGCATTCCCACTGTTGGTCAACCACTTGGGCAACACCAACTACGTCATCCATACCTATGCCGCCATAGCAGTGGAGCGCGCCTTGTACTTGACCGATGACAACAAGAATCCCATTATTCCTAGAGATCAGGTTGTCGGCGCCTCTAGGGATCTGCTCACACATCTTTTCAAACTCATCACGAAAGAAAATGCTCCAGAGAAAATTCAAGAAAACGAATTCTTGATGAAGTGCATCATGCGAGTCCTGGTCTTCATTCGCGAGGGCGTCCTCCCCCTTAGCGAGATGCTCCTCAATAATTTTGTCGGCATTCTCAAGGTGATTCGACACAACCCTAGCAACCCGAGGTTCCAATACTACCTGTTCGAGAGCATCGGCGCCCTCATCCGGTTTGCTGCCCCCAAGCAAAGTTCCGCATTCGAATCAACACTGTACGAGCCGTTTTCACTCATCTTGCGGGAGAATGTTGAGGAGTTCGTGCCGTACGTCTTTCAGCTTTTTGCTGCACTGCTCGAGGCAAATCCGTCGGGAGGACTGCCAGACTACTACCGCAGTTTGTTCGATGCCATCATCCTACCGACTGTTTGGGAATCAAGAGGAAATGTCCCAGCGCTGGTCCGATTGATCTCGGCTATGATTCCTCGCGATGCGCAAAATATCATCGCGAAGAATCAGATCGAGCCCATCCTTGGCATCTTTCAAAAACTGGTCTCTTCGAAGGTCAACGAAAGCTACTCTTTCGAACTGATTGAATGCGTCATCTCCAGCTTCCCCGTCGAAGCACTGCAGCCGTATTTCGTGACCATTGTCCAGCTGATGCTTACCCGATTATCTAACATGAAGACGGAAAATTTCCAACAACGCTTCATTGCATTCTATCATTTCATCTCGGCGAGGCAAGAGAAAGGTCTCGGTGCAGATTTCTTCCTCGCCGTTACTGATCAAGTTCAGCACGAGTAAGCGACATCCAAATCCCACTACCCTTTTGCTTGATTCTGACAAATTACCAGTGTTTTCAAGGCTCTGTATTTGACAATAATACTTCCCGAAACCCAGAAGCTATCCAAGACGACGGATCGCAAGACAGCAGTGGTCTCCTTCACCAAAACTTTGACCGATTCCCAAGCCTTTGTCGATCGATATCCCAAAGGTTGGACATTCACCACTCAGCGCCTTATCGAACTACTCGTGAACCCACCTGTACCCGCAGCGGCCGATGATGTTATTGCCGACCAGGATGTTGATGAGGTTGGCTTTGGTGTGGGCTTTACGCAACTTAACACGTGCAAGCGGCCGCCCAAGGATCCTTTCCCAGAAATCACCGACGTCAAGGCGTGGGTGGGACAATATCTGAAGGAGGGCAACACTCGGCATGGTGGTCGGATCGTCAAGCTCGTGCAGGAGAGGTTGGACGTGCAGACAAAAGGGGTGTTGGCGCAGTACTTGGAGTAAGTGAAGACGAGCACACGAGATGGGTGGGAGAAAAGCCACGATGTATGAATGGAAGGCTCTTGCTTGCATGCACTTGTTGGGAGGGAAGCTCCGGACGAAAGGAATGAAAATTGTGGCACGGGTTTGATTGATACCAGCATTAGTTGCGCAGCCAGGGAATGTTTAGTCGGGCGGTAAATTCAGGTAGGTGAGCAGGCCAAGTGTTCTCATGTATGTACGTACATCTGCACATGTGGAATAGCTACTCTACTATTTTATGAGCATGATGTAGCTCTCCTAAACACCAAACCAACAAAAATCTCATTACGTGTTCACGTTTTGCATGTCCACGGCTCCTAGTTGGCTGGAAGAAACACCCTTGTACCTGATGTTATCGATTATCGATTGTCGATAGGGTGGGCGAACCGAGATCTGCCTGCAGCATGCGTATCCGACGTCAGCCACCCCGCGACGCTTACAATGGTCGCCGCCGCCATGCTTTCGGGTGAGCGAGAGCGAGCACTGCAGTGGTATCCATCACTCAACGCTCTCGTCGAAGCCATTGCGACGGCACTACACGATCCGCCTCACTTCACCATGATACTTTCCCCGCTCTGAACATACCCGGTCTTACTGACCTTGTACATCATTTCCTTCACTCACTAACGGCCACTGTTCGTCCTTCGTTTTTCCCAGAGAACAGGCTATCATCACCAGGTGCAATGAGCCGCTCAAAGGTGGCCAACATTGCACTGGGCGTTCTTTGCGGACCCATTCTTTGCTGCTGGATCGCCTTTGCATCGTGCTGTTGCCCGGGACGGCTTCATCGACATGGCGAATCCGAAGATCGAAAACGCTTCGAGCGCCGGCAGGTCATGTCACCGCGTCCGCTGGCTGTGAGGCCTCCTGAACGTGCTCTCACGATTCCAGTGCCCATACCCCCGACCGAACGACACAAGAACGCGCGGGGCAAAACGTTGAATCAATCCCGCTCGCGACTGCTATCACTTCCTCTGGAGCTGCGCCAGATGATCTGGCGTGCGGCCCTCGGCGACTCCACCATCCACATGGTGTTGAAGAAGAACAAACTTGGCCATTTGCGATGCAAGGAATCTCGCACGGTAGATTGCCCCCTGGGTTACAACGGCAAAACATTGAGTCGAGCATGTTGCTGGGGCGCCGTGGACAGAGCGAATATCTGGCAGCCCAAGGGAGGTAACGGTCCCAAGCATACAGATGGCAACGTTCTTCCTCTCCTTCAGTCTTGCCGGCAAATGTGAGTCTCCTGCTTGCTGCACTGACGGTTCAGTCGACCAACTTGACACAACAGATATTCCGAAGCAATAGAGTACCTCTATACGACCAATTGCTTCTCTTTCTATGACCTCGACTGCCTCCGTTACTTCTCCTGCACAACCCTCCCGTCTCGGTTCTCTCTGATTCGCACCCTCGATATCGAGTGGTGCCTCACCTGGCCCATCTACGATCCCGTCGCGCAAAGTTTCCTCCTTACCAGTCCCGCTTTATATCCTCCACATGATGAAGCTACGTGGGAAGAGACATGGCGCGTCATTGCTGCGATGCCAAACCTCAACTTCATAAGAGTCAGCCTGTTGTACTTTGACGGGTTTCGGGATCGAAGATGCGAGCGTAAGATGCTGGCACCGATGCGCAAGGTGACGAGACCAAAGGTTTTTGAGGTGCATGTTAGTTGGCATGGTGATGAGCATGCTGAGGATGCACCTTTCACGCTGATCAGGCCAGTCGCTGAGGATGGGGAAGGCCAGTGAGAGTCGCGGTTGAGAGCTCCGTTTTACTTCAGCACTGTATACATGATTCAGTTTCAGCAAGCCAAATCATCATCGATGGCTCTTTGATGTGACTGCGCTAGCACATCTCGATATTCCGATCTACCCACGATTGCGACTTCTTTTCTGTACATGTACATGTATATCTATATGTCCGTACTTGTTGTTGTCCCATATATACCGACCTACATACATAGGTATGTATCGAATTGTACCTTCCTAATCTAGTTAGCGCGAAGAATTACACTAGAAGCTCTCATAGGGCGCGCATACATGTACATTTCCTCCCTGCTCACCCGAACTCGAAGCTTCCATTGAAAGAAGTGGGAACTGCTCGGAAGTATAAAGAAGAACGCGAATCGCTAGTTGCATGAGAAAAAGAAGACATAAACCCAAAAAGAAGAACCTCTAGATGATTAGGACGCCCCCTTCCACCATCGCATCGATATACAAATATAGCCACATCCTTTCTACGCCCATAATTTTTGCCCATTCCCAGCACCAGTTTCTAGCTGCCCGACTCGCTCGCTCTTCCGTTCATTATTTCACATCAAAGTCGATAAAGCCTACTACACCCATCAGGAATATGGCGACTATCTCCTCTGCAATCCCGATTTCTCTCGAGAAAACAGATGCCGTCTACCAGAAGGATGGCACACTTATTACGCACGAAACCACACTTTCATCCCTCACGCCATTGTCGTCTTTTCCTGAAGATGTGCGAGGGCTTTTCAAGGCAGTCTCAGGCGGGGAGAAAGGGGAAGCGGAGCCATGGGTAGTCACTGTAGCATCTACGATATTCCACGCACAGGGTGGGGGACAACCTTCTGATACAGGCGTAATCAGGTTGCTGAAAGGGGAGGACGGAGGGAACAACGACGAAGGGTTTACTGTTCACCAAGTCCGCAAGCTTCCCTCAACAAGCACGATACTCCACCTCGTTACCCCCCTATCGTCATCATCAACATCATCACCCAACTTTTTGCAAACCGCAAAGCTCCACCAGTCCATCGATGCAGAAAAACGAACACTCCACTCGCGTCTCCACACGGCGGGCCACGCTCTCGGGCTCGCAATCTCCATGCTCTCACAATCCGGCACCTTGCCCTCTGATCTTCAAGACGGAAAAGCATCGCATTACCCTTCCACCGCATTCGTAGAATTCACTGCCACGGCCGGCGGGCTTATCATGTCATCGCACAAAGACGCCATCCAGGCAAAGGTGGACGAGTTGGTCGCTGCGGATTACCCAGTCGGGATCGAAGTGCTGAGCCGGGCGGAAGCAGGGGCGCGATGTATCGGGGGAGTCGACGGCGCAGATGTTGGGGAGGAAGAGGGGGTTAGGGTCGTGGATTTGGGGGGGCTGGGGTGCTATGCTTGCGGAGGCACTCATGTTGGAAAATTGGGTGAGATCGGGAGAGTGGTGGTTAGGAACATCAAGAGACAGAAGGGAGTGAGCAAGGTTGGGTATGATGTTGTTTGATGGGAGAATTATGATTTTATTTCGATGAAACCACGAGTTGGTATGTGGAGGGTTATAGGGATGGGTTCCGAAGGGACTGAAACGCGTGATTTCATTATAGATTAGATCCATTGTCAGATGGTAGAGTTTTGGGGATTGCTTTAGGTTGTCAAATGCATGTTCTCTTGGTTGACATGTGGTAGTCGCATGCCCTCAATGTCTCAAATCTAGTAGCCCATACATACGTAAGGTTCACCAAGTGGGGTTGTTTTGTGTCCGACCTTCCTCAGCCAAGCAGACGGATCAGTCGGCTTGAGAGGGCTGTGGGCGTCTCTTTGCAGAGGAAGAGAGTGTGTCAAGAAGCCAGTAGGCATATTCGTCTAGCTGTCCTTATGATTGCATGTGGGGACACAATGTGTGCAGGGTCATATTAGTTGTTGCTACGGCTGCTCGCTTCGGAGTTTGGCTGGGCTGACTTGGAGCTAGTCAACAGGTCATCTACGATTCCATTACTGCCCAATTCACTGCTCACTTACTCTCCACTCAACCTGTGCAGCTTTCCTTTACCCTTCCCCATCCACATACAACAGAAGGCGAGACACTCCGACATCTGCGATACACAAAACACAGTCCAACCCAGCAATCCGGCTTTCAGGTGCGCCCCCGCATCGGTCACCATCAATCAACCACCATGTCGTCGTACCTGAACAACCTTCTTACCACCACAACTTCGCGATACAATTCGCTGCGCCGACAACTACTCTCCGACGAAGTGGACGGCGACACCGAAGACGATTCACACATCTCTCGGGGCCTGCGCGCCTATTACACCGAAAAAGGGCGTCCTTTCCCCCCATGGCTGCCGCCAGACCCAAAAGCCCCGCAAGCCGCCCCCGCGCAGATGGTTTCCTCGTCCGGGCGGGGATACGGCAATATGGGACCACCACAACAGCAGATGGGCCGCGGCAGTGCAGCCATCAATGATCTCTGGGATGGCCCCTCCCAACCGCAGCAGCAACAGGAGCCTATGTCGCTGCGACGTGCGCAGTTAGGAAGAGGAGGAGGTGGCCGTCAGGGACTAGCCCCTTCGCGCTCACCAGAACCTCAAATGCAGGGTAGACCGCTTCCCAGTCAGCGCGCCGGCAGCTATCAGACAGGCGGCGACAGGTTTCGTCCGTCAGAGACATCACCCCCGCCTAGCGCCGGGTCTGGCGTCAGCGCCCAGGATCGCTTGAAGGCGAGGCTTTGGGGCTCGGGCAGATCATCTAGCCCTTCAAACACTCCTTCGCAGAGCAGCAGTCCAGCACCTTCTGGAGGAAGGCAAAGCCCGTATGACCAGCGTGGAGGCGGAGGAAGGTCACCATATCCAGACGATCGCAGCGGCGGGGGATACTCGGGAGGGAGATCAGGTGGAGGAGGCAGGCAGCAGGACGAGTCGAGCTACAAGATGTCTTCTAACTCGCCGTGGACGGACAACGACGATCCATACGGCCCGTCATACAATTCAGCACCCCCGCAACCGTCTAGTGGAGGACGACGAATGGGCCTACCGAGCGGGCCTCGCATGCGATGATCAATTACGCGAAGCACTCTGTTTCTTCCCTTATTTTCAGCATGGCGCACAAGGATTGATGTAGCAGGGTGGTTTATTTGCTTGTTCGTGGCTTCAAATCTTGGGTCATTCTGCGGAGCATGGAGTTGGTGGAGGATGGGCGGGCTCGTTATACGGTTCTTTGGCGGCTGTATGGCGTTTCAAGGGCATATGTTTGCAAGTTATAGATGGAGCATGAGATGCAGCGCACTCTTCACGGCGATGGATAGGAATGACATCCTTGGACTACTGCGTATATTTATTCTCTGCAAAACCATGCACTCGACAGTCCATGCATCACATGTGAGCTCGCGCGCGTGGGCGGTTTAGCTAGGCCGTCCAGTCCAGTAGTGGTAGCTTGCCCCGCCACAATGAGCCAACGTCATGTCATGCATTGCCCCAACCCCAGATGACTACGCCCACTACCTTGCATTACACCGTCTACCTACATACACCTTATACGGTTAACCACAGACAGAATTGAATCGGCTCAACACTTCTGACCTCTATTATTACTCACTGCGGCCGCTTCACCACAGCCAGAAGTTCCTCCATCCGCTGTGAAGAGCTGCCCGCTCTCGCTCTTGTTCTTGCCCCGCGCGTCTACCTAGGTACCGGCTTACCATGGCTTCCTCCAACAACGAATCGCGCGCTCCGCCCTCTCCTACCGCCTCCTTCTACGATCTTAGTGACGACGAGGAAGGAGAATACAATACCATAAGACACTCAAGCAGTGGTCGAGGCGTCAAGTTGCTCTATACCAAGAGCAAGGTACGTTATTGCCATTCTTCCTCTGCGGTGGCGTAGGTATTAATAGAGCTACACGTACAGGTCTACGTACACCCTACCCCTTCATCCAAAGACAATATACCGGGCTTCATAGCTCTTATACAGCAAAAGTCCGCCGCTCAATCAAATGATGCTCGGCCCACATCTTCCGCTTCCGCCCGGAGTACCCATTCCTCGTCGCTGCTCCTCGCCTGGATGCCCGAATCACAGCTTGGTGACGCATATGATACATACGTAAAGGTCGATCTTTCCGATTCATCCTCGCCTCCCAGGCAATCTTATCTTGTTCCACCACCACCCACAACCAGGACAAGCAGCTCTGCCACGGGATCGTATGCTTTTGCTGTGCCGTTGAGCGAGATATACTCGATATTGGTTCGGCCGCCTAGTATAGGTTGGTGGTTTGGAAGTGTCGTGGTGAACACACGAGCGGGCGAAAGCTTCCCTGCACTCTTCTTCCACGATAGTGAGTGCCAATCGACTATCATGCAGCGGAAGAAGCTGGCGAAGGAGAGTTTTGACCCTTTCGGTGATGGCGGAGGAATGTTTTGGGGTGGTGATGAGGTCTTGAGGTGGTTGAAGAGATACGTTCATGTGGAACGCTCAGGCGCGGAAGCCAGCATCTATCTTATTGAGCCGACCGAGGAAGATAAGAAATCGTTTGGAAAGGATGCCCCCAGCTCACCAAAAGCCAAAACCAAAGAGGACGACCAGAAGAGAGATGGCGGCATGGATCCCGTGACAAAGGCGCTGAAGGAGGCGAGATGGAACTTCCTTGAGAAGCTCAGTCAAGTCACGACATTCACCCGGAGAACAGCACAGGCTGTTGCAGAGAACCCAAAACTCCCCCCTCAGGTGCGACGGTTGATTCAGAACCCCGAAGTTCAAACACTACAAGATGAGTTCGATAGCGCACGATTGTATCTGGCAAGATGGGCTATGGGCATCGCGGAACAGAGTGAGCGTGATCGCAACCAACGCATCTGGACCGCCAAGGATGTTCTGGCAATGGAAGAGAGCGATGTTGGCGACTTTGAGATCCTAGACATGGACAAAATGTCTTTGGCAGACCGGAAAAAGCCCCTTACAATCACAGAGTGGAGGGAAATGTTTGACGGGCATGGCCGGCTGCAGATCACGCCAGACGAAGTGAAGGAACGCATCTTTCACGGCGGGCTACACCCTGACGATGGTGTGCGGAAGGAAGCCTGGCTATTCCTCTTGGGTGTGTATGACTGGGATAGCTCCGAGGACGAGCGTCGCGCCTGTCTCAACAGCAAGCGCGATGAATACATCAGACTCAAAGGCGCTTGGTGGGAGAGGATGGTCGAAGGGCATAGCTCTCCCGAGCAAGACGAATGGTGGAAAGAGCAGAAGAACAGGATAGGTTCGTATCCCCTTATTAAAATGGCAAATGTTGTTCTTCAGCTGACTTTAACCTGTGTATGGGGTACGCTGTATAGAAAAGGATGTGCACCGAACAGATCGAACTATACCCATCTTCATGGGCGAAGATATCCCCCATCCTGATCCTGACTCGCCATTCGCGGACGTAGGGACCAATGTGCACCTCGAACAGATGAAGGACATGTTGCTTACGTACAACGAATACAACAAAGACCTGGGCTACGTACAGGGAATGAGCGATCTACTTGCTCCTATATATGCAGTCATGCAGGACGACGCTATTGCATTCTGGGGGTTTGTGGGGTTTATGGATCGAATGGTAATCCAAATCCTTGTCGTTGGAAATGTCAGATACTAACACAACAACAGGAACGCAATTTCCTTCGGGATCAGTCTGGAATGAGGAAACAGCTTCTCACACTTGATCATCTGCTACAATTGATGGACCCCAAGCTTTACCTCCATCTGCAATCTGCCGACTCGACCAACTTTTTCTTCTTCTTCCGTATGCTTCTTGTCTGGTACAAGCGCGAGTTTGAGTGGGCCGATGTGCTAAGACTGTGGGAGTCGCTGTGGACGGATTACTTGAGCAGTAACTTTCACATCTTCATCGCACTGGCAATTCTCGAGAAGCACAAAGAAGTTATCATGGCGCATTTGCAGCATTTTGACGAAGTGCTGAAGTATAGTAAGCAGTCAACGAGATTTCTTCGTATCTGCTCCATGGAAGCTAACTTTGGCTGTAGTCAACGAGCTGTCCGGTACCATGGATCTCGAATCTACTTTAATTCGCGCCGAATCGCTCTTCCGCCGCTTCCAGCGCACCGTAGAAACTATTGACAAAAAGGGAAACTTCCCTTCGGCACCGCAACAGCAAGCGAAACAACGCAAATCGATCACTTCCTCCTCTTCCCCAACACCTCCTTCTGCATCATCGACAGCCGATCAAGGCGTATCGTCCGCCACGGACAAGGGAAAGCAGCCATCGACATCTGCTGAAGGAGAAGAAGAAGCAAGAGTCATCAGTCCAGAGCTGAGGGCACTACTCAGTCGCAAGGTAGATAAATTGGAAAAGGAAGAAGTTGTGAAGAGTGGCGGTGGCGTTGGGTCTTGACCGTGCTGGTTTGCCTCGACGTGAGAAAGCGGAGCGCACCCCTCGGTATCGGAAATTGGAGTTTTGCTTGATACACAATTTTTCTCTCTATTTTTTTTTCCTCTTCTATCTTTTTCTATTTCTCGTCATCTCTCATCTCTCCTGCGCGTTTGGAATGAAGCTGGCGTTATTGGGCTGCAGGTTGTTGTTGCCTGGTGAATGTTCCATACTGCTGGGTTTTCGGAACGGTTACAAGCTGCGTAGCTAGTCAAAAGCACGCCACGTGTTGGCGTCCTCCTCTATTTGCCTATGCGTAACATACAACTATTATATACCTGGCGAACTTTGGAATCGGTACTGGTCGTGATTGGGAGGGATGGATAAATGGGTGAAGGCAGACGTCAAAAGGGATAGGTCGCATTCACACGTGCATACGTGCACGTATGGCTACATGTACATATGTAGGTATGCGTCGAGTTCACGTAGCTGCTGAGTCTCTCTCTTTCCCAATAGTTGCCTTTTCTTTGACGTGTCTCAGTTCTTTCACCCTATCTATTTGTGTTTGGTCAGGGCCAACTAGATTGGTGGGTTGTGTTGACCAGGTTGTGTCACTCCCCCTCTCCCGTGCGCGGGTTGCGTTTGTTCTTGGAGATAGTGGGCATAGAAAGGCAGTCACCTACGACACGTACTTCTTCCTCTACCCCACCTACTCGAGTCTCTCATGTCGCCCAGCATGGCCGCTTCCAAGTCAGCCAAGTCATCGAAGTCTCCTTCGTGCAAGAATATGATCGAGTTCCTGAAGGCTATCAAAGGCATGCCGGCATCTTACCGGCAGCATTTCGACGCCATTTCGCGAGGCACGCTCGAAAAGGTCACCAATGCGAACGCAATTGGAGTCTGGGAGGTTAGCGATGACTTGGACGGATTGTTTCAGCTCATGGAAGTTTTCTTCAAGTTAAAAGGTGCCGCAGCCTCGAAAGACGAGAAAGGTTGGGGTTCCACGACCAAGAGTAAGAGCAGGAAGGCGATGCCGAAAATGGTGATCATATCGCAGGAAAAGAAAGAGCGGAATGCGTATGGGAGGATTGTCGAGTCTATGCAGCACTGGACAGAGCAGAAAGGAGACAAGCATCTCAATGGATCAGTCGCCGCTTTCGAGTCCGTAATTGTCGTTCGAGGTGTGAGTTGCGATAGGAAAGAGACGGAGAACAAGATGAAAGAGGCGGTACAAAGAATCGATATCGCCATCGAGCAAGTCATCAAAATGACCTCTAAACGGTCCTCCTCCAAGATAATCTGGCATCATGGCCCGGTACTTTCTCTTCTTCTGACCTGGATTAACTTCACATCCGCATCCCACCGTAACGCTCTGAGCTCCATCACTCTCGCTGCGCCTCTTATTTTCACATCGGGCGCCAAACCCTCTCCACACGGCCGACAGAACACCCCAAAGGACTTCACCCGTCTCTCCGAGTACGCCACGAAACTCTCCATTCCTGTCCTCCTTCTAGATCCGATCACCCAGCTTTTGGACTCACCCTTCCCTTCCATCTACATGGTCTATCTTGGCTTCTACATCACACTCTTCCTTCCACCATCGGTAAATATTCCCCATTATCACACCGCCCTTGATGCCCTCGTAACCTTTGCCTTTGCCCTCCGTGCCCAATTCGAACGCAAGCACGGCAACGCCGTCGTCTCAAAAGTCAAATCGCACCTCAACGGCGAGCGGTCCCAGCGCTGGGCCAAAACGTGCATCGATCCATCTTCGTACAAACTCTCCCCCAACAGAACCGCTTCATTCCCCACCTCCGAATCATCCCTCAACATGGCAATCGCGCTAGCAGATTGCCCTTGGGCCCCCTTCGCTTCCAACGAATCCGCTTCGTCCTCCCCTTTACCGGCTTTCGCCCGCGTCCCCATCTCGCCGGCATCAACCGCTGATGCCGTCGCGGACATCTACGTAGCAGCTCCCATCGCCTTTGATTTCTCCGAAAACACATTCTGCGTCAGCCCCACGACGCCATTCCGCGTGCTGGTGCCCCGTCCGGGCATCGAGATTCGCCAAGCGACGGGCGCTGTACAGAAGAGTATGTCAGAAGCTCTGCAGCGGGTTCGCGAGACCAAGCGTTTGCCCAAGATTGGGGACTTGGAGGCTAAGATGTGGAACGATGCTGTCGGAGCAATTTCGTGGGCCTTGGGGAAGGAATGCGTCATGGGATTAGAGAAGGGAGTGAAGGAGAAGGTGGAGTGTTTTGGGCGTGGGTTAGTAGTTAGTGGGTGTTGGGGTGCCTGTGTTAATGGGCTCGAGGCGGGAAAGAAAGAAAATGAAGCTGGTTGGAGCAGTTGATTTGCTTGGATCAGGAGCTCATAGTTTCTGAGCGAGTTGCTTCAAATTGGTGAAGATTGTTCTTTTTGTGTCTCTTTTTTTGCACCTTCATTGCGGTTTGGGCGAGTTCTCTACTTGGCTGTGTTTGTGTGCAATTTAGCGTTGGGCATACTTCGAGCGAGGCCGTTGCCTATCAACAATCGTTTCTAGTAAGCTGGGCGAAGGATAATTCGCCTCTTTCTTCTCCTACCAATGTTCTTAGTTAGGCCTTCCAAGCAAAAGGATAGTGTAAGTTTACAAGCAAATATTTGAAGCAAAGAAAGAAATGATAACCCAATCATCCAAACTCGCTTACCGGTCGGTGGTCATCTTACCCCAACCTCGGGCAATCACCCACCGAAGTCTCTACCTCTGCACGGGAAAATTAACCTCACTCGCACCATCACTTACCATTTGTCCCCGCAATGTCGCTATATCAGGATCACGACACCAGTTTCCTTCCGTGTTAGCTAACCTAACTACTGCTAATTCAACTACTAAGCGACGGTCGATATATCTCGAAGCAGCAACCTCTAGCCCCCTCCTGGTTATGGCGAAGGGGAAATATGCGAGTTTCGCAGATCGCGTTTTCCCCCGCGCTGCTTGCTGCCCGGTCAATTTATCCATTATGCCTGGAGAACGCGGATGGCGAGATCTCAAAGAAGCTGTCGTGTATGCAAGGTACATTCCATACATGTGCATGTAATATAGTAGGATGTCCCGAGTGGCGGGAGGAGAAGGGGGGGTAGCTAAATGTTGCTCCGATTGTATAAATGATTGTTTACCCATCGGACTGCTCTTCCTTCTCGCTCGCCCTGTTCACACTCACGTTCTCCATTCGCGAAGAACTTGAAGGAAGACAAGCGGGTGTATTTACCCAGCGAGAACAATGCGGACCCACCCCTTCGCGCTCTTGGGCCTCGCTCGCCTTGTAGCGCATCCCTCTGTCGTCGCTGCTGTTAGTACCTCGGTCCAGGTGAAATGGATCGATGAGACTCCTACATCCCACACTGGAACGACGTTTGGTTTACCGTGGGCCCGTGGACGCCACCTTGCGAACGCGACTGAGTTCAGCGCGGATGCGGGTACGCTTCAGTCGTGGGTTACAGCGTACTGGCCTGATGGATCGATCAAGTGGTCGGCGCATGCACTGGGCGGGGAAGAATCTGTGAAGGAAGGGTATACTGTTACAGCGAGTGGCGCTGGGAATTCGAGTGTTGGTGAGAAGGCGAGGAGGCAGACTGGTGGCAGGAATGGGACAGCGATTGAGATCTCAGAGTCTACGGATGAGATTGTAGTGAAGACGGGGAAGATCACGGCCAGTTTTGCGAAGCAGGGGAGTGATCTGGTGAAGAAGATTGAGACTGCGAGTGGGAAAGTAGTAGGGAAGAACGGACATTTGGTGCTGCTTTCTCAATCAGGCATTCCGGAATATGAAGGCGACTCCACAGGTATCCAACACTACAAGCTATCCAGCAAGATATATAACACGACTGTGTCATCGGAAGGAGATGGCTCTGCTCGAGCGCTTGTAACAGTTCAAGGCATCCACTCGACGCCTGCGAATTCGACTGGCTCTCGTGGCGACTGGCTTCCATTTACCGTTCGCTTTTACCTCTACGCCAATTCCGACGCTATCCGGACGATTCACACTATTATATATGATGGTGACTCTAAGTCAGACTTCATCTCTGGGCTCGGTATACGTTTTGATGTACCATTAGCCGGAGAGGAATTGTACGACCGTCATGTGCGCATCGCTGGTGTTGATGGGGGTATGTTGCATGAGGCAGTACAGGGAATTACGGGACTCCGCCGAGATCCCGGTGCCAGCGCTAGAAGTGCACAATACAATGGCACAAAGACGCCAGACAAAAGTACTTGGGATACTAGGGTATCAACTCGACTACAATGGATCCCAACGTGGAGCGACTTCCGTTTGACGCAGTTGTCTCCCGATGGCTTTAACATCAAGAAACGCACGAAGGCTGGCCAAAGTTGGGTTAAAATACCAGGTGGAACGCGCTCAGGCGGTTTGGCTTACCTTGGGGGTGCTACTGTCGGAGGACTCGCTGTTGGCCTTCGTGATTTCTGGAAGAAATACCCCACAAGTCTTGATATTTCCGATTCTACCACCGACCAAGGTTCGATTACGCTCTGGCTTTACAGCCCTTCGGCTGAGCCCATGGACCTACGGCCTTATCATGATGGCCTAGGTCAGGACACGTATGCTAAGCAGCTCGACGCTCTAGAAGTGACGTATGAGGATTGGGAGGAAGGTTACAACACACCGTATGGAATTGCGAGAACGAACGAGGCCTTCATCTACGCTTTTGACAGCACTCCATCTGCGGATAGACTATCTGAATTAACAAGCCAATCGAATGAGCCTCCTGTTTTATACGCAGAACCGAGCTATGTCGAAGAGACTGGCGCTTTAGGAACTTACTGGAAAACTCCCGAAGCTACTTCAGGGTCAGCGGATGCCGCCGAGATTGAATCTCATCTCGATTTCCTGATCAAGTTTTACCACGATCAAGTTGAGCAACGTCGCTGGTTCGGCTTTTGGGACCATGGAGATATCATGCATGGCTACGACACAGATCGCCATCAGTGGAAGTACGATATCGGCGGCTATGCGTGGGACAACTCGGAGTTGAGTCCTGATCTCTTCTTCTGGAATCACTTCCTTCGTACAGGTCGAGCTGATGTATACCGTCTTGCCGAAGCACAAGTTCGGCACGGAGGAGAAGTCGATTCCTACCACCTTGGAAACTTCACGGGTCTCGGTACACGGCACAACGTGCAACATTGGGGCGACAGTGCAAAGCAAGCCCGTGTCTCGACCCCCGTTTACCGCAAGACCTTCTACTACATCTCAGGCGGTGACGAACGCACAGGCGATCTCATCCACGAAGCTCTCCAAGCAGAGAAAGGCTTCTATCTCGTCGACGCACGCCGAAAAGTCCGCGCCCCAGATGTCGTCTACAAACCCGACCCAACCGCCCTCTACCTCGACTTCGGCACAGACTGGGCCGGCGTTGCAGCCGCATACCTCATTGAATGGGAACGCCGTGGACCCCGCTGGGAAGAATCGCGCTCCAAACTCCTCGAAACCGCGCGAACCTACCCGGACCTCAAATTCGGTTTCGTAACCGGCGAAGCCCTCTACAACTCTCTCACAGGAACATGGAGCCCGCCTCCCACGGACCCGTCCAACAACGGCACGGCATCCATCTCGCATCTGTCAGCCGTATTCGGCGTCCTGGAAACCCTCGACCAGCTCTTCTCCCACGACCCTACCCTCCCGTCTGCCTTCAAAGACGCCTGGCTCGACTACTGCTACTACTACTCGGCATCCAACGCGGAGCAGCTCGCGCGCTACGGCAAGAGTTTCGGGAAAGTCAACTTACGCCAAGGCCACGCGAGATTGACGGCGTATGCGGCGCGCGAGCGTGGGAATGCATCGCTGGCGGCTCGTGCGTGGGATGAGTTTTTGAACGATAACTCGGCGGATGAGTTGGGGCCGGACGATCCGTGGAGTACCGTTGTATGGAAGGGCAGCGATGTGCTGACGCAGGTTGACGAGGCGGATTGGATCACCACGAATGCTGCGGCGCTTTATGGGCTCGCGGGCATCGAGCTGCTGGCGCTTGTTGGGGTGTCGGAGGGGGGGAATGGGACGGGGAATGGAACACTTGTTGGAAGATAGAAGCAAAGAAGCGAGCGGCTTGAGATGGTAATTATATCACGAACTTATCCGTGAATGACGATGATGTGATGTGTTTATTGCAATTATGAATAGTTGAACCACATCCATGCTTTCGACAGTTCAAACAGTTCTGAATTCATTGGTATTCACGTGACTCCCTTACTCGCATGTGGTCATCTGGATTGTCGTCATAGTGTTATTTCGTTGCTTGTTGTGTGCCAATGATCGCTACGAGAAAGAAATCTGTTAAATTGAAATAAAAGTCTGGTAATCATGCTTGAGCAGAAGCTATGTACATGATAAATTCGTCGTAGTCGCTCGTTTTTCATAATTTTATCATTACAAACCATCGCTGTGTGTAGGAGCAACTAAACTCCGACTCAAATCAAGTACATGCATGTGAAAATAGACTTTTGAGATGGGAACCGCGTGATGATGACACCTGAAAAACAAAATATGACTGAAGACTCCTAAAGGAAAATCCACGAGTGTATCTCTATATATAAAATACGAAAGTCATTCAAACGCTCGTTCAAGCATCTATATCTTCAATATCAAGACTAAGCCTCTTGATATTGATGCTGACAGGTTCGCGGCGGTGCGTGGGTGTCAAAGTGGGTGCCAGGATGAGTGGCATCGTGGGCAGGTAGGGTATAGCAGACACTGCTGCCTTTGCTGGGCTGTAGGAGCTCTGACTGGGCTAGACAGGGTTAATGGAAGTGGAAAGCCTTGTGAGAACTCTGCTCTCTTATAGCAGAGGGCGACGAGCGTACCATGGTTCATAACCTCAACCTCACTCAACACTACAAATCCGTACATCTCCACTGGATCGTTGGGACGTCGTATACGTCACTACGTCAAATGCGCTCAAAAAAGCATCTATAAAGGCGAAACCCCCCCCCCCCCGAATGCAATGAAGAGAAGCAGCGAAGACGACCGCGAAACTTCAAAAGAGGTAGGCAGCACTTATGGGTCAGCACTTCGAACTCTAACGCTCTCGTCAAGTCCGTCATCCTCATCGCTGGGACCATCCAGAGTCAGAAAGGCAGGGTTGGCACATTCAATTGGATAGCCAGACACTGTGGTAGTAGCACTTGAGTATATAATTTGATAGTTGGTCAAGGTGACGTCCAGTAATGTCTCCACTCCGCCAAGCCAAAGATTCGAGGATTCGAGACATTGATGTTTGTCTGTGCGTATTTTTGCTTTTATTTTGGGATTCCCGACTACGGCACTCGCCCGGGTTTTGTTCCGACCGCGCGTTCTCACACGGCAGCGCGTCATGCTGGATAAAAGGCCCCTCTACATACTACATCATCCATCACACACACAGCGAATTCTTTCCCATCGCAGCCACCGCTCACATTACACTGGGGCTATTCACTCCACTGGCATGCACGTCATCAACTTCTTCAATTTTCCGTCCTCCGGCGCTTCTTCGAATGCGGACCTTGTTCTTCTGTGCTGGTGTGGTGCTCTTGTGCGATGCTGAGGATTTTGAACAGTGACGGAAGAACGTCTTTTAGCGCCTCTTTGATGTCTTGATCGATGGCGGTAAGTGTTTCACGATGGCTTTCGCGGTTTTTTTGGATGCTCTCCAAGTCCATGCTTGCCTTCCGGTATCCCTCCTCTAATTCTTTCTTCTCCTTCTCTAATTCAATCAATCGATGGTTGGCTGCATCCTTGTTCTTTCTTGCGACTTCCAACTGTGCTTGAAGAGCAGCACTCTCAGCCTCATGATAGCTTTTTTCAGCATAAAACTCTTCGATGAAGGTGGAAATCTCTTCTAATGAACTACTCGAGTCGAATGGTTGATTTTGAGCTCTGGACGGTGGCTTGGGCGCTGGTGTTGTCGCTGGCGTTGATGAACTAATCTCGATCTCTTGAGGATTAGGGGTAGGATCTTGGGATGTCGTCTCGCACGAACCCAGTTCTCTCTTTACCCTGTTTGGAACAACGAGTTCAGATGCTGCCGATTCAAGGGGCGACGCATCGACTAGGTCGTAGCCAAGCTCAGAAACTGATTCTAGTTGCTCCCCATACAATCTGGCTACCTTCAGAAGATCGTGCTTATACGTAGATCGCGACACCACCAGCTCATGTGCCAACATCAATTCCGTCTTGAAGAAGAAATAACGTATGACGGCTGACAAGTGAGATGGCCGGGTTATGAACGAAAGCTCCGGGCGGAGTATAACCTTCTCGTCGACATCTTTGTGGCTGATCTTGGAATGCTGACCCGATCTGTTATCGAAAGCATGATATCGTATCGTGGGCAGATGCCCAATCACTTTTGAATCTTTCTTTGGGCTGTTGATGGCTATACCGGCCCACACGTACCCAGCGGCATTATCATCCATTGTCCCAATCATGATAGCAAAATATCTGCCGTCTTCTTGGGTAATCAAACCGTCAGTCCCTAAGGTTTGTACACCGTCTTGCTCGAAGGAGACTCTTTCGATTCTTTCATAAGGGAGAGTGTCAAGTAGGACATTTTCCTCTGGGCTCAGGAGCTCTGAGAGACTGTTTGCCATATGCTTTGTCCCCGCTGGAACGAGCACGGTCTCTCTTGGCTTAGGCGACAGACTTCCCATATTAACTTCGATAACTAACATTTGGTCAGCGTTTTTCCGCTTGCAAGACTCAAGTTTACTTACCAATGTTGTGCGCAATCGAACCTCCACTGTAAATCCTACTCCACCCACTGACTGGTTTCAAAGTGCGTAGAATCACGAGCACAGATCTTCGTGTGGCAGTTCTTAGTCTGAGCTGCCTGTGATCTTCCACCCGGACCCGACACGATCAGAAGTACTTTCGCTGGCTAGGACAAGAAGCAACCTTCTTCGTCTGTGAAAGTAGGTCCAGAATGATGAAATGTGCAGAGTAAGAGCAGAAACGATTGGGAGGTTGGGAGGCAGAACAGAACGAAGTAGATGAAGAGTAGGGAGTCTGCTAAGGGGGTATTGAGAGGAGGTGGTGTATACACAAAAGGCACGTAGGCAACAGCATTTCGGACCGCTCGTGGTTCTTTCCCATTCTAGAAGACATAAACCGAGCTAAATCTCGAATTTTCAAATACACGCAAGATTGGTGTGAATCGCAACTTGCAGAACGTACGGAATATTATGTGCGGTCAGTACTTCCGCAGTCAATATGGTCCACCTTCTTCCAAGACCCGCTCGCATTTCAAATTCAATGCAGTGCCAAACAGAGAGTCAAACGTAGTAGGTAGATGCAACGCCAAACAGAGAGCCACAACCTCCTGATCGCAATCCCTTCAATCCGTCCTCCTTCTCTTGCGCTCACTTTCCTTGTGGCCTAGATCAATACCAAATTCGATGGCCTTCTTGATCTCAGGATCAGCCTGACCAGCCAGCTGTTGCTTCGAAGCTTGGGCGATTTGCAGCTTTTGAGCCTCAGATTTCTTCTGAGCATTCAGCTTTTTGATATCAGCTTCGATATCATTCAGCTCGGCTTTAAGTTCCCTAACTTTTGCCTTGACGCCATCTCGCTTCCTCTCCTGCTCTTCCCCAGCAGCAGCGAGTGTCTCGAGTTGATGTTTAAGGCTTTCCTCTTCCTCATATGCTTTGACTAATTGACTGAAGAGTGTGTTGCGAGAGCCGGTGGTGTTACGCTAGGAACTTGTCAGTATTTCTGAATGAATGATTTGCCGAGTCTCATACATACATCCTCAAATTGGGTACGCTTTGGGTACATGTTTGCCACGGGGACCTGGTTTTCCTGGTCAGAATCATTGCTTTCCTGTACTGTAAACTCAGGAGACGTGGTCCGTGGCATCATAGACTGGTTTTCGTTTTCTGGGAACAAAAGGGACGAAAGATCCCTAGAAGCACCCAGTCCGACCTGAGATTTACGGCTCGGAGCCCGGGTCTCTCGTCGAGCAAAGGGCACAGAGGTATCGAACCTGCCGCAAGCACGAATAAGATCCTCTGCATTGCTTTTACTGAAAGTTGGAATGAAGAGAAATTCAACCTCCGTCTTGTAGAAGTAGTACTTGACGAGAGCTGGAATCATGCCGGCTGCACAATTTGCAGGGAATATGTCGCTCAGCGTGGCATAGCGCACAAGATAGCGGTCCACGTACTGCACAAGTTCATCGTCAGCGTTAAGTCCAAGATAGCCAACTCGGGTTGCACGCTCGGTGTCTGTATTCTGGAACAAATAAGCCCAAATGGTGATGTCGATGTTGTTTTCCAAGTCACGATCGGTTCCTAGCAGCAACTTGATGCCGATGACCTGCGCAGGCTTCCCGCTGCCTAAGCTCACATCATCCTCGTGAATCTCGAATATGGCTTTACCATACGGCGGCTTATCAAGCATGTAGGCTTTATCACCACATGCTCGCTGGATGACTTCAAGCGCAGTCTCCGGGGAACCGCCTTGCTGGAAGAAGATAGAGCCTGAGGTACTCATGATGATAATTCCTGATCTTAACATAATCAGTGATCAATGCGTATTCTTGAAGCTATATCTTGCTCACCAGTTCTCAGCTTCAATCTCGGAGGTGGAGGTTAAGAAGAGGGCAAAGCTTCGCCAGCTGTATCATGTGTTGACAAAATATAGGTGGTCTTGGCAAATACTACACTTGATAATTGCTATCAGAAGCGCGAGCGTGTGATTGGACGTTAATAGTCGGAAGTTGTGTTGTAAACAAAGCGTGACATTGGGTGAAGGCTGAAGAGCTTAGCCCTGCCCTCCCTAGACTTACTTGGTCACACAGTCTACGCGTGGTACCCTTGTATGTCAGCATTCACGCACGATTCAGGCAAGATCAAGAAAACTGTTCAAAGTTCAACTCTACGTGACATGGAAATTGATTCTTCAATGTCTGCTTTGTTATTTGTCGTTGGAGCTACCAAGACGTACAAGCTGCGCGCCGCACGTAGTTGACAGCAATAAATCACGCATTACAAGCGATATAGTATAATATGAAAATCACCATCGCATAGATAAATAAACGGTAGAAACAGTGGCCAAGAAAGACCAAAAATACAAGGGAAAATATGGAAGTAACCCATCATGACCGCTACTTCAACTTAACTATCATCCGCATAAAGCCTCTCTATCTCCTCCGCAAAAGCATCCTCCGTCTCCCTCCTTGCAACAGTCCCTTTAATAGTCCTCACAAACTCCTTTCCTCCTTGAACAGAAAAGCACAAATCCTTCGTCAACCTCACCAGCGGAGAACAATCCCCATTCGCTTTCTCCACAAACGGCCACAACCTCTCCAACGTCTTCTCCTCATCCCCAACTTCTGGGATCCACTCTACTAGTAAGAAGGGCTTCGCTCGTCCTTGCCCGCCTACAAGCACGCCTTTTACCGCTTGACAAGAGGAAATGACCTTTTCCACACCCGCGGCATAAAGATCCTCGCCGTGCGAGAAAACGATCATATCGTCCGTGCGCCCTACGTATTTCCAGAACCCAGGTTTGTTCGGATGAGGGGAGAATAAATCTTTCGTAGGGAACTCTGCCAACTCGACATGAATGTGGAAAACGAGCTGATATCTCTCCCATTCTGGTTGGCGCACAAACACCAATTCATACAACTCTGCTGTCCTTTTGCGGAACTCGATTCCCATAGCTGGTCGGAAAGAATAGTACTCCCATTCGTCAGTGTCGTGCATCCAGTAGAGTCCAGCTTCGGTGGAGCCCATGCCGGGTTTGAGCGTGACGTTGTTTTCGTTGATGAGTGTGTGGGCTGTGGAGGGCTTCATGGGTGCGCCTGCAAAGTAGAGATATTCGAGATCGCGTAGCGCGTCCAGACCTGAGGGAGTTGCGACGAGACTGTCGATCAGTGAGGGGGGAAGAAGCGCGCCTTGAACTTTTGCGTGTTTGAGAACTGAGAGAGCGGTTTGAGGAGTTGCTTGGCCGCCTGTGCCGGAAGGACCGGCGACGAGGATGGCATTGTGGTAGATTGTTACTTGGAGGGAAAGTAGCATGCCGACCACCTTTAAAGTTATAGCTGTATTAGTTCGTGATGTTAAGCATGGGTATAGATGACTTACGTGGAGTGTTGGAAGGGGAGTGTACCATCTTCTGTTTGCAAAGTGTGTGAGAATATTATCTTCGTTCGCATCAGGCATGAACTTTGCCGTGTCGAGAGCAGCCAACATCTGGTGTGTGTATGGGACGAGCTTGGGCAGGCCTGGAAGCACGAACGTCAGTGACTGCCTTTTCATGGACGGTACTATGTTTTTGGATACGGACCTGTCGTTCCTGAAGTATGGAGAATAATCCAAGGCTCCAACTTTACTTCATCCCACGTTCTCGTATAAGGGATGTGCTCTGCAATGTCATCCGTAAGGAAAGTTGGCAACCCCGGTAGTTTGATAAGAGCAGGCTTCGAGCCCTCCACACCTGCTACAGTAGCTTCAACGCCTTCTTTGAAAGAAGAATCACCGTAGAGAAGAACATCTGCTTTCGAAAGTCCCAATAAATGAGACTTTGCCTTCGTAGACGCAAAAGGCGAAGGAAGCAATACCTATACACCACCCACGATCGTCAGAAACCAAACATTCTGAGCACAGTGGAATCAAATGGCTGGCGGAGAACTGCGCTCAAGATTTTTACTCACTTTCCTTCTGAGCTTCCCCACTGCAAGCGCAACAATAGAATGTCGGATATCCTTCGGTCCAACATACGCTACGGTCCCGAAGGGCTCAACGGCCGGTGGGAGACTCTGCAGAAGCCAATGAGCAGCATGGTTAACAGCATTAGAAAGCTGTCTATAAGTCACGTCCCTGAATCCCCTGGATAAATCGTCATCGTCGTTTGGGAGCATGGCCCAGACACGGGGTGGCTCTTCTTTGCTGTATGCGTCGACTAGGGAGATTAGAAGATTGGAGTTTTTTGTTCGAGATGTCATTGTGAGGATGTATAGAAATTGCTTCTTCTTTTTCTTTCTGGCTGTGATTTGATGTAGTGCAATGATGATGAGATCTTGGGTGAAGGTAAAGAGCGATTGTCTCTCAATTATATATAAAATCTGTACTCAGGTACTCTACGACATGACCTTGATGCAGCATTCGTTCCCAGTGAATCATCTTCTGTCATCAATTGGTCTTGTATTCTAAGTGGTTAAGTGTTTGAGTAGTAGAGCGGCGGGTATATGGGAGGGCGGGAATAACTACGGAGAAGGCTCCGGGCAATGCGGTGAGCATATAGCATCAATACTAATTGCACCACTGTGAGCGATGCGTTACGTATTCACTAATACTATCTTGCTCGTATTCTGATGGGTCAGCCTTTGTGATTTGGAAACAAAAACAAAGCGAGACTGAAGGTGGGCAAAATCATTTGTTACTAATACCTCTAGTCTCACGTCACACGAGAAATAGACTCGATGCTTTTGCGCAAATGCTTACTGGGTGTTTATACACGAAGGAGTGAGGGAAGTATGGGCTCCGAACTCGTGTCATGCTAAACCAGTCCAGCTCTAGAATTGCTCTTTTTTCCATGCATGCTAGCTTCGCGCGAAATGGAAAGATCACACTCAAAAGCGGTACTGAAAGGACGGGAATGAATAAACAGGGAATGAAACGCTTCGACTGCGCAGTTTTTTTTAAAGAATATCTTCTCACGAGAAACATCCACTTCATCTGCACTTACGTCCTGTAATCGCCGTTAATGGTGACATACTCGTGGCTGAAATCGCAAGTCCAGACTGTCGCATGCTCGCCTCCCTCTCTTTCACTCAGCTTCACAACAATCTCCAAGTCTTCACTTTCAAGAATCTTACCCGCCCTCTCCTCGTCTACCTGTTCGGGCTCGCCTCTGACCAGCAGTTTCAGCTCGGGACTTCCATCAGCAGGTACAAAGCTGACACTCGTCTCCTCAGGAACGATGCTATTGGGTCCAACACCCTCAGCATACCCAGTGGCGCATAGAATACGGCCCCAGTTAGCATCTTTGCCATACAGAGCCGTCTTGACGAGAGGAGATCGAGCGATCGCGTTGGCGACGGCTTTCGCATCGGCATAGGAGGTAGCATTCGTGACGCGTATTGTGACGAATTTGGTGGCGCCTTCGCCGTCGCGGACGACGAGTTTGGCCAAATCAATGGCAAAATCGGTCAAGGTGTCCGCGAAGGCGTTGAAGTCGGGTGAAGACATCGAGGAGATTGTGTCACCGCCAGCAGCGCCGTTGGCCAAGATGGCGACGGTATCATTGGTCGAAGTGTCGCCGTCTATGGAGATGCTGTTGAAAGACTTGGTAATGGCAGAAGTGAGGGCATTTTGAAGGGGAGCAGGGGCGACGGGGGCATCGGTGCAGATAATGCCCAGGAGGGTGGCCATGTTGGGGTGAATCATGCCGGCGCCTTTGGTCATACCAGCGATTCGATATTCCTGGTCGCTACTTGGAAGAGTAAAAGTCCGGGAGACAAGTTTAGGAAAGGTATCCGTGGTGCATATTGCACGAGCAGCACTGAGCCAGTGGTCGTGTGTACCACCCAGGTTGTAGTATGCCGTGGGGACTTTATCAATGATCTTCTGGATAGGCAGACGCTGGCCAATGACACCGGTGCTCATGACGATACTCCGACTACCACGGCCATCATCTTCGCCGTTGCTGTCATCTATAAAGCATTTATCCGTCTCTTGTCCCATCCGTACAGCGTCCTCGATGCCCCCTCTGCCCGTGACGGCATTCGCACACCCGCTGTTCACCACCACCGCGCGAACACCTTCACCGCTCCGCTTCTTCAATGTATCTCGGCTTACTGTCACAGGGGCAGCTTGGAACCGATTGGTGGTAAAGACGGCAGCACCTGAACATGGTGTATCCGAGGCCACGAGAGCGAGATCGTCAAACCGCGTGTTAGACGGCTTCACGCCCACATGGGCACTGCCTGCGCGGAAGCCGAGAGGGTAGGTTCCTGAGTTTGGCACATATTTTCTCTTCGCGGCGGGGATCGTTCCTTCGCCGGGTGCTGCGTAGGTGCGTACTTGAGTTCTGGGCGTCCAGGTCTGCTGGCGGGTGCAGGTTCGGGCGAGTAGGCGTGCATTGGGGCGAGCGACTGACATAATGGTGGCTCACGAGAATTTTACTCCTATTGTAGGGACTGTCAGTTCCAACTGGGAGCTATGGGGCTGGCGGAAGCCGTTACGTTCTCTTGATCCAGTTTTCACGAGAGGCACGAGACAGGATGAAGTATGACGCAGCGCTGCGCAGCAGGACACTGGGCGTTTGCAGATTTATAGCGCAAGGTCTGGAAAGAAAAACTCACCTTGAAATCAATCAATTTTCACGCCCTATCGGTTCAATTGCTACAGGAATGGGCAGACGGCGCCCACTCAGACGCGAAGGAGTCACAGAGCCGGCTGATCCTGTGGAGCTTCAAGCTTCGTCCAAATATTAAGGTCCGTTATCGCATCCGTCCCCGCTTCAGCCACTGCACCCGCCACTGCACCCGCCACACCCATTTTGGGACGAGCATCTATGAGCTAGGTTCAAGAACTGGGATTCATATAGCAGAAGCACTCTGTATTGAAAGCAGTCATATTTTTTCTACAAGATCTCTAGTATATACTATGGGTTGGTAGTATATACCTTCACGACGTTATTGTTGGTATCAACAATGCGGCCCCTCCATACTCTCCCTACGATTCACCACCTCAAGCTTCGCCATCCAGATTGCTCATAGGCAGCCCTATCAACTCGATGAAATGTTCAAGAATGGCGAGAATCTTTTCATCATCAAACCGTCTTCCAACTAACTGCAAGCTCACCGGCAGCCCATGAAATTCTTCTGCATCCCACAAATCTCGATTGCTTTTATCAAGCCCGCTCAGCGGTTTTCCTTTCTTCTCTAGAACATCTTGGTTCTTGTCCACACGCGTGACCGGAAACACAACGCCTGGATAATTCAGCAAATTCCACTGCGAAGTGTAGCTCCAATACTTGGCCGTGTTATGTTTGGGTGCCACACCGGGACCAACGGGGCAAAGTAAGGCGTCGATGCCGAATTTGTTCCAGTGCAACGCGTATTCTTTGCGGTACACCTCGCGCTCCTCGAGCCAATACGAAAGCTCGCCGGTAGACAGCTCCTTCACAATCTCGTTTTCTTTGAGAATGAATGCGGATAGGGGTCGGAAGGGCTCGCCAGATGACTCAATAGCTTCTATATCCCACGCACCGCCATCAGGGAAGTAGAGCGACGCTATAATGGCCCACGCTTCGTCATGAAGATGCGCTGGAAAGTCCACTACCTCAACCCCATGCTGCTTCAGTTGTTCTGTGACCATCTTCAGACCACGGGTGATGGGCGGGTGCGGTCGCACAATGTCATCGTGCCAAAGCACACCTATACGTAGTGGACGGCAGCTTGGGACTGTAAACTCGCGCCAAGGCATAGGAACAATTGCTGGCTCTGTCAGCCATGGCTGCGCATCAATCACGGTTTTCATAAACAGTTTCAAGCCGGATAGACTACTCGACAAGGGCCCCAGTACAGAGTCAATCGCGTCTGCGCCCGCCATGGTATATCCCCACCCATCAGTTGGGATGCGAAAGGCTGTCGGTTTGATTCCATAGATACCACAATTAGCTGCGGGATTGCGAATGGAACCTCCGACATCTGAACCAATGCCCAGGCAAGAACCCCGCAGTGCAATCAAGGCACCCTCTCCACCAGAGCTACCTCCTGATGTTACGTTCCTGTTATACGGATTGTTTGTTACACCGTACAAGTTGGAATCCGTCTCCAGGTGCATCATGGTCTGTGGTTCAGTCGTTCGACAGTGGAACACCGCACCCGCATCACGCAGTATCTGGAGGACATGTGCATCCTCCTTTGCGATTCGGTCCCAACTCGACACATATCCCGTCGTACAGCGGAGACCTTCAAAGCCGATGTGCTCTTTGACGCTGATGGGCAATCCGTGTAGAGGACCAGTAGGACGCTTATGCTCTGCGAAGTAATCATCCAAGTCTTGGGCCTGTTTGATAGCTTGCGAGGTGAGGAGTTCGGTAATGCAGTTGACGAGTCCTTGACTCACTGCCGCCTGCTGGAGAAATGCATTGGTAACCTCGACGGCGGACAGCTGGCCGCTGCTGAGTAAACTGATCAACTCTTCCACGGCTAGATTGGTGATTGAAAGTATGCTCTTGTCAAGGATTTTCGCAGGAACAGACGTGACATCTTTTGGAAGATCTTCTGGGATGTTCGGTGGTGGTGGTGAGAGCTGGGAAATGGTGGATGCACGATAGTCCTGGGCTTCCGCAGCGATATCTTGCCACGGCCTTTGGGTTTTCGCTTTCTTGGGAGGCATTATAGAGTCTAGTGATTTGGGAGTGGGAAAGGCCCCTGATGTCGGCAAAATTCGTTATCAACTCATGAAAAATCACACTCTACCGGAGACGGTCCAGAGGGTCAGCGGTACATCTTCGCCAAGAGTTGCATTATGGCTGCCTTGCTGCTGTACAGGGTATAGATCGTGGGATGGTGCTAAAGTAAATGAGAGATAAATCTCCAACATGATACCCCGGCCTTGGAGACACACGAGATAATGTTCGGAATTTATAAGAGGTTCGAGGAACAGAGAGGTCGACACAGATGCGCAGCTATCAGCCCCTCCCAGAGGCTCAGTATGAACACTGGAGGCATAAGGAGGCGCGGCGATAAGCGGGGATTAGATGGACCGGATAATTGTTCCACCACACCGCCAGCTTTTCTGCCCCTTGCTTTCAACTTTTTTTGTTAGGGTAGAAAGTAAACAATCACTCCTGCAAGAAATTTTCTCTTTTCTACGCTTGATTTTCACTTTCTATTACCTCTGTTGATCATCGGGAAGCTGTACGTTAAAAACACTGGGCAGTCGCTCTTGTTCTAGTCAATGAATTCATTGTCTCTCCGTCTTTCTTTGCGGCCACTTTCACGTTCTGCTTTGTCCTATGCGCCCCGGTTGTTAACACGCCCACAGCACATCACCGCGCTCGAATCCGGATCCACTCACCAGCAAACAAACTCTTATATCACTGTAGCAAGCATGCCGCCACGCAGAGGCGGAGGATTCAACCGGAGGGGCCGCAAACCCTCGGGCGCTCCCTACCAAGTTCCTGAAACTTCACATGCAGGATCCAACGCCAGGATGTCTACACGCACCCAGAATCAGGCAGATGCTCCTACTGAGTCGCCCGCCGTACAGGCCAAGACCCTCACCCCAAAAGAGGGACAGGAGCTTACACCATATGCCTCGCTCGAAGGAAAATTGGACAAAGGCTTGCTCGCCGGGTTGAAGAACATCGGTTTCGAGTACATGACGGACGTACAAAAGGCAGTTCTGACCCAGCTTCCGTCAAACTCCGCCGACTGCCTCGTACAGGCAAAGACAGGAACCGGAAAAACCGCTGCATTCCTCTTGCCAGCTCTACAAAGCATCCTCTCCGGCAACGCGCCACCCAAAGGTAAGGTTGGTATCTTAGTCATTTGCCCCACGCGTGAACTCGCTCTCCAAATTGCCAAAGAATGCGAAGGTATCACCTCCAAACTGTCTCCTAAGATGGAGTGCCACACGGCCTTTGGAGGTACGAAGAGGGATTCCAATCTCAAAGTCTTCCTTAGAGGTCAGCTAACAATTCTCGTGGCGACCCCTGGCCGTCTCGACGACATCTTGGGTGACGAAGACGTCCGCGAGAAGTTCTCTCACCTCAAGACCCTCGTTCTGGATGAAGCCGACCGAATGCTTGATGCCGGCTTTGCACCCGCCATCTTCAAAATCCTGAGAACTCTTCCCCCCAAGAGCGCCGGCTGGCAAGGGATGTGCTTCTCCGCGACCCTTCCCGACAAAGTCAACGATGTGGTCAAAGGCATCCTCCACCCCGGCTATACCTCCCTCTCCACCATGGACCCCAACGAATCCCCCACCATTGACCGTGTCCCTCAATTCGCCATCACCGTCCCAAACGTCAAGCAAACCTTCGCCGCCCTCCTCGCCCTTATTGACAAAGAACACTCCGCCAGCCCCGACTCCTCCAAAATTATCGTCTTCGGCACCACCGCAAACGGCGTCGGCCTCCTGTACGACATGTTGAAAGTCGCCCTCCCTTCATTCCGCGTCTTCGAACTCCACAGCCGCATGTCACAGAGCGCACGCACCCACACCACCGAAGACTTCAAAGCTGCCACCAACGGTATCCTCGTCGCCTCGGACGTCGTCGGCCGTGGCATGGACTTCCCCAATGTCTCGCTCGTCGTGCAACTTGGTCTTCCCATGAACACGGAACAATACATCCACCGCGTTGGTCGCACTGCGCGCGCAGGCCGCGATGGCCGGGCCGTCATGCTACTCTTCGAAAATGAGGCCTTCTTCCCCCGCGTGAATCCTAGTCTCCCCATCAAATCCTACCCCGTTGACATGGTCGCCGAACTCCCCAACTACCAACCCACGGTCGACTCGGCGCTCACGAAAGTCGAGGAGAATGCGAAGGTCAAGGCGTACCAGGCATTCCTTGGTTACAACAAAATGTACATCAAGAAGTTGAACTTGACGCCGGCGCAGCTAGTGCAGGTTGCGAATGAGTACGCGAGGGCGATGGGATGTCCCGAGACGCCCATGATTGACAAGAAGGTTGTCGGAAAGATGGGATTGAAGGGAGTGCCTGGGTTGAATGTTGGAACGTATCAGCGGGAGCCGCAGCAGCAGAGGAGGAGGCACTGATTGATACCCTCGTCTTCTTCTCCATGTGCATCTTGTTTTCCTCAAGAACGAAGGCAGCGTGAGATGTAGGGGGAAAAGTTTGATGTTTCATTTCTTTCTTGGTAGAACTAGTTTGCCGGGGTGGAGGATCCGTCTGGTTTTGTTACCGCTGCGTATGAGATGGGTGGTGTGGTTGAGATTAGATTTTGATATCCCTTCTTCCTCTGCTTCCCTTGTTTGGCCGTCTTTCCTCCCGATGAGTAAAATAGACTTGCAAACTATGGTACATATGTAATAACTAGACGTATATTCAATGTATTGTATTCAGACACATGCATGGGTGCATACATAGATGATGCCGAATCAGCACTCGAGGGTACCTTACCTTGACTTGGCTACGAGCGTACATGGACAGCTTACATACATAGTACATACATACATACATATGTAGGTACAGCACACAATGCACACACATGGACACAATGCAGACTGCATTGATCTACGACATGAGCGATGATGACCTTGCTCAGGCACAGGCACAGGCACAGCACAGCGATCAGTACAGTGGCGCTGCATCCATGTATGGATTGGTACCTATACATCTGTCGTGTGCGTGCATGTTTCTGTTTATATAGGAACAAACTTAATGAGCATGGGTAGAGGGCGATCGCAATGACTACATGTAGCAGCAAAGAACTTTATCAACAGCATGATGCAGGCAGTACAGCATTGATTCGATATCGGATAGGGGCATAGCAATACTGCAGTGCCTTTTGTCCACGGAGTGGGGTAAGATGAATACGTAGCCGTGTCTGATCTGTGAGAGTGATAAGCTTACCCGAAGGCTAGTTCTCAAAGTACCCAACAGCAGTAGTACTACGCACGGGAAAGCACATTTAAAATAGAATGAGGAATGAGGGGGTCAAGTGGGGCGAGGGGGAATACACATTTTTCCGTAGTATGATTTTCTCTTCTTCTTTCTGTTAGAGTAGCGGTGGACAGGTGGTGGACTAATCTTCACCGGGTGCCCGTTAGGGTGGTCCCGGCGGTGGGAGAGTGGGGTTGGAAAGTTTTTTAGTACAAGACAGAGAGAAACTACTGGTGGTAATGGGCCATTAGAAAGGGGAGAGGAGGGAAACGGGGGAAATGAAACGAGGAGCTGGAGAACGATCGATCGGAGGATACGAGAAGACGAAGGATGAACGGCTAGGCGAGGGCTAAGAAGTGTCGTCGGAGACGGAGAGGAGGCTGAGTTGGAGGTGGATCGTTGGTGGTGAGGTATGGCATGGGCTTGTGTGTCTCTGTGACTATCATCATCATCATCACCATCATCATGTACAAGGCTCCGAAGCATGCATTTTTCCAAACACACCGACCTCTGAAGTGATGCGAACTGCGGTGACTCACGGCAGAACTGGATAGGTACTTGGATAGTCGAGCACAAGCGTAGGTAGCAGAGTACACAAGGTGTACGGTGTAGCGGCAGTAGGTGGCTAGTGGCCAGTGTAGGGCTGCTGGGGGACTTGGGCTGGCTGAAAGTCAAGGAAGAAGCAAGGATGCGCGTGCGAGCCTGGCCATGGCGAGAGATGCGTGGAGCAGCATGGTTGGTGGAAGCGGGGCAGCGCGGCCAGGATGATCCGAGTCGGGCGTGCTGTCCGGGTTTCATGCTATCGTGATAGGTGCTGGCACGATAGGCTGTCTGCTGTTCTCTACGACTCCGGCGAAAGGATTTGCGCATCCAAGTTGGGGTGAGGAGGGCATCGACGGATGATTCGCAGGGTCGTCATGGAGTGGCTGCTGCTCGACGCGTCGTCGGTAATCAGGACGTGTTGCAGCGACTGACGGGCACTTTACGCGTGCTTGGAACCCTCTGGACCATCGGACACGACGGGAGATGACTTCGAAGAAGGCGAAGAAGCGTTCATAGGAGAGCAGGCGCTCGACGGGCAACTTTGTCTCCTGGGGCATTGTCCACGGCGGTGCTAGAGGGCGAACAGCGTTTGATTGTGCCGGGCTGTCAGTCGGTTGAGTGGGTGCAAGTGGACCGCAAAGGTTCCCCATGGCTGGCGCGTCATGTTTCGCATCCGGCCTAGCGTGCCTGCTGCCTCTGCGGGCACGCAAGGCAGGCGCAAAGGGAGAGCCTGCAGCCCGCCCTTGCCCCTTGCAGACCAGCGAGCAGCCGGTCGAGTCGTGCCTTCCTCCCCCCCCCGTCCGTGATAATTCTAGGCACTCTCTCTCACTCGCCCTTGCTTGCTTGCCTGCCTGCTTTACCGCTTGCTGGCTTAACCGGCTGCTGCCAATCGCCAGCTGCTGATAGGCACACCAAGTCCCCCCCATCCCCTCCCTCGCTCTCTTCCTTTGCCCTGCTCGTTCGTCTGCACCTCGACCCCAGAGCTCCCTCCTCTTCCTCCTCAACAACCAAACACGCTACAACCATCACCATCACCACGCAATCCAACGTCCATTGCTGCCTCCCAGTGCCCGAATTTTCAAACCGCAAATCCAAATTTCCCCCCCGCCAGATCACCGATCGATCGTGCTATCGTAAAACCGTCACTTTTAGCGCCACCCGCAAGCGAGCTCTCCGCTGCTTCACTCGCCGTGCACAGGTAAGAATGCATTGCAAAATGACATGCCCGCCCAAGAACCTCAACTCCTTTCTAACCTCACCAGGCCTCCCCTCCTCTTGACTTGCAAACCCCCAAAGCCTCACCGCTACCGTTCCATCTGCTCTACTAGCTGCTCCCTGGTGCCCAACCTACCATTGCCGTCATCGCAATCTTATCTGACAGCCGCCCGCCGACCGCACCCCGTAGCTTCAACCCACGCATACACCCAAAACTCACGCGAATTTACGCGTCAAAGCGCCCGCACTCTTATATTCCACCGTTAAATCGACCGTGGGAGCCGTGTTCGACATGGCTGCTACGCGTCAACAGCCCCCGCTGCAGATTTTCGAGGACAACCTCCCCTCTCAACCAGCCGACACCGCAGCTTTTGAACCTCAGTACTACCTCGACACATTTCCCTCCGTGACCGACGTGTCGTCTCAACACCACACTCTCCTCGAACCACCCCAGATCCTCCAGCGCGAAGTCTCGCCTCAAAAGACCCGTCACGTCTCCAGCTCACCCCCTCCGGCTGCTTTAGTCGAGAAGGGCATCAATACTCTCTCCATACCACCTCCTCAGGAGCAGTACTTCCAGACGGACGCGCCCCAGAAGAAAACAATGCGTCCACTATCAGCCTCTTCCATGATGATGAATTCATCTTCACGCTTTCCTTCTGGCTTTCCCGCGCAATTCGACAAGGAAAATGTCTACTACGCGCCAAATGCCAACCTATCATCGTTCATGGCCTCGGACCCGCCGCAAAAGTTAGGCCACAAACGTGCCATGACGGACACGGCGCCTCTGAGAGACCGCTCCAAGAAGCAAAAGACGCGCCCTCTCCAAGGCCAAGACGTGGTGGAAGACAGCCAATTGCCCGAGCCCGAGGACATGCCCATTGTGGACGACTCTGACTCTGGGAAGCCACCATACAGTTACGCAGTTCTGATCGGAATGGCCATTCTACGCGCCCCCAACCGTCGTTTGACACTGGCCCAGATTTACAAGTGGATCTCAGACACGTTCGCATTCTACCGCAACTCTGCTGATACCGGCTGGCAAAACAGTATCCGTCACAATCTCTCGCTTAGCAAGTCCTTTTCCAAACAGGAGCGCCCCAAGGATGATTCCGGCAAGGGCAATCTCAAAGGCCATTACTGGGTCATAAATGCAGGTTTTGAGAATCAATACTACAAAATCAAGTCTAACCGTCGACCCACTAACCCAGAAGGGTTCGTGTCGGCATATCCCAGCGATCTTGGACGTCCGAGCACCTCGTCCAACAACCTACCTCCCCTGAGCTCCAGCAAGGGGTTTGACTCCAGCAAATTCCCTGACGAGACTGAGTTGTCATCTGATGCCACCATCCCTTGCTCCGACCCAGCTGCGCATGACGGCCATGAGCCCAACGCTATGCCTCCACCACGTCAGATACCATCCTCGCCTCCACCAGCAGACCTCCACTCATCGCCTCCGCCGCCTGTGTCGCGCTCCCTGCGCGAAAATACGCCACCGCGCGCTGCTCGTTTTCCGTCCAGCCGGTCTGGCGGACGCAAGCGCAAATTCAACGGTCTCGGTGACAGCGGTTATTACTCCTCCATCGAGTCATCGGCCACCAAAGGAAACCCGCTTGGACCTCTCCTGACCTCCGAGGCCGATCTCGATCGCCCTAGTATCAAACGCGGTCGAGCCGAGCTTGAGATTGTACGCATCCGCGGCTCTTCTTATGACTCTCCAACCAAAACGCGGCCGTACATGAAGCAACCGAGTGCCGCTGCTCTAATCTCGTCGCCGTTCCGCCCTACTGACAAGCCTCACGATCCGCTCACCCCTGCCATTGTGTTCAAGCGGCCCGCTCTGCCACCAGCATCGGCGTCGCCCAACACCAACTTGCGCAATCACAGGAACAAGATGCGCGAATTAGTCGGTGGATCTCCCGACAAGAGCCTCGACATGTGGGTTGACACCTCGTTCCTCGACAACAAGTCGTGGAGCCCAGCTGTCAACGTCCCCAACGAAGAGAGCGTCAATCTGCATGGCAACGGTTTCGACAGCACTTTTGACATCTTTGGTGACTTTGATTATCAGCAGAGCCCGTTGAAACCCAGTGCCAAGCGACCACGGCTCGAACGCGCCGTTACCTCTACCGGCATTCTTGCCGATATCACCGGCAGCAAGGCCAACTTGACGTACTCTCCCACTCCAAACTGGAAGCTCTCGTCTTCTTTCTTGAATATCCCGACCTTGTCACCAACTCGCCACCAGTCTCCATCCAAGGCTCCAGTCTCTAAGCCCCCAACTTCGACCCCATTTGATGATCTCCCCACACTGGATAAGGAGAATGGTCGTATTGGACTTGGTATCATCCCTCCCCAGTCTTTTGCTGCGCCCGCCGCAAAGCCGGATGATGATGACGAGATCTTCCGTCTTCTGCACAGCGATGATTCAGAGCCCGGCATCGATCTGCTGCAGGGATTCCAGAAGATTGGTGCGAGGACATCAGCTGTTGCTCCCAACGGCTCCCCTCAAAAGATGTCACGGCCTGCTTCAAGGCCTGGTCTCTCGCGCAGCTCAACGACACGCTTCTAAAAATACCAGCTACCGTCTTTCACGAAGTCATGATAATGAATAAGCTTTGCAGATCATAGCGTGTTGGGTATACCCCATCATTTGAACTTCATTTTTCAAAACCGCCCTTCTCATATCACCAATCCTCGCTGATATCCAGTCACGATATCCTTATCCCCGCTCTCCTTCCTTCCATCTATTATCCGCTCTTCTTGAACGAATTTTGGGCAGTATCCAAGAGATATTGTCCTCTGACGATGTCACGAACAAATGATACCCTCAATTTATCGCATACGATAGCACGGCTGGTCCATTTTAATCAGTCGATTCACGTACAGCGTGTGTAATGCAACCAATCGCTTTAATGTCAGGAGGAATAGGCGCTTGTTTGGCGAAATGTGTTTGTTTTGAAATTTCTCGTCTTGTCTTGTTTTCTCCCTTGCTTTGCCTTCCCCTACGTTGTGTTACAGGGGCACTTTCTTGCCTTGCGAGTCTCTGCTTTTCCCTCTCTAGGGTTATGTTTCTGTGTCCTATAGCAACAAGGGACTTGGTCGAATTCTGTCTTCTTTATCCCTTTTTGAACTTTCTTTTTGCTGTCTTGTTCAATCCTTTTTATAACTTTAGACTCTGTTCATGCTAGGAGCACTTTGTTTAATGTCGCCATTTGCGTTGCATTGACATGCGCGTCGAGCGTTCTGGATATACCGGGAGAGTAGCACTATCTGTGTTCTGCTCGGTTTCAAAACGAAATACACTTGTTGCGGCTTTTTGCCTTTTATCAATCTTCTCTACTTCTTTTCGGATTCCTGCAACTAATGATATTGGTGATGTTGTAGACGACGATCGCAATCACTGTCGACGAAGATGATACTGTATGCCATCGGGAAGACAAATTCTAACACCCAACCCCACCTATCCAACACACTCTCGGGATCTTTGAGTCTCCGGCGACCGGCTGTGTTCCCAGTGCTGCGTTTTGCCTCAACTTGTTGACGTATTGAGAAGTAATGACTTGAGAAGTGATGACATTCCAAAACGAATGCATTTGTTGCACATTTACGCAAGTGCTGTGGCAAGTGGATTTTTTACCTTGATTCAACATGCTCCTATCAACGCCATTCCTTGAATCTTTTAAATATTCTCCAACAGTGTATGCTGTAGAGAATCACTGTTAGCAACAGCGAAACTCAGGATATGAAACATGGTCCGCATCACTCACATTATAGTAACCTAATTGGGGGCTAAACGACATCTCTCTCTTCTCTTCTAGGTAGGCACTTACAAACGAGAGCTGTGCAGAACCTGGTCCGCACGCAAGCAGAATAATATAAAGTGAAATGCGGATGCTTGTGAGAGGGGGGGGGGGCGGCCGGGTAATATAACCCTCCAACCACAATCGTGCCGATTAATATCCCAGAGCTCTGCAAACACGCAGTGTAAACCTCGATGATTTTAACGAAGTCCGATCATTGGTATTGCCATAAGTCCCCGAAGAGGAAGTTTCGGCTGGCCCTTTTTTGTTATTCGGTACGCTGAGTGATGTTCCTGCTTCTTCTTCTTCTTCTTCTTCTTCTTCTTCTTCTTCTTCTTCTTCTTCTTCTTCTTCTTCTTCTTCTTCTTCTTCTTCTTCTTCTTCTTCTTCTTCTTCTTTTTTTGTGTGCCCCTTTAGCATCAATATTGATGGGCTTCACCTTGTATTTTATTCACTTTTCTTTATTACTATTATGGGTTTGCCTTGTCATGGTATTCGAAAGTTTGGCCCCGCTCACCAGGTCGTAGGCCACTGAGTGCTAGGATGGGGAGGTCGATCGGGGTTTAAAACTTATTCCCCGGCGTGCGAGGGTAAATAGAGAGTCTGCCTCTTTTTTTTTTCTTGAACGGTTGCCCGATACATGAGCGGAGAGAGCGCTTTACACTTTTCTTACTTACTTACTTTCCGCTCTTCTTTGCTTCCTAGCTCCTCGCCACGAGCACCTTCCTCCTTGCGGAAAAACAGTGAAACACTGTCATTCCATACAACTATTATCCACGCCGAACCGATCAAAAGTCACACAATCCAAAAGTCCTGAATCGATATCCTATATTTCTATAGCCCGATCAAAAAACAACAACATCTTGTCCAAGTCCTCACCTGTCAATCTATCCAACCCACCTGGAGCAAAAGCAAATGGCGAATCCCAATAAACCACCAACCCCTCCACCCCCAACACACCCACACGACACACACAAACACCTCGCCGACAACCCTCCCGATCTCTCTAAGCCAGGCTCCCCCTTTGCCCCCGTACAGCAGCAAAGAAAACAGACATCACAGCATCTTAAGCATAGCGACGACGATGAAGAAGCGGCAACAGGTGGTGACGGTACCATGACCACCACCCCATCAAAAAGAGCGCGGGAGAATGCGTTGTGTTTTGGGGCAAGGTGGCGGACTGTTTGGATGGTGTTGTGCGCTGTTGTTATTGTTGTTGCGGCGAGTGTTGGGGGGTCGTTGGGGATGAGGATGAAAGAAAGGAGGAGTGGGTAGGTAGATGCTCTTTTTTTCTTTCTTTTCTTTTTTTACTGTGTCGATTCGGGTAGTGAGATGGATATGAAATGGGATAAGTAGAAAGATGGGCCGTGTAAATGGGGTGGTGTTAGATGAAGGGTTGAAGAAGGGGTGTGAGGGTCGTTGGAAGGCGGATTGTTGGCTGGAGAGTTTGGCTGGTGGGCATGGAATGGTGCTTACTGTGCTTGAGGAGTGAAGTGTAGGGAGGGTTTGTACCTACCTAGGTAGGTATGGTTGTTTGATTATATGGCGTGTATGTGTGTTATGTGGATCATGATATCTGTTTGTTGATGTTTATACTAATCATCGGTACACTGGAGTGATGGAATTGTTTGATTGAACCGAATTAGATGGGGTCCATAAGCTTGAAGAACCCTTGCTTCCTCATGATGGAGATAGCTCGTATTTTCTCTTCTTTCGTTCTGTCTCTTTGGGGTTGTCTGCTGTAGAACCATGCTTCTCTCCCTCCTGTCGCCATGCAATCTTTCTCGGATCATATGGCCAACTGTGAACGACTAGGCGATTGTGTAGTTCATGAGATGCTTTTCTTGACTATAATTATTATTTTCTTTTTCCGTTTACCTCTAAGTTTTGGTAAATGGAATGCTAAACCAGTATGCATCGCAGCATTCGTTGAATCGTCCAAGTTCAAACTCAAACGACCCAATTTACAGCCCAGCCACCTAGTATAATACACCCTTCGTACTCCTGACCTCACCCTTCCATGCCTCCACCACCGTCGTGGCCTGACGAATTGCAACCGCAAGCGCCTTGAATGCCGCCTCAGCCCTGTGGTGATCGTTTTCACCTCTCAGCACATCAACATGTAGCGTAGTCCCACTTGCCTGCGCAAAACTCTGCAGACAGTGCGGTATCATCTCGCAGCTCAGATCTCCAATCTTCTCTCGCTTCAACCCAAGATCGGTAACGCAGTACGGACGGTTCGACAAGTCGATGACAGCACGAGCAAGAGCTTCGTCAAGCGGCGCATGGGCGGAGCCGAACCGCGCGAGCCCTGACGTCGTAGACAGCGCGTTCTTGAAAGCCGAGCCTACGGCTAGGAACGTATCTTCGGCAGTGTGGTGGTCGTCGATGTGTAGATCGCCGTGGACGCGGATCGAGAGCGACCAGCCTGCGTGCTTGGCCATGGCGTGCAGCATGTGGTCTAGGAAGCCGATGCCGGTGTTTACGGTGATTTGTTGCGAGGCTGTAGATTGGGTGGCATGGTCTTGGGTTTTGGAGGGGTTGGAGGCATCGTGGGCGTCCCAGTAGGTGGAGGATTCGTAAGGAGGGACTGCGCCGCCGTCGAGGGAGAGGGAGACTTGGATTTTGGTCTCGTTGGTGTCGCGGTTTAGGGTGCTTGTTCTTGCGGGCATTGTTGCGGTTTGTGGAATTTGTTTGGACGGGTGAGTGTGAGGCTGCTGTGGTAATCGAGGAAGGGCGGTAGGAGGTGTTGTTTCTTTTTTGTTGATGGGAAGAAAGAAGAGAGGACAGAAACAGTGAAGATGAGATTGAATTAGTCTCTTGTGGCTAAGCAAGCGATCTAGCTGAAGCGGGAATCGGATGCAATTGGAGTCGCTGGAGTCAGGTAATTGGCCATTCCGATGACGAAGGCTCAGGTAAATTTGTTGTGCCCCACCGCTACACCCCCACGTCCATCATTCAGGGCTGCATATCGCATCAGCCAATCAGCGGTGCGCATAGTTTTTTTCTTCCGCCGACCGACAAACTTCTCGTGACCAGCAACAGACAAACATCCAAAACAGACATATCGACACCTACAAATACACTACGTATCCAGCTAGGGCCACCACTTTGAATATACTGGAACTGGCACCACACCGACAACAATTCGCCTCAACTTCGGAATCGATCAAGAAACCCTCAAACACCAAGACCGCTACATCGGTACCCAACTCTCGGAAGAAATCTCCCAAAGAAAGACTTAAAGAGAAGGACATCACACAAAATGCCCGCACCACCCCAACACATGCAAGTCGAAGACGAGGTCATCATCGACCGCGGCGAACTCGTCGAGGGCAACGACGACGAGAAGGATCGCGAGAGGATCCGAGTTGTATGTTCACTCTAGTTTCCGAGCAACTGGACAAAAAATGATCAAGAACTAACATCTGGGAAACAGCTAGCAGGATCCACCGAGAACGCGGCATCCTTCCAATTCGACGGCGAGGATCACACGCTGGGGAACGCGCTGCGTTACGTGATTATGAAAAAGTAAGCTCTCCTTTCTCCCCTTTATTTTCTATTCTTAAGAGACTAATTTACTTTTCTTTAAAGCCCTGACGTTGAGTTTTGCGGTTACTCTATTCCGCATCCTTCTGAAAATAAGATGAATCTGAGAATTCAGACATATGGTATGTCTTGATTGTCCCCCGTCGTGTTGTACTAACAGGCAACGACATAGACAACGTGAACGTGTATACTGTTCTGGAGAAGGGCCTAGGCGATCTGATGGACATGTGTGACGTGGTTTCGGAGAAGTTTGTCATTGCAAGGGACGAATTTTATGCCGGACGTAGTGCTGGTGAGGATGGTGATAGGATGGAGGAGTAGGGGAAGAAGATGGGTGGGATTTGGAGAAACTTTGCATCACGGGCGTTTTCATCTGGATTCTTTTCTCTCGGCTTCAATGTTCACAGATAATGCAGCATGTTTTCTGTCCGAGTAAGGATAAGAGGCGTAAATGGGTTTAGGGACACAATTTGTCCATTTTTGTCCATAAAAAGGAGTAACAATACGCTGAAGGTTTAGGGAAAAAGGAAATGGTATTGTCTCAGACTATATACACCGCTTGTGCTGGTTTTGTTTATCAACTCTACTGCCTCCACCTACCCGTGTTATCGACCTTCTTAGTTGCGACCCTAAAGACAGATTAATATCATGTGGTCCAGCATCCATTTAGCTGCAAATGTGACATACCTCAAGGAAACCGTTGATGAAGTTACTGGGTAGTCTGGCCTTGGGGTCCTCTTCAGCGCGGAAGTATTTGAGTACGTGGGTGGCTTGTTTCCAGTAGTTTAGTGTTTCCTATCCACTTCCATCAGCAGCCATATCGTGTGCAAGCAATCCCTATCTGGCGCTTCTTCTCCTTCGTTGGCTGAAGGCATACCTGGAATTCTTGGTGACTGTTGAAAAGTAACACATCGACGGTTTTTAGTTGATTCACGTATCTATGCCGCTCGTATTCCTGTCGCACTTTTGACCGAAGGGTGGACACGGGGAGGTTGAGCGAGTACATGGTCTGGACTTCCGGGGCCTGTATGGTACCATGTGTTAGCCTCCATTATTTCCCGGTTTCCCTCCTCCGCGTTTATTGTATATTTGCGTGGGTATAGTGGAACTCGTGGAGCATCTTTCCGTCCATTACGACCATTCTCAGCCCGCCTTTCACCACACCGCATGACACCACGCAGCGGATTGAGGAAGCCATAGAAACAAAAAGACGTGATGATATTAGGCGCTCGAAAATCAGTAACGTACAGCTCGCAGCCAGTCCCGGTAGCTGTGGATCACCCGACGCTTCGCATCCGACCAGTTGACCGCTGTAGGCGCGTTAGCTTCCGTCGATGTATTTCAATTGCACAGAGCAATGTTCCACTCACAAGAGCGCGTGCGCTGGGCAAGGTATGTAGGGTTGATGACCATGATTGCGGTGTTGAGGAGCTTGAGACTTGCTGCGGTTGCTATGCGTGAATGATGCGCGAGGTGGGAGCGGAGCGAAATGCCAAGACTTTTGGGCTTACGTTAGGAAGGAACTTTGGAACATCATCTACAACGCTTGACCTACCAAACGTATAACACAACTTAACAACTTAACAACTCAACAACCTCGACAAAACCGTCAACCCGGCCCTAATTTGAACCTGGGAGACTCTAAAACCCGTATAACCCGCAACTTCACACCCCGAAATCTACCCACTCCGAGCAATATGCCACCCCTCCGCACCGCCCGCGCCTCCAAAAAAGCCCCGCCAGAGGGCTTTGAAGATATCGAGGACACGCTTCTCGAGTTCCAAACCCAGATGAAAGACGCCGAAAATGCTTCCCACGATGGCAAGAAGAAGTACGAAATGATATGGCCTGTCTTCCAGATCACCCACCAGCGCTCCCGATACATCTACGACCTGTACTACGAGAAGGAGGCTATCAGTAGGCAGCTGTACGAGTGGCTGCTCAAGAATGGCTATGCGGACGCCATGCTCATTGCAAAATGGAAGAAACAGGGCTATGAGAAGGTATGCCGCATTGCATCTATCATCTTATGCTGTACATATGCTAACTGTTTAAATCAGCTGTGCTGCACAAGGTGCATCCAGACCAAGGAGACCAACTTCCGCTCAACGTGTATCTGCCGCGTTCCCAAGGATACACTCAAGGAAAATCAAGACATACAGTGTGTGAACTGCGGTTGCCGAGGCTGTGCTTCGAGTGACTAAGTGGTCATTCCAGAGAAGAGATTGGACACCACGGCATAATACTGGGAATGCAGAAGATATGAAAATTAAACAAACAACATTAGATACCCATAGGGATGGCGATAGCGGCGTTTGGGTCCACTTCGGTAGCGCTAGGATGCTCACAGCAGCCGGTCGGTCTCGCAAGATAATATAATGATATGCTCTATTAACAAAATTCCAGACGACTATATACACGGGGCTTAAAAATTAGACCACTAACTGAAATTGCCACAGTAATAGCCGGCAGCAAGATCTGTATCCAACTCCGCGCAGATCGCCGCATCATGAGGAGAATACTTAACGCAGAAGGTAGATGAACGAATCGGAATACCATTAGCCAATCACTACATTAAATTGTCGCGCTGTTCCAAGTCACCCGTGCTTAAATGGATTTGATCTGGGCCTGACTAGGAGGAGTAATCTTGCCCGCGGCAATGGCTGCTACCGCAGCCTCAATACTGTCATGCTTCTGCTCGTTGTCCTTTCGCATCGGGTGGGGGCTCTCGCTTTCCATCACCGTCTCTAGTCTGGAAGGAGATGGCATGGGGGGCATTGGCGAGTCTCCATCATTCCAGCTCAGCACGCGTGTATCTCGAGACACATCCGTGTAGATGCTGCTCGCTCCTGTCTTGGGACGTGCAGGCCTTGGACGAGAAAATGAATTCTCTCTCTTTAAACCATTGAATTCAAACTCACTTCCCTTTGGAGAGGGCTGAGAAGAACCGTAAGATGAGGAAGCCGAGTCGTTGCGAGTGTCGTAGGAAGAAGCAGCTGATCCACTACGAGAATCGTCGGACGAACCGGGCGATCCACTGCGAGCCAGTGGGGATGATGCTGCACACCCAAAAGACAATGGAGATGATGGGTTGGAACCATGCTTGTCTTTTCCAGAATCGCCACGCTTCAGTCGGAAAGGCGAGGTGCCATCAATAGGCGAATCGATACTGCGTTCATCCGTGCATCGCGAAGCAGTACGCGCATGCCCCGCTACGACATTAGGCCACGAGGAAGACGGAGTATCTGGTATTTGCATATCACGCTCATCGCCGTAATAGTGCATCGCCTCTTCTTCGGCACGGCCGGTGGTTCTGGGGACGGCGGCGGCAGCAAATGCTACGGGTTCTGGTACCATGGGTCCGGGGCCATTTTTAGCCATGCTGACGCTGTAGGTATTGACGTTGGCGACGTTGAACATTCCCACGCTGTCTTTGTTGACGCTACGGGCCATGTATTCCGGATTGATGTCGTCAGAAGCGATGTATTGCAATCCACCGTTGGCCATGGCGTCCTCGTTATATGGACTGTTTTCCGTAAGATCCAGCGGAGGCAAAAACTCGGGAGGTGGTGTCTTCTCGGTGTGCTCAGGCTCTTCGATGGATTTGTCCTTGCCTTGCTTCTGTTTGCGGTACAAAAGATAGGTGATGAGCATGGCGGCCGCCGCGATGGGTACAAATGCAATGCCCACTTTGCCACCAGTGCTCAAGGCAGGGGCAGGCTCGGGAGCTGCACTCGCAGATGCACTGGGGGCACTGGTTGGTATGGTAGGCGAAGCCGAACTGATTCCGTTCGATCCAGACCCGGCTCCAGCTCCAGCTCCTGCCCCTGCGCCTGAACTTGAACCAGCACCAGGGCCCGCTCCCACGCCGCCACCGGCGACAAAGGTTGGCAGAGCGGTTGCTCCACTATATGAGCTGGGCAGAGATGAGAGAATGCTGGACATGATGGTGCTTCCGCTGAGTGAGACAGAGGCAGAACCCGTCGTGATTGCAGCGCTCGAGGTACCTGAAACGCTACCACTCACGGAGATTGATGAGCCTGCGCTGCTCGAAACGCTACTCGAGGATCCAGACGGCGCAGTCATAGCAGTGGATTGACTCGCCCCACCTGCAGAGGAACCGCTGATAGAGCTTGTCGAAAGTACAGTACTCTTCCCACCGCTAGAAATCACCACACTGGTTGCACTCGAGCTTGACGAACTCGGCACACTGGAAACAGATGAGTTCTGTACGCTGGAGCTCGATTGGCTCGATGAAGCCGATGAGCTCTGTGCATTTGAGCTGGATGAGACAGCTGAACTCGTCACAATCGCCGAAGAACTGGACGGTGTAGGTGTCGGTGTAGGCGTGGACGTAGGAGGCAAATCAGAAGCTTGGTGGTGGATCTGGACCAAGGGCGCCCAAATGTTCAAGGTTTGCACCGGTGTTCCTTCGCTGGTGAAAGGTACCTGTAGAGTATTCACATCCACAATCGCAACTCCATTGTTACACGTCATTGCATCGATCTTCGTGTTCGTAGCAACTTGGTGACAAGCCTGGGCACCTCCGTTCATAGCACATGTGTATCCCGTAGGACAACATCCGACCGCAGTCTCGCCAGCGACCAGGGGGAATTGGAATCCAAACTGCGGAACAGGAGCTCCGGTAACTTTTGGGGGCGGGGCTCCTGGAGTCGCAATAGCGGCAGAACAAGCGGTAGCATAGCCTTGAGGACACATTACACCGGGCGAGTAGAATCCGAGGCCCTGCAAAGACGAGGCACTGGCAGCAGCAGAGGGATATGCAGTAGCTCGCGGCCAGCAACCCGTGTCGTCTTCCGCCGTGGGTTTAGCATCGCGTACTCGGCAGGTCTGTCCACGGACGGCCAAAGTTCCCGAGACGGCGACGCGCGAACAGTGCGATGGGAAAGCAAAAGCAGTTGTCAATGGTCCTAGGTTGGCGCGCGCCGGTGCTGGTTGTCCTGGGAGAGCGGTCGGAAGGGGTGCTTCAGCTCGGGGAATACGGACGGGGGCGGTTGCTGCTGGGGCCATTGTCTTCCTCGTATTATCCTCCTCTTTTGGTGTGGGGTCCTAGGGATTTTCTCCTTTCTTTTCGATTGTTGGTATTACAATGGTTGGGGTTCGAAAAGTTGTTACCGGAGTAGGGCACAATGCATAACCAGCTATCGTTCGATTTCGAAAGCTTCTGGAGGGCCAGATATTCGTCCTTGACAAGGGGTGATCGTCGAAGTTCGGAGCTGAGAGTAGGCGATGGCGAGAAGGCCAGTAATAAATCGGTCAATCGTAGAAGGAAAAAGAGAAAGTAGAAATGAACAAAGACAATAGCGCGGGATAGAAAGTAGCAAGTATATATCAACAGGGAAAAAGAGCAAAATCAACAGCTAGGGGCAGAACTAGGGGTGATGGAAGAATACAATAAAAAGCAGAAAAAACGCAACGCAGAGTAATCAGATAGAACGAGTGTATGAAGTTGAGTTTGTAGAAGCCGAAGCTCAAAGGGAAAAGAGTGTAATAGCGAAATCGCAAAAGGTCTACCGTCGAGTGACGAACAAAAAAGAGAGAAGAAGAGGAAAGAATCAGCGAAACGGAGAACCTAGAGAAAGAGAGATGTCCAGAGGTAAGAGTAAGAGTAAGCAGAACACCCGAGCAGGCGGACAGGCAGGCAGGCAAGCAGGCAAAGTAACGGAAACCCGTAAACTACTACAGTACCATCTGTACGAACGCAAAACCGCAGATTTGGGTGGAGACTGGGGATTGGGGCCCTTTCAAGACCAGGGGTTGCGGACTAGGTTTTGAGGAAAAGCAACATCAGTCGTAGAACGATGAATACCTCCGAGGTCATCGAAAATCTCTAAAGAGGACAAAGGAACGGGGACATTGCGCCGTTTGAGCAGGAGGACCGAGCGAACGGCGGCGGCGGCGGTGGCATTGCTGCTTGCCTGAAGTTCACGGATGCGCAAAGGTGGTCAAATCTCCAGTAAGCCAATGATTATATTGAACTTTTCGTGCTGCTCTGCGCTGTGCTACAGTGCGGCGTTGTCCTCTTACTGTTGTTGAAGGATTCTATGCAAAACTTCTCTTGGTGTGGGTTGAGAGGTATTATTCGACAACTGTGCCTGCTATAATCAATAGTTCACACGAATTTTTCCTTGCTTGCTCGCTGCGGTGATTGTATGGTGGTGATGGAAGTTGCGAGGGCCAACCCGGACGATGATGTTTCGAAACGGACTCCGGACTTCGGGCGTGCGTGGGTTGTCTTAGGCTTAGGTAACTTCTGCGTACATCGGATATGGTATTATTCGAGCCAAGAGGCCGATATTGATTTGAATTCATTTATTATGAGATTTTATGTTTGAAGAGTGAACGATGAGTATTGATGTGATATGTAGGAGTTGCGGCGGCGATGGTGGGTTGGGTGGGGATGGGTGTGCGCGAACATCAACTTGTGAGAAGAAGGCAGACAGAGAACACGAAGGACAAGTAACATGAACGTGACTTTCAAAAATCTTACGATAGGTGTTACTGCTTCGATGCGGTAGCAAGATCTAGAATGGTGTTGCAAGGCGTGCCTTGCGCTCCCTTCTGCTTGTTCGCCTTGCAATATGCCTACACAGCTGATCTTGCGAAGGATCAATTAATTGCAGTTGCAAATTTGAACAGCGGCACGATTTCAATCGATACAATTATAACCAGAACAGCCAAGAGAAGATACAAAAGAGGATATAAACCCTAGAAAGATAGAAAAGCTTAATATTGAAGAGGCTGAGGTTTCGCTAGTTGGACAAAGCTGATATTATGACATCTCAATGACTTGCGCTCCAGCCCATCAACTCCACATTCTGCATTTTCCTTTCTTTCCGGACATGACGTGTGAACTTAAGAAATTACCTACGCCATGTAAGACCAGTAAACCCAAGAGGATATTTCAAGATGTACACGCTGAGGTAATGATTGCCGGACAAGGGCGTATTGAGGCTGAAGCTTCGCTGAGACCAACCCATGGGTTGATCATCTGACGAATAGATATAATTGGAACCTTGCACGAGTCAAGAATCCGGGAATCATCAATTTAATATCCTCTTTAGCACATCCGCTCCCCACACCGAACGTATGTAACAGATTATCTTCAGTAGTATCCGACCATCTCATAATAGTACACCGAGATGTCATCCGTCAAGGCAGTTCGCTGGTGACACGCTGCCGATACGTTGATCCTGCGATATAGCACCAGTCCTACCGTTCGCCTATCTCAGCACTCAGCACCATGCTGCCTTCAACACTTCCACCAATCCCGCCAAGTACCGTCCGCTCCAACATGCACCCATACATATGTATTCTAGAAATCCATTCAACTCCGTTACTCTGTTACAGACCTTCAGACATCCAATTATGCTCCACAGGAGGATGCACAACGGGAGCGTTTCACTGCCGCCTCCAGCGCCGCAATCGTTTTTATTAGAGCGATCCGTCTCAAGTCTGCCCACAGCGGAGGACAAAAATTGTTTCGATCTTTCCCAGGGGCTGTGTTAAGTATGTCACCGTCATTGAATACGTCTGAGAACGAATTAATTGCGGAAGGACCGACGGTTGGTTGGCCTGAACTATCGTTCCACAGACTTTCAAGACCATCAAATGACAGTGAACACATTACACTGGGTTTTCGTAGCGCACTGAATTGCACCATTTTTCCAGTGGGGCTCAATTCTTGTCACTTTGAGATTCGGTGTCCCTCGTTCAGTATCGTTGAGTTACATATTGATAATACTCGCATTGGCAACCAACAAATATCTCAAGATGTATCCAACGCCCTCTATTCTACACACCTGCAACACCAAATATCCGTAACCCAAAACGACAAATCACCAAACTCTTAAGATGATACTACAAGAGAAGAGGACGCGACGGAAAAGCATCGCGTTCGCCTGACTCCTTCTAGATCTTTTGTGTTTCGTGGGTGTGAAACCGCGCGTAGCGACGGTGATGACTATGTCCGATGGCCCAGTCAACGAACCCGTACCGACTTTATGATCTCAACCGAATTGGATGTGTGAGAATTGTGCGCGAACAGGTCTTGCGGTCTCCAATGGTTGGTGCATAGGTGTGTAGAAACGGATGATTGGGTAGGCACAACACTGAACTTATCAAAGAAGTTAAGCTGTAAGACGAGCTATCATTTGGCATATTCCAGCTCGATCAACTCATAGTACAGGGCGATGACGCATTATGATCTCACATGGTGGGAGCATAGTGTATCATAACTATTCACGCAAATATAAGAGCTGAGAAGAATCTACCGGAACCTTCTATTCGCAAATAACAAATAGTACACCTAACCTCCCGCCATGCAATGTCCTGATGCTACATCCCCCTGTATACATGTGCGGGCTACGAACAGTTTTACTTGCTTTTTAAAAAGCGACCCCTTATGTTGCAGTGGTGTGGACCGTGGGTTTTGAATGGATCGTGAATCACGACAGATCAAAAGTAGACTAGTTCGAGTGCATTACTGTGAGATAAACGAGCTCTGTACATAAATCTTACTGGACAGAAAAACATATGTGGCCAGTAATGTTCCACTGTCAAATTCTTTTAGTAGAAATCATCTAGCTGTGGTGATCGCAAAACGTGCAAGACAGGACAGCGGATTTGCCGCCCATATCTGACCCAAATATCCTAAAGTGACTGAAATTCCTGGGCAATCTCAACAATTATGGAAATCAACTTCTCCGGTTGAGAGATCTGAGGAGAGTGACTGCTCTCGATGTCCTTGACAATCCACTTCACGCCAGAGCCATCAAGCATCATCTGCTGGATAGATACAGGAATGGCGGCATCATTCAAAGTTCGAATAAACGCTACGCTTCCTTCATACTCCTTGCTATCCCAGCTTGCTCTAGGGCACGGTGAATTGAACGATGTCATCCCTTGAGCGGTTTGAGAGGTTCGGCGAGGTTTTTATATAGAGGATGTGCAGAAGAAGATTAGGGAGGATGAGGAGATGTTTGTTTATAGGAGGTTTAGGATGGTGTGTCAGCTTGAGGAAGGGGGTTGTTACTGGGAAGGATTGAGAGAGGGGGTAGGTAGAATGGTAGTGGGGTCAGTGAAACACTGAATTCATGGAACAGTGCTTATCACGCCTGAACTCTCGAACTTAAATGTTTCAGTGGGCTATATGTGACTTGGATTGATAGAGGCAGCTGAGAGCTTTTTTTTTCTCTTTTTTTTTCAGTCAGATCTGGAATGATCTGGCGGGAGTAAAGCAAGCAGTTTGGGGTGCCCCTTGATTCCTGCTTTTGTCTTAAAAGCTTGTGTGAAGGCAAAATTTGTTTGTCTTTTTAATTATTGCTTGTTTTTTTAGTACTTTTATTGCTGTAAACCCTTCGCTGTGTGTAAGATTGGCTAAACTCTAACTTAAGAAGAAAAGAAAAAAAAGCAAGCAAGCAGTAGCAGGACAGCTTAAAGGAGCCTAATAAGAACACCGCGAGCAGAGATTGAACGGGTAAACCTCAATTTCATTTCTATCTGTCATTTATGTCTCCTTGTCGAAGCTTATCTGCCACGGACGGTTTGTTAAACTTTTTAATAGGCCTTCAGAGTCTGGGTAAACAGCTTTGATCTTATGCTCTAGCTCTTCTTCTGTTGGAATGAAGGGTAGAGTTCCCATTAAATCAGGATTACCCAATTTGAAACCCTTGAAAACTGAGTCAAACTTACAAAGCCAGTCCAAGATCGCGGCCAATCTTAACTCACATGATATACATGCTATACATGCCTGCCCAGAGACATCGCTTCTGGTAGGTGTTGGATGTATAAACCAGCAACCCTGTCGACAGAAAAATGGGCATGACATATAGCCGTTAAATCTGCACCCCGGGATAACAACGCCTTCAACGTCAAGGAGAGAATAGTTTTGTTTCGGAAAAGCTTGGTCTGGGATTTCAGCAAATCCATAACAAAAATAGCCCATGGTGTATTTGGGGTGTATTGACTAGAAGCATTCGGCTCAGCTCCATTCTCCAAAAAGAACTCCAAAATATCGAACCATGCTGCTGTACGTATGCACGATCTATTGCTGAGAAGAAGTATCAAAATTTCTGTCGCAGTCGATTGGAGCATATTGTGCTCACGATCACCTTCATATCGGAGTGCATTCAGGACATGGTCCCAGCTAAACGTACCATATTCAATATAAAGATGAGAATTCGTGGGTACGACAGATAGCGGGTAACTGTGCCACCACTTGTCGAGTGTGAAAAACAAGTACGATATCTCTTTTAGCTCGAGCTTGCCTTCAGATATCCATTGCCGTATCAATTCGTGTATCTCATCACAGAATTTCGAGATAGGCTCAGGGCCCAGCCATAAAGCTTCACGGAAGATAGAGGATACAGTCCTCCAAGCAAAAGTCGGTCCCTTACGATCGTGAATATGTTCCCCTTTAGCCATCCACATAGCAGCTTTTAGAACTACTATTTGAGCTTCGCAAAAATACCAAATTTCATCATGTATAGTACCAGCCTGTTTCATGAGCATTTCTCGGACGTTGGGCCGTGATATGTGCTCGGCAAGGGTCCTATGGATTGGCTGTACCGTATCATGAATCATGCTTTTCATACGCCCGGAAGATCTGTCATAACGCGATCGCGACACCGTTAGAAGCGATCTGCATCGCTCATTGATGGCACTGGTCATATCTTCAAGCGTATCCTGCAAACACCCTAGACTGAATGTTTCCTGAAGCTCAGCTCTATGTCTTACAGCTTCGTCTTGGAAATAGTGATTAATCAATGTCCTTGGGTCCCCAACAGCCAGAAGAAATGGCCGAGCTGCGATCTTACGATCATGCCCATCGATGGATGCAATTATAGTGTCGTAGAGTTCTCCGAGCTCAGGTGGTATGTCCCGCAGACGCTGTAGGAGGGTGTGGCTATCGTGACATCTATCGATACCTCTTAACAATGTTCGCAGGGCCAACTCCACCCAAATAAAGACACCTTCCGCCGTGTGAACCATTTCCTGAACGATTCTGAAGTACTGGTCATCTTGAGAAGATAGCTCAAGAAATTTCGAATTCTTGGAAAGCTTGTCCTCGATGTAAGACTGAATGTCATCTCTGGTCATATCGTGAACAGCCAAAGATCGGTCTGGGCATCCGTAGCGCACTCGAAATTCCTCGTATGGTCTGCTCGACACACAGATTTTTACATGAGAAAAGCCCTCAAAGATGGTCAAAAAATCGATGAGCTTCTCTGCGTTCTCAGTTTCTTGGCTCTGACTGGCTTGGTCCGGTCGATCGTCGAATTCGTCAAGCCCATCAATCATGATGAAGATGCGCAAATTTTCCTCGCCCACACGACCGAGAGTAGTCTCGAGTGCGTCTTTCAGTCTTTCCATTGAAAACTCGTACTTGCTACCCACGCTGGCCCACTCTTTTCCTGGGAAAATTTCGCGCACGAGATTGAGATTTTTGTCGAGGATTTGGTACAGGAGTGATCGCATCAGCCCACCCAAAGTCTTTTGCAGATCTGAGCCAGTTCTCCAAAAGTAGTGGGTAACCAACAGAACAGGCTGTCCTTCTGACCAGACTTTCAAGTTCTCCTTCAGTTGTGGACTACTGGCCATAAACTTCATGAGTGTGCTTTTGCCGGACCCTGGTTTTCCTGAGATCCAGAACAAATTTCCTGTCGGCTCTTGCATTCGTAACCAATCGCGAAATTTGAGTTTCTCGCCTGGATGCTTCCCATCCTCCTCGAAAATCCAGCGGAATGTGTCTCGGTGCGCTTTATGTATCTTCCCCTCGCGCAACTTAATGTGCCCGTAATATAGGGCACGCATACACTTCAGATATATTCTATCGTCTTTCTGTTTGCGAAGCCATTCGGAGAGAATGTTGACAGAGTTTTTCGTGGATACCGGTGCCCAAAGTCCTGTCGTTGACAGGAATTGTGTCTCATGAAGCTGCTTCTCCATCGTGCTCATGTTCTGTTTGATGGCGGTAAGACTCCTTTTCATATCATCAGTGTTTTCGTGTACTCTTTCTAGCATGCTCTTTAGATATGACTCGGAGATACGCTGCGCCATCTTTTCAATGCGTTGTTGGGATTCGTCGAATTCTTTTCTCTTGTAATACGCTAAGCAGGCCATATAAATGGCTCTGGAGTATCCGATTTTTTTCCCAAGGGGAACTGACGGAATGCAGTTTCTATGTGCACGTACGAGAGTTTTGCATTCATTTGCCATGTCCCGGAGCGTGTCATCATTGCTAGACTTTGAAATAGACGCAACATTTTCTTCTATAGATCGACAGATGATGTGGAATCCATTGTAATTGGCTGTACTTCCGGTGGCAGATGAGCGTATTTCTCTTGCAGTTGTGTGCAGCTTATGCGCTATAACGATGACTTGAAGGATATTGCAAACAAGCGAAAATGTGGTAATTCCGTCCATGATGGCATCAATCAACTGAGTTGCGGGATCGAGTAGCCCGCTTGTCTTTGGGTGGACATCATCCAGAAGTTGAGGTTTCGGAAGTTTTTGCATGCGCTTCACTCATCATGTCAGCTGCGCAACTAGGTAACCAACTTGAAGCATTGCCAACGCCACCAAGCGCCCAAAGACTTGTTGGGACTCTGAACCTCTCACAATAATAAATTGGAGAACAGAAAGCATAATATGCGTCACCTACTCTGCAGTCCCAACAATATCATTGTCATACCATACCGTGAAGCTCTCCAAATCTAATCTGCAGTCGCGTCAGACAGATGTTACATGAGCGGTAGAAGTCAAATGCATTCTTGTCCGCAATCTGCTCTCATGACCGCAGCCACTGTGATACCCTTCCCCCCTCACCATCTATGCTGTGAAGCATCCATCCGTACTACCCTTGCTAACCTAGCGTTCCCTTTTGAGAATTCGCGTCAGGCAGCAGCTCTGCAGCAAACGACATCCATTCCGATCCCACCCCGCCTTCTTTTCTTCCCTACCCACCACAAGACAGGTAATACAACGCAAAACCCAGAGTATCGCCGGATCTGCATAATCACCATGCCTGCCCGAATTGATAATTGCTAGACTCGGAGGAACGCAGGAAATGGCTTGTGAAACAACCCCTAAGAATCCTTGATGTTCCAAGGATGAGTTTCACTGATTCGATCTCTCATACATAGAAAGAAGAGCAATCCAATGTCTGTAATTTTGAATGACTTATTGACCGAGATAGCCCTTTGGAAAAACGATTGGAAAAAGTTCGTTTAGATGACTTTTTTTTTTTTCACTTTCTGGATCTTGAGAAACATACCAGGGTAACCACATAAAAAGCTATTTTGCGGAAGAAATGAATCGTACATTTGTGTCCATCGTGATATAGCTTGATCCACAAGAGCAAGAAGACAAATAGCGTGACTTCCGGGAAAAAAAAGATCTGTTCAACAGACCCTCTTGCGAAAGAAAATACATGAGAAATGTCATTGAAGATCCATCATCCGCACTGCTCTTTCTTCTCTTTGAGTTTCTTCCTACGTTCCTCCCAAAATATGTTCCTTGCTCGCTCCACAATGTCCGCAATGTCCTCAACTTGTCCATTCTCTAACTCAGCGAGGTCAACAGAGTTCAGGCCAGATGGTTCCGTGTTGCTCCTTCGAAACCGGCGGACGATATCATAAAATAATGATTTGGTAGGGGCCGTGAATTTCACATCCCATTCAGACAACTGTCCGCGGGAAATGCGGATAGATGCCGGCATACCAGTAGGTCCGCATATCAAAGCGCATGAACCCCCCACATCTACTCCACGACGAAGGAACAGTTCAAGAATAGCTCCAACCCTATGAAGTAGCGGCAAATCCTCTTCGGAAAATTCCCCATCTCGCTTGACGCAACGATTGATATTCTGGTACGCAGTAACCAAGATTTGTTTCCATGGTGTGACGCCCTTGAAGTCCTGATTTGGATTGGCCCCAGCATCGAAAAGAATTTGCATCCTTTCCATCTTAAGCACACGTCTCATACAAGTAAGGTACATCAATCGGGATGCGGATGCTGCCAGGCCAGGTTCTTCGCGGAGAAGCCTTTGTAATATCCACTCGTTTTTATCAAAACAGGCAACATAGTAGATGACGTGATCGAACGTGAATGAATCATCATGGGTTGTACACAGATCCTTATGATCTATACGCATCATCATCAGGGCCAAGAGACTCGACCACTCGTCGTTGTTAGGGATTCGTGCGCAAATTAGGGAGTTGAGGTGCTTTATCAGATTCCAGTCTCGATCTGGATCTATATTTTCCAACAATTGATACGTTGTGAGGCCTACCAATTGCCACAGATCATATATTCCGTCGTGATAGGCTTTTTCGCTGCATAGACAGATGGACATTTGCAACGTTACAATCAATCCATGTAGGAAGCAGGTTTCGAAATCGTCCCACGTGTAGTCGATTTTAGCATACAGGTGCGCGACTGTTGCTTTGCGAGACAAGTAATCCCATACAGTTCGATGACTGAATACGAATCCTGAGGCAAAAAGTCTGCGTTCGGGGTTGTACCTAGGCCATGGACAGTAGTCTAAGAGACCTGCAAAATAGGCATTTGCTAAGCGAATCATCTTGTCGTGGAGCTTTTCAAAGTAGTCTAGACTGCACTTGTTTTCCCTCATATGGGGTTCAATTCTTCTCGGATTCATAAAGGCGTGTATCAAGGGCGGCGTTCCGAGCTCAAGATTCGGACGAGTTTCTGCAAGATGTATCATGGAAAGCAACAGCATGATAGCATCATCGTTTGCAAGAAGACGCGGACTGGCAAGTAGGTGTCTATAAAGGTCTTCGAGCTCCTGTGGCATTCTACGCAAATGTTCTTGAAGTCCAGTGAATTCTGCTCCGTCAAGCAAAGCCCTCGAAAGATCCTTCAAGACTAAGTGCACCCAAAGGAAAACGCCTTGAGCTGAGTCGATCATCTCTCGTACTAGTTCGGCGTAATCTGTATCATCATCATGGGACAGACGACGAAAAATCTCTTTCTGTTCCAGTTCCTCATGGATGTATGCCCGGATGTCGTCTCGGGTGAGATTTTCGATACGGATCCAACATTCTTGGTTCTTTCCGAACTCTTCAATGAAAGCGTTGTATGGACGGCTAGATACGCATACCTTTACGTTCAGTCTGGCCCGAAATTGTTGGAGAAACTTCATCAGTTCATCGGGGTCGCCTGTTTCTTTACTCGGCTTTGGATTATCGTCGAACTCATCCATACCGTCGATCAGAAACATGAAATGTATGCCACGACTCTCAGCCATCTCCAATATACGTGGCAATGCGGCCTTCAGTGATGATACTGAGAACTTGACATCTGAACCACCATATAACCACTCGGCTCCTGGAAAGGCAATGTTGATCATGTAAGGATGATTCAACAAAATTTGAAACAATATTGATCGAAGTAAACCTTCCAGCGATTGCTGTATTGGCGAGCCCTGCTTCCAGAAGTAGTCTTTGATTAGATCAATTCTCCGAGTACCGGCCCATTCCTGGAGGTGGGTTAAAACCCGATGTTCCTGATTTGCGAGGAACTTCATCAGCGTGCTTTTGCCTGCTCCAGGCTTGCCTGAAACCCAGAATATATTCGCATTCCTATCCTTGCAAGCCAGCCATTTTCTGAAGTTCGACTCCTTCTGGCCCTCACTCAGAGAATCTTGCGACTCCAAGATCCATGCGAAAGTCTTTTTGTGAGCATCTGCCACTAAATCGCATCGACTCCAAATCTCTGGGAAGCAAAGTTTGTTTAGACACCTTCGCTGTGTTTTTCCGTTTTCCCGACGCGTAAACCAGTCCTGTATGGCCTTGTATATCTCCGCAGTGGTCTTGTCGGCAGAATCCATGTTCACTTGGACCAATTTTCGCAACTCCTCCATTTTATGTAAAAGATCGGTATCTGATTGAGCACCTTGCTCGAGAAAATCTTTCATGCTCAAATTCATTGCTGGGACGTAGACTGCAATGATATGTGCCGTAATTTTCGACTCAATTGCTTTTATGTCCTCCAACGCCTCGCGCAACTCAGCTTCCTTCCACCACATTGTAATCGTAGCCTTGCAGATTGTCCAGTAGCGAGGACCACGGCTATTCAACTGTTTCTCTCGCAGGTTTTCCACCTTGGAAATGTATGCATCCATACATATTTGCATGCGTTTCGCATAGTTGTGAAATTCGGTTTGTTCCGTGTCTTGCGCCGAAGAAGATGTCGCTTTCTTCAAGTTCTCTTTCACGATCGCAGCACTCTCCCGCAGCCGAAGCGCTTCGCCAGAGAAACCGCTGTGTGACCTCCGGATATCGTTTGCAATGGTTGCAACATGACGACCAACTTCTACGAGTTGGAAAATATTCGATACCAGACCGATGGCAACAAGAGGTTCCATGGTAAGATGCAGCGCTATGGACGAGGTGAAAAATTTCAGCGACAAGAGAGGTGCAGGCCCTACCCTTAACAACCAGACATTGTGGTACTGTAAGGAACGAGACGCATGTCCACTCATCAGAATGTCTTCCCGTACTACATTACGTATCACTGTGGCGTCACGGCAAACTAATTGAGAGTTCACGTAGGTGTAGAAAGAGTAGTGAGGGGGATCATCGCGAGCAGAACCGTCTGCACCTAGTCAGCGAGAGAAGGAAAGAGTTAGCCAAGTGGAGTGACGAAACTACTGCACAGGAAGGAGAGAGGAGAAACGTGACCTTCAGCTGATGGAGGTAGGTGCGACTGTTGAGGACCGATACTACCACACATGCACGTCCCTGCGTGTACGTGAACCGTAATACTGCATTCTTTTATATCTTTCTTCGTGCCTAATTAAAACCCCAAATTTCGAATCGTTTTTATAGTGATACGACCTTTCATCTGTAGTTCGCCGAGAAATTGTTTCGTCAAAAACCCGGGATATCATACGCCGCCGCTGACCATGAGGAAATAATGAAACTGGAAACTGGAACGCCTTCTATGCAAACTTTCGTCGCTATCTTTCTCTCTCTTTGAAAAATGTGATTTATGGAATAATTTGGTGCGCATATGTACAGTGGGCGCTCATGCATTTAAAATCTGGTGAGAGAAAACCCGTTAGCGCTTGTTCTCGTCACCGTATAGTTTATATGGAAAGGGGAAAGGCTTACCGTATCTCATAATTTCCTGCCCTCGTCATATACCGCACCCACTTGACGCTGCTGTAGTTGCTCTTCTCAAACACCTTGAGGTATCGCACTAGCAACCCGGAGCTCGTGAACATGAGCAACGAGAAGCTAAGATTGAGCGGTGGCCTCGACCACGCTTTCTGGTTCGTCATGCTCGTCAAGCTGGCCTCGGCGCTCAACACAAACTCGCTCTGTCCCGTAAAGCGAGGTATCTTCCAGACAATATTGTTGTGCTCGGGTTCGTACTTTGCTTTGCCCTGCGACGTTCGCTCCGTGATGCGTGCTGTGTTCAGGGGCGTTGGTATCCGTACAACTACGTTGGTGGCGAACAATTTCGAGCCATAATTGGCACGTATGGCAATGCTGTACTCCACCTTCGTCTTACCCACTTCGTTGACAATGGCATGCACCTTGAACGGTAGGTTGACGTTTTCTGTGGCTCGGTAACGCATCAATTCAAACTCGCCATCGGGGGGTATGAAGGAGATGATTCGATCGGTATCGAACTTTCCCAGTTTCACACATTGATGGAATTGGCAATCCTCCAATGTGACACTGCCTGCTGCCGCTCTTGTAGCCTTTGCGCCAGCTCTGTTACCAGACGGGCCTTGCAAATTATCCTCTCCCAGCGTCAACCTGTCATTAAGCCCGAACTTGCATTCCGGCGTTCCAGATAGATATGCGCGCATAATGATCTGTCCGTTGACATCCGCCCGCAGTACTGCACCAGTTGCCGACATGAGTAAATTGACGTCTTCTATCACGTCCACGAAAGCTTCGTTCTTCCGGTATTTGATGTCGGATCGTCGCCAAGACAGAGCTCCGGTGGCTTGCATAGTGATTTTAGAAGAATCCTCCTGTGTTACATTAGTATACCACCTCGTCAAAACAATGCTTTTAGGGGATCAGCCTTACAATAGCCCTCTCACTCTTAACCCCCTCAGTCGTAATGTACATCTTCAACGTATCCGTCTCCGTATTCTGCGGATACCCAAAGTCCAAGATTTCATCCAACAGCTCATACACGAGCACAAAGTTATTCTTCACGGCCTCTTCATCGAACTTGCCAAAATACGCTTTGCCGAGGCCGATGAGGCGGTAGATGAACTCGAAGACGAGCGCGGCATTGGCGTTGGATTTAGTGACGGCGACGAGGTAGATGTTCTCGTGCTTGACATGGCTGAATGTGGTTGAACCGAGGGTGAGGATGGGAGAGCGCACGGAGGCGTTAGAGATGACTTGGATGCGGAATACGTCGGCGAGGCGTGGGCGGCAGTCGTTACGGAAGGCGCGGAAGATGAGATTTTCGCCTTTTTGATTGAAGATGAGGATTCCGGAGAGCATGGCGACGAGGGGGCGAGGTAGGTGGCTGTGGGCGAAGAAGGGGGGTCAGTGGGTGTAGTTGCGGTTGGGGGGGCATGTGGGTGGATTTGGGGGAGCTGCTTAGGATTGCGGGACGGACCCCCCTGTGCGTGGTGGTGGTGTACATGGTGGAGCACGGGCTTAGGGTTTATATGTTCGTGCCAAGCACTCTTTACACTGTTGTGTGTATGCTCAGTCTTGAACTGACTGGAACTCGAATGCAGCCATATATCAATAGGAGAAATATAAATTAGTATGATTTGCTGTCTGGCGCATGGCGCATAAGTGTAATTATCGTAGGAAGTTGTGTTCGACCTAATCTATCTCTATATAAACAATCGGATTTGTGTTCAGTGTCTAAGTATGCAAGCATATATAGGTAGGAAACAGGGAATCTCTGTATTCGCCAGAAAGCGTCATGTGTATGCTATGGAAAGGTAGAAAGTTCATTTTTGATCATAGAAGCGCGGTCGTTGCCTTTTCCACACACACACAAACGCTCAGAATACCGCACTTCGCTACAATGGAGTAAAGGAAGAAGAAGAAACGCCAAAGCCATTGCTCATTCCGCTGCTCTATGAATCTCGAACTCGCTCGCTCGCTGGCTTCGCATGCTTTGGTTATTTACTCATCTGTGTAGCTTTGCTTCTTGAATCATGCCTCCCCACTGCCGCCTTTGTCTATGCGCAAATAGCCGGGGAAAACAAAAGTCCCGCATGTGTCATATCATGGGAAAGGGTATCGATCGGGACCAAGGGGAGGTTTTATGGTTGGAAAATGAAAAGCTCTTTGGAGTGGAATATAAGGGAAAACGCGGAAGAGATCAAACCCCCTAGTGGCTGCCGTTCTTGCGGAAATTGAGCAGTTGTGCCAAGGAGTTGAGGCTGCATCCACTCTTCAGGAACTCGTGAATCAAAAGTTCACCCGCGCTCGCTCGGGACTTGACGTCAACGCACAGGCAAACCGAGAGGAAGGCCTTGAGCTCCTTGGAAAGCTTGTCCGGCTTCTTGAGGCGGGGCGTACCGTTGGTGGCGATAAGATAGAGAGCTTTGAGTGGTTCTTCGTTGAGGTACGGTGGCTCCGACTCGATCATTTCGATAGCCATGATACCCAATGACCAAATGTCCACCTTGTTGCCATACTCCTTCTGTTTGACAACCTCAGGGGCCATCCAGTAGGGCGTTCCCACCATAGTTGCGCGCTTATTACGGGTCTCGGTCAATTTGGCACTGAAACCAAAATCGGCTGTGCAATGATCAGTAGTGTGTCGCAGAGAACCTATCGATCTTATAAACTTACTGATTTTCACGTTGCCACGACCGTCAAGAAGGACGTTGTCACTCTTGATATCACGGTGGATGATGTTTTGTCGGTGCAGATGCTCGAGACCTTGGCAGGTCTATCGCTGCTGTTAGCGTAGGAAAGGTGGATAGGGTTGGTTGGACTTACTTCTAAGCATATGGTCGCAATCTGGTCCTCGCTAATGGAGGGATTGTTGTCAATCACGTCGGTTAAAGCTCCCCCTTCCATGAATTCCATGACTACCCAAAGCTCCAACTGATCTTCCGTCAAGAAAGCATCCAAGAAGTTGACAATATTGGGGTGTTTGCTGTCTTTCATAACGATGATCTCGTTCACAATGAGCTCCTTGCGAGGCTGAGCACGGAGATCCATCTGCTTGATGGCAACCTGAGCGCGTGGACCATTCTCCTGTAACAGCCTACGGGCTGTCGGGGACGTCGCAGTCTCACGAATGCGAGCAACATACACGGAACCTGATGCACCTTGTCCAATCTTCTTTTGCTTGTTGTACGAATCCAATGGTTTGTCTTTCGAAACGACTTCGCGAAGCTTGGTCATGACTTCGGCCTCGGACATGCTCGACATACGCACATCCTTGCGCGGAGCCTCCTCTTTCTTTGGCGCCGTAAGAGCCTGCTCGGCCTTCTTTACAGCATCGCTCACGGCGGGTTGCTTTGCGGCAACGTTCAGAGGCTTAGGGGCAGCAGCGGCTTGGTATTGCTTCTGTTGTTGCTGCTGCTGTCCATTGGCTGGCCGCATTTGCGAACTGCTAGATTGACCTTGGTAAGAAGAATTCTGCTGCACAGCCGGACGCTGTTGCTGCTGCTGCTGCTGCCTGGCCTGAGCGGGAGCACCGTAACCACTGCCATTCTGGGTTTTGGGTGCTGGAGGGGCCGGACGCTGGGCAGCCATTTGACGCAGAGACGATGGCGCTTGCTGCTGTTGGTTCCGTGAAGCTCCTGGAGTAGAGGGAGCCGGGCGGCTGGGGTTGTAGCGCTGTTGCCCGGATGGGCTGGAATCTCTCGAATCGTAACCAGGACCACCACCTCCAATCTCTTGCTGTGCCATGGGGGTTTTCTTTTGTGGTATCGATGCATTGTATGCCGCCAACTCTTCACGCTCACGCCTCTCATACTCCTCTCTCTCTCGCTGCCGTTGAAGATCACGTTGCTGCTGTGCACGGACTTCCTCGTTTCTTCTCCTCTCCTCGTAGCGTTGGTCTTGCTGCGGGGCTCCATAGCCACCTGATGCCGGTGGAGTGTTCTGGCGTGAGACGCCGTAGTTACTATCCTGTCGCTGGTAGCCACTGGGGGGTGCAGGCCGCGGGGGTGCGATGGAACTGCCGCCATAACCGAGTTGCTTCTCCATCCCAGAGCTGACAGGGGGAGTAGGTGTCAAGCTTGGGTATTGCTGAGGGTCTTCGGCGCGCTTAACGAGCTTCTCGGTGTAGAATTCCAGCACTTCGAGTACGGCTTTGGGGTTCTTGGCGTAATCATCCTTGGTGAGTGCGGAGGCGGTGAGTAGCTTTTCCCACTCCACAGGCAGTCCGACGAAGGCGCCGCTGTTGGGATCAAAACCAACGTGCACTCGATGGGTGAAGTTGGTGGGGTTGCTCACTCCGCCCATACTAGGGCAGCGCTGGTATATGCTATCTATCCAAGAGTAGACTTCTTCGTCGGTCTCGACCTTGCATGTGATGATCTTGGTTGGGCCATCCCGGGGTGGCGACGAGCCTTTGTTCGGGTTGAGAGAGCGAGTGATTTCGAACGAGAGTGGCTGGGTATCAGAGCGTTCCACGCCTAGGACGTCGCGAAGGAGGATGGAGTTGGATACCTTGGTGGAACTCGGGCTTTTGAAGAAGGCCAGCTCAAACTCCTTCAGGACCAGCCACCGATCAGCCCAAACAAAAGACTTGAACAGACCTTCATCCTTGACTTTGACGTTGCCCTCCTTGACCGTCCCTGAGGTGGACAGACTCTTCTCGGACTGGGTGCGGACGAGCGAGGTGGTGGAGCCGTTGTAACTGTTGGCATAGCTGTTGGTGTTGCTGTAGCCGTTGTTATAGGAGCCAGCGCCGCTGTTGCTGTTATTGTATGCAGGTGACTGCAGACTCATGCCAGCCATGTTGCCCGGTAGGGTGTTGCTAGTGTTGGGGGTGAGGGCAAGACGGGGGCGGTCGGTGGGAGGCCGCGGGGCGGGACCCGGATTCATAAACTGATCGCGGGAATACATTATGTTTCAGGGATCCACCTGATGAGTGTGTGAGTGAAGGGAAGGGGAGTGTGTATGCTGTGCAGGGCTGGCAGCGTTACTGACTCGAGACGTGGAGAGGAGAAGGAGGCAGGCGGACGGGCAGGGTGCGGCAAGGGTGGAGGAGGCGGTTTAGGGCTGTACCTACAGATAACTGGACGCTGCCACGATCATGAATGATCTGGAATTCGAAGGGGGTTTGCGGACGATGGAAAAGAGAGTAGCAGGTGGCGAGTGGCAGTCGTGGGTGGTGGTGGTGGTGGTTGTTTGTCGTGGTTCAAAGGTTGCTGCCAGTGCGTGAAGCGGGGGAGGCTGGCTGTAGCGGGCAGGGCAGGAGCGAGCGAGCGAAGCAGTGCACAGCAAAAGCAGTCTGTCGCGGGGGCAAGACGAGACAATGGCGCCGACGCAAGAGTGAGGTCGCAGCCAGGAAAATCAAACAAGACCCTCTGCGGTGGTGGTGGTGGTGGTTGGGTGTGAGGGTGTGGGTGTGGCCTGCACTGGTGTAGGAAGTACGTCCACTGTGTACACAGTATAGCAGCAGGCGCAGTAAGGTTGGAGGGTGCAGGGAAGAGCGGGAGGGTGGTGGAGAGCGGTGGGAAAGGGGAGAGATGTTTGTCCGTCAGCGCGCGGATGGGTTGCCGGTAAGAAAGTCAGTTGAACTGACTGACTGACTGACTGACTGCGAGCGGGCTGAGCGAGCTGAGCAGCTCAGGCCAGGTGGATATCTAGTTATTTCTAGTCGCTTGCCTTGATTGCCAGCTATTGCTGCGCCGTTGTGTTATTATGCCAATGTCTCAACATGGGCTGCGCGCTTCTTTTTGGCTGTCTGGGGCTGGAGTACGGCCGTCGGTGAAGAAGAGGCAAAAGCGACAACCCGGCTAGGTTGGATGGAATGCGAGCAGTGCTGTTTCGAGGGGGAGATCTGCTGTCGTCTCCGTCTTTCTGTTTCCTTGTCGTCTTGGTTGGTCACTTGGATTGGTTGTCCTGTTGGCTTACTCGACAAAGGGAGCCCGAAGACAAAGAGCTATGTATGGATGTATCTGATGAAGCGGCACTCCCTCAATGGCGGGGGGACAGCTAGGAGGAGAAGAAGAAGAAGAAGAAAAGAAATCGAAAAACAACATGTGCCAACCGTACAAGTCTACTACATATGTATCTATGCATCCATGTACCTCTGCATATGCAATCGTTCGCTCAGGTAGCTATTGATTGATATTGTCCTTCATTCATTCACTATAGCGTTGGTTCGTCGGACAGTATCAAATCACTGTTAGCCTCTCCTGTCGTCGAGTCCGTCGCCCCTCCGCCGCCGCTCAGCTCTGATCGTCTTTCTTCCAATTGGCCCCGCCATCGCCCACGTGACCGTTACGGCCGATCCCGACAACAACATCAATTGATGCTTCCCTCCCATTCATCCAATCCCACCTCATCTAACCGCCTTCCATCCTCCAGAATCCATTCACTTGCAATTCATGCATGCTTAAGTATGTGCACATCCTGCATTTGGCCTCGATACCAACCGGCGACATAAACGGATCGACACTAGAAACACTACCCAGGTACTCCTGCACATCGCTCTTAGCCCTCTCCGCCGCTGTACCCTTTTCGCTCCAGCGTTTCACATGGCTATGCAACCCACCACCATCAAAACCATTGCTTTCCACCAAGACAGCGAGCCCCTTTTCACCCTCTCCACGTCCCGGAGAAACGGCAAATCATGGATCCCACTCAAACCAAAGTAGCATGACAGCAACAAACTTTTCTGAAAAGATTCCTTTGGTCTTCCCAATCATGGCTCGCATTACTCCGCCGGACACTACATTGCCGCCAGCATTTGTTTCACTCCCATCTAACCCCCACAGTGAATCAGAACCTCGCCTTTTCTGAAACGCACCACCAGACGTCATACTCACTACACCGCACAGCTCCGTTTCGTCATACAAATAGACTTGCATGGTGAATGCACCGTGTACACACAGCAGACGGCCTGTCCTCCGCTCTCTCCGCGTTTCAAATCCAACTATCGCGAAGCTTGTCTCATCGCACCTTGTCTGACCTCATATATCATTCCACCCCTTACTCCCTTACCCAGAGTCTACACCCCATACTCCCAATACGTCCCTGCCACCGTCCCTTCTAGCATCCTGCATCTTCTTCACTCTGCGAACCGTCAAGCCAACGCCCAACGGGCCAAGAACAGTGCACAACACAATAGCCCATGTCACCACGAGAAACAACTCTGATTCCGACGACGAATCGCCACTCGTTGGGGAGAAGACCCCGTTGGATTCGGCAACGGCTGAAATGAGGAAACCAATCTCACCTCGCGCAACCATGGCGCAAGCCAGAATCAATGCAGGCTGAATGGAGACGGGTTTTGACGCCGAGCATGTATGTGAGGTTTCTTCTCTAGCACGTAGAGACGGCACAGTTTCTTGCTGGGTGGTGGTGTCGGGCTCTGCACTATGACCTGGAGGTCCAGACGGTTCGTTTTCAGTGTTCGAATTTGTATGTTTCTGCCAAAAATGCGTCACCGATGGCATTTTGATATTTGGCTTGTACTTGTATAGCAACTGCTGGAATTTGGCAAATGGTAGGGATATTCGCACAAGCCATAATCCGCAAGCCATCTTGGCAAGCACCATGAGGACGGTATAGACAATGCCGCGCCAGACAATCGAAGCTCGGAACAGGCGGGTGATTGGGATAGAGAAGCCGATAGACGCGAAGAAGAGCGGCTGCAGAATTCGGGACACGGCTTGATGGTAATATCGTTCATAAATGGCCGACCCTGTTGTCTCTGGCTGGGGTTTGGTGCTAATACCGGGTTGCACGTTCCTGGCAGAGGTTTGTCTAGCTTCTTGCTCCTGATCAGGAGCTTCGTCATGGTGAGATGGCGTGTTTTGAGCTGGAGGAGTATTTATATGCTCTGATGGGTGCGGCACTTCACTGTCCCACCAACTGACAGTTGCCCCAGCAATGTACGCTGCGAAAAGGTTCGACGTCCCTGCATAACTAGAAGCAGTCACTAGTGCTATCAAAAGCAGAGTGTGTGTGACAAAAGCCGTTTGATGGTTCATCAGCGACCTGCTCACCACAGCATCGGGATGTGATTTACGGTACGAGGTCAAGCGTACAGTTACAGGAAGAACAACATATCGACACAGCAGGGGAATGACAACAGCAAAAGCCAAAGACACCAGGACGGGGCGAACTATAGTTACCGCGCCGATATTGTCGCTGTTGTTTCCAAGATTGGAGATGACCTGAACCATGACCAGGCCAACGACATCATCCATCATGGCGGCGCTCGAAAGAACAACACCCAGTCTCGTCTTGGACAAACCACTAGAAGAGAGCACGGTGAATGTAGTTCCGAGGCTGGTGGAGCATAGTGCTGCGCCCGCGGCGAAAGCCTGGAGTGGTGTGGCATTCAGGAGACCTTGAAGGGTGTAAGACAGCGCGATGGGAAGAGCAATGCCGGTCAAGGCGACGGCGGAGGAAAGGGGGAGGTTAGCTTTCAAGGAAGGGAAAGAGGTCGAGAGACCGCCTGTCATTCTAGTCAGCAAAAGTCTAGGTGGAGGGAGCGTCGGACACCTGTATGCGTGCAAAAGAGGAAATAACGTGATAGGAGATGCTTGATTGATCGAACACGCCCATAGATATATATGTGGATGTACGTATTCAAACGTGCACGTTGACCATTCCAATTTAATGTCTCCAGATGTTTCTCTTTTTTCTTTCCAATCAATCAAAGGGTCGAAGCCGTACCTTCATAAACAAGGAGAATCAGACCAATATATCCCAACTGAACAACGACTTGCTCGACTTGAATGGAGAGCCACTTGGCGCCAGGAGTGCCCCATGCAATGCCCACCAAGACCTGGCCCAGCAGGCCGCAGTATAGCAGTCGGTCAAACAAGGCATTGATGAGATTGAGGAGGAGCAGAAAGGATGACTGAACCAGGATGGTGACAATGTCGGGCTCGTGATATGGCAGCGAGGGCTGCACGGTGTCAAGGCCAGCAGCCATGGTTTGATTTGTTGATTCCTGCAAGTAGATGGAGGTTTAGGCGCAATAACGACTGATATATTTTTTCCCTTCTTCTTGTTTATTGGCGGAGCAGGGTTTCGAGTGCTAACAAGCTTCTGTTCGAGTTTATTTTAAAACCTGTCAGAGCCAGCGGCAGGTGTCTGCCGTAGACAGAGCAGCGAATGAAGGGAAGGGGATGGGATGGGATGGGATGGGAGGCGGAAAATATCCGGACGCAGCGGACCCCCGCGCCAACCCCTGCCTGGCCTGGCTGGCTGGCTGGCCTGCTTGTCTGCTGTTGTTTGGTGGTTGCCCGCCCCTCTCTCGCTCGCAAATACATAGCAACCACCAACAAGTACATGTACCCTCGAGACATATTCCTCTATCCATACCGCCTCTTCCAACCGCCCGCAGCCAACCCCCCTCAGATTCTCTACAGCCTGATGCTCATTGCCTCGCCATGGCTCCGCTTGACGAGCAATGGGTCAAGGTCCAGCAGAAGACCTTCACCAAATGGTGCGCATCTGCTTCCCTCTCCTTCCTCCTTCTCCACCTCCCCGCCCCCCGTACATGCCCATGTCCACGCACGTCGAATGCGGTACCGCTCTGCACTGCAACCACTCTTTCGACTGCCAACGATATTCTTCAACACTGCGGTCCATTCGCTAACCTTTTTCCTTGTCCTGCAGGCTTAACAGTAAACTCAAAGCCGTCAATGTCGAAGTCAAGGACTTGATAACCGATCTATCGGATGGTGTGAGTCCAAGACCCTTCCGCTTCTGCCCTTCGACATCCTGACCCGCTCCAGATCGCACTCATCCATTTGCTCGAAACCCTCAGTAATGAATCTCTTGGCCGCTATGCCTCACGTCCCAAGCTCCGCGTTCAAAAATTCGAAAATGTAAACAAATCGCTCGACTTCATCAAAGGGAGAGGCATCCAGATGCATAATATCGGCGCCGAGGACATTGTGGATGGGAATAGGAAGATCATCTTGGGCTTAATTTGGATATTGATTCTGCGCTTCACCATCAGCGACATCAACGAGGAGGGTCTGAGTGCAAAGGAAGGTTTGCTGCTGTGGTGCCAGCGCAAAACCGCCTGTTATGACGAAGTGGAAGTGCGCGATTTCTCTTCAAGTTGGAACGATGGCTTGGCTTTGTGAGTTCCTACCTGCAACACTGATTGTGCCACTATCGTGAGCGCCCAGAGGCTAACAAGAGGACCAGCTGTGCCCTTCTCGACATCCACCGCCCCGACCTAATTGATTACGATAGTCTCGACAAAAGCGACCACCGCGGCAACATGCAACTCGCTTTCGATATCGCTTCCAAGGAGATCGGCATACCTGACCTTCTAGATGTAGAAGACGTGTGCGACGTGGCAAGGCCAGACGAGAAGTCTCTCATGACGTACATTGCCTACTGGTTCCACGCTTTCTCTCAGATGGAGCGTGTAGAGAATGCTGGTCGTCGTGTAGAGAAGTTCGTGCAGAACATGCAAGGAGCCTGGGAAATGCAGAACAACTTCGAAAAGCGGATGCGTCAACTGCTGGATCAGATTGCGACACAACGGAAGCAGTGGGAGGAAGCCACATTTGATGGATCGTACACGGATGCCAAAGACCAGTCGGCCAAGTTCACAGAGTACAAACGCAAATACAAGAGAGCATGGGTAGCAGAGCGATCGGATCTCGTTGGTCTGCTTGGAAATATCAAGACAAAGCTTTCTACGTACCGGCTGCGGCCGTACGATCCTCCCGCTGAGCTGAGCTTGGAAGCGCTGGACACGGCATGGGCGGGCCTAATGAAGGCAGAGCGCGACAGGTCACAAATCATTAACGAAACTATACGAGACATCAAAAATGCTCTTCGCAAATCCTTCGCAGACAAGGCCAACGATTTTGCTCTCGCTTTGAACACTCTATCAACCTCTTTATCAGGCCTCGAAGGCGAAGTGGAAGACCAATTGGACCATACTAAGAAAATCAGCGACAACCTCGCGCCACTTGACCAGTACCTAGACATCATTGCTTCGCTCGATGATCAATGTGCGGAAGCTAACATCGAGGAAAACGACTTCACAACCTACACATATGACGAGCTAGAATACGAACTCGGCCTGGTGCGGTCATCAGTGTCCAAAAAGCTCGCTTTTCTCGAAAACCAAATGGTAGCACGCAGCATGACCAATCTCACGCCCATCCAACTGGAAGAATTCGAATCCGTATTCCGACACTTCGACCGCGATGTATCCAACTCCCTTCAGGAACTAGAGTTCTCCGCTGCCCTTGCCAGTCTTGGTCTCGTTTACGATGAAGACGAAATGCACGACAAGTTCCGCGAAACAAGCGGCGGCCGCGATTACGTTACCTTTGAGCAGTTCATCCGCTTCATGGTGGACGAGACGGAGGATCAGAACACCGCCGAGCAAGTTTTTGAATCGTTCAAAGAAGTCGCCGATGGAAAGGTATGTAACCTCACCTTTTTCCCATGTTTACCCAGTAAAAAATTCATCCCAATCATGTGTGCGCTCTTATGGATTCCATCCATCAATGCTAACAATCTAACACAGCCCTACGTCACTGAACTCGATCTCCGCCACTCACTCGTCCCAGACGAAATCATTGACGACCTCATCGCCAGCATGCCAGAGCACAAAGGCCCCGACATGCAAGAAGATCGCGACCTCCCCAAATTTGACTACATCACCTACATGCAACGCTACATGGGCGGTAACGCCTCCGCTGCTGCCGCCGCTGGCGACGATAGCAATGGTCTTACGAATGGACAATGATTTTGAAAGATACCTCCCGTCTTTTTGCATTTCCAAAGTCGCCTTGTCGTTTGCTGAATCATGGTTGTTGAGCGTTCCTCTTCTCTTTGCGCTTCTTGTTGCATAGCAGATGACCAGCGTTTCTATTTCGTATTCCATTAATGTCTTTGTTGGGATGCTTCGGAATAGAGAAGGGTGTTCTTGTTCCTGTTTCTTTTTGCTTCCCAGCTTTTTGCATAATTGTGGGCTACACCCTCCATACATTCATCTTGGCGTTTTCCGGCTTATCTTTCTTGGTTTCTGCTTTCACCTCCCGCTCCTTCCACAAGAAACCCCTTGGTCCACAACATTGGAGATTATCCTCTTCATGCATTCGCCCGCTATCTACTTTTCCTTGTTCTAGCGCCTACATCTTTTCTTCCTTTCTGTGTGCGGAGATCACTCTGCTGCTGTTGCTGCTGTGGTCATCGAGTCTCTCAGTCCCCTTCGCATCGTCTGCGTTAGAGAATGTTGGTACTTTCTCGTCTCCATCTCAAGTGCAAGGCGCAGGCGGGTAAGAGAGGAATAATCGCTTCGGAACTCGATTAGTGAGCAAGTAGGGGCACAGCGATACATATCAGAGGCGAAGAAGAAAAAGAAGATGATGAAGAGGACAGGAAAGAAGGAAGAACAATCAGTTATAAAAAACCATATATTAATAAGAATAAACGTAAAACTCGGAACATGATTGACTTCCTTTTTTTTTTTTTTGCAAGTTTTCAGTGGTAGAAGCTGAGTTCTTGAATGGCACTGAGGACGAGGTCAGATGGATTTGATATAGAGGGGTTGTGGCAATGGCCGTAAAGAGGAACATGTAAATGAACAAATGGACGGATGTGACCAAGATGACGAGAAATAACACAGGTTTAGTTTATTAGGTCTTAAAAAAGTTGTGTATAAAGTCAACGACGCATACGACACTCGAAACAGCATAAGAAGAGGGAGAGAGAGAAAGAGAGAAAAAGAACGGGAAGGAACATGATTTTTGATTTTCATCGATCGATTAGTGATTCGGGATTCGATTCAGAATTTCTTGTTTAGATAAAATAGACAAAGTTCCAGTCCGTGTCGGCAGGTCATCCTGACTTGAATATGACCTGACTTGACTTGAAGAAGATTACCTAAGTCAAGTCAAGTCAGGTCAAGTCAGATTAAGTAAGCCAGATTAGGTCAAGTCAAGTCAGGTCAGGTCAGGTTCACTCAACCATCTCAAATGATGACTCATCAGTTTGGTAGTGTTTTCCTTCCCAGAGCTTAAAGGCAGATTTATTGTGTATTTAAATCTATGTGTTTGTGCTGCATGAAATATGCGATAATCAACATATAGACTTAGTCAAGTCAGGTCAGGTCAAGTCAGATCAGGTCAAGTCAAGTCAGATCAGGTCAAGTCAAGTCAGATCAGGTTTTAGTCATCAGGTTGGCCCGCCCTTTTGAATCACCATTGTTGAAACACAAGTTTTTTTACTTCAGTGCTCACTCAGCACGTACTATCAACAGTCAGGCCAGGTCAGGTCAAGTTAAGTCAAGCTTTTCTTCATTGAGCAGTAGCACTCGCAATGAATCGAGTGAAATACATAATACCGCTTGAGAACCGAACCACAGCGTTATCCCCTTCCAGTAGAATTACGAAAGAGAGGAAGGACATTAACAACGCCGTTTGATAATGCTAGCATCGTAAAGAAAACCACCCACCCTTGCGAAAAAAAAAACACCAACCCAGACAAACGCCCAGTTGATAAGCTATAAGGGGCCGAGTAAAGCAAGTGTCCACGGCCAGGAAAGCAGACCCAGGGAGCATACGACCAAAAAGAAACCAATACTCCAAGGTTCTGCTCTGGTGGTGCAGGGAGGAATGAAATAACAGTTCGAGTTTCCGTGATCTCTTCTCCGTGTTGCACTCAGGACGATGCAAACCAACGCCAAGTATGTTTAGGACTGCGGCCGGGAGCGGAAGTCTACTTCGCACCATACCTGAATTCTCCAAACGTGCCGCCAGCACCGCCAGGCGTCATTATGCCGCCGTGGGACGGCCCAGGCGTGGACGCGAGACCGGCAGGGTGACTCGTTGGTGTACTTGGGCCGTCGCGGTGGGACGCAGGGTGGAACATCATGCCGTTGTTGAGACCCTGGTAACCACTGGGGACGTTGGGTGCACCCTGGGCAGCGAGTGCGGCAGCTTGAGCAGAAGCGCTGGCTGGAGGGCCGACGCCCGTGAGACCCCACATCTGGCCGTTGACTTCTGCGGGGACGGACCCGTTGAAGACACGTTTTTGAAGTTCCCAGAAGGCGACGCCTGTGAGCCATGCGTCAGAGCCGGCTGTGTGCGATGTGCCGACTCTTTGGCAGCCAAGCTCGTCGGCGAGGTCTTGGAGACCGGATTTCGCGCCTAGGTTCTGGAGTATGTTGTGCGCTTGTTGGCCAATGGCTCCACGACGTAGCATGCCGTTCGCGTGACGCCATATGTACTTGACATCTAGGAGACGGGGGAAGAAGATCTCGACAAGTTTGCGGTAGGCTTCTTCGTCTTCGGGGAGGGGTTTGCTGGTGAGCATCTTGATCAGGTAGGCGAAATCGTAGCCAGAGTGGAATGATATCCAGTTTACGTCGTCCGTAAGGATCATGCCAGACGTTATCAACAACGATCCAAATTCTTCTGTATCGATGCCCTGTGTCGCGTGCTTCTCGAAGTCTGCTCCAGATTTCTTCAGCATCTGGACCGACTCTTCATTGTACATATCATCATCGAGCGAGAATTTGAAGTTGAAGGTCCAAGTGCAGGGGCACGGGATGATGTTGTTGGCGTATTGTTGCACAGTCTTCGGTTGGTAGCTCAACTGTGAGATGTCGAGTTGTGAAGGGGGAATCTCGCCTTGAACAGAGAACAGTGTAACACCTAATTGAATGATCTTCAACAGATCAACATTGCACCGTACGGTCTGGTAGTGGTATGAAGCCTTCGATGTGAAATCGCCAATGGGTCGGGCGACGACACCCGGGAATTCAGTATCCTAAAAGTATTGTAAGCACATTTCTCCAGCGGTAAATCGGAGTATCACAGAGATTACGGACCATGCTAATGTATGGATATTGCTCAACCAAAGACCGCAATAGATCCATCTCTTGATGCAGATTCGACCTCCATACTTCGCGTATACGCTGACCGGCGAGTCCTTTCGCACCATCTTGTCCACGGCCCATTGCGGCATCTTGCTGGGCGCCCTGAGCAAAGCGCATGCGAGCTTCATGTCCGTCTAGCCCGGTGCCTCCACTGACCCCGCCGAGGGCTGCTGCTGCGCCCAATCCGGGGCCTCCTAAGCCAGCACTCGACTGGAAATTGCTTTGATGAGAGCCGAAAAGGTTGATGTTGTGCGCTTGATTGGCGCCACCGAAAGCGGGATGTTGCTGCATCGACGGTTGCTGCTGTTGATGCTGCTGGGGAAGCTGCTGCTGCTGATGAATGGGCTGCGAGAGATGCGCGAAAGGATTCGAGAGATTATGGCCGGGGAATCGACCCCCACGTTGAGCCATGGTGGGCGATTACTGCGATGCTGGCTAGATGGTTGGGAAGCGGGTGGCTATTTGGGATGGTTGTGTGGTAATTGGTATTGTTGCGATGGAGGCCACGGGCAAGAAGCGAGGGGAGATGGGTGTGGGTGGTGTGCGAGGTGAGAGACGTTGAAGTTAATCGTTTGACCAATCTTAGGTTCCAAAGTCTGTCGAGGGAGGCGAAACAGATTCTCGGTATTATCAATCGGGTTGGCGAGTGAGAGTGAGTCTACGAGGGACGAATGTTGAAGGAACGGATGAACCTCTGGTTCCGAGCTTTGACGTTGCCAAGACTTGTATCGCGGACCTCGCTCGAAGCTCTTAAGACGACATCAACACCACCGACCGCACCCCGCCTCAGTGATATCCCACCATGAGGCCCTCACTGTAAGCAACACTTTTCCAATGGCTGATGCGCTACAATTTTACTTTGTTCCAATTGCTGACCCTGTGACTCAAGCATCCGTCTGGCCCAGCGCCCCAACCTCACTGGCTTCGACCCCAAGAAACTCGCCGCCGCTTCCAAAAGCGCAAAAGGCGACCCCTGGGAGCGAAAGTACGCATATTACCTTTGCTACAGATTTCCCTACCACATACTAAGACTGCCTCAGTGAACAATGGCGCTATACAGGCCCTTTTTCCCGATGGAACCGTTTCAAGGGCAGTTTCCCCGGTCTGGGCATAGCTACTGTCGCATTCGCCGGATACTGTGTCGCCGAGCAGCTGTTTTTCCCTGAAGAGCACCATGGTCACGACGATGGGGGCCACCACTGAAAGATGGCGTGAAGGGGATAAGAAGAGGACAGCAGCAGGTCGAATGCACGTAACAGGCGTATCGGTTGATTCGGGGGAACTTCAATATCATCATCATCACTGTGGGACCTGTATATATGGATCGTATCACAGTAAGAAACGTAAAAGTAGGAAATACAAAAACAGGGTTTACTTTGTCGCCTTCAACCGCTTTCAAACCAGGTCACATCATTGTAAGGAATAGTTGGTCATCCACAATCATACGAGGTGTGAGTGTAGGGTAATGCTCGTTATTTCTTAAGGCAATTCTGTGCACCAATACGGGTATCCTCTCACTCCTCTTGTGCGGGTCGCGACTACGTCACCCAGGCTTTGTACTCAATTCGAAGAGATCGCAAACCAAAGGAACCGATATTACAATACATGCCAATATGAACATGTTCCCCTCCCCCACCCCTCCCGCTACTCACAAATCTCTCTCGAGTCTATAGGGAAACTGTCAAGCCATGGGGTGCGATATACACCCACATCCTAGGAACAACAGAATCCGCGGGTATAGTTCGTTCTCTACCCGTCTACTTCATAATTCCCTACCTTCTTCTTCCCATATCAAGACCCAATTATACCCGATTCCCATATACCTAGGTTCTACAATATACCGCTCACTTACTTAACTGTTCCCTTACTATCATCATCACCCTAACGCCGCGTCCACACATCCCAAATCCGTAAAGCCTATATCAACCCTCATAACCCCACACCAACAAGAACAGCCTACCCAAACCATCCCTATATCAGAACGAATATACAAGAACGCATCCATCGCATACGAAAACATACCCGAATACAAGTAACGATCTCCCCGTCCCCTCCCCCATTCAATCACGAACTCCGCAAGCGATACCTCGATCCACGAACACTGGGGGGCCAGCAGCGCTCACCACATCGAACGCATAATTAACAAGACAAGGGACTCTTATAACACGGAAAACGCAGCTCCCCTGGAAACAGCAAAAACAAAACACCCCGTCCACACACACACACACATAAAACACAAGACTCTCGTATCCCACCCGTCCGTGAAAACGAAGTCAGATGTCGAAGCGAAGATGCATGATCAAGGGGGTCATGCATACATATACATGCGTGTGGTTTTCTTAATTGCACTCAGATAATCTGCATGGATGGAGGGGTTTTGATAGTTCCCCTGCGCCGTTCTTACACAGGTGTAAGCTGAGACGGGATGGAATACGAGAGGTTGCCGGTCGTTTATGCGTTGTATGCGTGGCTTACATATATGTTGGGCTTGCATGGATGGAGGGGGGTGGGGCGAAAGTGACGCGAAGGTCGCGCGTTTGCGTGGAGGCGAGGGAGTAAACAATAACAATGGAGGGGTGATTGCTTTTATTTGTTGGGGATGACAAATTCGTGGTAGAGAGGGGTTGTGTGGATGTCGATACTTGTGGGTTGTAGAAGACGGGGATTCGAGAGAGATGGGAAGGGCGGATACATAAGCTGTTTTTATTTTTCATTGAAATATCAAGTCTGGCGTTTTTATAGAGGAAGAGAGAGTCGAGGGATAAGAATGGATTGGATTATCTGATACTTTGCATTTTTTGATCCGCGAAACATGAGATCAAAAATACATTATTGAATCACTTCCTTTTTTCCCCTTCCCATGTAGTCCTCTTATTCGCATGATCCCCTCATTCATTCCCCTCTAGACAAAGGAAAAGATTCAAGGGCGGTGTAAAAAGAAAGCACCATAGCGACGTGCGTTACGCTCTGTAGCGTTTGTAGCGGAGACAACTAAACAAACAACAATAGTAATAATAGATACCCCAAAAGGTAGGTAGCAATAAGGATAAGACAGTAATGAGATGCTGACACAAGGAGACTTGCGGGCGCTTCCACGCGCGGAGAGAGACGATAAAAGGAAAAGTGCGAAAGAGCGGGTGTCTAAGCAAGACAAGTAGAGGAGCAGGAAGCGACTGGCTGGAAAAATAGCAGGTGAGAGGATGAAAGAACGATAAACCGAAAAAAAAAAACAGGAACATCAAGATCAACAAACAACGCTGAAGTCTCGTCCCTGATGCTGTGAATCCCAGTCCGAGATCTTAAAATGAAAATAGGTTTTCCCTGTTTTTTTGTCTTCCCAGAGATGCAGAAAATAGCAGATAAGTTTGACCTCGCAGAACCTTGTCGCGAAATGAAAAAAGATGATAAAAGGTGGAACTAGGCAACCCTGGAAAAATCCTCGCCAGATCCAGGTCATCAAGTATAAACAGTGAAGATAGAGATAAATATTCGTGGGTCGCATCAGTGAGAAATCGAAAAGTGGGCCGGCCAGTGTTCGAAGCATGAATAGGTCGAGTTATCCGGTGCAGATCCGATGATAACGAAGCTAGACAGCTGGAGGCGTGGGGAAAGAGTTCATATTTTCACGGTACCTGCGGTGCATGTTGGCCGTGCTGGCTGCGCGGTGCCGGGTTAGTGTTTGAGCAGGGCGCCCAGAAACACTTTGTGAAGAGGCGTATTTGTGGTTGGTAGAAGGAGGAGTGCGGGCAGTGCCTCGCTGTGCAAGTTCCAGAGAACTCTTCATGTCAGCCTCGACAGAGCCACGGCGCTCATCGGCTTCATCGTCAGACGTGAAGAAAGTTCGGTCGTGTGAGGCGTGCACTGGTGGAGTGGCCTCGTCCTCGTCGTGTTCGCGCTCTTCCATGTCGTACTCATCGAATGAGTTGATGGAGGCTACCTGATGAGATAGGCGGTCAACGACTGCGTTGAAGTCTCGGCGAGCATGACGCGAGGAGTGCACCAATTCCGGAAGAGACGAGCTGCCTGAAGAGCTGCCCGACTGCCGGGCGCCAGACGCCCACGAGCCGGAGACAGGTCCGCTCGATACCAGGCTGCTCTCATAAGAGCTGCGCTTGCTGGAACGCATGTGGCTGCTACGAGTGGAGCTGGCAGTGCTACGGGCTGATTCGAGCAGCGGGAAGTGTCGATCAGAACTCTCGTATTCGGCGATGAGATCTTGATAATCGTCTTCATGGGACATTGCTTCCTTGTACTCTTGCGGGATCAAGAGCGAAGGGGTTAAACTGAAACCTTCAGCCTCATGCAAAGGATAATGGGGCGCGGCAAGAGGATGGAAGAAATCAGAGGGTGTATGTACCCCGGTAGTATCGATGGTGGAAGCAGAAACTGCTGACCGCATCTCTAATTCTGGTACAGTCGTCGCGTTTGGTACCACCAAACTGGGACGCGTCGCGCCCGTTGGAGCATCATGAGGGATTGGCTCCTCTTCAGGCATTATTGAAGAGGCGTGAGTGCTATAACAAGACGAGTCCGAGGTACGCTTAGGTTCCAACCGCTCGGGGGTGCGATCTCGACTCGTTTCATCGCCTGTTCCGTCAGCATAAGTAGAGTCCCACTCCAGATCACAATCCGCTTCTAGTGCGTTATCGTAAATATAGTCAATGTCATCTTCCCAAGACTCCTCCATGACACGCCACGTGTTCGACTTTCGCCGCACCGACATCCTCCGACCTGAAGATCTTCGCGGCATTGCCCCAGAGGATCCTAAAGTATCGGAGCACTGAGACATTGGGCGAGACATGGAAGGACGTGTGTTGGGTGAGGTGCTGAATGAGACCATCCGGCTGTGCGATTTCCCTACAGGCGACCGGGGGTTGGTGAAGGAAAAGTTGTCGAGAGACGTTTTGACAGGGGGTAGTGGCGCCGGTCTGGGACTCGCGAATCGTTCTGGTTCTTCGGCGACGTCATCCAAACCAGGACTGAAGGGCGGTGTAACGGGGTGAATGGCCGAATTATCGGGGGTAGTCAAGGCATGTCCGACGTAATCAGACTCTTCAATCATGCTGGGGAGGAGTCCACCAGGACTTTGAGGGCTCAACGGCGACTGGTGATTCCACGCCCCTGAGTTCCTTCGGCTGCTTGTAGGAATAGCTTCGGTTGAGTCCTCTGGAAGGTCATCAATAGGTGCCATGGCTAGACGAGAAGATCCGCGTGGTGGTGGAGGGTTGGTGTTGGCCGATTGTGTGTGACGATGTACTCGGGGGGTGACTCCTGGCCTAGAGAAGCTTTCAACTGATCGAGCTGTGCGAAGTGGTGGTCGCGACGGTTTTTCTGCCGATCCAAAGTTCATAGGCTCCTCTTGAGGGAAGCCAGCGCTCATTGGGGGTGACTTCATTGACATGGGTGATAAAGGGTTTGCGTCCGAGGTGACTAAACCCTCCGCAGACAAGTTCCGGAAACGCAGGTCATTAACTTTGATGCCAGTTAGATCTCTGCAGGGAGTTTGCGAAGAGCTAATGTTCTGGAAACCAGCGACGAGTTCGTTTTCAGATGCTCCGGTCAGCGCGGCGAATTGATGTCGATCGGTATGCGTCAAGTGCTTGAAATCGAACGGACTGGAAATTCGCGGCTTCAGATCTACACTCGTAAGTTAATCACAGATTTTCAACATGTCGATACAATACACGACTATGATAGGTAGGCGCAGGTGAGGAAATCTTACCAGATGTCTCTGATGGCAAAGACGGTCTTTTGGTCTTGCGTAAAACCGATGTTCTCTTGAGTATGGCATCTGCCTCTTCTTGTGGTTGTGGAGGAGAGCCAGGTGCAAAGGAACCGCTCGCTCGTTTGCCTTTCTTTCCGCGAAAGATCGATCGTTTGGCACTATTCATTTCCAATATACTCTGACCTGCTAGGTGTCGGAGGTCTTGCGACAATCGATGCGATGCATTGTCGTGTCCAGCCGTAGTAGATGAGTTTAGCGGCCCCGATGAAGACGTAGTCGAGTTTGAAGTGTTGCTTCTATTTCTGAGGCCGAAGACCGAATTCCTCTTTGCCATATGAGCTCCAGTGTGTCGCTCAGGCGAAGGCTGGTCAGTGTACGAAGATGCATCTGAGCCGGGTGATGCTGATACGGAAGGATCAATGGTCACCAACGAATCCACAGATGACTGCACCGACTCTGGTAAAGCATTCTTCTTATGAGAGACAAATACTGGGCGACTATAAGGCGCAGTCGCTATGTGACCTGCAATCTCCATGTTGACAGACTATTAAAAGACGTGCACGAAACCCCGCAACTCGCTGGACGAAATGATGAAGCTTGTAACCATGGATGAGGCAAGCAGATACCAAGGAGTCGTACTATTGTCCTCGAAAATGATTAAATCCGGTGTGCGTGTGACTTTCTGTTGTTGTTGTTGTCGTGGGGAAGGCGACCCTGGACGTGTCAGTAAAGACAATACTCGGTCGTGTCAGGCCCCGAGGCGTAGTTAAATAAAAAGACAAGCGGAAGCAGGGGTCGGTGCGAGGACGCCGTAAGAGGCGGCCAGGAAAGGAGACGGAAGAGGATTGGTAACAACAAGAGGAGACGTGTAGCTCAGCTGCAACCATGCTCGTGTGCACTATATACGTACCTTGTAATGCTTGCAGAGAAGGACAGCGGATTGGTTATCGAGCCAAAGCAATAGATGATACGGGGAGATGGGACAGTAAGATCCCTACGAGTATGAATACTAGGCAGTATTAAACACGGGGATGGAATCTGTTGTGTATGGCCGGCCCAGTGGACAAGGGAAGGCGGCTGTTATGGCTGCTGTCAAAGCTAAGGATAAAGCCGCGACAGTCGCTTGCGGGAATACGATTGGCTCGTACGATCAGAAAGGGAAGAAGGAGAGGATGGGGTTGGTAGCGAAAGCGGAAGCGAAGTGGTAGAAGAAGAGTGATTGACGATGGCGTGGAGGAGGTTCAAAAGGACTGGCGGAACGGCATTGCTGTGGATTTGGGAATGGAAGAGCAGCTTTTGGCAGAAGTAGGAAATGTCATCAGTAAGTACTAAGGATGTGGACAGCGGACGCAGACAAGCAGGTGGCAGTGGGGAAGGGAGTGAAGTGTGCTCCATAGTCACTCGCCGAAGCTAGCATGAGAGCAGGGGCAGGGTCCGCCTCCCATAGGAAACAGGCTAGGGTGCGCGTTCGAGGATCAAATTGCACATGGATGGGTGGCTGTCAGCGGTGGAGTCGACGAGAAAGCGGGATGCAAGATGGATGGATTGAAGGCGTCCAGGGGGGGGGAGGGGGTGAATGAGAAAGGGTACGAGTGCAGGGAAAGCCATGCTCAGCCTGGGCTACAAGGCGACGGCCCGACGCAACGGCGCAAGCATTAAAAGGACATGGATATGCAAAAACTTGGCCCGTTGATTGGCCTCTGTTGTCAAAATACGGCTAAAATGGCGACAAACATGGCGCACTGGATGTTCAGAGGCCTATGCCGTCGTCGAACGGCTGTAATTGTCGTACTGCTGTGTGTATACTAAACCGTGGTGTCACACTCGCGGATATGATATTTCATACACACACACACACACCCTCTCCCCCCCTAACTGACGAGGGCCGAGGGGGAAGGGGGAGCATGGACAGAAAGAAGGTGCGTGTCAGTGTGAGATAGATGGTGAAATGATGTGGGATAAGCTACTTGAGACGTCAAGTCCTCTGGGGGCCTGGATTGTGCGACAATCGCAAAGTCTTGCTCTGTTGCTTTTTGTTGGGTTGGTTGGTTGGACATGCACTGACAGTGCTGGTAATTTTCTTGCCTACATGCACCAGACATGGACGTTTACTTGGTAATCAACCGTACGGTGTACCCAATGCAAGCGGCTGGCGGGGTGCAGCAAGACGTAGGATGACGGAGGTCGGACGGCTGGCTGAACACCATGCTGCGTATATGTAGCGGCCTGGGCCGTCAGGCGACCCTCACCACCGCCGCTGGGCCAGTGGAAGTTGACAAGAGCATCGCAGATAGTCTCCGACCTTCTCTTCGGGGTCGCGCTGGAATCCTTTAACACGGTGCTAAGAAACTGCCCACTGCCAAAGCCGGGGGCCCGTTCCCTTTTTCGCAATCGTGCACCGATTGCCATGTAGAAACCCTCCCGGCTATGATGATTGCTCGGTATTCAGAAATGCTGTTACCATGCCGGATCGAGTCCATCTGCTGGCCCCGGGACAAACATTGGGCAATTCCAAATCGCCTGGCTGCATGTACCTCTCCCAGCATCTGGCGGGCTCACGCATCTGGCGGGCATGAACAACACCCCCCAACCAAGAGTAGGCCATCAAAACGAGTCCTCTTGAAGTTAGCACACCGTTCAGCCACCAGCGATCTTGCCCGTGTACTACAAAGCGGCCGGGCGGCGATGAAACAACCGAGTCCTGCTCGGCGACATTCGAGATGCCTGAGGGTGGAGGCACAGGGGCAAACACCCCGCAATCTCAACACCAGAGCCTGCACAGCAAAGAAGCATGCTGTCACAGCAATGATTGTGGAAAAGGGCAGAAGATTCCTTCATCGTTACTCGTCCCTGGTGTTCATAATCTTTGGGGCCTGTCAGTTAGTGAAGCATAGATCTGTTTGGCACCCGGCTAGCAAATGACCACCGCACACTTTCTCTGCGTACTTAATATAGTACACACACGGGCTATCCCACGCCCAAAGCCACGTACCGTGATCTCGTTGGCATCTGGTGCATAGATACGGTACGATGCATCATGTAACCAGTACCTAAACACTGTTGAGAGATGTGTAGCATTCATATGCTCCATGGTCCCATGAGCACTTGGCATGGCACACACCAAGTGCGTGTATCTAGACATGAAGACCCAACAGTTCTGCATTCAATGTCATACATAGTCCACTGATACGAAGAGGTTCTGGGGTCTGTCTCCTTTGAGTGAAATCCATCCTCTGCACTTGGGGGATAGTCCACAGTCCGCGCAGCAATCCAAGCTCACGTGTCGGACTGTTCGCCTTGTCCAACGCCCCATGCATGAGTCCATTTCAATCGCCTGAGCAGCACGCGGCAATGGTGATACCTCGTGGTACCTGCTAACGCCTGTGAAACTTGCGCCTTCAGTCTGGTCACGCTGTGTGATATGTTGCGAGAAACTGGGAACACTCTGACAGAAATTGGTTGGGGCTCGCGGTCCACCCCTTTCCCCAAGTCGAAATTGCGCAAACGCTGATCATGAGCTTGGCGAGAAGGGCTTCGTGCTGCTTTTCCCACTTTGACCCTCCTTTTCTTGCGTTGTGCTTGCGACGACTCTGACAGGGTGCCCCATTGGTGAGCTCAAAAAGCAGGCCCTCTCCTACCCGACCTGGTATAGCAAATGCTGTAAACATGTGGGTACCAGGTCCTCCAAGTTGGAAACCAACTACACCCACACACACACACGCAGTAAACTTCCAGTTTCTTGCACGGTCTACCCAGTATGACGCACTGTGGGACCGTAAAGTCGCTGAGACGCTCGCGGTGGTATTCCGGCAACCTCGTTGATCCGACTGATTCCACCTCGGTCGCCACGATTGAACCGCAACAACGTACATGCTCGTACCGGCCGGCCCTGTTGGAAAATGGCCAACAGAGTCTCTTCAGGTACCACATTGTCGGGTCAGTATCAAGAGATTTCCTAAGATTGGTTGGGCGCCACCAGTATGACTGCATCAAGTACCGCCCGTACCAAGGAAAGGGTCGCATTATCGCCACCAACACCAACCCCACGACCTGGCCGCCGGTGGAGCGGCAGCCGTGCCGTGCTGCCTTCAGCTCTTCCTTTGGGGCGAAGGCTGTTTGCCCTGCCATTGTTTGTTCGCATTTGCCATCTATCTTCTAGATGAATGATAAGATTGTCAATTGGGTTCGCGTTGCCCCCTGTGCGTACGAATGAATGCACAGGGCAATATTGATGTATGATGCTTTCCAAGAGGTCATTACACAGCACAGCAACGCCAGCAAATTGCATACGCCGTGCGCCTACATACATGAGCTGCGCAGGTACAGAGAGTAACGCTGAGATGACACCAAAATATACTGTACACGGCACATGGAGTAGCACAAGGAATATATGCACAAAAGCCTCCCTCAACCGCCCGCAAGAGCGTGCCGTTCCTGGCTTGGACTACCTATCGGGTCACATACAGCTACCGTCTGTGTATGCAAGAGACGACGTCTTCTCACAAATCGAACCTGTACCTGCATGAAAAATGACGCCCTTGACTTTCTACCTGTCCAATACCATTGGTTTCCATTTTGGCCTCCGCTCCGTATTCTCAGCCCCAAGCTAATGGCAATTGCCACACATTCATTCGTCAATTCCATCATCGAACAAAATCCAATCCCCCAATCACACATCGCCATCTCTTTGGAATGCAATACATTGCCATTGGTTTTTTCAGCTCCTGCAGACGCAGTCTAGAAAAGCCATTCCGATATTGCATGCACAAATGGGCCGGGGGTGGGGGTTAGTCCATGGCAGATGATGGAAGACGATAATTGATGAAGCCGCATCCTCGGAATCCATTCGTGAAGCCAGCCCTGGTACCGAGTCCTACGCGCCGGTATCACTGCCCATCACTGCTCTCCGTTTTGTCAATCGACACCTCCCGCTAGATGGGTTGTTCCATGCTCTCCGAACTACGTCACGCTAGATATAACCGCAACATCCAAGCTGTAGAAAGGATCATGACGTATACGAACGTACACAGCATGTGCCTGTGTCCAGATGCTACCCTCAACAACCGTGTAGAATAGTGCACAGATTGCTGCATCTTGGTAAGACACCTTTAACCCTCTCCCCACAGCTGGCCCGATCCAACGTGATTGGACACGATTGCAAACAATCGAGGGACAGGAAACAAAAAGAAACAACAGTAACGGCATCCGTTCGACACTCTGCAATCTCAACAAGTCGGTGAGGATTCTGGATTCATACACCGACAGTCTACACGTGGAATATGCGCGTGCCCTGTTACACCAACTACGTGCTATGTATTGCCTTCAGCGCTACGCGGCACCACTCAACAGTCCTCGATACGCCCATAGCACTTGTACCTTGTGTACTCACAGCATGGAGTCGTGGCAGTCACACAAAAGGAATATACTCGAAGCCGGCGACACTGCAAGTGTTGTCACGCAGCGCGGATGTCTCATCCTCTGGTAGGACGCAGGAGTCGTCAAAAGACTAGCTAGTAGCTTTCCCCCCTTTGACTGAATCTCCAGACAGCGGCTCGAGAGACAGCGGCACATGCAGATAGGGCTACCAAACACCCCACTACGGCTGTAGTCGAGTGATCAACATGCAAGTGCGAAGACTTTCACAAGCTCGAGGACTGTGCTTTTGGCGGTGGCATCATCAATGACACGATGGCGAAACCTCATGACCAAAGCGTGAACTTTGTTCCATGTGGGTAAGTGTTTGGTTATTCGCATATGTGCACAATTGGACAACCACTCGAGGGTCCGCGGGCTGTCGATTCGTGTTTTTATTCAGTTATTATTTTCCCTCCTTTATGGCTCGGGGTTGGGGCGAACGCCATTCCGAATTGATGAAACACGCGACTCGTTCACACCGTGCGTGCGTTTGTTTCTAGATGGCGTTTCATCTGCCGAATCATCCAACTCTTGGAAACAAAAATATGCCGAAACATCAAATACTATTCGCCCAGATGTTTCTTTCCAAAGTTGAAATAATTGTCAACGATTCAGAAATGCGATTCGGAGATCTGGAGGCTGATGACTGACACATGTGCTCTGATACTGAGTCAAGTTACATGCTAGCTTCCGGCGCACACGAGTCTTGGGACACCATCGAGGCGAAAACAAAAAAGGGGAGAGAGAAAATCCTCACCAATCTCAATTTCATGATAGGTGCTCATAATCTATATAAGTCCTTTGTCTAATGTGATTGTAGTTCTACCACAAGCATGGTTTTGCTTTCAACTCTCATAACCTTCGATGCTCGATTGCGAAGCTCATATTGCTTCCAAATCATTGATATGCTCATCACGGGTCAATTTCCACAAAGAAAGACCTTGAGCCGAATTCCTGAATCATCTCGCTATCACGGCTCCATGTAGACGGCGCACACGACGATAGCTACAACGTCACAGTGATAGTGATATCCCCGACATGTCAACCTTTCCCTACATGTCCAGCCGCCGACCCCAAGCTCCGGTGAACGAATTCCCAAGACCAACGTGCATTTGCTTAGGTAGAAAAGACAAGAAGAGCCCAAGCCACTTGAAGTAACTGACGGGGCTCTTCGGCACTGACGCTTCAGGGTGCGCCCCGGACGTGAGCATGCAGGCACGCAAATAGACTCTGGAAACAGTAAAGTAAATCTGTCATCGTCCCAACGGGCGAGCGAGCGAGTGACTACTACCATTACGGGAATGTTCACGATGCCAGTGAGGATTTAGAGCCTGGGAAACGGCTCCCATAATCGTACACTACTCATGTCCGGAGATACACATGTCCCAATATGGTCAAGAACAACGCCTCCATCTTAAGGAAAGTTCAAGACGTTTTTTGTTCCGCTGTCTACGGACGCCACACGGAAGAGAAACAAGTATTCCGCGCGACTGACAGAGGAAAGTAATTAGGCGCTCTGCCAATAGCCCAGTTTCCTATTTTCTTTTCCACAACGTTTGCACGCCTCACTCAACGTTGCATTTCGCAAGGTAGAAGAAAGAAAATGGCCGTAGCAGGGTCTCAAAGATGTCGCAAGACAAAAGGCCATCATCGATCATAAGATCCACACGTAAGACTCGGCCCATGGGCCACCCACCGCACAGATCCTCCTCCGTCCAAAGTGAGGGCAGAGCTGAGCAATGGAAACATTCCGCTCCATTCGTTCCCACCCACATCTCGCTCCACGCTTTCGTCACCCAGCTCCGCCGTGCGTAGAATACCGACGAGCGAGCCCGTTCTCCACGTTACCCTCGTAGAATAGCGTGCACCGTGGAGTCGTCAACTCCGTTCCCCTCGGGCAGTATACGTCAATTGACCCATACCGTACCAGGAGATGATAACTAACGATAGCCGGGATGAAGGATTTGGGAAATGGACAGTGGGATTCGGGAGCGAGCGCTGACGAGAGCAAAAGGTGAGCCTCGCCCGGGAGCCTCCCTAACTAGGCATAGAAACTCTTACGTTAGAGCGGAAGCGGGTGCACACAAAGAGAGGTCGACAAGCAAAACGGTAATTGTAAACGGAGTAGCGACATCTCCCTCTCGTGTTTTCTTTCTAAATCTATGTTCCGTCACTTGTGTGCGTCTGGGTCGAGTAGAAATGCTACCGAGTTTGGAAGGATTTCCCGCAACCGGTGATAACTGTTCAATTTTTTTGAGGGGATGGGGAAGGGGAGGACCTGTGTCGATGACCGAGCTTTTCTCGGACCGCGCGAAATGCGATTTCGGAGAGACAGACCCTGAGTTGTTCAATTTTGGGACTCTTTTCTCGCACGCGCGTATGCGTGGGCCACGGATTCCGAAGTAGTGGAGTAGAAGGACCTGCGTGGTGTCTTCTCGGCGACGAACAGCAACTACATGATGCCTGTTGGACAGGCAGACCTGGTGCGCGTACTAACCCACCCTGAATTCATATTTTACTGCGAATGGTGAGGGAGGGCTGCAAGGCCCCCCAAAGGAGTGTGGGCGGGTTCCCAACGCTTGAGAGCCGCAGTGCCGTCACACCGTGTTGTGGACTGACCAGGGCGAGCGTTGGATGCTAGCGGTGAACATTTGGAGGGACGAGCTGAAGGTCGAGACTGTCTTGGGATTGTCTTTGCTTGAATGCTCGTTGTAGTTAGTTGCCGTCCGTATGTATTGGGACACTCGATAGGTCAATGGTGAATTGGCTTCAAATTCGTGTTCCTGTTCATTTGTTTATTTACATGCTGGACGCGAGTCAGAGAACTACACCATCGAGATCTGAATCCCCCAACTCCCTCTGATTACAATTGGGCGACATTGTACTCTTCATTCAATTTTTCTCTGTTCCTGATTACGCTGCTGATGAATACATATCATAATGGACACAGGATTCACGTCATTCGAACCTGAATCAGTTCGGCGCCGTTGCGCGCTGTCAGACTCGGCGCCTTCTATATGTGCTCGGTACTATAGCTTTCCAATATCACACAATTGTATCGCATCGCACCATAAATCTACCCACTCACGCGATGTACAAGTCATGACTTGGCTTCATAATGAAGTCAAGTCACAAAGTCAATCCTTTCACCCATTCTACAGGAACCAACAAGAAAACAGAAAAACAACCACCAACGCGGCCCCCAGCATCCTTCCAAAAGAAAAGAAGGGAAAAGAAAAGAAGTAGATAACGAAAGAAGGACACCCAACAATATACCCCACCCCCATCTATAAGATCAACCCAGCCCCTTCAAACGCATCACCAAGTGTCCTGAGCGCGCCTCGCGTCTAGACGGCACGGCTCAAGCCTCAGCGGACGCGGGAGATCAGACTCGCTCGCTTTCGGGCAAACATTGTTCTTTTCTGATTCGATGCGAGGACCTTCTTCATTTAGCCTGTGGATAGCATGTGTTGATCGTAAGATTTCGCGGCTTAGAGGGGGATGCGCGGTTCGGTATATCGAGATGACCCTGGGGTATAAGATCGCTCGTTCTGGGAAATCCCGATGATAGCGGGATAATAGGATGGCGAGGCGAGGCGAGGGAAAGAATGAATGGGGCGGCGCTATTGTTTCGGGTGAGTTTTTTCTCTCTTGCGATTGTTTGTGGGCGAGAGGAGGGAGGAGTGGGGTGATTATGTGGGGGTAGCAGTGCGTAATATGATGGTGATTATAGAGAGCGTGAATAGTCAGGAACGGCAGTCATGTCGGAAGGACTAGCAAAGGAGTCGGTTAGAAAGTGGGTATATCAGGCAGGAGTTATATTATAGCAGTGAACCGATATCATCAGAAAAAGAGCAAGGTGTTTTTATTCATTGTTGAGTTTAGGACATAATTCACAAATGATTTCTATCCACTTGACTTCGGATACAGAGGCATCGTGACCGGACATGCAGTCAAAACCGCCTTGATAGTGCTGCTTCATGTCGCCATGATCAACATTGATTTTGAGTTGGAGTTTAGGTGATCCTACGCATAGCGAAAGGTTATAAAGATCAATCGGGATCAAAAAAATAGGCGATGACCAAAAATTCATACAAAAGAGCCTTTCATGATCAACATTTTTGGACTCTTCTTAAGAAACAGCATGGCAAACTTGCTTCTATTTTATCGAAAATGAATCATCCGTCTATCAATCACCTGTCAACTACTGGTTGCAAACACCCACCATAGCCAGGATGGAAAAGGTCACAACCATTCGTTTCGATATCTTAGATACAATACAACTTTATGATTTCTATGATTTCTATACTCTCTACATGAAAGATCTATTGGTCAAATTCAATACTCCGAGCAGCAACTCAGCATGTCGCTACTTAACAACACAGGAACGCCTAGTTTACAATTGATATCTGTACCACACCGGGCGTCTTTGATCTCCATATCAAAGAATGAATACCCAAAAGTCACACATAATCACAAGATCCTACCATTCCAACTCCTTCTTGTCCGCAAGACCACTTGCGCAACCACCATCCTCCTTACTCCAATCATATACACCACCCCTCCTCTGAAATGCCTCCTTGTCCCAGTTGATCCCCTCCATTGCCTTCTTGACCCCAATATCCAAGATCGAGCCACTCCGCTTCATCCTCCCTTCCCCCTTATCCAAGAAGCACATATCTTCGTCCAGGTTCAGATAGCTATTAGCCATAGTCTCGTTATCTTCAGGAATGTAACACTCCAGATGTTTATGTCTCTCGCAAAACGTCTGCCACTGTTCGTCGGTAACCAAGAAGCGCCTCGCATCCCTCACTCTAGTCTCGTCCTCGTTCTCCCCCTCTACAATCAGACACTGAAACACCTTCCAACGGAATGGCGCGAGCTCGGCAATATGCGCCGTCATGTCTTCGTCCCAGTTATACGCGTTGACGACCGTGTTGATCTTGAGCTTGATACCGTATTCCTTGCACCATGTCGCAATGTTACTGAGCTGTTGAATATGCGCATCACCATCTTCTCCCCTTCCTATCTTCTCGTTGGTAGCTCCGACGAAGGAATCGCATGAGATGCCGAGAATGTCGATGTATTTTCCGTACTTGGCAAGGAAGTCTCGTCTGATTTTGCTGCCGTTGCTGATGATGCTGACACTATCTACGTGCAGTTCTTCCTTGCAGTATTCAAGAATCTGTGCCAGGGAACGGGGGTGGAGGAATGGTTCTCCACCGGCGATGTTGAGTTTGCGCATTCCGGCTTCTTTGAGGAGGCGGAGTCCTTGTTTGGCTTTGTCGAGCGTGAGCATGTTGGAGGTGGTTTCGGTGTGGAAGCAGAAGCCGCAGCTGTAGTTGCATTGGCGCGATGGGAAGTAGTTGACGGATACAGGAGCATCTGGATCGGGCTGATTGTGGTAACGGTAGACGGCCACGGCGGCGAGGGCGAAAGAAGTCAGTGACACCAGCGGCCAAATGACGTCGAAGATTGCGAGGAGAACCATTTTTGCTTGGTCGTGCAGTTCAGGAAGAATCACCGTGTAAGATGTTTTAGAGACTGTTTTATAGACTCTGATGATGGTTGGATATGTAGCGCGGCTGAAGGCAGCAAAGACAATCGTGTAACCAGGCACTCTTGTTTGATACCCACAAGCAGCAATTGTCTTACTTCACCGGAAATATAAATGCGCCCAGGTCTTCTTCTTTCAATGCCCACATGTTGACATCACAGCTTCACAATCACTGTCACGCATGTCTGCTTCAAACACGCGAACAATGGCATCTGATCAATCTTCACAAGGCGCCCAGGCAAACTTCCCGATCATCTTCGTCATTGGTACGCCTCTCTATGTTCAATATCCCGTGCTATATCACATTGACGCTTCACAGGACCTCCCGGAGCCGGAAAAGGTACCATCTGCTCTATCCTCTCTCGTGAACATAACCTCTCCCACACCTCCATCGGCGACTGCCTCCGAGCACATGTCCAAGCAAACCCCGGGAACCCGTTTTCCTCCATCATCAGAACCAAACTTGCAAAGCAGGGATTCCTTTCTTTCACTGAGCTTTGCCCATTCATCTCGGAAGCAATCCAGTATGCAGTCGACCGTGGTCACAGGGGGATCTTGATTGATGGGTTTCCTAGATCGATGAAGCAAAGCGAGGGTTTCGTGACATGGGCGGTGGAGTCGGGACTGTCGCGTGAGAAGCCTGATATTGCGCTATGGTTGCAAGTGGAGAGGCAAAAAGCAAAGGAAAGGTTCTTGGGACGTGCTAGAGATACAAATGACAACGAGGAGAAGTTCGACAGACGGTTTGATGAGTACGAGAGGGAGAGCGTCGAGGTGGGAGAATCGTACAGGGGAAAGGGAATACTTGTTGAAGTATGTTGGTGTTGACTTTGTTGCTCTTCATTGATCTTGCACTGACGACTTTGTAGGTTGACATGAACAGAACGAAGGAGGAGAATGTGGCTGAGATGATGAAGAAATTGGAGGAGAATGAAACGTGGGTCAAATTATTTGGGAAGCAAGTTCCGACCTGAACGCGGATGGGGTTTTCTTGGTAGACGTTCTTCCGAAAGTACGCAGCAGGCGCTCTTGTCAGAAGAATCGGTGGTCATTCGAAAGTGATGATATTCATAAACAGAAATGTATAGTCTAAAAACTCATGTTTCTTTTCCGGATGATTGAGCGAAAACTGATCGGAGAGTTCGCCGCGGAAAGAGTAGCTTGTATTCTGAATTCTACTGGTCACACGAGAGGTTGGTATCAAAATAGAGGCTGCGTCATAGGTGCACTTCAGATCTTGGGCTTATGTGCAGTACACCACGCATTCCGGGGAAAGCGGAGCCGAGACACATCAGACGTGTGTCTTAAACATACGAAAGTGCATAAAAGTAAACCCCAAATTCACACATTCATGGCTTCCTCCAACGTTAGCGCATCCTCTCTCTTCAGTGTATCCGGTCTCGTTGCCGTCGTCACTGGAGGAGGGACAGGTAATCACACCCTGTCCGCCTCATACTTTTCAAACGGAAAGTTGATACTGATCACACCAAGGTATCGGGTTTATGATTACCAAGGCGCTGGCGGCCAACGGCGCTCGTCGCGTCTACATCATTGGGCGACGTCAAGACAAGCTGGAAGAAGCTGCAAACGCCATCGACCCAAACGTTGTATCCCCATTGCAGGGAGATGTTACAGACCTCGAATCGCTGCTCGAAATCTCCCAAACTGTAGAATCCTCAATCGGTTATGTAAACCTCGTCGTCGCCAACGCCGGTACAATGGGCCCGCGACCTCTGAAACCACCCCCAGGCTCAACAACACTGCCCTCGTTGGCCGAGTACCGCGAACACGCCTTGAAAGCACCCATGCAAGACTTCACCCAGACGTGTGCTGTCAACACTACCGCGGTCCACTACACAGCCCTTGCGTTCTTGAACCTGCTCGACGAGGGTAACAAGAAGCAGAACATGGGCGCAGACTGGCGCAGCCAGATCATAGCAACGGGCAGCATTGGCGGATTCAGTAGGCTTTCAGGAGCTTCGTTCGCGTACAACAGTAGCAAAGCGGCCGTCACGCACATGATGAAGATGATGTCTACAGCGTTTGTGCCTTACGGGATCCGTTGTAATGTACTTGCGCCAGGCGTTTTTCCTAGCGATATTACGAACGGCATTTTCACGGGCCAAGGAGATGCGAGAGGAGAAATAAAACGGTTTCCGAGAGAAATGATTCCAGCAGGAAGGGCGGGCACTGAGGAAGATATAGCGGGCGCGATATTGTGGATGGTGGGGAGGGCGGGGAGTTATTTGAACGGGAGTGTGGTAGTCGTGGACGGGGGAAGGCTAGGGACGCTTATTTCGACGTATTAGCAGTCTCTATGAATGATGAGTAGGCTGCGAGCATGGCTGGTAGTCATGATAGTAATAATTGGTGTGTGTGTGGAGAGTGAAGTTGAGATGAAATGGTCGGAGCATCTATGTTTAAAGTCGGCGAAGAACGGGCCATGGGCGCGTGGGGAAACGCGGACCCCCGAAACGTGCGTCAGTGCTAGCCAAGTGGTCGTTAATACTGTAGGTAGCAAGACGTTGCAAGACAAGACCTCTACATGCTCACTCCATACTGACATATCCCCAACATGCCCCCCGCGAATTCATCGCGCAGACTGAGCAATGACTTGTTGCAGTCTCAGGGCTTCATTGGGTCTGTAGCGCGCTTTTGGCAGGTATGCATGCATCCGTCCATCCATTCATTGAAGCCAGTTCGAAGCAATGTCGTGTGCTTTACTTCAAATGATTCCCATCTACACAATTCAAGAAAATTGGCTGCTAATATACGTCCCAGCGCTCATACGCCTCAGATTATGTTGGCCTTGCTATGCTGATTGCCGGATGGATAGTGGTACGTGTATGGAATGAAGCATACAGCAACTCCCCTCGAAACTCTAACACTGTCCTCCAGATCCAATTCTTCGGCGACCCTTTCCACCGCATGTTCTCCCTAGACAATCTCGCCATTCAATATCCCCACGCCGAAGTCGAGCGCGTCTCAGTCTGTACGTGACACCCTTCCAACTCCTCAAACCCCACGTCAGACATTCGGAAGCTGACAACTATTCGCGAATCCCCCCAACAGCATGGCTCTTCGTTTACGCCGGCGCCATTCCCCTGGGCATACTCGTAGCCTGGGCCCTCATCTTCCGCCCCGGAACCCACAAAGCGCACGTCACGATCCTTGGCTGGTTCATCTCGCTCCTCCTCACAACCTTTATAACGGACCTGGTCAAAAACGCCGTCGGACGCCCTCGTCCCGATCTCATCGCGCGCTGCAAGCCCGCACCAGGCACACCCGACCACCAGCTCGTCACGTTTGAAGTCTGCACCGAGATAAACCACCACGTTCTGCACGACGGTTGGCGCAGCTTCCCGTCAGGTCATAGCAGCTTCTCCTTCAGTGGCCTCGGTTATCTGGCTCTCTTCCTCGCGGGCCAATGCCACGTCTTCCGTCCCCGTACTGATCTTGCTCGTGTTCTACTGGCGCTGGCGCCGCTGCTTGCTGCTGCTCTCATTGCTATTTCCCGCTGCGAGGACTACCGTCATGATGTTTACGATGTTACGACGGGATCTTTACTGGGGCTGCTCGTCTCGTATTATACGTATCGTAGGTATTTCCCGCCATTGCGCAGTGCGAAGTGCGCAACGCCGTACTCGAACCCTGCGGATGTGGTGGGTGGGGGGCTGAGGGCGAAGGATGACGAAGAGGAGAGAATTCGCGGCGTTAATGAATTTGAGTTGGAGGATAGTGAAGGCAGGGAGGACGAGGATGAAGACCACAGGTTGTTGAACAATCGGAGATGATTCCTCTGTCCGCGAAGAGGAGGGCACGAATTTGTTTTTGTATGGTGTAGTTCTCTAGGACCGCTAGCGGCATTATGTCAATCGTATTGTTAACGGAGGAAGAATTATCAATTGGTTCACCTGGCGCATGAAATCCCTTTTTGAGTACCTAGGCAGTTGGTATCCGCCAATTCGATGCAATCCTTCACACCAATTTCTCCAATCCATATAGGCATAAATCGACATGAACGGAAAAGAAGAAAAGTACAACAGCAAGAAGAAACACCAACACTCTACATATTGAACCTTGTTCTCTGTTTCTCCATGCCGGCCTGCCATTGCCATTCCTGCCCACTTCTCCACTGGATCCCGCGATCTATCCTCCTCAGTTTCAACGTGCAGCGAGGCCCGATTTCCTGCATGCCGACCCTCAAATTTTCCACGCCTAGTACAGGTTTCCCGCTTGCGTCTGTGACACTCTTCTCGCTCCCACGTTTTTCTCTAAACACGTATCGGTGCCGCCGGAGGAAGATGTAATCGCGTTGATTGTGTAATGTCACCGCTAGAGCCAGAATTAGCATACTGTTTAGTGTAGACGGAAAATGCGATAGGTTTCTTACCGGTGCGACCTTGTAGCTCTGGCGTTGCGGGGAATAGTGATTTGAAAAGGTGGGCAGTGAGCAATCCGAGAGGCGTTTTGAAGTTGTTGAGAATCAGTTCAGGTTGGAAACCTTGATCCACACCATGTCCCGGCAGTTTTTTCCCCTCGACCCAATTTGAGATTGAGAAATGTACGTGAGGCCCGTTCGGTAATGTCACAACGTCGAGTCCGTCTGGTTTCTTTTCGTGCATTGCTTGCATTAAGATTACGACTTGTGTGAAACCCCGTGCAGCTGCATATGAAGATATCTCGCGCACTGAGTAATGGTGGGCATGGCGGTGGGCCGTTCTCCGTATGTAGGTACTGTTCGGGAAGAAGGAAGTAAGGATTTCGGCTTCTTTGTGAAGAGAGGAGTTGATTGAGGTGGTGACTAAGACTTTGGGGGTTTCGGGAGGTGAGAAAATCGCCGGAAACTTCTGTTTGAGAAATTCTGGGGAGAGCTCCATGTTTGTGGCTGTGGATGTTGCGCCAGGGCTGGACGCGCGAGCTGGCGGAGGCGCAGGTTTGCGTTTTCGAGAGCGGTTGGTGGAGGATGATGAATCTTCGGAGTCAGAACCGGAGTCGAGCATACTGTCTGCGTCCTCATCTTCGTCCTCGTCTTCAGAGTTGTGTGCTTCTTCTTGGTCGCGCTTCTTGAGTTTGGAGAGTAATCCTTCTTCGCCTTCTTCTTCGTCTTCGTCTTCCCCGCGTTCGGCGGCTTCTTGTTCGAGCTTCCTCTTCTTAACCATCCTCTCCCAGTCTATTGACATTCCCAACAAGTCCTCCTCATCTCCGATATTTCCTGAATCGTAAACGCGCTTGGATTCGATTGTGGCGGGTACGTTGCGTGCCTGTCGTTCTTCGCGGAGTTCGGGATTCTTGTTTTCTTCACGTTTGCGCTTGAAGCGCTCATCTCTTTTGGCAGCCTCTTTGGTCTTCTTTAACTTGAGATAGGCAGACTGGCGGCGCAACTTGTTTTTGGGTTTCAGTCCATTAAGCTGGCCAGAGGATTTGGACGACGCCATTTTGGGAACTAACTATTGTGTTAGGAGTACTCAGAGAATATTATACGATTTTATTTCATCAACTTTACTTACTGGAGTCGTTGGTCACAAAATGTGGGTAATTGTTGCGGTCGCAAAGAAGTTGTCGGCGATCTTGGAAATTTTGACGGGGCCGGGATCACTTTTCTCCGCTATCCTCTGAGCGCGCAGCGCATTGGACAACCAGTCATCGTCCAAAGAGTCATCGACGTAGTATAATCTGTATTTATATTGTATCATATAATTTCCCTGAGTGTCTCCTCCTCTCATTTATAGGAGGATATATTTGTGCATGCGCACGCTGTCGAGTTTAGTGCGCGCCAAATGCTGCCCTTTTTCCTTTCGTAAACCCTTTTCTAATACCCCACCTTACCTTGTTTATCCCACCAAAAGCTTCACCACCACACCCATCCACCACAGATACCAGGCGCCCAAGCGAAAGCAGGAGCCCATCATGTCCTCGGATATGACTACCCTCAAGGGTAAGCCCTTTGATAGGACTTCTCTCGAGTCTCTGATGAGGGTGAGGACGCGCCGGATCTTGGAATGTGTAGAGTCATGCTGATCATGTTACAGCGGCGCATGTTCTATACCCCAGCCTTCGATATATACGGTGGTGTTTCCGGTCTCTATGACTATGGCCCTCCGGGCTGTCAACTCACCAACAACATCGTGGATGTCTGGCGGAAACACTTCGTACTCAAGGAGAACATGCTTGAAGGTAAAGCGCATGCGACCTTCCTGGGCAGACTCAATCTAATGCAAAATAGTGGACTGCACGATGCTCACCCCCTACGAAGTTCTCAAAACGTCCGGCCACGTCGAGAAATTCGCCGATTGGATGTGCAAAGATCCCAAGACCGGCGAGATCTTCCGCGCCGACCACTTGGTTGAGGAGGTGCTCGAGGCACGATTGAAAGGTGACAAGGAAGCACGCGGTCTGAAAGTTGAAGTGGAGGAGGAGGACCCCAAGAAGAAAAAGAAGAAGGTCAAGAGCATTGCTGTGGTCAAGCTAGACGATGCAGTGGTTCAGGAATATGAGGAGGTATTGGCAAAGATTGACAACTACGACGGCGAGGAACTTGGCCTTCTGATGAAGAAGTACGATATCCGAAACCCCGCAAACAACAACGAGCTGAACCCACCTGTCGCTTTCAACCTCATGTTCCAAACCTCCATTGGCCCGTCCTCGAACCTTCCCGGCTACCTACGCCCCGAAACCGCGCAAGGCCAATTCCTCAACTTCGCCAAGCTGCTCGAATTCAACCAGCAGCAAATGCCTTTTGCCTCTGCCTCCATCGGTAAATCCTTCCGTAACGAGATTTCCCCACGCGCTGGCCTGCTACGAGTGCGAGAATTCCTGATGGCCGAAATCGAACATTTTGTAGACCCCGAGGGTGGCAAGAAGCACCCATACTTTGAAGAGGTCAAGGATGTCGAGCTCGAGCTGCTCAACCGCGATGTTCAACTTGCGGGTAAGACCAAGGTCGAGACAACCAAGATTGGAAAGGCTGTCGAGACTGGCATCGTTGACAACGAGACTCTCGGTTACTTCCTCGCGCGCATCCAACTCTTCCTTCTCAAGATTGGTGTGGATCCCAAGAAAATCCGCTTTAGGCAGCATATGGCCAACGAGATGGCCCATTACGCCGCGGATTGTTGGGATGCTGAACTGTTGACGTCGTACGGCTGGATCGAGTGCGTTGGCTGTGCTGATCGAAGCGCGTACGATTTGAGTGTGCACATGAAGAAGACTGGCGCACCCCTGGTGGTACGAGAAGCACGGAAAGAGCCCCTCAAGATTGAGGAGTGGCAGTGTGACATTGACAAGAAGAAGTTTGGTCCCAAGTTTAAGAAGGACGGCAAGACCGTGGAAGCTGCCATTGAGGCACTTAGCCAGGATCTGCGTGAGAAGCTATCTCTCGACCTCGAAAAGGAGGGCAAGATTGTCATCGACGTCCCTAGTGTTGGTGATGGCAAAGTGGAGGTACCAAAAGAGCTAATCACGATCGAGAAGCGCACACGAGTAGAAAACGTCAGGGAGTACACTCCCAATGTGATCGAGCCCTCATTCGGAATCGGTCGAATTGTCTATGTAAGACATTGTGATCTTGACGTGCTTAATAGTTTACGCTAATGTTGGTGACAGGCACTTTGCGAACAGTCCTACTGGACCCGTGAGCAGGACGAAGCTCGTGGCATCCTATCATTCCCTCCCACCGTGGCACCAACCAAGGTCCTTATCGTGCCATTGAGCTCACACAGCGACTTCAAGCCTTTTGTGCGGAAATTGAGCAACCGACTCCAAGAACTCGGCATTTCTAGCCGTGTAGACGACTCTGGTGCCTCCATCGGCAAACGATACTCGGTAAGCAGTCCCAACATATACTATTTTTCGTTACTAGGCGCGGTGCTAATTTGCGATGCAGCGAAACGACGAACTTGGTACACCTTTGGGTATCACCATTGATGTGAGTTGTCCTACCACCAGATGTGCAGACCCTAATACTAATACAATGCAGTTCCAATCTGTCAAGGACAACACCTTCACTCTCCGCGATCGCGACTCAACAGAGCAAGTGCGCGCCGGTCTCGATGAAATCGCCTCCGCGATCTCTGGCCTGGTAAACGGTACCGAGCAATGGAAAGATGTGTCGAGCCGCCTACCCAAGTTCGAGGGTCAGGAGGTTGATTGAGCGCTCTGTATCTCGCACACGAACGCGGACTAGGAAGATTATGCTGTTCGGGTGGGAGCATTCCCTGCCCAGATGCCAATGTATTAGATTTGTCAGTTACGTGCCAAAGTTGAGAAAGAAAGGAAACAACACAAAACAAGAAAAGTTTGCATGCATGTTCCATTTCCATTCAGAGACTATATGAAATCAGACCACTATCAGATTAGATCGAATTGGAAGAAATCAGTGCGAAAGGAGAGAGACTTTGGTTCATGAAAATTGCCAGCAGCAGTGCCGATTGTCCACTCTCCTTCACAACAACCCCATTTCCCCTGTCCAATTCGCACCGACCGCGCCTCCCTCCCTCCCTTCTCTCTTCCTTCTCGCAATTTGGAACACCTCATCAATTCCTCACATAGCGGCGTAACGCATGCATGCATGTCTCCCAAAGCAGCGTCTGCAATGCATGTGTGCGGCGGGGTCGGTGTCGGACACTGTTAGGGGGGTGTGGTTCGGTTCCATGATAATTAATTGAATGGTGATCCTACGGACGGAGGTAGGTAGGTAGGCAAGGTGGAAGGGGATCGGTCGGCGACGTGCATACATTCTTACTGTGCCTTGCTCCGCGGCCCCGACGATCCGGGAAGATGGATTGAGATGGGCGACACGAGTTTCTAACCGCGGCTTTGGGTTAATTTGGGGAGGGGGTTTTGGTGAGGGAAGGAAAGGGGGGTGGTAATGCGTGTCAGACGTAACTGATTTGATGTTTCTTTCTTTCTTGTGGAGGGGTATGTTGGTTTGGAGAGATGGGTTCTGTTTAGATACGAGATATTCCTGCTTTGACTGTTCTTCTTTTGTGGTTCCAGCATCTTTTACCTGTGTGGGTTTCGCTGCCTCGGTCGCAATGATTGATTGATTAATTGATTGACTGACGGTGGGACTTTTTCACAGTAAGGTGAGGATGACGATCACAGGTGTGCTCACCACTATTACCCAAATATGTACCTAGTTATAAAACGGACGATTTTTTCGGATCAAGCTGACGCTGATGAAATGAACTGATGATGATGATGAACGATGATGCTTTCTGACTACATGAAGGTGGATACAAATGGGTACCTATGCATCAACTCGCCCCTCAAACCGTCATATGCATCGATACCCAGAGCGAAAATCTTAGGTACATACATATTGAACCTTGCGTCACCTCAAACAAGCATACAATCTGTACAGTACAGTATAGTACACATATCATACATTGGACAAAGGTGGGCTCGGCTACTTCGGTTCGCTTCGGTTCGGGCCAAGGACTTTTTTTTTTTATCTCTACTCTTTCTATGTCTTGGAATTTCTTCTGGGATTACCCCACGGTTGATTGGCGGTTATGGACACGAGATTGCTGCGTCGCGCCCGAGGGAGAAGCGCGAACATGGCAGTGAATTGCAACATATTGTAGGCAAGGTAAGTAGAATCAGACGGGCCGATTCTAGTTCCAGAAGCAAAAATACCTACTGTTTAAGCTTGCTGGACTAACCAACCAACGGCGTTGTGTTTGGAAAAAAGGGTTCAAGGATCAAGTGTAATTTGCAGATCTGTTTCTCACCCCATCCCCTTTCCAAACCAGCGTGTTTCTGCGAGCCGAGGCGAGGACGATGAGGATGCAAAGTCGGCGAGGAGAGGGGTCAAGGGAAGGGTTGGATGGAATCCTGCCTCATACGTATGTGTGTAGGCGCGCCGGTCTGCTTTGGCTGGGCATCGAGTCTAGCCGACCGAGTTGCGAAATGCCACTGGGCGGACACACAGGCCATAGACTCCATGACGGCAGCCATCCACGGCCGACCCGGCAGGCGTCTGTAGGAAAAAGGGGGGTGCCTGGTCCCTTGGAAGCCTGGTTGCTGCTTTGGGGAGCTGTGGTACATGTGTATATGCAGTGCATCATATACATGTAGGTATCAATATTATATAGTAGGCGAAGTCATGAGGCTGGTTCTCCGTCCCACCGTCCGCCTGTGCGGGATGACCAGTGAATTGGACCGTGGTCTGGCCGTGCGCTGCATGCACGTCCTTTTAAGGTTTCGACGCCTCAGGGTTTTTTTGAAAGTAGGATGGACAGGAGTGCCGGGAAAAGAGATTGCCTTGATCCTTTGGTCTCAGACTCTGTACAGACATGTTTGTCTGATCAATTAGTCATTCTCGGAAGAAATGGCACGTCGTGAAATCTGCCCCAGTACGTATGCTGTACGTAGTAAGGATACAGATTGTCTGTACATGCGAACTGTTGGTTCCCATGCGTCTCGATTTGGAGGAGGGGGGGCATGTTCTAGAAAGCCTACGGCATTTTTTTTTCTTCGAGGCTAGACTATGCTCCGTCCGCTTTGTGTGTAGACTAATAATTATCCCGCGTGCACGCCAATCAAGCCATACCTACATGGCCAGTCCATACAGCAGTACATATGCACATGGCCGTCCCTACTTTTACCTAGGTACACGTACATGCACCAGTACCACTGTTGATGTTCACTTCACTCCACACCACACCACCACACACCACCTCCCAACTGCATACCACGCACACGCCCACTGCCGCATCCCCTCACGCCCTCTATCCCCTTTCTACAGTTCCTGCATCTCCCCCTCCTTCTCCCTCGCCTTCGGCCAAACACGGTGCGCACATCGTAGCTACCTCTGTGTCTGTGTGTGTGTGTGTGTGTGTGCAGCGCAGCGTGCAGAACAGAACAAGTGACTGCAGGCCACGCTGTCATATCAGTCCAGTATTATCGCATCCATCTTACACCCATCCATCCATCCAGCCATGCCGATTCCCATGAGCGACACGACGTCTTGCTGAATGAGGCAATACATTCCGCCGGGCCCATTCTCGGACGAATCACGTTCCCTTCCCAGGGACGACAATCATCACATATCCTTGGTGTACCTTTGGGGAAGATCATTTCCCTCTGCCCCCCCCCGTCCCTGCAAACCTTACCTTTATGCTGGGAGCGGGCGTTCGGGACTGACTGAGCTGTCTTCTGCACACTTGCACACGGGCACAAGCAAATAACTCACCCCCCACACCTGCGCCAGAAAGCCACTCAGCCATCCCCAATCCTTCGCCCTTCCCCCCCCCCAAGCAAGCTTAGTAGAGCTATCAGCACATACAGCGCGATAGATTGTCTCATGTTGGTCCGGCGCGGTGGGACTCTTGAGACATCTGTTTTCGTATTCTTGCCCTCCCATTACTCAGTCATCTCTCCTGTCGCAGAGCTGCAGCAGGACGTTGCACCCATTCATCCACCACCCATTCACTCCCTTGCGCGGCGCGAATGTCGTACGCGGCACCAATCACACCATCATCCGTCTGCAAAGTCACTGCAGTGCCCCCTATTCCGTCACGGCCCTCTTGTGCACTGCAAGACATTGAAGCCCCGTCATCGTCCGATATAAAGTGAGCCGACCCAGCGGGTCGACGTTCCAGCTGTCAGTCACCCTCTTCCAGCTTGTCGGGACCATGGAGGAGCCGCCACCACCCGATATTCTGGTCACAGCCGCAACACACAAACGGCCCAGGACCCTCTCGGCCAGTTCCAGCCTCTCCGCCGAATCTCTGTAAGAATCATTTCTCTTCTTTCTGATGCTCTCGTTTTCTCCTCTTCTTCTTGTCCCCATCCTTTGTACTCCGACCGTCTCCCATGGCGACCATATGTGGGTCGGGAGGAAAGGAAGCAAAAAAAAAAAAACACGACCCATCCCGCCTCACCGATGTCGCATGCTCCCATCCATATCCCGGGGCCTGAAGCGCGTTACACGCCTCACTCCTACACACATCCTGTGTAGTGGTTGTCCAAACACCACTAACAAACTTTTTTCCAAAGCCACTCCACGCGCACCCTCCAAAATGAAGATCTCGAATTCGTCTATGAGAATGGACGAGTCTACGGAAACGACAGCTATTTCATGCCCTGTGATGAAGCAGAGCAGGACCGCCTGGCCCTACAACACCAAATCTATCTCCTAGCCCTAAAAGGCAAACTCACCACAACAAAAGTCTCCCATTTCACACGAAGAATCCTGGATCTGGGAACCGGACCAGGCCATTGGGCCGTCGCCATGGCTCAAGAGTACCCCTGGGCCGAAGTCGTCGGCATTGACATGGCCGTATGGGACATCGAAACGACCGAAGAAACCGCCGGCGACGCAGACGTCAAATGGGAACTCGACGATCTCGACGTCTGGGGTGTAGAAGATGAAGTCGACGACCTCACCCTTCAACTCGAACGCGCCCACCTCGCCCGCGACCTAGGCAACCGCGACCCCACCGCCTCTCCCGCCCGCCAGCGCGCAAAAACAAGTCCTTCACAATCCACCACCCAGCCACAGACCCCGTCCGAATCCGCCTACGACCTCTATGTCCTCAATCCAGATGAACAGCCGGGCTGGCACTTCAGCGACACGTACGACTTCATTCACATGCGCGGCATGAAAGGCACCTTTGCGTACTGGGAAGGCGTATACGAAGAAGTCTACAAAAATCTATCTCCGGATGGCTGGATCGAAGTGGTCGACTACCACCTCGAAGTCCCCGTCATCGAAAAAGAAGATGCAGAAAGCTCCGTCGTAGACCGCGACCCTTTCCCCTTTCCCACCCTCGCTCAATTACATCTCTCCCTTTTACAAGCGTCCGTGAAATGCGGGCGCCCTATTGGCACGTACTATATGCATCCGACGTACCTGACGGACGCGGGCTTCAAGGACGTGTCGACTACGTACGTCAATGTCCCTGTTGGGCAGTGGCCTGATGATGAGGAACAGCGTCGTATCGGAAAGTTGTTTCTCGTTTGCGTTATGGAAATGCTCGAGGCGAACGTTTTGCGCTTGCTTACTACTCATGGTGATACCCAGCGCGTGTGGCCTGTGGAAGAGGTGCAGGAGGCCATTGAGCAGAGCAAGCGCGAGATTCTGGAGTGGAACACCAGGATGGACCAGAGGAGAGAGGCGGATGGTAGAGCGGGGACGCAGAAAGGGTGGGAGTGGAAGGCTAGTTATAAGTGGATGACCGGAAGAAAGAGTTGAAGCTTTGTGTCTGGTTGTTTTGGAAGAGAGATGGACGTTTTGCGAAAGAAAGGGGGATCGCTACGCAAGACACATGCTGACGACGCTTTTTTTTCTTTTCTTTCTTTCTTCGTTTCTGGGATGATGGCATGTTTTGGTTTACATATACCTACTGTGTTTGGTTTTTTTTATGAGCGTGCGCGCTTCTTTTCGCCTCCCCCCAAAGGCTCTCCCCCGAAAACCCCCGATGCGGGTGTGGGGGCTGACATGGCAACGGCTAATTTTCTCCCTAAACCACCGACGCGAGCATGGTTAGAAATGAGTATCTCAGCTCCATCAATCTTCATAAAATAACGGCAACTTCTCAGTCTGAGAAATTTAACAATAATGACTGGTTCACAAAGATTCATCAACATCTTTTTTAAACGGAGGAATATGGGAGTTCAACACATCAAAACTCGATTCGCAAGTCAAAATTCGCTTGCTCTTGAACCAAGAAAATGTCACGATGTGACGGATGGCGCCAGCAGCGTTGCATTTCATTACATGTACGAGTATGCACAATCTTAGGCAGAACAGTGCATCCGACAAAACCCGACTTGGGTAGCCATCGTAACACCAATTCCTAGATAAATTTTCAGCTTTCTCTTCGCTCATTCATCTCAGCAACCCAAGTTAAAAAGTAACAAACTCGCGCCCGCACGCGCCCTCGAACCACTTGACCATTTCCTCCCAACACCATCCTCAACCAAATCCACTTGACAACACCCAAAATACAAGAAGAAGCAATGTCAGAAGCCCTCGAAACAACCCTCCTCCTCATCCCGGGAGCCTGGCATCTGCCTTCCTGCTACGAAACCCTAATCACCCATCTAAAAACCACCCACAACCTCTCCAGCACAACTATAACCTTCCCCACCACCTCGGGCGACCCAAACGCCACCTTCTCAGACGACTACAACACCGCCCGCACAACCCTCATCTCGCTCCTCGCCTCCCCAAAAAACGTCGTCGTAATCGCCCACTCCTACGGCGGCATGGTCGCCAGCAGCGCCATCAAAAACCTCACCTCCTCACCCTCCTCCTCCTCCTCCTCCAACGACCCACAGAACCCAAAAGGAAGCGTAACAGGCCTGATCCTCATAACATCAGGCTTCACACTAACAGGCCTAACCTTCATGGACCACACATTCAATATCCCGCCACCAGCCTGGCGCCCCAACCCGCAAACCGGCTTCGCAGACCTCGCGCTCCCACCGACCCACCTCTTCTACCACGACGTTCCGCCCGTCGACGCCGCGCGCGCGGTAGCGCAGCTGCGTCCGCAGAGCTTGAAAGCGCTGTATGAGGGCCGCGACGTGGCGTATGCAGGGTGGAGAGACGTGCCGTGGTGTTTGTACGTTGGCGCCAGCGATGATCGGGCGTTGCCGGTTTTTGTGCAGAGGTTTAGTGTTGGGTTTGCCAGGGGCGTTTTGGGGAGGGCGGGGAGGGGCAGGATTGCGCATGTGGAGATGGAGACGTCGCATTCGCCGTTTTTGAGTCAGGCGGAGGTGCTTGCGTGCGTTGTTGCGAAGGCTGTTGAGGCTGGGGGGAAAGAGGTGGAGTGGGATGGGGAAAAGGGGGTTAGTGTGCCCAGGGTGAGGTTGGGGATGGTTGCGGGTTGGTGGAGGTTTGGTGTGCCGTTGGTGTTGGGGTATTTGATTGGGAAGGTTGTTGTTGTGTGTCAGTGGTTTAGAAGGGTGTTTTGGGGGTGATGAGGGTGGGTCTTGCGAGGCGTAGGCGGGGGGGATTGGGAATCTCTACTCTTTAATTGTGTTTTTGGGCATCAAGGGGTGAGGTGTGTATTCGGTTTCTCTATATCTAGGCAGTATTACTTCCTAAGTCCACCGCATCACGGGTATTCAGACGATGCAGAGCATTGTATCTGAGAGAACAGAAAATAAGACTTTATAACAACACCATTTCTAACGTATATATGTTTGAGGTTGGAGTATCTGGATAATACTTCAGAATTTGAGGGACACTCGATTAGGTTCTTTGTAGTGGAATTTTAATGAATGAATGAATTGTAAGTTGGAGTTTGTGCGATTGTACACACAGCGATAGATTACATAACCATAAATGAACCAGAGAATAGATGATTACCAAACACCTGGAGTTCCTATACATGAGGATGAAAAAAGCCATCTCGTTCCTATCAGTGTGACAGTGTGACATGTCCAAGTCCAGGTGCAGAGCTGTTCTAGATATTAAACAGCGCCTCACGTCCCAGTCTACCCTCTCAACCCAAAGTAACAATCACCGCGCTTGCATCCGGCACTTCAACAGTAAGTCTCCCATCCCCACCAACCTCCAAAACCTCAATATCAGTCACGTTCTCCAACCTCACAGCTCGCCCCTCGTCCAACTCCAAATTATAAGAAAACCCACCATACGTGACCCCAGAATACTGATCCGTTCCATCAGCAATCAATCTCTTCACCCTCGCTTCTTTCACACCCCCTTCGATCATAAAGTCGTATTTCTGAACCGGTCGCTGCTCGGGAGTGCCAGTAGCATTCCACTGTCTCAGATTCACCACAGCCAACCTCTTCGCAACCCCATCAATATAAGCGGCATAAACAGCTTCTTCCTCTCTTTCCGTAGTGTTCCGCGCCGCCAAATCGAGCTCTACCACTTTCAACTCGCCAGCCGCTCTCCCGACAAAATCCGCCGTAGCCATATTCCCGTAAAACGCCGGCTTCGTGGCCCGCACGCTGCGGTTCGTCTCAATAGGCTGCCAGGACCCGTATCGGTAGTTGACCCCCTGATGCATATGGATCCGCTGCACACCGATACTCGCAGCGTGCAACGCGAAATCAAGGTTCCAGAGCGCAGCGCCAAAGGTATCGGACACGAGGGGAAGGCCTTGTCTAGCTAGCGAGTTTGTTTCCGTGAGCATGAAGGGTGTTTGCGGGGGTAGTGAGATGGCGTTCATGATGTCTGCGCTTTTAGCGAGGGATGAGGTCGTGTGAGTGTGGTTTAGGAGGGAGGAGCGGAGTGTTAGGCCTGGGTCTGTTGATACGCCAACGTAACTGATGGCCACTTTTAGCGGGATTGCAGGAGCGGCGGGAGATAGACGGGAAGAATGAACTTACTTATGCTGAGCGAAAGAGTAAATGTCGGGATCATTGTTGAAACCCGCCTGCCATGCTTTGATGGGGTCCATGAATTTAAAAGGGATGGCGAAGGATGGGGCGAGGTATTGCACTGGTTGTGGAGAAGGACAGTTTTCTTTGAAAGCTGTGGTAAGTGCTTCTTTGCCCTCGCGCCAATTCGGGTAGATGGATTCTTCGTTCCAGCTTTCAGGCCGTTCGCCGATGAAGCCGTACATGTCGGGTTCGTTTCCGTATTCCCAAGCTAAAGCGCGATCTCCTAGAGCCTTGCATGCTGTAATGGCGTGTTCCAGGACTTGTTCTAAACAAGAAGCGCAAGTGCCGCCGACTGCAAAGTTGAAGCCATGGATGGCGGTGCTGTTTGGAAAGTTGTCATAGGACTCGAAAAAGGCAGGGCCTATCTCGACTTTTGCTGGGTAGTCCAGTGAGACTTCGTCATCGTATGTGTTGATGATAGCCTGTGACTGATTCGAGTAGAAGAACGTCTTATCCTGCGTGTTGCCTCCCACGCGGAGAATTGGCGCTGAACCTTGAAGCTCGGCGAGACTAGCTAGCAGATTGATGCTGAAGTTGTTGGGGCTTGAGGCATTGCCTAAGACTAGATTTAGTTCTGTGATGGCAGCAAGAGTGAGAGTACATACCTGCGAAGTCTGGAAAGAAACCGAATTCGAAAGAGTAGCTAAGATACGATTCTGGCAGGGCAACCGCGGTTGTATCATCCAAAGACTTTGGTAATACGATTGCTGAGTCTCTTGGTATAGCATGCGCATTGGTAATTTGAATTAAGCACGTGACTAGTACTGGTAACAACTGAGAGGGAAACATGTTGAGAGAAGTTTCAGCGCATGAATTGGCCGAGCGGACAACGAAGTCTTCGATCTTCAATACTAGAAAGAATATATTGGTTGATGCGCCTACTCGTATTTATATATATATGCACGGCTATTAATGGTAATCGTAATAACACTGCCGTTATTCACTGCCAGATCATCGCACTGCTAAGCACTTTTGTGCTGGGCCGAACCCGTCGGGCTTTGCACTTGAAGAGCATGTGAATACTCCAAATCGCGCTATAATTTGCACTGTTGGTATAAATGCCACACATAACTTCTCAATCTTCAAATAGTTCGCCTCCATTCAACCACTATGTCCATTCTCCTTGCACTGCCCACTTGCAATGTTTCTCCACCGCTCAAGCCTCCAAAACAACTGATATCCTCATTCCTCCCATCAACACATTCCAAACCATCGGCAACTGTCCGCTTGCAAAAAAAATCCTATCGGCTTTTGAATGGATAAATTGGGGGATAGCATTTCAAAAGTTGCATCCACCCATGACGATCTGGTCGGCTACCCCGCATTCACGATTCAAGCCATCCCCAGGAATCCTTGTGATAGCCCAGATCTAAACGTCTCTGTACGGGGGGGGGGGGGGGGGGGGGGAATCCTCATCGGGTATCCAGACCCGCGCAACAACTTCCTTTATAGTACAATTCTTTCTCCCGTGTGGGGTTACGCTACTTTCGGCCGATATATCTCCACACTCCGCGTTCGGCTCCCAAACAAGAGATAAATCTGGGGAAAGGAATGGGGGACGTCTGTGGGGGGAGATGACGTTAAAATCGATACAGGAAAGTATCAGGCCATTTTGGGTGGGCTTTTTATTGGACAAACGTGAGCGGAGATCCAGTTGTGGTTGAACTGATATGGCGTCCGAATGATCACTGGCGAATGAGAGCTGATACGGAATGGCTTGTATTTTTCCCTCGTATGCGTCTATGCTTATGGTACTCTAATGATTCGGGATGTCGCTAGTTCTTTGCGTTCTTCACGAGATGAAGATAGGTTTTAATCGCTCGACGGAGTATACCAGTATACAAGAGATATTCAAAGATAAAAAAAATCACCTTGTATGGTATACTGATGTCCCTCACGCCTCCATGCTCCAGTTCTGCAGAAGCTCGCCCTGTTTTTTTACGACTATTCTCGTACATGGACTTACACGAGCTGCTTTGTTCATCTTTGTTTCAACCATCTGCTTAAATGCTGGTACTCGGAACAACATGGCCCAGGTTTCGGGAAGCTAACCATGTCCTTCAGCCCTACCGCGTGGTACAAACTTACATCTTGTCATTTACACTACTAAACTCAAACTTAATAGCTAGGTAGCTAGAGATGCATACTTGTTCTATCACGTGTTGACGCGTTCATTTTGGCAATACAACAACGCGTCTCGCGACGGAACATCGGCCAACGAGGGGTGCATGTTTATCTTTTCAAATACATACAAGCCCACAATGCCGGATTTTCCAACCTATAAGATCTGTGGCTGCAACACTGCAAAACTCTGCGGTGATTGTCGCTCAGCAGCTTATCACTCGACTGAGTGCCAGCAAATTGATTGAGACACCCATCGATACCTCTGTCGTGCTTTTAGCAAGCTCGACCCTCGCCCCTCTCCATCTCACTGATTACTATTTTCTTCCTCTATGATCGACCGCTCCGGCAATCCGCCGGAATTTTGCTGGCTTCCGACGAGGAAGATTGAACCTGGATTTTTTGATCCAGTGCTTGATCAAGTCCTCGCATTTCCCGGCCATAAGGTGGCGCCGTTTAGAGATCTCCAGATTGTAAGAGGCAGCAATATCCTGAGAGGTAAGGCCGAAATTTCCTGATTAGTTCGATATTGGCTATGTGGAAGCAAAATACTCCAGAGAGAATGGATGTGTGGTCAATGAGACACTTCACGGAGGCCATCACGCTGTTTGTGCACGTGGCCGGGGAAATATATTCTGGCGAGGATCAATCCTTAGGTACCGAATAGCCAACAATAACTCTAATGCACGCAAAATAAAAAATATGCATCTGACAGCATATCGTGCCGCTATCGATTATCTGGGTTACTTCCTCTAGACGATCGGCAGTGTGATTCGATTTCCAAGGCTCGAAGGCGGTACTCAGTAGGCGGGTCATAGAGGATAAATGTAGTAGATTACAGTAGACTGCAGTAGATAGTGATTCGCAGAAACTAATCTTCTATTATCGCTCTTATATACCCATATAGCCTTCTAGCAATGAATCTTTAATGAAGAAGTGTATGCAGCAATAAGCTAGCAAAAGCAACACTGAAGGTAGTTAGACAACAGTAGTAAACATGAAGCTTGCTCTCATGACCGTTGCAGAAGCTCTCTGATTTGAGATGCTTCAGCATCTCGCAATATCGTAATTAGATCACGCCTAGCGTCCCGCTCCCACCGCTGTGCTGGGAGATACAATGCCTGTGCTGGAGTCTGTAACATGCGATTCACAACGATTGCAGAAGCTCTAGATGTCAGCAGAAATTTGACACATTCCAATCTCTGGGGATGCAACCACTTCTGTCGTTTCTCAGCATTTGACCAGCTTTTAGCAGCCAGGTGCAGTGGGGTGTTGCCTTCGTGGTCAGAATCGCGTACTGATGCCCTGTCCTTGCTAATCAATAGCTTCACAATGTCGAACATTGCTTCACTCGCAGTCCAGTGTAGTGGTGTTCTCCCCTTGTTGTCAGTGATGCGGGCGTCCGCACCAAAGTCGAGCATCAGTGCAGACAGCTCTAGCAGATATGGAGGAGGACCTGCCCAAGTAGACCACGGTGTTCTGCATATGCGTGAGAGCGGGCTAACACCCGCATCAATGCCTGCCTCAGATATGTGGTTGACGTCAAACTTGAAGTGTGTTAAGAGTCTGCGTAGACTCGAAGAGTATTTATTCCCTTGGTGCTCGCTGACGTTGGGTTGACATGCAGTGAACACGTGGATGGAAAACAGGGTGTTTCCATTATTGTCCCGCAAGTCGCTGGGATCAACAGAACGAAGCGAGGAGAAGTGCTGAAGGAACCGCAAGTGCAGCTCAAGGTGACACCTTGTGTAGAGTTGAAAGTGAGGTTTTTGACCAGATAGATCACTCAAGTTGAGGTCGGCGCCGTTCAAGATAAGAATGGTGATGAGTGGGAAGAAGTGACCTGAGGACGACAGATGGTGCATAGGAGTTCTCTGCTGAGCATCAATACTGTTGACGTCAGCCCCATACCGGAGCAATGCAGTGATTATTAAACCCATCTCCATATATTTCGGCGTCGAGCTCCAGCCGTCTCTGTCACAGTGAAGGCGGCACACCGTCTGACAGAGTAGGTGAAGCGGCGTGTTGTTTTGCCGGTCTTTCCCGTTAGCATCAACTCCTGCGGCAAGTAGAAAATTGAAAGCTCTCAAATTTGGGGATTTGGACGCGGAGATACCATGTAATGGATTTCGAGAAGAATTTGGCCGAGGAAGAATCGGCCTTAGATTTTCCGGAGTTGTTATCTTTTTAATGAGCCGAGACAAAACGTGGAGGCATTGTTCACTCCATTCGTCCACAGACGCACACAGGCAGTCAATTGGTGTTTCAAGATTCCCGTCACGGAGGTTGGGATCAGCCCCCATGTCAAGAAGCTTTTCAATAAGCACGAAATCTTTACGCCGACAAGCTTCAAATAACGGGTTGGGACAGTCTTGATTGATTGTGGCTTTTGCCTCGTCGCTTGTAACCAATCCACGGATTTGTAATCGCTCGCAGCAAATTATCCAGGCATTCACGAGTATTTGCTTAGTCATGCCTATACTTCTCATGATGTCTGGGTCTACGAACAAGCTGTTAATGAGTCCGGAATACACTATGTGGGAGGCATCTCGAGGAGAATTACGTCCACTCTTTATATGACGCAGCACCAAGTCTTCAAGACCGCGAGTTGCTCGATGTAGGCATATGAGTATGAACACGGCGGCCGCAGTCATTTTACAATGGGAGCTTTCCAGACTTGGAATGATCAGAGTATTCAGACTGGATGCCTCTGCACAGAATCCGATGAAGTTTGCGTTACGCCTTAGATCCGGACGCAACAGCACAATACGGTCCCAAGCCTGAAGCAACGTCTCTGCCAACCATCGAATATCATGGCATTGCAAATCTTCAGTACTTGCATGAACAAATATGTCGCTCGTAGCATACTCTAGGAGTGCAAAAACGTCTCCTTCAATCCTCGTCGATTTGGCGCCTGTTTCCAGGGAAGTATTCACCGAATTATTATCTGCATACAGCTCATTGGCGTATGTGTTAAATCCGCTCTCGACCGAATGCAGCTCTTCTGCGTGAGCAGAGCGGGTTGCCTCGTTCGGCCCATCTTCCATGATAGTACCTCTCGTGCGGAATGGCAGGCTTATTGTTCTATGTGACGACGATTGATGATCGCCGAATGCCGGCTCCCCTGCAAGGGAAAGCCAGCTGGCGATCCTGCTAGTATGATCGATGGACAATCGCCGTTGTAGTACAAGATCTGCAAGGCCTTCAATATGTCCTGTCTCACGCTCGAATGGAGCCATGGGCAGCCCTGGCTTGTGTGCTTCATCCGACAGTTTGTTAAACGATGCTGCGGAGGCGTATAACGGATACTCATCTGGCTCTTGGATGCCCCAATCACCTCCATAGTTAATGGATGATAGACCTTGGCGGCGCTTTGCCCAACGGTCAAGCTCCGAGATGTGAAGATAATGAATGCAGTTGTTGATGATGGTTGTATGCCCTTCGATCTTTGCAAGCTCCGTGCTCCGTAATGCGGGCGCGAGAATTAAAAATCCGGTCTTGTGAAAGAATTCACGGACTGTCTCATGGATCAAGTAAACTCTTCTGCTCTCTCCGCTGTGCAAGGTTGCCGACCCGGCTGTAGCGCATTGCGTCGATTCGACCTCTTCCGCATTGGTTTCAGTAGCCTGCGAGACCTCGACTAGCCCCCTTGACACTCGCTTGATCCATTTCTCTAACGTACTGCCAGCTACTGCTTCGCCAGCGTTTCTCGGGAATTCTTTGGACTCAGTCCACACTTTCATAGATTTTGGAGGGACTTCTTGTATCAGACCAACTACCGCGTACCATTCCCGAAGTTGCAGAGGTCTGTTACTGAAGATCATCCAATAGAAGAATCGTATAGCTATTCTCCGCTCTTCTTCGGAATCATTCATGGTGGAGAGGATGTTCTTGTAGATTATTTCAAGGTCGAGTGGCAGCCATGCGAAGCGATCCTTGATCCAATCAATGGTTCTTCCCTGGTCCCAATATCTCAACGATAGGTCCATAACAAGCTTTACCCAAAGAAATATACCAGAAGCTCGAGACAGGATTTCAGCCGTTACACTTTCGAGCTTTGCTTCTACAACTGTGGCGCCGTGATTCTCGAATCGTAATTTGACGTAAGTTGCAATGGCTTCCCCGTTCAACTGGTCGAGGACAACCTCGCACAACCCATCACCAACCGTGAAGAACGTTCTACATGAGACGCAGATTCTCAAAATGACACCATGATTTTTCGCTATCGCCAAGATGCTCCGAAAGAAGGAAAAGACATCTCGAGCCTCCTGCGATGCATCGTCGTCACCGTCTGAAGTCGAACACTCATCTAGAGCGTCGATGAAGATAAACGTGCGTCGAGTCAGTCGCGATGAGAAAACTCTTTCAAGAAAGGTCTGAAGATCTGCTTCATGCCATTGATACGCGGTCATGCCTTGGTCTTCCTCTTCAGCTGTGTCTTGTGATTTTTCGCTCCAGAGCTTAATGAGTTCTGTTCGCACGCTTGTGTCATTCTTCGCAAGTTGGTAAACTAACGAACGAAGCATCCCAATAGTACTTCGGTGCAGCGTGCCCACCGAAGGTCTGCTCTCCTTGCTGTTGAAGTAGAATGAGGCGACCGATATAGACTTTTGGTCCTGCGCATGCATCATTGCTGACTTCAACGCAGTTGATTTTCCCGATCCTGGTTTTCCTTTGATGAAAAGTAAGTCGTGGCTCACGAGATTTTCTTGACTGAACCATGATTTGTATGCATCCAGTTGTCTCAGCCACGCCGTCGTTTCAGTGGGTGAAAATATCGCGTTCATGCGACCGTGTACATCATCGAATAACAGCGACTTCTTAAGGCGGGTAGGCATAACCGTGTTCGACTACAATGGTTGTCAGCGACCCGTTTGCTGCTTGTAGCTAATCTATTTCTCCCAATACCGTATTCATCAGTGGGACACCATGTTCTTTGGCCTTTGCATCCTCCAGCGGCGGCAACTGTGCTAGAACTGACTTCGCGTATGCTGCAGCCTTCGCCGCAGCATGGGGCTGCCACTGATCGTTCTTCTTCTGATCACCGTAATCGCACACGCCTCTGATCATGGCTGCAGGCACTACCGCATTAGTCCCCGCTCCTTCCATTTCGAGACCGATGATATTGAACTTATCCCGTAATTCGTCCCGTTTCATTCCATTTTTCAGAAGCCTATCCCCTGATCCGATGGGCCCGTACCAGACTCTGGTTCGTTTAGCCGACTCACGTGGCTCCCGGGGCACCTCGCAGCCATCCGCGCCATACAGCTTATCTTCGCCCTGACCTGGGTCGGGTGACCTGGGTCGGGAAAATCCGCCTCATCGAACCTTTTCAAGAGATTCAGATAGTGGGTAGGAGATTTGACGTTGGTGAACTTCGCTTTCGTGATTGCTGCCATCAAGATTTGCTTGGGTGGGTGTAGGACATGCCCTGATCGAAGTTGCTGCAGGCCAGCCTCCGTCTCTTTTCCTTGCCCATAATGAACGATTGCTGGCGTTCCGCCACTGGGAGCAGCGACAAGAATATCGCCAAGTCGGATGTCGCGAGTTGGATTTTGTGACAGGTCGGGTAAGCCAGCCGCGATTCCAACGAGAAATACGAGCCATAGATTGGTGAAGAAGTGTTCGACTTGGGAGACGAGCGCAGCAGCACTGTTGATGCCGTAGAGTGTGCCTTCTGGTAACGAAGCGATGGCGACATTGTGGCCACACATTCGACCTGCGAAGTATACATAGTTGTCGCCACGTCTAACAGGAAAGTTTTCGTTGGATTGCTCGTCTAACATTTCCAGAGCTGCTTGAAGTTCAATTTCCAGAGGTGTGATCCACACCACCTGGTAGTCTGCTGGGTTTAAGACCATGGCAGCGGTGAACAAGGCCTTAATGCCTTGTGTAACTGGGATCCAGATGGCTATTGGCCGCGAATCGAAATATGTAAAAACGCTGGCGCCTGGGATGGCAAAATATCGGAAAGCCAGCGATTCTTCAGATCATCATCTGGACTAGCTCTTGGTAGAAAGTGATTTTTCAAGTGTGTTACGCCACACCTAAAGCGTGATCATCATTATCAGATAAAGCCCGGGCGTCCTTCACAAAAATCACGTGGCGGACAGAAAGATACATGAGATAAGTCGTAGTTTGCGCGATGTGCACGAGTGAAATGTCTACAGAGGTAGACAGTGAGACGGCGTCCTGTATTAAACAACTATCACTCACCGGAACTCGCGTCTTTCCGTTGCCACTTCACGGGTTTGAAGCCAATGAGAAGCTGCGCTCAGCCTGCACTTGCCCTCACATGCCCTATTCCATGGGCGGGTAGATGCAGGGATGAGGCGATGAACTGTCGACCAAATGACACATTCTGCAGTGAGCGGAAGCGCTTCGTATTCAAACCCAATCAAGTCCCATAGTCCCTTGATTCCTTTTCTCGTGGGGCCAAAAGATTGTCACATGTCCAATCTGGCACTGAGCTGTCAGCGTTGGGCCACTAGAAGATGCGTGATAGGCTGCACAATCAGCAGTTTCGAGTCTTGAAAGTCGTAAGATGGTCCACTGGATATTGTGCGAGAGCTTGACGAGACGTGGGTCATGAAAGGCTATAGCAGCACGAAATAAGCGGCCGTCGATGCTGAGGGCGACCGTAATCCATATGCGTATATGCTGCTGATAAGCATGTCTGAATACCATTTGAAGAGCAGGAAAAGGGCCAAGATCCTGGAGTGGCGGCAACCGCTGCTATAGAACAACATGTGGCGTCGCTGCTCAGCGTACCTAACATTGAGAGAGAGAGAGAGGAATTATTGGGTGGTCTGTCCGAGAATGTGATTCAGAGATACATGTTGCATTGTCTGACATTTCTTTAAATACATCGGTCCTAATTCTTTTTGGGTCAGAATAAGTCGAAGATCAACTACGGGTAGATGATTTCAACAAATTTATCTGAGAGAAGATCTCGTCCAACTCTAACGGCGTAAGGTAATAATTGGTATAGAATACGATAGATTCAATAAAGCAAAGAAGCATAGGGTATCCCATGAACTAGGCCGATAATACTCAACTTTTCTCTTGGTGTGAGAGCAGAGCATGCTCTCATACAGTTGATTGAACGGCGACATGACTTCCATACCTTATTATTCGAAATTGTTATCGTCACATATTCGCATTTTCCGATTGATTCCGTCATTTCTTCTTTCCCTTGGTCTTATCCAAAACCTCCACCCAGTTTCGGTTGACGCCTCTCTTTTCCAGAGCCTTGATAATGGCATCTGATTGTGGCCCCTGTACCATGACTTCCATGACCGGATTCTTTGGACTGCTGCCCTGAAGCTGATCCACACTTGTGCTACCAGCGCACGTCTTCTTGAGTTCGTCCGCTAGCGGTTGCGGCGCAATATAATAGACTTCGAGTCCGCTGACTCGTGTAACCGTCTTAGAGCCGCTACGCTTCTCCATGGTAATGTGTACCTTGGGTGGCGCTCCTGCTTTTGGCTTCGACTCGGAAATACGAGCATCGTTGCGGAGGATCGTATGGAAAGGCGACGAGGCGGCCACCATCCGTTCAGCAAGCGCGTCGCGGGCTATAGATCCAGATGCAAGTGCCGCGTTGTCTGCAGCCGATGATCCGAGAAGTGCATCAGCAAGTTGTGGGTTGATATTGATGAGACGCTTATTTTTAGGAGATACCAGGTTCTCCGCCTCGATGTATGTGGTCAAGATTTGCTTGAGCTCTGATGGTGTATAAAGTCCCCGCGGGTCTGATTTTGTGGCGACCAGAATCGGCGCAGCCTTCTCCTTGGGCCGGAGCAAAGATAGCACTTTGAGTTTTTGACCCACTGAGGACTCAGCAGCTAGGGGTGCTGCTGGTTTGCCATTCACAGTTGATGAAGTGGGGTCATCCTTTTTGGGCAGTCGATAGGGTACAAAGGCCTCGACTTGACGGTCTTTGAAGTCGATATCGAGAATTACTACTTCATTGCCGTTTTGATCCTTGGACTTGATGATTTTTTGTTTGTCAAGATATTTTATGAATTTCCGGATATTTTTCCAACTTGTCTTCTTGATCTGCAATGAGGCGGTTCTGGAGGCGGTGTATGTCGGTAAGAAGGGCTGTACCAGAAGGGACATGACCTTGGACTGTGACAGAGGGAATTCGAGACCGTGGGAAGGGTGGTTTCTATGGTGCTCCATGTGATATCGTACTCCAAAAAGGAAAGCGTTTCGGAAAGCGTCATCGATTTCTAGGTGGTTGTCAGACCTTTGTCCGCAGAGTTTGACCTAATGGCCTACCTTTTTGTGACAACTCTTGTTCATCCACCATCTCAGCAGAGTCCTTTAGTGAAGGCGGGTCTTCGCCTTCAAGCCCTTGCGCCTTTTCCGCATCTGATCTCTCTGCTGGCGAGTTGTCGAGGGTTATCCCGCCATCTTCGTTCTCCAGATTCAAAGTTTCAGTCTGGGACGCAAGTGCTCCAACCTGGTCCTTCGCGTCATTCCAGCCTTCGATATGTTGGGGTGGATTAATTCCGGACTTGCTTTCCGAACTCCATGCCCAAAGCTCATCCCCTGCCCAGTGGAAGGTAGAAACGGCATGACCCTTCATTCCTTGTACGTTGTCCAACGAGCTGACGTCGATTTCGCAAGTACCGACCGCCATCGGAACTGTCGGTGATTCCAGAGACGCAACAGCCACTATAGCGCCTTTTGTTGCCCTGACTGGGAAAGGAGGACCGCGTTGCAGACCGGGGGTCATGAGGTCTGCACCGCCCTGGAGTTTCTCGACGACGAATTGTGGGGTGTAGAGGAGCGGTAGGATACGAGGATTGTGCCATAAGGTATAGACTACTCGAGGGTAAGTAAAAAGAGACGAGAGAATAGTTGATACTCGACTGACCTGTAGGATACATTTTATCGTTGTATTTGACCCATAATATGCGGGATTCGTTGTTGGTGCCTTCGTGACTGCCCACGTATACAGTGCCCGAGACCTGCTTCAGATCTGGTCCTGCAGTAGTGGTGAAGCGTGCCGACAATGCATTTTCGGGCAAGAGGGACTTTCGCAGGGCTGTTAGAGCAGGTGTAGGAGCCGTCTTGTTCTCTGGGTTGTCGGAGCTTTCATCAACGGGCACCTCGATGCCGAATTCTGAGATGATCTGGTCGGCGGTCCTCCGGCGATCCGACGACTTCAGCGGGCTGAGAGGTTTGATGTTGGGTCTCTTTTTGAACATGACGACCAAAGGCGCGTAGATGGCGAGAGAAATTTGTGGTTGAAATAACCTATGCAGGTGAGTAGAGTGATGGAAGGGTACCTGATGACCTCAGCGGGGGAGAGGTGGGAGCTAGTGCGGGGCTTTCTATCTGTTCTATGACTGCGACAGCATCACAACTCATTGTGAGTCTGAGTGATGCAACTACCAGTCATTTTCTTCATACTTCATTTTCATATGACTGGCTTCATGTTATTACCAGTCTTTCATTTGTCTTTTAGCTGATGACTTGATAGTACATAATGTTCTAGCCGTGGAAGTTAGTAGTTGGTTTCAGGTACAGGGCAGCCTACACCCTCAGCACACGTTACAATGACAGATGGGGTGCTCGTGTCTATCTGATGCACTGTCCAGTGCACATGCCAACTTGTGTTCCTATTGCAAATAATTCATGTATCAGTGTAGCAACACAAAAATGCAGGATATTGAGGCTGCCGTCGTAGATGAGAGGCACCCATGGAGCTAGCTAGTGAGCAAATAATAGGCCGCGGTTCAAGACACTCAACGCGTCGTCGCGAACGGACCTTTACTGACGCGCCGCCGTGATTATATTGCCCAAGTACCACATAACCTTACCCGCTCATATCTGCATTATATCAACATCTCTATCGAACAAGTCAAACCATAACAAGAACATACATACATCACAGTCGCAATCTCCAGACATGGCCGAAGAAATCCACATGGACACACAGGAACAGGCCTTGGAGACACCGCCGTCAGACGTCTTCGTCGCACCCTCCATCGACAGATCCCGTCTGCTCGACGGCCAATCGTATTCCCATTTTTCGCCTTTGCCATCACTCGTTGCCGATGACCAGACAACCGAATGCGTTCTCGGTGTCGACGAGGCTGGCAGAGGGCCTGTGCTAGGTACGTATCTACTGTGTACATACCCGGGCAATGGATGATGATTGAATGCCTCTCTCCACAATTCTACACGCGCTCACTCACGCGAGCAGGTCCGATGGTCTATGCACTGCTGTACTTGCCTCTGGAGATGCACCGATCTTTGCTGGCCGAAACCCATCATTTTGATGACTCCAAAGTCTTGACCCCTCAGGTCCGCTCTGACCTCATGCGCAAGCTTTGCACAAAGGACACGGATTTGTACAACTCGTGTGGCTGGGCAACGAGGCTGCTATCGGGCCGCGATATTGGTGCACACATGCTGCAGCCGGCCCAGTACAACCTCAATGCCCAAGCAATGGATGCGACCATTGACTTGATTAAAGGTGTCCTTGCTCAAGGCGTCAACGTCAAGGAAATATACATTGATACCATTGGCAAACCCGAAGTGTATCAGAAGAAGCTGGAAAGAATATGGCCTACAATCCGTATTACAGTCGCGAAAAAGGCCGACAGCTTGTATCCCGTTGTTAGTGCTGCGTCAGTGTGTGCCAAGGTCACCCGCGACGCTGCCCTCGAAACATGCTGGGAAGCTCATCAAACCCCGAGGGACGGAGCCGCAACAAAAGCTGCGGTGCCTACGTGGGGCTCTGGGTACCCGTCCGACGCTAGGACGGTTACCTGGCTCAAACAAAACATGGACCCAGTATTCGGATGGGGCAATGAATGTCGCTTCTCGTGGGGAACGGCGAAGCAGGAGTTGGAGGTCAAGAACAAAAGCATCTCGGTTGACTGGCCGGTGGAGGATGACACGAACGGCGCTCTGCGGATCACCAACCACTTCATTTCAAGAAGCGACCAACCTGGAGACGAACTGGTGGACTGGTTTGGTAACCGCGTCACCATGGAGATGGAAGCCTTCTAATCTCAAAGTAAAGAAAAACTTGGAAAATGGCACCGGCTTGGTGAGATTGCTCTTTTAGTTATAGGCTTGTGCTCCGGCACCGCACGTCAGAGAGTAATCAAGAGATCGGGAATTGTTCGAGGCTCGTGACCTGGTGCGTACTGTCTCCAAGGATACGAAATGCTCACTGTTGCCACCCAATCCGGAGCTAAGAAATGACATGGCGACCGTGCCCACCTACATGTCCGACGCTATGACCAAACGCCAACAGAGCGCCAGATCCCCCAGATCTTGACAGGCTGGAATAGTCCTTCGGGTAGCGAATGGTGTGCTCGGGTCTGTTCCTTTAAATAAGGCAGTCACTGGAGTGCTGCGGTCATGGTACATCATCCCTCTCGTCCCTCCGCTCCCCTGTAAATATATACCCTTCATCTAGCGACTTCTAGCCACCCACTTGTCTTGGTATCACGAATTACTATCTTCTGCAATAGACTCTGTTCATTGTCCTGAAGAGACAACCAACACTAGGCTTTCCCTTTCTCGAAGCACAGTCATCACCATGTGCATTGCCGTTCCGGTCGACCACACGCGGTGTAATCACACCATCGCCCTTTGGCAACATTGTGCAAATGCATTGAGGTCGCTTTCTGGATTGAAGCCATGCTCCCGCGTTCGACAACATACCCGCCCGATTCTCATAAGGAAGCTTTGCGTTCACTGCGGCGGCCCAAGACACTTTACTCGAAGAGGAGGCATAGCTGCACGCGGCACCGGAAGCAATACCATGCCGAAGAAGGTGGAATGGGCCTCACCGTACGATTCGGGCTACGCCAGCGATGTTATACTTGAAGAGGAAGAGGAGGACTATGATTCCGATGAAACGCTCTCCCCGCGTGCTCGCAAAGTGCCCTCGAGAAGCTGGCCCTCGGTATCGAGACAAAGCTCTTCGAGTACTCATCGGTCGCAAAAGCAAGAATCAAGCTGGAGCCCAAACCTTAAGCGCGAGCTCACCCGCCGTGATTCCATCAGCTCCGGCATGTCAAGAGAGGACGACGATGCGGAATCACTGTACTGTTCGCAGTCTCCCGACGACGCCGGTCAACTGGATCGCTCGACATCCCCAATATCACGAAAGTCTACACCGGACCGAAAGAACTCTACACTTTTACATCCATCCTCGCCTGTCGAGTCCTTCACTGATGAACAATATACACGCGATGTCACCATGGGAGCAACATCCATGGACCACGATATGCATATATCAGACAAGCACCCGCGAGTGACCATCATCTCGATATCCGAACCCATCACTCCGCAACCCAGCCACATGTCAAAGACACCATTGCTCCTTCGACCTCGTGTGCCTCCACGAAAGCCAAGTACACTTCTGCATCCTTCGGTACCCAGCGACGAGGTTTCAGCGGTGCCTTCTGTATCGACACTCTCCCTACAGGATCCGGAAACAGGGTATCCGTTCCCAGTCTTCACACAGACGCCGCCTACGCCGCTGCCCACAGACACAAAGTTCCAGCGACGAGTATCAGTCCTACACTCGGCGCTCTCGGAGGATGAGTGGGAAGAACCACTCCACTCCAGCCAATCTGACGTAGAGTCCGAGTGCGAAGATGACTACGAGAGCGATACGGACATTGGGCTTCCCAATAGTCAGAACGCCAACGAGGCCATTGCTGTGGCGAAGTCGGGGCGTAAGGCGCGCGCAAGTCGCATCTCATTCCACGGACAGCACCTCCGAATCGTGGTGGATTGAGCCCACGATGACCACGACGCTAAGGCATCGGGTCTCGTCAAGCTTCATCTAGCGTTTGGTTCACCACGAGGACATCACGACAAGTGAGCCAAAAATGGGCATCCGAGCTGCGCTAGCCATGCGCGCGAGGCCAAAACCGAGGCTAGCCCCCAGCGAATCATGGCGCGACCGTCGTGGCGGATCCTAGTCAGAATCCTTCGGTATTCTAGCGAACTCCGACGCTCCTCACGTCCCTTTCTCCTCTTTCGTTGGTCAATTACGCGGCTTTTGGTGACATGTGCACTGGATAAGAGGGCCATTTTGGCGGTCTATCGGGTTCCGCTGTGCAGTTTGCAGCAGATAAGGCCTTTTCCACCTCCGTTTTGGCCCACTCCCTCACTCCACTATACGCATACTGCGGCCTTTCCACCACCAAACTTGCTTCCCTTCGGGGTTTCTTCTTTTTGATGATAGCGACTTTAGCGACGGCGTCATCCTTTTTTTTCTTCATGGGTCTTTCTTTTCGGCCTCCCTTTTCCCTTCTTTGTACATAGTCTGCGAGGAGAAAAAAATACCGTGTATATATATATATCAAAACCTGTTCATACCACTCCAATCTCGTCTACCTTGGTGCCCTCGATAACCATTCGCTGATGTTCGCCTACCCTTGTGTTTCGTGGCTCTTCATCACAGCGCCTGCGTGGCACTTTTTGAATCAAAACTGGAATGAATAACCGGATAATCCTCCAATTCAAGCAATACTTTCACAGTCAATCAGATGTTCCCGTAGGAACCCTGAAACTCTGACACCGATAGCCACCCCACGTAAACAGGTAAACCAAGCGCTGATCCAATAACGTACGTACATAATCATGTACATCATGCTACATACTGGGTACTTCGAGCGGGACGATCTTTCCTCCGCTGCGGGATGTATCCATCATGTCACTCGTGCCGTGGTAGGATACTGAACAACACATGCCGCATCTGAGCTCTGCGTATTCCACACGCAATGCACCAATAGAGTAGGGAATTCGAGATCCGCTTTGGCCCCAAAAGCAGTAACAATCCCTCATACCTCACAATCGTACATCATCGATAAAGGACAATCGCTCAGGCATACCCTTCGTAAGCAGCGAAAATCGACCAGTCGAGCGAGCGAGGTGATGTCTTGTTTCGGAGTAAGAGAAAACAAAACGTACATACATGCATACATGCATGCATATACACACCTAGATACATAACACACCGCTACGCTACCTCCGGTGCCGGGTGCATACATACCGTCGACATACATGCATACGTTGATGTACCCAGGATAAAATCGACAAGGGTACAATGTACGCATACGTATTAGTCCATACACGCATACACTATGTATGTAACAAGCAGCCCCCACCCCCATCTCGCGATACCCCCGGAAGGGAGGGTTTGACTATCTTCTCCCCTACCTACAGCGTGCTTACGAGCACTCTTAGCAACACACCACATGTCTTACACTTTGTCCCGCAACGCTAGTAGAGCAAGGGGAGGACGACGGGCTAGACCCGGGTAGAGTAATGGTACGTATCATGTTGTGGTTTGGCTGTGCGAGTGCGGTGCGGGTGTGCACTTGACTTGCCTTCGGGTCAAATCTTACTGTACACAACGCGCGCACGGTAGGCTAACGCTAACGCTACGATAAGCAGGGCTGGGGCTACGCACAGTCTCAACAACTACCTCACTTAGGTGCAGTTCTACTCTCTTTGCGGAGGCCCCGAGTACATGCTCTTACTCTCGGATCCCGGGTATCGGACACAACAACGATAGCTTTAACTAGCAGAATTGATATGGATTCCATAAACCTCGCTCGTTGTTAACCAGAAACACGAACCAACGATTGTTGTTATTTTTCCGTTGCCGATCTCTCCTAGCAAGAAAACTTGGGCTTAAGGTGAACCCGTTCATCGAGATACGTTCGTTTTGGTGTTTCGTGCACGCTCAGCGCCTGTATGAGACCGGTGCTTTGTTTGAAGCGTGAAAATCAAATCGTTGCGGGTAGCAAGACCCTCTAAACAAAACCCCCTCCCCCCATTGAAACACATCCGTCTCTTGACGGATTTCTCCCATTTTCTTCATCTGGCTCTATTGATAGTGTGTGCCTTGATCTATTTATTACCTCTAGTAAAGCAAAGCGGGAATCAATGCAAAAAGAAAACGAATGACCTCTCGCCCATTCTACGCACGCAACGCAAACGCACGCGCCAGCCTCGCCTTAGGAATCCTCTTTCTTTCTCTCTCGTACGCAAGGCGCGCGCCCACAACACCGACATGCCCGCACGCACCCTCGCACGTGCCTCTGCTTCCTCTCTGTCCCCTCGGGGAATCCTTTTGAATAATATCCGTACGGCACATGCCACATAGACGCAAACCGGTATGTACTTATGCAATGCGCTCATAGGTTTCCGAGTCCGAGCGCGTCGTATACCGGGACTCTTTCACGTCTTACGTAGGGCTAACCTTTTTCCTTATTCGGGGGGTAGAGTGGACGGGCGTATATGTGTTAGTAAATAGGTAGGTAGATAGGTTGGTTTATGCGCAGTTTGGCGTTTGGATTTGTAATGTTTGATGGGGATCTGTGGAGGATGCGGGACGGAGGGAGTGTGTATGTGTATGTGTGATCTTGGTGGAGGTCAGATCTCCATGGCAGTCTCTTGAAACGCGGGAGGTAAGCGGTTCAAACGTTTGTCGGGCTATCCGAAAGGACTAACTGCACGGGATAGAGAAAGGTACGCTTTTGATCCTGTTGAGGTAGGTCCTTATGGCGACTGACCGTTCACTGTTGTTTGTTGAAACGTGTATTACAGACTGCCTTGAATGCATTGTTGTTTGTAAGTGCGTTTGTCATGGTGCTCGTGCTTTGTTTCTTGCTCAGTCAGTCAGGCTGCGTCATCGGGTTTTGAAACAGCCGTTGAGATCTCGGAGAGAAAAGGTAACGTTCTAGGGGGATGTGGACTTTGCTTTTGGGGAGGGAGGAGTGAGGCAGTGTAAGTCGGAGGTAGTCAGTCCGCGCACAAATCGCAGAACTGTAATACACTGTGATGTGATGTATTATCTATCACTCCGTATGACTATATTTTATTGAGCCATCGCTTCGGTCGTAAAGAAGGGGAAATACCTGTGCCTGCATCACGATGGACATGCTCAGGGGATAATTTTGAGCATCACATTGCCATCGTCGAAGCCACCGAATACGGCCAACTGGGCATGAGTCCCTTGACCTCGACACCGCGCTCACACTTACATTGTGAATACGAACGTCAGCCTTGAGCCACGCATAATCAAAGCCCCGAATCAATCTGTACAAGTGATATTAGAAATCAATCGCGAAGGAAGTTGGGCTGAAAGTGGAAGTGTGCTTGCACGGGCACATCGAGATTATGTTACAATGACCTCTTTGAAATCTGATCAACTGTGTGCGATTTTCTCTTCTATTTTCGTCGAGGGATCGAACATGAAGATAGCTTCAAATTCATTGTGCAACTTTTAGATTGCTGCGTCCATTAAGTGTGGGTTGATGTAAGCAGATTCAACGTGCAGGCTGTGAATATGTTTGATGATATACATGCCCCCCCTCGATCCTGCTATTTCCAGTGTTGTGCGTAAGGTTTCTGACGTCTGGATATCATCAAGCCAACCATGATATCACAGCTGCTGGGGCACTCTCGTAGTATCGTGGACACATGTAAAGATAAAAGTAAATCATGCTTAGTATGGGTATCTAAAGTGAAAGACTGCACGAACAAAGGAAAAGAGGGAATGACCAAGAAGCTAAACAAATGCTTACTCCAAAACGCCAATGCTGAAATAACATGTCCTGTTCGGATCTTAACATACTACATACTGTGAGGACTTCTAATTTAGTTGAACGGGGCCAGTATGCGCTGGAAATAAGGAATGGCTTGATTGATTTCTGCGGGAGTAAAGTATATCAAGTTGTTTTCGGAGACGGCATAGGCCATTGAGGCTCATCTTGCTGGTTCGGCGCTACTGCGTATTCCCCTGCAGCACTACTGGGCGCTGCATTCAGATCAAAAGTATCGCTCCAGTGGAGATGCTCAGATGCTGCAGGGTTTACTCTGGTGGGATGGATGACAGTAGGAACAGTATATCCGGGAGACGCATATTCGATATGCTCAACCGAATTCTTAGTCAAATTGAACTTGCGCGCGCCGTCGAGGTTGGTGGGGGTCGGGCCATCAAGGCTATGCTCCACTTCTTCGAGTGCCTTTGATCCTCGCCGTTCTCCCTGACGAGGTTTTGCAGCCTTTTCCTCATCGCTCCACGATTTAATTTGATGCGAGGCGTTAGGGGTCCGTTTATCGCTGTGATCACCCGAGAAACTGCCCAGCCGACTAATCTTGAACGCTCGAAGTCGATCTAGAGCAATCTTGAAGTCATCGAGGATCACAGAGTCGGTCAGGCATTTGAAGACAAAGGCAAGCTTCCAGAACGGGTTAATGCCCATGTCGCTGGCGAGTTTGATGGCTTTCGTGACGGAGAGAACATCGCAGATGACGAAGACGATGGCGACTAACATTGACGCAAGCATGATGCCGAATCTTGGAGAGATGCGGATGATTTCTTTGAGCTTGAGGTCGTATTGTGTTTTGATCACGATGAATAGATAGACAGTGGAGATGATCCACCATGGATCGCGAAATAGTAATTCCAAAGGTCTTGTCGTATTGAATATCGCGTTCCCATAGTGGAAGTATGCGAAATCTATCAAGAGGTAAGTTTGATGTCTTTCTGCGCAGTGACGTAATAGGCAGACTTACTTGCGTATACCTCTACGATCCAGTAGGGAATGGATAGTACGACAGTCCCAATATAAACTTTATTCCAGAGAGGCGAGAAGAAAGGTTTTATTTTCATCCAAGATACGACATTGTGGAGAATCCATGAGACGTTGAGCGGGATAGCAGCCACCGACAGCCACCACGTATCGATCCGACGATTCGGGGAACTCTGAGGAAAGAGCCAAAAGCCTTGCCAGAGTCCAAAAACAAGCTATTGGAATTGTTAGACGAGATACTGAGAATGCTGGCGAAGAGAATTGTGCTTGCCTCGATAAGAATCAGCTTGTGTAATCGCACACCTCTCCGCATGTTTGCCATCGTGATAGCAATCATGACAACCAGCGACCCGACCATGTATCCTTGAGCCCAAGCTTCGAGAACCAGAGCATCGGATCCGGGAGGCCGTGGATCGGTCTCGGCCACATTGCGCGTTCGAGGTTCCAAAGGTAGGGGAGACATGAAGGCCACCAGAATGCATATCTACATTATAGCAAACATGAAGAAATAAAGGGGGAGTGTGGAGAATAAGTGCGGACGAGAAGACCGAGTAATGACTGAGTGAATACGGGGGGCCAGGCAAGTGACAATCTATGGCGGCGCTCTTGTGGCTCTCCGCCATGCTGTGATGCGGAGAAGCATGGTTGGGGGCGTTCAATGACTACCTAAGTCCAGTGCTAGCGGCGAGCCCGTAGCTGAGGATGGACCGAGCCGGCTGAGTCGCACGCTTGGCTCAATCGGTAGTCACGATGAATTTCGTGACCAGCAGCAGGAAGTCAGATGTGGCGGCGGCAGCCGTTGATTCTGTGTGAGGTGTATGTATATGTAAGTGCGCAGTTGCGTTCGATCCAGCGAATGTCCGCAAGCCTCTACGCAGCCGTCGCATGTCACTGGCGAGGCGCAGCCGGGTAAGTAAAGAAAAACAAACGAAAACACCACAACTTGTCGATGCACACAGCCAACAACACGCCAATACCTACCGCACTCCGACCAAGGGTGCCGATATCCATCGTGGGGCTAGCTGCATCCCATCAGCCGACATTCATTGTCGGTGGCTACCCACCAGTCTATCCAGTCGACTAGTCGATGTTAGCCCTGATAGACCCGTATGTAGCTATCAAACTACGTAATCACCTACGCAAGTGAGCTGTCGTGACTCGTTGGAAGTGTTGATAAATCCCAAGTGCCCAGTTATGCCTGCATGTAGCTAAAAAAGACACAGGAGCAGCAATACTTTAATCTCGTTCCGAGAAGTGACGAACAAGATAACTTTTTCGATGATGGAATGAAATGAATTCATATTTGTCCATGAGCAATCGCGAAGGCATTTCCAGGCACATGTACTTGCACATGCCATTGCGTCTAGTTGACTGTCAGTGTATTCACCTGTGGGTTACTGAGTACAGCCCGAAGGCTGAGTCCTCCCGAAAGTTGAGCCTTCCACCAGTCTGTAAGCCGAAATGTATGCATTGCACCCTTCCGTGTCAGCTATACAGAGAAGCGCAGCTTATTTGAGGTCAGCGCTTGATTGGTAGTCAGCCAGTCGTTCCAGATCAAGCTGCAGCACCCCAAAATAGCCAGCCGTTGCGAACATCTACCTTACGATATCATTGTATAATGCGAGAAAGAGTCTCCGATTCTTATGAATCCCGTAGCAACACCTTAGAAACATCTTCCCTGATCTTCGATTGAAGCCAGTGTGGCCAGCCTCGCAAGCCGCTGATCCTCGCAGAGTTTTCTGGTAAGAAGACCTGCCCTCCTGAACAGCTGAAAACTTTCTCGGCGATAGCATCTGCAACGTCTGAAGGCTCAAGAATTGGACTCCCTGCAGCAGTGAGTGCTCCTGCGAACGGTTCAAGTAGAGGGGTACGAGCCCATGTTGGATGGACACTTGTTGTCTAGACATTCGTACACGCAACGTTAGCTAAGCTACGCATGTGCGCAAATCGACAATGAGCAGTACGATAATACGTACCAGGACATTGGGCGCCTTGTGCTTGATTCGAATTTCGTGACTAAGACCTACGCCCAGTAAGCTCATCGACGTTGGTAACCAGGATTGAAAACGCACCTTCATGAAACGCAAGCACAGCTGCTTTTGTTGCGCAGTAGGAAGTAATGCCTCCAATTCCAAGATAAGAAGCAAGGCTCGCGATGGACATTATATGGCCTTTGTTATTTTCGATCATGTCTGGGAGAAATGCCTGAACAGTGTAGTAATGGCTCAACACGTTGACGTCCATGATTTTTTTCAGGAATTGAGGATCAGTCTCCATTACAGTCTTCAGTTGGGCGATTCCAGCGTTGTTTATGAGGATCGATGGTGCACCAAGTGATTGTTTTACCAAGGCGGCGGCAGACTTGACGTCTGAAGGTTTTGTAATGTCGCACGCGAAAAACCGGATATTAGCATCTGAAATAGCAAGTCAACGAAAAGTCTTCATATAACGGGAAATATATACTCCTTACACCCTTGCAGTTCAGGTGGTAGCTGTTGAATGTCGAGTATCGCAACTTTGATGCCTTTGTTGATCAACCTCTTTGCCACCAATGCCCCGATTCCAGAGCAACCTCCTGTGATCACTGCTACTTCTTTGGGGAAATTCCATCGCCTCTTTTCGTTGTTCAGCCTCCAAGAATTCAATGCAAATCTGTTGAGCGCGGCGTTGGCGATTCCAGCCACTCTGATGGCCAGAATCCACTTGAGAGCTCTTACGATACGGGCATAAACAGTTGGGTCCCGGAGCGACTTGAAGGTGTCGATTAGACGATAGCGAAAGCCCGCTGGTCCTTTTGTGAGTGCCCACAATAGTGTCGCAACTGCGACTGGATTAAGCGCAACTGTAGACGATAGGCGCGTTAACGAGGAAATCGATGTGGTGATGCTTTTGGTAGACATGTCGATCCAAGTGGGGAGGAAAGGTTGTTAGTGTGCTTGATTGTGTTCGTCGGCAGTAGTCGATATATAATGGCTTATGTTTATTCGTCGATTGGTGCTTCAACTGCCTGCATCCCAACATGAGGGGCGGCGCAGGGGGGAGTCCTATGTAAGCTCCTGATGGTCAGGGCGGACCTCGGCATCCTTCACTGTCCTTAACTCGGTACTTTCAAGGCTTTGTGCCTACAGTGGCGACCTGATGATCCCCGACTGGAGTTGGGAGAGCGAGTACTCTGAGGTGTTTTGCGGTAGGCCGATGTTGCTACAGTGTTGTTGCAATGGTGGAGTAATCGCGCCTTCCCCGGATTGACCCCAGGATAACAGACACGGACGCTAGACGTATAGAGATCACACATCCGAAGGCTAGCCTCTGTCCAGTGGGAAGTAGGAGCTTTGGCTGAGTAGTTGCGAGGTAAGATGTATGTTACTGCTTTTTGCTTAGAAGGACCTGGGAAGAGAAAGACACATAGACAAAGATGATACGGAACTAATGAAGCCACCAGATGCGCCACTCGTGGTTAAGTACAACGCAGTAGTATACCCACGCATTTCCACCTTCTAGGAAGTCCCCAAGATGAAGCATAACCATGCTGTTTATCACTCGGCATGTATAACATTAACCGGCGTGCCTTTCCAAACGCCACACAAACTCCTCGAACCCAGATGCATGCGTTCCCAACCTTCCCAACCTTTCGAAATTCGCCTGTATGATACAAGGTGCCTGGTGCCTGAAACTCGTCCATCAAAGGCTGTCTGTGCGGTGGAACCCGCGCGAGGACAATGGGATTGAACGCCGGAATCTAGACGGGCAAGTTGAACTTCTTTCCTTGCACGACCCTGTACAGTAACGTGCTTTGTTAATGACTGAAAGACAGGAATTGCAGAGGAGCGGAAGATGAAGCAAATGTACGTACTTTGTGTAGTAAATCCAGAAGAAATCCGAGTACAAGATCGTTTGAATGATTCCGGCAATAACGGCGATGGGGTCGTAAAAGCGAGGCGTCTCAGTGAAATACCTGTAGAGCCAATTGGGGATGTACAGAGCACGGTACGCTCCGAGAGCGAAAAGATAGTGGGTGGTGATCGTCTCTGCCTCCCCGGTTCGCTGGAGCATGAAGAGCTGGGGAAGAATGGCAACTGACTCCAACCAAATGGAAAATGCCCAAAGAATCTAGAGTTCCATTAGCACGGACCACAGCCCGAGTATGCACGTTCTTGCGTACCTCTGTGAATGTGTATTTGTAAGGGAACACAATGGCCATGATGGCGCTCGCTCCGATCAGGTATTGGACCTTGAACGTGTCCAGATTTGGGTCATGGGTCGGCTTGTAGTCGTTGAGCATGAGGTAAACCGTGTACGCGGATGTGCTTATGAAGATGATTTTGAAGCAAGTGTTGTAGAGCGAGTTCGGGTTGTAGAACGTCCAGAGAAGGTCGACGTAACGTGTCACGTAAACGATGAGGTAGAGAAACTGGGATTTGAACGAGATGCCCGAGGCGCTCTGCTATAGTTAGACCACGCGTGGAGGGCGATACGGGGTGAGCGGTGGGCATACGCTTGACGTCTTCATTTTGTGAAGAAGAATCAGTATCGAAAACAGATGGGAAAGATCCCCTGAGAAACAGCAGTCAGCAAGCGCATTCTATCGTGAACCACCGAATGCGATTCCTGGTGCAGCCCGTTGGAGAGCCATTTGCACAACTTCTCGCGTCGGCAATTGAGCAGCGGCAGCGTACCTAGCAATCTGAAAATGTTCATCGTGATGGTAAGGCCTTTTTCGCTCCAGGTAAGGCGCAATGACGGTGCGATGAGGGATTGAGGTGTTGAGAATGGAAACAGACGATTGAAAACGAAATGACACGTTTGGGAGCTCGAAAGGCTGCATCGTATCCTTGCATGCCAAGACTTTACCCCTGCACCCGCTCGTGGTAGCATACATGTAGTCGGGACACACTTGCTTATCACTCAAACCTACCTATACGCTACTCTGCCTCGATCTCTGAGATTTGACAATATATTTATTACAGCACGCCCGTTACTTGAAACGTGCTGGTTACCCACTTTCCATGTATACATTATTGGGATGGAAGGACATATTGAGACCGATCCGGGACGGCTACCGTCATCTGTTTCCGGCCCCAGATACATGGCCTACGCCTGAACAAAGGAAAAAGCAACGCGAATTAGACCGGTTGAAAGGCTTCGCTTACTTTGATACATTCGATCAAATAGAGAGGTGGACAGCGAGAGATTCCGATCCTATTCAGCGAGCCAACACCCCACTGTTGGCAAGATCGCGGACAGCCGGATCAGACTCGGATCAAAAGGCAGCCGTACTGTTGTGCCATGACTATTCGGGAAATTATCATGACTATGAGTCTGTCCAAGGTACTGGTATTGATGAAGAGTTCTACACCTGCGAATATCTGCAGTACGTAGACAAATTTGTCTACTTCTCACATAAGCTTGTTTGCATTCCTCCCCCCTCCTGGACCAATACACTACATAGAAATGGTGTTCAAGCTTTAGGTACGATTCTTATCGAGTCCCAGACCAAGGATCCTGGCCGTTTACTGTCATGCAACCAGTCTACAGATACGCCAGAATCCAAACGCACTTTTCCATTGGCCCAAAAGTTAGCCGGTATCGCTGAGCACTATGGATTTGATGGCTATCTCGTCAACATTGAAAAATCGTTTTCGGATTCAAATTGGGATCCCTCTGTGCTTGAATCTTTCCTCCGCCAACTCAAAGAGGATCTGGGCGCGAGCAGAAGCCTCATATGGTTCGTTATTTTCGCTTTGAATCTGAAGTAGATGTCGTTGACATTCATGATGCGTAGGTATGATGCCTTGACCATCGAAAACAAGGTTTCTTACCAGAATGCCTTGACTCTTAAAAATGTCGTATTTAGTCAAGCATGCGGGCAGATTCTCACAAACTACAGTTGGAGAGAAGCTGATGCGCTGAGCTCTAGACAGCTTGCTTCGACATGTGGGGAATTGGATTTTGAGAACGTCGTTTTTGGTGTGGATGCATGGGCGCAGAACAAGGCTCCTCTTACTCGGCGACGTGTGACCTACCCTGAACACAAAGGAGGTGGCACATACTGTGGCATAGCTGTCGAAAAGCTTTCCAAGATTGGTCTCTCGGTGGGGATTTTTGCCCCAGCTTGGACTTTTGAGCACTTTCCTGGCCAGGCCAGGAAAATCGAGAAAGCTGTGTGGGAGGGTGCTCCGTTTGACGAAGTCTCTTGTACTTGTGGTGATGCTCACATCCAACACCCTCCGAACAGGGGAAGGCACATCACACGAGCTGCTAGAGTCTTCCCGGCAGGATCGGACAATTTCTTCTACACCGACTTCAGTCGAGGTTTTGGCCGCCATGCAAAATTGGAGGCAGGACTTTATGGTGGCAAATTGATACATTCGCAACTGTCGTGCCAATCAATACTACCGCAACCCTCCAAAGATGATAGAGACGGAGAGGATATTGCAAACGCTACAAACATTTTATCTTACGACCTGGAAGACATCGTCGGTCAAACACAATTGATCATCAACGTACGAAGTGTCACATCGCAGAATGTAGATGAGAGACAGAGTTGGAAAGAAGCTTGGTTGCCCTTATACTCACTTGACATGGCGACTCACGCAGACTTGCGTCTCCAAATATCGTTCAGAGTCCTGTTGAAAGCTACTGATGCTTATCCGAGTTTCTTTCTAGAATTTTCTAACGGTAGACAAACGATACCTTGTTCACATGACAACTTGGTTGAATTCACGATTCAGCCCCCACACAAGACTGGAACAGGCGGACGACTTCTTGGAATAGGGATACATCTGCGAGCGCCTTATATCAGTGCAAAAAAATGCCGCATCATGGAGGTTGAGAGCATCAAAATTGTAGGTTGGCGCCGCGCATGCCGTACGTTGTCAACAAATGATATTTGCTGATCTAGCTCATTTCACCTCAGATGCCTCGATATGAGCAAACTTTGACAGATACTGCTACGATTGATGATCTAAAGATAGTCGAAAGCAAATACACATATGGCGTATACTGGCGGTTGTGTTGGACATATACGGGGGACAAGCCTGCTGCTCACGGCTTACCGTATAGTGCGGTCACTGGACCATTTGCCTATTTCTCAATTTGGGTAGACGGACTCAGCATAGGCCGGGCTCATGCTCTGGAGCATGTTCTTCCTGATGTTCTGATGAAGGATCGTACTGATGACGAAGTGAGCGTTGAAGTGATTGGTATAGGGTTTGATGGGGGAGAAGTCGCACGGAGATGCTTGAAGTTGCGGCACAGGAATAATGTGAAATAAACCAATTAGAGAGATGAATTGAGCTGAGCCAACCAAATTATGGATTACCATTATTTGCATATGTGCATAAGTAAGTCATCATGTGGAAAAGGCGATACCTGGTACGTCGACCATTGATTCTACTGAAGTGAGCGCCTTCCCGTATCGGGCCTAGCGTATTTTCGCCACAGCAGTGAGTAAACGCGCCAACGCCAGTGACAGCTCTCTCAGTCCGTTTGCCAACCCGATCGCCTGCGATTGTCGCAGCTTCTTTGCACCTCCATCATCTCCCAACCTGCCCAAAGACTGCGAGAATTAGCGGCTTCATCCAAGTCAATCCCTCTACCTTCCGGCGCGCTTCTAGTGGCTGGTGTGGGCTGCCCAGCGCATCCAATTTCTGGCGAGTGACTAGGTAAGTAAAGTTATGAGACAGATCCTTTGGACATAGACTACCCTCTCGATCATCGCCATCGACAGTCCTCTCACTTTTGCTGTTCCCATCGCCAGTCATTAACATCCTGTAGACAGTCTCGACCTCTCTCTCCATGGCCGACCTCCAAGAGCTTTTTGCTCGGTTGAGCAATCAAAACTCTGCCGCCGGCAGTCAACAGGCTCAAGGCCAACCTCACGGTTACCAGCAGCCCTCCGTCTCCTCGCCCATCTTTTCCCCATCTCCAGGTGCCCCGCAACCTCACCACCAGTCTGCCGTCTTGTCACCCAACTCGTCGGCTGCGAACACGCCGGCACCCGAGGGCAGCGTACCGCAACAGACGCAGCAGCAACAATCAGCCCACCTGCTTAACCTTCTGCGCTTCAATTCCCAACCCAGCGTTGCACAGGCGACCAGACGGCCATCGCAAAACACTCAGTCAGCAGAGGGTACTACTCCCCGCGCTGTCTCCGCGACTGACTTGGTTGCATCCTTTATGGGTGGCAAGTCGTCACATGCGCCTACGTCTACCTCTGGCCCTGCACCACCAGCCGCTCGTCCTGAGCCTGCCTCAGTGTCAGCCCAGAATCCTCAAGATCTCTTGATGAGGCTACTCAATCACCCAAAGCCTGCCCAGGGTGATCACAATTCCCCTCGGGCTTCGGTATCCACCTTCTCCCCGCCTTCGCAGATGCCAGAAATGGCTGTGGAGGACGTACTTCAGGATCTTGCTGAGGTCAAGTTGGACGATACCCCGTCTTCCTTCTCTCCAATGCATGTCTTCGGGTCGGATGGGCCTAGTGCTTCACAATTCGAGCCAGATTCGGCCGCTCGATCGAGCCCCAGTGGCCCACCCAAATTCACTTACGTCAATCCATTCGACAAACTCGAAGCAGCCAGTCCACGCATTCGCACACCTGCTCTCGAGAGCTCCAAGCACTCTTTGCCGCAGATGCAGATCTTGAAGCCCAAGCATGGCTTGGATCGACATGCAGCCGTTGACGCAACTGAACAGCCTATGCTTAAATCTCGCAAGCTATCGCCTGCGGTGTCAGCTCACTCTCACCCACACGAAACTGTGGCTGAGGCTGTTAGCGACTTGGGCGAACAAGTCGGCAAGCAGGTGGAAGAGGCTCTAGAGGAAGTCGAGAACCGGGTCGAGGCTAAGGGGACACCCGCTCATACAGAGATGGAGCAAGTCGTTGTTGAAACTGCTGTAGAGCTCAACAAGGAGCTTGCTGACAAAGAGGTCACGGAAGCTTTGGAAGAATCCTTGCCCAAACCGTTAGTTGCTGCTCTGAAAGGAGTGGCCGCGGAAGTTGCGCAGGGTGATGTTGTCGACAGTTGGGAGAGCGCTGATGATAGCCCAGCTAAAACTGGAGATCAATCAGTGATCGTGTACAGGTTCCCAATGCGTGCGTTCGCATCGATCACAGTTCAGGACTCCAGTACCTCCTCTCTTCAGCGCGCGTCGTTCAGCACAGATTTGTTCATGGATGTCGCTCGTCTCAAGAAGGAATTTGACCAGATTGACCGCTCACTTGTGTCAGCCAGCAAAAATTTCATTGTTTATGCGCAAGTTAAAAAGGGCGGCTTCCGAGTCATTCGCCAGGAGAATGGCCAGTTCCGACAAGTCTTCGAGGATCAGAAGGAGCGTCTTTTCAACGTGGGGCTTTGCGTTGCTGGCGAAAACTCAAACCAGCGCTCTACCCAGAGTGTTCTTGGTATCGGCATCAACGGCTCTGTTTTTTGGACATCTATCGACACCGATAGGGACGACAAATTTGGCCCTGATATTGACAGCCAGGGCCTCATTCTTCCTCCTTCTCCAGCCCAGGATGATAACACATCTGGGGGCCAACTCAAGACACGCGCAAAGCCGTCTTCCCGTCACCCAGAGTTCTTTGCTGTGGGTCGTGGTAAGGCTATTCACATCATTTGGCCTCACGTTGCGGCTGAGTACGTTCGTTCAAAGTCTCGTGTCGTGCAGACTGAGAAGTTCTTGAAAGAGCGTTCATTGAAGATTCTAACTGGCAAAGCCGGCAAAGACTTCACCTTTAGTGAAGACGACACTGTTGTCGTTTCCTTGGACAAGGCTGGCCGCATGCGCTTCTGGGACATTCGGCCTTTGATTGATCCTAAAGTGGCTGACCTGGGTAGCGAGCCACAACAAGTCGAGGTCTCCCAAACTATGCTGGAATTTCACACCACATCCGCCAATGCGAAATCATGGCCCACTTCTGTTTTCTTCTTCGACAAAGACAAGCCGTTCAACAAGGGCATCGCGCTACGATATGTAATTGTTGGAATGAAACAAAACCATTCTTTCCAACTGTGGGATCTCGGACTGGGGAAAGCCGTCCAGGAGATTAATCTACCTCACGAGAAGGAATCGGATGCCATTTGCAGTGTCGCATTCCATCCAAAGACAGGAGTTATGGCAGTTGCGCACCCTACCCGCAACTCCATCTTCTTCATCCACGTCTCCTGCCCTCGATATAATCTACCAGTTATGAATCAGGCTACGTACATTTCGCGCTTGGCCGATAAGCACGAGCGATCTCAGCTGCCTTCTGTCAATGCTACTGCCATCATGACTAGCATCACCGAGTATTCGTTCGCTCCGAAAGGACAGATTAGGAGTCTCCATATGCTCAATGAGCCTGCTGGACCGCCTGATGTTGATGAACCAGAGAATACTTCTCTTTTCGAACTGTATGTCATGCATTCAAAGGGCGTATGTGCTCTCCGAATCCGACGAAGTGACTTGGGCTGGAAGAAAGAGGGAGAACCCATCAATCCCATGGATGCTGAGAAAGAAGGGATCATTTCGATCACGCAGTTGAAACCCCCTCAACCTGTTGATGATGCTTCTGTGTCAACCAGCGGCGATACGCAGGCCCACAAATCTGTCTCTGAGAAATCTGTCCGCGAGACCGTAAAGAGAGAAAACAGCAACATGTCTCGAGCATCCATGACGCCCGAAGCTGCTGCGCGTGCCAATTCTTTGGCTAAAGTAGAAAGCAAGCAAGACGCTGCTCGTGCTGCCATCATCAATGGAGGAGAGAAGTCTGAAAAGAAGAAGAAGAAGCGCTCTAATGCTGCCGAGACAGCTTCACAGGCTTCGACATCCGCCTCTACTCGAGCCCCGCCACCGTCGTATGCGCAGGCTGCGCAGTCCGTCTCACGCTCTAAATCTCCCGCCCAGGCTGAATCTAGTGTTGAATCGGCTGAAGCGAGGTCTGCGCCAACGTCTAGCAATGAGATGCCCGAGTGGGCTAAGGGCTTTGCTGACCGGGTGCCCGATGTCAAGAAGATTGAGGAAATCATCCAGGCAGAGCTTACCAAGAGCCTGTCCCGTGAGCTCGATGGTCTCCATAAACGCATCGACGAAGACAAGCGTGTCATGAATGCTCAGTTCACCTCGAAACAAGATGCTATTTTGCGACTGGTGTCAAGCACGTTGACAGAGAATGTTGAGGGTGTCATCAAGAAAATGGTCAACGAAAATATGCGCGATGTTCTGCTCCCTGCGCTCTTGAGCCAGACCGCAACAACCCTGGAGAAGAACATAGGGGGTTCTTTGAAGTCAGCACTCGGACCTCAGCTTTCTAAAGAGATCCCAGAGCAGGTTACACGGGCGCTGAAGGCCCCGCACGTTCTCCAGTCCTTGTCCGACCAGGTATCTAAGAAGGTGACAAACAACATTGAGCCATTGATTACCGCAGCAGTCGGCTCTGCTATCAACCCCGCGATTTCCACTGTCACTAGCCTCGTGGAGAACAAAATTGGAGAACAGCTTCGGGAATCTCAGATTCAACAGCGCAACGACATTCTCAAGATTACCCAGCTTACGGACACCGTTCAGACCTGCCTTCAAACCATCCAAGGCATGGTTTCCACCCAGGCAGAGCTCCAGAGCCAGATCGCCAAATTACAGCAGCATGTCTCACAATCGGCTCAACAACCTGGCGGTCCCGCTCGTGCTTCCCCAAGTGCGACTCGTCCCCCCGCTAAGCAAAAGACTCCCGAGGAACTCGAGGAAGAGGAGATTACTCGCTGCATGTCACAAGGTAAACTCGAGCAGGGCACCATGTTGTGGTTGCAGTCCGCACGCTCAGATTCTCTTTTCGACACAGTATTCGTCCACTGCAACCCGCAGTACCTAGATCATGTATCACCTTTGCTAGCACTGTCTACGGGTGCAGTAGTGACAAACGTCCTTGATCGCAACTTGGTCGAACGCCTGGTCTGGCTGTCTGCCGTGCTGAAGAATGTGAACCCTCATGTAAGTCTGTCTATCGAACTGTGTTTACTTGCTTGCTAATCGAGTCTAGGACCCGGAAATCCAGGATGTCGTCCCTAAGATCATGGACGTCATTCGCGACCGCCTCACACAAGCCTACATGTCGCTTAATGAAAGCTCTCCGGGCGATCAATCTCTACGTCGCATCTCTACCCTGGTTACTAGGGTCAATGAGCTCTGCCGTGCAAACACTCCTTATGGGGGTCGCGCCTAGTTTCCTGCTGTCAAGGACTGCTGCATCAAAGCTACCATGATCTTGTGCTGAAAATGCCCTGGACATGTGCTTGACTCCTCCATAAAAACTATCTGCACAATGCATGTGCGTGTCGAGTTGGAACCTATTCAACCCTCTCTGCTGGGTTCGATATAGGCGGTTACGGGGTAAGAGGTGGTGAAGCACTGCGCGACACGTCATGGGCTGGGGGCGATTGATTCTTTTTCTTCTCCCTTTTCTTTTCTTTGCTTTCCTTTCTTGTTCAATTTTTCGGGATGGAGAGTTTCCATTCTACATCATCGTGGAGGGGGCTTCGCTTTTCCGGCTGGCACATGACGGTTTTAGCAGTTCTTGCGGCGCTGAAATGCTCGTTCTTACGCTAGATACTATCATGTAGAGTCATTCGTGATTTCGAAATGAGGCCTCAATTCCTCGTAGGCCGGACTCTCTGAGCCTGGCACATGGGGGGAACAGAATCGATTCGACATTCTGTGATATATTGGCAACGGCTCACTGAGCAATATGTAGATTACATCCCGGCGAAATAATGGTAGCGGCGATTAAAAAAAAATCTTCGGCGTTTCAATTTCGTGCAATTGCCGTGATTGCCATGTCTTGGACTGCAAACAATATGACGTTTCCGACAGAATCGCGTAATAAGTCATCAATACTCGGCATAAGTGACTATTTGCAGAGGTGTTCGTATGTTTGGCGTTGACAACGGTTGATGCCCCGCCGTTTATAGTAGTGATAGTATACTTGAACCTCACCACGCTGATATTGCTGTGCATCAACTCGATGGCGTTAGCTTTGTCTCTCCAAAATCAAAGGGCAAGGGCTGCAACATTGCCGCATCAGATTACTGGGACTGACCAATGGCGCTCTCGGGGTGGCGGGTGAGACAACGGGGTGTAACTTCTTCTGAAACACGAAGATGGCACCGGTGGAATGATTGTAGCGGCCTTGGCCCTGGGCGAGTTATGAACGGATGTGATTGTATGCGAGCGCATGATTCTCCAGCTTTGGGCATTGGAGGATTGGTGCCTGCGTGGCCTTGTTTGGTGAACAGGCTATTCCGGGGTGCTTGAACAGTATAGGTGGGGGAGCAACGATGCATGATGGAGGCGAGAAGGCAGAGGGAGTTCTGAGGCTAAAGTGGTCGCAGGTCAAGACTGAAATACCACAGTACATAATATCTGCCTAAAGCGCTCGACTCCTTTCATTTTCTTTCCACTTCGTATTTTGTATTCTACATCACTCCTTTTCCGAACCACCTTGGTTTCTTTTTGGCTCTTTGTTCGAGTTTGTGGATCTTGTTGATTAAGTTCCACGTTACGCTCTTTTACACACCTACCTACTTCAACTACTCCTTCCCTGGCGCTCTATTTTCGGAAACGAAAGTGATATTTTAAATTCTTGTACAGCCGACAGTACAGCCTCCATCCTCGACGCCCGTTTCAATAATCAATCGCCGACAAAAGAAGAGCAAGATGGCTATCAACTGGGTACTTCCGGTGCGGGGTGTTCAGTTCGCCCTATCAGCTACTGTGCTGGGAATGATGGCATACGGTATGTCGACCACATTCACCTCAGATCCGAGCGGCGATTGACATGTATTCAGTGGCTTCGTGGTGGTCATCGCACTGGCGGCAAATGTCACCCGTCGAAGTGAACTTTATGATCTTCAGCCCCATCTGGTCCATCCTCGCGCTCGCCGCCCTCATTGTCGTACCGATGAAATTCCCTTCCATGGCGGAGCAAACCGGTCCCAAGATTGGGCTGTTTGTCCTTGAGCTCGTCACGTCCCTATACTGGTTCGGTGGCTTCGTTGCGCTCGCCGTCTTTTTGAACGATCGCATCTGCTTCGGAACTGTGTGTTCTATTGCGAAAGCGGGAACCGCAATCTCGGCGATCAACTGGGCGGCCTGGGCAGCTACGTTGGTGGCTACGGTCATCAGGGTTTTCTTCAACAAGGGCGCAAGCATGAGCAAGGCGCCTGGCGCACCCAAGGTGGAAATGCACCAAGGAGTCTAGATTGAACACGGCTTGAATGCAGACGTCAGACACGAGGAAGGGGGTGGACACCGGTTTGCTCTCAATTTGTACATGGAAGGATGGTAATGAAACAGGCGGAATCCATTGTCATCATCGGGGCTGGAATCGCGATGATGGCAAAGGCAGTTTATATCACGGCGCGGATGGCGAGTTTTGCAGCTATTTCAGGCTCTCCAAGGACACGATGATTTCTGTTAATGGGGGCGGAGCGCATAGTACTGTAATGCGTACAATCATAATGAACATGACATTGCGGCTTCACGCTCGACTCATTCACACGAGTTTATTCATGCGGTCTGGGGCTGACTGACTTATGTATGTACATAGATAATGTGACCTGAGGCACATGAAACTGTGAAGAGGCACCTCAAACCCATGGAAGGTGAAACAAGGCCTGCACCATGGCGGTTTAGGCTAGCCCATCCCCCACAACACGGCATGGCCAACGTCGTCAGCATCTAGAGTTTGAACATGTCAAATTGCATTCGTCGACTTGGACCATCAAGAACAAGCCAAAACATTGTCCCTCTTGGGACCGAGCCCGTCTTGCTGCAGGGGCCTGGATGGTGTGGCTCTCCAGTTAGACAGGCCATGGCAGTCGGCTGTGAACAAGTACCCTACATACCCCTCCCACTCTTCCCACTCATTACCATCCATACCCTCGTCCACTCGTCGTTTTGATTGTGCTTTTTATACATCTGCAATTGTTTGGCCAATTGACAATTCCACCCCGCTTTCTCATCTATCTCCATCGCAAAGGTCGGATTCGAATCATCCGGGCTATTTCTGGTCGATTGGGAGAGAGGAATAGAGTGTTGGATAGCAGCGCGAGATAACACCATGTCGAGGACATCCGTCTTCACCTCCATCACCCCTCTACCTTCGGGTATCACAAGGCAGAGTGTCTTGGACGCCTACCATAACCATGTTGAGATGATTGAGTTGAACCCGCTGGTCGTCGAACGTTATCAGTGCAAACCCCCAAGCTATTCACCCGAGGAGGAGCGCAAATCCACGTGGTACACAATCAAAGGTAGCTAAACGACTCTCTATACTAGTTTTGTCCTTGATTGATTGCTCGCGTTCTGTGGAAAGTGCTGACTGATGGTATGCAGATAAGGTCAGTTATCTGCCAGGAGGTTTAGCAACTGGTTCAGTATCGTACCACGCCTGCTTCCACGATCTTCCCGAAGGTCTTCAAACCCATGTATACGCACCCCTTGGACTCGACATTCGCGCCAAATGGACGGTTGGCGGATCCCTACCCGGAGAACCCAAAGAAGTTGTTGAGCTAGGCCTCAAAGCGCCTGTAAGCGGGCTCTATATCCGCGAAGATGTGCGCATGAGGTGCAACATCATGATGATGGGATTCGTCAAGAAGACGTTCAAAGAAAGTCACGCCAAACTGGTAGACAGGCTTGTCGAAAAAGCGCATGTTTTGGAAAGCGAGGCCGCCAACATGCGATTAAAGATGCTGAAGAACCTCGCACCGGGTGACCGATCAGGTCATGGGAGCATTTTCATCGCACCACCCCCTGGATATCAAGATGAGCAGTTACACGAACAGCAAATCCACTTGGAGGAAAACCAAAACAAGCACGACCATACCAACAAATCGGATACGTCCAATTCCTTCCAGTATCCACCATCGCAAGCATATTCCGGCCACCAAAGCATATATTCAAACAGCAGCAGCCAAAGCGGCATCCACAGCCCAGGTTCATCCCACGCATCCTCCACAAACACATCTGCCCGTGGTGGGGGGGGCAGTAGCTACCTCACAAGTCCCCCCTACTCGTCCAGCTCCTCCCAACGGCATTCCTTCCACCAACATTCGCACTCGCAAGATTGCGACCACCTCCGCCTCAACGACAAACACATCAACTCGTCCTTGTCCGAGCAAGAAAAACTAGAGCAGCAAATCAACTACCTCCTCCCTTCCACTCGATACGATCCCCATCAACCTGCTGCCGGCGCCCCCACCACCGTCACAATCACCACCCCGACCGCCAGCGAGAAACCTGAACCGCTCGCATCCCACCCTCCCGCATCCTCGCAGTACGGTCTTCTCCCCGCCGTAGCGTATAATCCAAACCAACAACAGCCTCAACGGTCGCTATCTAGCGCGCGTCGTAGAGCGAAGACGGAGAGTAGCGTGAATCGCTCGTTCCAACCCCCTGGTCCTCCCCCGACCGCCGAGTTGCCCGGTCCACCCGTTCCGCCAAAAAATCACATCACCGTCACCGAGTTGCCTGCTTGAGAGGCGACGTAGGGTTCGTCATGACATCACTGTATCTTGTAAGAAGCACTCGCACCGATCCGAAGTAACTGGTTCAGGCGTTTTTATCGAAGATGAAACACCTTCCCTACTACCCACATTCCCTTTTCTGTATTTCATTTTCTTTATTTCTCCACCGCATTGCCGCTTATCCCGTTTTTTTTTTCGTATCTGTATGCTCTCGCATTCTCCTATCTTTATTTTCTTCTTCTTCTTTTTTTGCATTGTTTGTTTCCCTTGTTTTCTTGCTTGCCTGGCTGGCTGGCACCATCAAAAAGAACTCGATAGATACCCGCACGCCTTCGGTGCATACGACGATGGAGAGAGAACGAGCAAACAGAGGGGTTTGAGGGGTCAAGGGTAGTAGATGTCGTGTTCATTTCAATTTATCCTCCTTCCCTTCTGGTCCAGCTTTTCCCTTTACTGGAAGATGGGAGGGGAGGGGAGGAGGGGAAGTGGATTTATGTATTTGTAGTAGTAGTCGTAGTAGCATAGGATAGAATAGGATCAGACACGATAAAGAGTGTTGCACCCTGGCCTGGCGCTGAAAGCAAAACGATCTCCTGTGGTGCATCCTTTTGAGTTACCGCCTGCTTTTTTGTGAAATCTTTTTTTTTTCTGTGTCTCAGTCGTTAGGTGTGGGAAAACACTTCGGCTTCCAATAAAAAGAAATTACAAGATAAAGATTTACGGTGTTGCGTTCCTTCTCCCACTCTAGTCGTGTGTGTTGTTGTTGTTGTTGTTGTTGTTGTTGGTGAAGGGTTCTAGATGATGCATGCAGCCTGCATCTATATATGTGTTGTATTCGTACTGCCTCCTCCCTTGTTGTTTTCACTCTGGATTGGAAAACAAAGTCATCGAAGACATCGACGGCAAGAACAGGATAAAAAAAGGGAAGCAATAGTCATAATGTTACAGTGTTAAATACGGACCCAAAGGGCAAAGACAGACAGTGGAGTAAAAGAACAAGATGAGCAGAGAGAAAAGGAAAAGCTTCACACCGGATCGACATGCGCCACCGAAAAACACCCATTTTTTTCTTCCTGTGATTCTTGAAAGATACGCATCGCCCTCTTGACTTATAATGTTTACCGCTATCAAAACATAAAGGAAAAAAAGATTTCCGTTCCCCAGCACCCTCCTAGATATCTCTCACACCCTCCAAGACAATCGAGGAAGATTTATCTTCTAATCTGTCATCTTCCAACTATCAAACCACTTGAGATGGCTCCATTGGGAACTTGGTCCGACCATACCGAAGCTGATTGCCCTGAACAAAACGAACAGGCCAATGACTGCCACATACAGAACGCCATGAATAGCCCAGCTGATCTGCTTGTTCAGCGTCCTTGTCATCCAATCGACACAGAAACCGGATGTCAAGATAGCGAACCAAAGGGCGGGATAGTAGTGGTGGACGTAAGTAACTCGGCCCATGGCAACGAACGGAATGTAGTGAAGGAACCAGCCAATAACTGGGTAGATGCCGGAGTAGTGGAAATGGTCAATGTCAGCGGGCTTCAGGTCTCCGTAGCCACGTTGCCAGCGGATGAGATACCAAACAACCATGAGTCCAAGAACACCAAGACTAGCAGTGCTGCCCCAGTAGACAAGAGGGTTGCCCAGAAGGAAATATTTGACGACTGATCTCATAGTTAGTGTCTGTTCGTGTATATGTTTCTATAAAACTTACTATCGTCATTCCACCCGCACATCCGAAGACCGACATGAAGGATGGGCCACTGCCAAAAGCTTGAGGCCAGGTCATCCTGCTTGTCTGGGTCAGGAACCAGGGCGTTATTGGAAGTCATCATGGCAACGTTCAAGTGGATGAAATCTTGGAAGAAGGGCGACTTGTAGGAACCAGGGTCACCGGCAGGAACTACAACATATGTGTAAGTGTCGTGTCAAGAAGTAGGATGAGGTAACTTACGCTTGTCATTGACGTGACTCTCAACATTCCAGTGAGTGTAAACGTCGCGGGGATTGTTCTCCTTCACACAGGTAGTCTCAATCTGCTTGAAACCCCATTGCGGCAAGTTAACATTGCCGGCCCGAAGGTAACAGTTCAAATCGGCGTGTCGGAGACGGAAAGACGTTGTCAGCGTGCGGATCTTGGAATAATCTCTTGAAGCAGCATCGCGAACGACCTCGATAACCCAGTGATCCTTGGTATCGCCAACTGTGGTGTTACCGTAGCATGAGACTTCCCAGTCGGCTTTGGTGACAGGAGCAGCAACTTGATGCGAGTGGAGGTTTCGGCCAGTCTGTGCATGAATCAAACGGATAGCATCGCCATTAGAAGGATAGCGGAGGGGCTCTTCCGTATCATACTCCGTGTCGTGACGGTTGGGATAAAAGAACCAGTCATTGTTCGAGTCCTTGTGGTGGTAGCAAGTAATCTGCTGTTGGGTCGAACCTTCGGGATATGTCTGGTGATGGGAGTGAAGGAGACCGCCTCCGTAGCCCATGTTCTTTAGAGTAGCGCGAGAACCATACGCAATCTCGAGCGGGCTATCTTTGCCCACCTCTGTCCCGCGAAGGTTGGCCTGGAAAAGCGAGCTCATCTGAGCGTCGCCGGGGCCGCTGTTCTCCAAGATTAAGAAGTGAAGGTAGAACGAGAACAGGTAGACGCAGAACGGAATCAGAATGAGACCAAACACGCGGAAAGCTAGGTGGGTGAAAAGCTCAATCTTGGGCATCTTCAGGTCGCCGAATTTGTTCCACAAGTCCTCAATGGTGTAGAGCCCAACCAGGGCAGTGACGAAGAAACCAACCCACTTGACGCTGGTCACACAGCCAATCGATACACCAAGAAGCATCAACCACAGACCCCATTCAGGAGAGAATGGATCATGCTGCTGACGGTGGAACTTGGACCAGCAGAAGACGGTGGTGAAAGTGAAGCAGAGGAGCATGGAATCGAGCAGGATGAAGCGACTGATGGTGGTGTACGAGTTTTCGAACAGAACCATCATGGTAACTAACCAAACAGTCGGTCTCCGGAAGTTCAGCTCTTTGGCTGTCCAGTATGCCAATGGAACACAGACAGCCCCGAAGACCGAATTGAAAAGACGCATGAAGGTGTAGTTCAGCTCAGGAGGATACGTTTCTCCAGATTTGAATTCAAACGACCCATTGTATCCAGCAAGGTATCCCGACAGACCGACCAGCATTTTTCCGAGCGGGGGGTGGACGTCAAAGTAGAACTCGCGCTTGAGATAATGAGAGCCAAACTTTCCGAAACTGCGATATATAGATTAGAGATATACGTAAATTGGCTCGGAGGGTAAATGCGTACTGAGCTTCATCCCAGGTTACGATTGGCGAGAGACCGATTTTCCACATGCGTGTGAAGAAGGCCAGCGCGGTGAACAGCAGTGGCGCCCAAATGAACTCGTACTCGTCAAGAACGGTCAGGATGCTGAACGGCTACCCATTGTCAGTACTCGAGATTCCGATTTGCTGGGCGATGCTCATACCTTCTCCTTAGACTTCTCGGCCACTGGAGTGCGCGCAACTGCTGGTGCGCCAGCAGAAGGTTGGCCAGCTACGTTCCTCCTCCGCAGCTCTTCCGCCTGAGGATCTGCGCCTGTCGTTTGCGCCGCGTTCGCCATGGTTCTGTGTCCGCCGAAGATACAACCCTCTGTAGCACAGGTTCCGTGGGATGAAGTAGTTGGACTCGGGGTTCAAGGGGAGAAGTAATTGGGTCGAGTCGAGTGGTATAGTAGTCGAAGTTGTTTGGGGGCGGAGGCGTATACTATATAGGCGTCTCGTTGCCCACGCTAATGAGTGGAAGAAGAGGGGTATTAAAAGGTGGATAAGAACCCGTCAAAGAATTGAAGGCATGCAAAGGCAAGGAGCAAAGAAAATGGTATTTCACTCCCTCTGCGAAGTTGAAGAGAGGTGGTCGGTCGGCTACAGAAATAGAAAATCGACCTAGATGTCGTGTTGGGGTGAGGGCTGAGAGCAAGGGAGGGGCGCTAACCATGCGCGGTAAGGGGGACGGACGCCGAAGAGGAAGAACACCTGTCATTGTCATCGCCTCACGTGTGTGAGTGTTTGTCAACCTCCGACGATTGCAGCAGCGTTGGACTGTTGGATACAGATGAGCGGCACCGTTTGGACAATGGTTAGATGAGAGACCTGGTGGTTACCAATCATGATCTTGGTGCACCATCCGTTCCCTGGGGAAGCCACTCTCACGAGCAATATCAAGGCAACTCTGCCCATGCTTATGCAGTCATTAAAGTAATCTATAATTGTATTCGTCCATTTCTACAGCCGCCCGGCGGGGAAAGGCCGGGGGGCCAGCACCCCGATATCCAGACAGACAAACTATAAAAAAAAATACGCTTCTACCATTCCTTATGCCCAGCAATAGATGTCGTGATCTGTTCTACTTCTTTCTTGTCTTACACCACCCATGTAATGCTCTACACAAGCCGCGGGTCAAGCATTGAATGCATGCTCTATTCGTCGTTATCCTCCTGTCCGACCCTGCGATACTTGCCGCTGTCGCCCTCCCCATTGCCTTTGCTCTTTTTCACAATATTGGATATCCATCCACCAATGCCTTCACCCTGGTCTGCTTCCTTCGACGAGGGCTTTCCGTCTTGGCTCCCTACCGTCTCAGGTGGCTCGATATCCAGGTTGGGAATAGCGGCTTCCGCAGCTCGGTTGCTTCGAATATCTAATGAGGGTACGGGCGAACGCGCGCTTCCGCTGAACAAGGATTCTGCTTCCGCAAGAGTTTGTGGCGTGGGCATAACAGAGGTGGCGTCTCCGAATATGGAGTTCATGTCTTCCAAACGAACATTGGCAGTTTCGGGGTATATGAACCAAACTGGTTTGACGTCAGTGAGATTGCATGGTTCGGGGTTTGAAGCAAGAACTTACCGATAACAAAACTGACGGCACAGAAAAATGCATGTATCAAATACAAACGCCATTGAATATGCTCCTGCAAGATGGGAGTCATTTCTCCCACCAACCAATTGAACGCCCAGTTGGTAGCTGTACTGAGACTGGCCCCCTTTGCGCGGATGCTCAAAGGCAGAATCTCGGGTGGGTACAACCATGGAATGGGGCCCCACGAGAAACCGAACGCGGCATTGTAAATCATGACGAAAATAACCACGAGATTGGGGGTCCAGACTGCTTTGAGGAAGATGAAGTACGATATAGCGGAAAGAGAGATAACCATGGCCAAAGCACCGGAGAGCAGAATCTTTCGGCGACCCAGCGTATCTACAACATACCAAGGCGGAATGGTGGAAAGCAGATAGGTTATAGCATTGATACCAGTCATCAAAATGGCTTGGCGACCGCGCCAGCCTGCTTCTTCAAAGACAAGCGGAGCGTAGTATGAGATGACGTTGATACCGTTTAGTTGCGCGAGGGCTTGAGCAGACATGGCGATGAAGACGCGTTTATAGTAGCGTCGGAACATATCAGCGTACGATCGTTCACCTTCCTGGCGTTGGAGCAGAACGTTCATCTTGATTTCTCGATATTCGTCACGTGCTTTGGGGTTATGGATGTCACCCTTTCCGTACAGATTAGCTATCACAACGATACCCTCCTCGTCGTGGTCATTATCGAGAAGCCATCTGCCTTTGGTCAGTCAAATACTGGTGCATTTTCAAGCGATTACGGACCTGGGAGATTCGCAGATGAGCAGACTTCCTGCAGCTAGTAGAGAACCCATAGCACACTGCATGAGCAGCGGAAGTCTCCATGACCAGTCATTCTTGATGAAGCTGCAGAAATAATCCACCCAAACACTGGCCGCATAACCGGTAATGTTGCCAGAGAACTCGATACAGGCGAGTTTGCCTCTGTTGTGGGGAGGGGAGATTTCTGACTGATACACCGGTACAATGGTGGACAGAGTACCAACACCTAGACCGGCAATGATTCGCCCCAACATCATCAAGGGCATACCGTTTGCAAAGGCTTGCAAGGCACCGCCAACAACGAAGATAATGGAACCCCACAGGATGGTTCTGCGTCGACCGAGAACATCGCCTATACGGCCGACAAGCAAAGAGGAAATGAAGGCTCCAATCTCGAGAATAGCAACCATCGTCCCCAGCTCGGTGCTGGTGGGCTGATTGAAGTAATCCTTGAAATATATACCACTGCGACCGTTCGTTAGACCAATTCGGGAACGAGGATGGAGGAGGACAGGACGACGCACGTAATGATACCGGACATGACTCCCTGATCGTAACCGAAAAGAAAGACACCTAATGAGACGAAGACGCTGGTGAAATAGCTGGAGTGCAACAATTAGTTTAAGCCTTTGAGGCGACTACCACTTGATCTCGACTCACATCAGCTTCTTGCCGTGTAGCCCGTGAATACGGGATGGCCCATCGTTGGGTGCCATGACGGCAGCGAGTATTTTTTCCGCCTTGGATATGGATCGAGGCCCGGGATCAGGTATTTCGATGTCCTCTTTTCGTAGCGTCGAAGTTCCTTTCTCGTTGATGCCGTCCTGGTAATGGACTCGCTTCTGCTGTCGTTTGCCCTTGGGTGCGTCGCCTTGGAGGCGGATGCGCAGAGGGTCTTCCTGATCAGCAAGCTGGTCGACGAGATCGCCCGTGTCACTCCAGAGGGAGAAGTCTGAATCTGAATCGGGGGTGTCGAAGGAAGAGTGGAGACTGTCTTTATCGTGGTCGTCGAGCAGATGGGCGGAGTCGGCGTTGCGGTGCCGCGAGGAAGAGGAGAGGGTGTGGAGTGGGATGTTCGCCGGCCTCCTGCTGTTGGAAGAGTGGGAAGGAATATTGAAGACGGAAGGGCTGGGTGGGAGCAGCCTCAACTCCACGATCAGGTGAAGGGTAGGGTAGGGCAGGTAGTTAGGGTAGCGAAGGTGGTTGTTGCAGCGGGTCACCTGCGGGCAGGGTTTGGACGAAGCGGTCAACTGGTCAGTCCGGTTTACATTGGGGTTGGCAAGCGTGGAGTGGGGACCAGGGGGATTAGTATGTAGGTAAGTTACAAGCGGGCCTTTCGTGACCAGAAAACCGAAGGTATCGAGTTAGTTGACTTTAGCTGGATGGATAAGTGAGTTACGTGAGTGGTTAGCAGCGGAAAAGTTGCATGCCATCAGCAATCGATTTCACTCCTGGCTGCTCCTTTTGCTGTCAGCCTTCGCCGCCAAGCCCTGGAGGACATCGGCCCGGGCTGATAAGCGGGTTGGGGAGACGCACAATGATGTCGATGTCTGTACACGGTGCATCCTGCCTACAGGCTACAGCATCTGTGTACTTGCTTGTCCAACCGCAGTACCCATCGCACGCATGCATTCCATGGCCATCGACGGGCCATCTTCTTTGTCATTTACAGTTGAGGATCAATGTCCTTGGTCGCGGGTGCAAGAGAGACGGACTGCGCTGCCATGGAGCTTCAAGCTAGAGGTACAGAGGGACAGTAGACAGGTACATGCACATCTAAATACATATACTGTGTGTACCTAGGCACTTATGCACCTGGAAATAGAGTGTGCTGGAGAGAGGTTTGCTAACAAAGATTGACTTCCAGTTTCCGTAGCGACAGGTACCGTGTCACGCATTCAGAGCAAGAAGCTGGGTGAAAGTGTAAACCAGTTTAGATGAGAAGCTTTCAGTACCTGCTTCTGCGCGTGATGTGCACGCATGCACGGGTCTGTTGCCCTCTGCGACAACGACTGACGGACGACCATATAAATATTGACCGGAGGGAGGATTGAATGCACGCGCACACGGGCCGATGACCTCAAGTGCTTGTGATGTCAGGCAAACATGCTGGTGATGGAAGGCGGGTAATGAGCGAGCTAGCTGCAACCACAGTTCATCGTATCCTTCATGCAAGGCATGACAGCTGAATGCGATGTTCCAGGGTCAACGCTGCTGGACGAGAGGTGGACTGGAGAAACAAACGAGCGGGTATATTGCGGTGGAGACGCAGCACATGCGTAAACTGGCACTTTGCCTACACGGTGTATAATGCCGAAACACGCATAACGTCGTTGATTGATCCGACTGTCGAGGCTTGGACCGACACACATTAAGGGTGAACGATGCGAGGAAACGTGCCACGATGTCCAACTAAGTGCACAGCATATACCCACATGGTGAATGGGGGTTTTTTTTTCTCTTCTTTTTTCGAGGACATGAATATGAATGATATGAATGACCAGCAATCGTACGAGCAATCAGAGCCCACCCCTTTCTTGGTGGCAGTCACACAGTGCCTGTTATGTACATGCCTGATTTGTACACTGTGCTATGATTAGTTGGGCTCTGAAACGAGGCTACGGCGGCTACGATTGGGTGGTGCACCTAAATCAATGCCTCTGGCCAAGCGAGCGACCTCAATCAATCTTCTCCCATCGTGCCACCGCGCCCTCGCGCCATCCAAACACTCGTTCCCTTTTTTCTTGCTTCTTCTTCTTCGTCGTCGTCTGTGTTTTCTTTTTCTTTCCCCTCCCCCAGTCGCCACGATCCATCGTTCATCTGCGAAGGCCGCGCAGACAACAAATCCTCGACAATTGATTGATCGACTGACTGATTGATCCAATTCGCCAACGACGCTAGGCGGCTCACTAGTCATTAATACCAGCCCCCCCTTGTCTGGCTTTCCCATCCCCCAGCAACCGCACAGAACACAAAGCAGGATTCACTGCCACGGTCGTCGGCCAGCCAGGCGCACATCATTGTCCACCACTCCCCCAGGCCATCCTCACACATCCACACATCCACATCGACCCAAACTCGCACACGTACCTAATTCCCCCGCTGCCGTTACCCTATCGAGCGACCGACATTCCTCTGCATCCACAACCACCACAGCCTTCTTGGGAGCATTCGCTCGCTCACGACACCACGCGCGAGCTTACGCGCCCTGAAATCGAGGCGAGCGAAGGAGCTCCTGCATCGTTCGATCCACAATGTCCGACTATGGCAAGTTCGCGGATTTCTGTAGAGATACTGGCAATCGCTGGTCCACCCTGCCTGGTATGTCTCTCCCACTGCTACATCTTCACTCACCATCAAAACTCCTCTCGCTAACTCCCGATAGTATGCTATGTATGTCGACGCCCATATCCCCCATCTGGACACCCCGTGCACCCATTACCATACTGACCTGAATGCGCAACAGCTCTTTGACCAAGCATCCAGCCGCGACAACACTGGATGGATCGGAGGCTGCGAATTGACCGGTATCCCTTTGGGAGGAGGTCGCAACCTGGCCAATCTGGGTCAGTCACAGCATCGCCGCTTGACCAACACGTCGTTGACATTTTCTTAGGGTCCATACTGGTCTGCGGAATTGCCATTTTAATTAGCGCCTTCTTGCTGTGGAGATCCGAACGGAAGAAGGCCGCGGTCGGAAGAAGGTATGCAGTCTTGCCGTCCTTTATCGCTCGCCCTCGAGTACTGACTTGCGCCCAGGGAAATGCAACTCTTCCTGCTTGGTTATATAATCGTTTCCATCTGCGAAATTTTCACAGTCGGAGGCTTTCCCCTCGATGGGGGTGTACGAAGGGTATGTGCCAGCCGCAAACATAGCCGAACACGTTTAATTGAATGACTAGGGATTCGTTGCCGCTCATCTCGCCGCTGTCGTTGCCACTCTATGGATTCTTATGCTCAACGGTCTTGTCGGCTACCAGCTCTTGGACGACGGTACCCCCATATCCTTGGGTCTGATTGTTGCATCTGCTGCTGCCTTCTTCATTGGCGTCGGCTATGTCGCCCTCGACACAGGCTTCAGCTGGACTGGGTTTTGGGACTCGAGCTTGTCAGGTGACAACCAAAGCTACGCTCTCTACACGTTGTACTTTCTAGGACCTCTCGTCTTCTTGGTCGTCTTCTTCCTCCTGGAGGCTTTCCTGGTCCTCCGTATCCTTGGGGAGCGCAAACCCATGAGTAAGTCATCTCCCAGGAATGTGTTTTCGCGGCTAACCACTGTTTGTCAGTGTATCTCGTTGGAGCCGCCCTGCTGTTTGCAATCGGGCAGATTTTCCAATTCGTGGTCAGCGTACACATCTGCACTGGTACCGACGGGAAGATTAATGGAGGCCTTTTTGAGACTTTGTTCACATTGCTTTCAGTAGTAATGATCTGGGTGTTCTGGTCCAGCATCACCGAGGACGACTGGCCTATGCCGCAAGTTGCAGGTGTAGGCGGATATTCGTGAAATGTGGAGGAAAGCAACAACGGGAAGTAATAATTGTAAAAGGAAATGGCGAAATTAATGTTTTATGATGTTCTTGTCTCTGCTTTTTTGTTTCCCAGCATAGCATTATACCACTCTTACAGGGGTCTGTCCGTCTTTGACGATACCTAGCGCAAGTAATGTAGTACTAAATGGAGAGGCGATGCAATCAATTGTGGCGCTGTGTTTCCTTGTCGATGGCTCAATCGGCTCATTCATGGCACGCGTCGGATTCGCGAATCACATGTCGAGTTGGCGAATCGGACCCTTGCGTGTCCGTCCCACCCTTCAAACCCCCCAGCCTACTGGCACAGCGCGAGCTTTTTGTTCCACAACATCGCAAGACCGCCGTTCGACTTCTTGGTCGCATTATACTAATTCTACTGCTGTTTGCTCTTCTTGTGTCGGAGACTGTTCTTATAAGAATCCTTTTTGAACATCATATTTTCAAGTTGGCCGGCTGAACGTCATTGGCGGTTACTTACTTTTTGTCCAACCCAATTTCAACTTGAACCCTTCTCTCACCTCCCACCGCACTCCCTTCACTCTACCGCTTGATGTCACACGCCGTACAACCGATGACCAAATAATCACCTAGTCGCCGACGCTTGTCTCTGTGTAGCACTGGAAGCATATACACATATCTGCTTGCCCGTAAACGCTCGTTGGCCGCTGGCTCCCCTCCTCCGAATCAACACTTTTGCCACCAATGGATTCGGACTACGACCAAGAAAGCGACGACGTTTCCGATGACGAGTATCTAGGAGCAAAGCCGACAGCTGCGTCAAAAGCAACAGAAGCCGGAGGCAGCAGAGCACAAAAAGCGTCCAAGCCGCACGCGTGGGCAAGGAGGGGCAGCACACCGCCTGATAATGAAGATGAATACATCCCAGAGGAGACACAGGGGCTTGAAGAAGAGGCGGTGCCCGAGAAGAGCATACAGCATATGGAAGAAGACAGGAAGCGTAAGCGGTACGTCACAATGCTGCGCAAACATCTGCGGTTGCGAAGGCACTATGAGCAAGTCTAATAACATGGGCGGATCAGGTTACGGAAAGACACAAAACCATTTCAGCGTGGAATCATTCGTCACGTTGTCCTAGTACTCGATCTATCCGAGGCCATGTTGGAGAAAGACATGCGACCTAATCGATACGCCGCCATGATCAAGTACTCGCAAGAATATGTTCGGGAATTCTTTGAACAGAATCCCATATCGCAGATGAGCGTTCTTGGGATGCACGACGGCCTATGTATAAGGGTCTCTGAGCTTTCGGGAAACCCGGCAGAGCACATCACGGCGATACAAGACCTGCGGACCCCACGGAATCCCGACGATATTCCAAAGGAGCCAAAAGGATCCCCGAGTTTACAAAACGCGTTGGAGTTAGCGAGAGCAACGTTATATCACACTCCAAGTCATGGAACGAGGGAAGTCATTGTGGTGTTTGGGTCGTTGTTATCACTCGATCCGGGAGACGTGCATCAAACAATCAAAGCTTGCGTGCGTGATCGAGTGCGCGTCAGCATCATTGGCATGAGTGCAAGACTCAAAATTTGCACAGAGATTGTGAGCCGAACCAACTCTGGCGATGAAAGTGAATACGTAGTCGCCACCGACCAAGAGCTTCTACGTGAGCTACTGCTAGCTACTACAACGCCCCCCGTGGTCCGCGCAACTAATGCATCAAGAACAGCACCAGAATCCGCAGCTGCGCTCATGATGATGGGCTTCCCGTCACGAGTCATCGAAGACTTGCCATCAATGTGCGCCTGCCACGGTGCTCTGACAACGGGAGGCTACACATGTTCGAGATGCAGCGCGAAAGTCTGCAGTCTTCCTGTAACATGCCCAAGCTGCCAACTTACGCTCCTCCTCTCCACCCACCTAGCCCGAAGCTATCACCATCTTTTCCCCCTGCGTAACTGGGCAGAAGTCAGCTGGCACCGCGCCCGCGAAGTAAATAGCAAAGAATGCATATCGTGCCTATCCCCGTTCCCAGAGCCTCCACCACTACAAGATGATGGGCCACTCTTCCCCACCACCGACTCCCAGGCCGGGCCCAACGGGCACGGTGTATCTGATATCAGGACTAGCAAGAACACAGCCCAACCAGAAGATGAAGACGCCGAGCAAAAAGCAAGTGAAAGCTCTCGATACGAATGCAGGGTGTGCGAAAGCCACTTCTGCATCGATTGTGACATGTTTTGTCATATGGTACTGCATAACTGCCCCGGCTGTTTGAGTAAGGTCAATCCGGTTGAGGTGCAGAACGGGGATGTGGACATGGCGGGGGCTAGTTGACGTGTATTGCTTGCCATTGATTGAGGAGCTGATGTGTGGATCACTTTGGACTTGCAGCTAGATCTAGAAGGGGTTTACGTGGTTCATTTTGGATTGGGGGATGGTTTTGATGAGCCGAAGGCGAGATGTATCTGATGCATGTGAAATTCAATGGCAGATGCCTTCTACGTTCATCCTGTTGTTTTGCACACGTATCGTATAGTGTCAACGTTACATTCACATATACAGGCGCCCGAAGGGAATGAAAACTCGGCGTCTTATCAGACCAGAATCTGTCTCACTCTCCCATGGTTGACAGAAAGCATTCGTCTTTCACAACAGTCAATGACAATTGTAAAACGGCGTAATCAACAGCACGACCCGTGTGAATCGCCCATCCATGCTGAGATCTGAGATATAAGGAATATTAATAACCCGGAAGACCATTCGTAGTGCTAAGTGACATAGTTGATTACCGATTTGGGTACTTAACATTACCCTCCGCTGCTTCCCCACTCTGTCAACAAGGAAACAGCGACCCATGGAAAGAGTTACCTACCTAGGTACATACGTACTTACCCATGGATCCCATCCGTCATTCCATACATTCGTCCAGATCAAGATCTATTTCTCACTACACCCACCCATCGTTATCTGTTCTCCATGACAGCATTACTCGAGTTCACATTTCTATCGTTAAATCCCGCACACGTTGATATCTACCTTACGCCGCCTATATGGAACAACAGTCCGATCTTCCCGAAGAAGAAGACGAAGAAGACTACCCCGACTTCCCAAGCGTAGAATACCCCGACGTTCTCTTTCTCACGGAACTTTGCTTGGGAAGACTCCAGTCCAGTATCGCCATTGTCGAAAAACAATTGGTCGACTTGAAAAAGCTGAAGGAGAATCCCTCGCCGACGGGATATATCCCCCCTGAAAAAGACTACATGGAGGTGGAAGAGAGACAGCAGAAGCTGCGCGAGTTGATGGAGGCATCAAAGGCGCTGTTGGCGAAACGGAAATTGACTATGCAGACGCAGCAGAACAGTTTGGCCAATTCGCGATTGGGGGCAACAGCGGAGATAGAGGAGGGAGTTGGCAGTCCGACTAAACGGCGACGGCTGCAGTCGAATACACCGGAGCTTGCGTCTGCTGAAAAAGACGCTGGATCTTCTGGTGGATAGCAATCACCCATTCCCAGTAAGTCGTGTCCCCAGTATCGTTTGCGCTGAACCTGTGCTGATCTAAGTCCACTACTCAGGTGAGCCGCACGAGGTACGGTTCCTGGCCTGCGATGAAGAACACCGGTTGAAGGAAGTCAAGACGAACGAAGAGGTTGATCCCGACAGCGAGCTGGTGGTTACAACGCACAAGATCCCCGGTCGGTTCGATGGTCATTGCCTTGGGCTCGACCGCATACACACGGATTGTATTCTCAGCAACGATACGATTGAAAGAATGAACCTGGTCATGGATGACATTGAAGAAGCAGAGTTGCACGAGGATCTCGGCACCTGGCTGGTGGGCTATGCCTCGCAAATGTTCAAACTGGGCTACCGAGTCACGGCTACTCTGGGGTGCATGGCGGATAAACGACGTGTGGACATAGTCCGCATCAAGCCGGATGCAGAAGCTCGGTACCATGCTAGAGGCATGCTGCAGCTCCCGGACATGTGCATGGAGGATGGTTGTGATGATGGCTGCCCAGTCAGTGCGGAGGTGGGCCAAAGGCGGCGGCGGATTCTACAAAGACTGGGGCAAGTGCACAAGGAGAATGAGAGGGAAAGGGAAACGCAGAGGGCAATAGTCAAGGTTCGAGCAGCGGCAGCGAGGTGTCTGGAGAAGGCTAAGCAGCAAAGTTGGGTGCAGAGTGATGTAGGGGGAGAAGAGGGTAATGCAGAGAAGGATGAGGCTGTTTGAGAGACAGACAGCGAAATGCTGGGTATGTGGGCTCGGTTAGGCAGACTACATGGATGGCATATTGAGTAGCAAAGCCATGAGCAATACAAAGTACATGTACATAATGTTATCAGCAAGGTGAATGGCGATAAGGAGGGAGGAGCGGGGCATGAGGGGTAGCTCAAGCAAGCCTCGAGCGGGAATGGTTGTCATGTCATCTTGCATGCTATGACATGCCACGGATGGGAAAAGCAGCGTGCAGGCACTTGACAAGCAAGGCTGCCCAGACGGTAGGAAGAGTAAGTAAGTACATGGACGGAGGTGGCAAGCAAGCAGTGCGGGGAAGGAAGTGAAACACGAGTCGATGGCCTCCTGTTTGGTGGATGGATAGCCGCGGAGGTAACCCCATGCAGCCTAAGAATGAAAGCGTTTCAACATGGCGGTGAGCTGTAGCCCGCCGCACCCTCTGCTGCTAGGCTGGCCCGTTGTCAAGGCACCTCCAAGTCGCTACTGTCCCGTCCCATGGCACCGCCGACGAGTAAATGGATACATAAGTATCTAGGTGAGTAGTTTTGGATACAGTTATTCACGCTTCCATTTTGTATTTTGCACTGCTGTGCTGTACAAATCCACGTACGGTGCTGTATCATGCTGTTGTCGGGCTGCATAATAGCTGCGGTGTGGCTGGTCAGCGCGATTGGTGGGTTCCATGATGGCAATCCTTCGTGGCCTGGGGGGGGAGTCTGCGGCGGTGGATGCGTTGTAGCACGGAATGACGCAGGCCCGTATCAATATGTACGTGTGGATGTATGTGCCTGTGTATTCGCTGGTGCTGGTGATGATGTTGACGATGCTGCTACCTGGGCCACAACCAGACTCCCCGTCGAAAGAAAATCAAAATCAAAAATTGCAACCCGGTCATGCTGTTCCCTGGTGATGGTGGTGATGGTGGTGGTGGTGGATGGAAATGGAATGAATTGACCAGTCGTCGATTGGGCTGGGCTAGCGATGCAGGTGCGCGGGCAGACAGGCAGGCAGGCGGCAGGACCCTCGTTTTCTTCGGGGCTAATCACCTGGCCTGGCCTACCGACGACGACGTTGAACTCTACATGTCCCTGTCCGTATGCTGCCCTTCCCGCACATACCCAGCCAGACACACTCTCTCACTACACACACACGCTACACACCCGAGAGTGCAGTGCAGCACTACCACCTACTTACCTACCATTTACCTACGCCGACTGCCATTTGCTGACATACTGGGACTTGCACTGACCTAACCATCCTCCTCCTCCATACCCTCCGACGACCTCCATCCCCGTCTCCTCCCTCTCCACACCTCTGTTCCCCAGTCTCTCGTTTTCGGGTGCTCCTTCTCCCCATCTCCCCTCCAGTCCACCTGTACAGACACTCGGACCATATCCAACCCAGTCGCACTGAGTGGAGCGCTAGAGAAGGAAAGGCAAAGCAACCTACAATCACCGAGCCTCCCCACCTCTCCCTCGACAAACCGATCCCCATCCACTTCTCTTTCCTCTGAACGCACCTCTACCGCCGACGAGGGCATTTGCCCGTGTAACTTTACCTGTGTGTGCCCGTCTTCCTCTCCCTGATCCCCCCTTCTCTCGCTGTCTGCCCGTCACCATGCCTCTCGTTGTCAACGAAGCCTAGCTTCTCACCGCCTCACCAACCCCAGTCTCCCTCTCAACCACTGACCCCACCGCCCAGTGTATTTCTAGCCCTCTCCGCCACAGAACCCCTCCTCCGAACCAAAACAAGACAAAACAAAAAAACAAAAAAACAAAAAAACACCTCCCTTGCCATGGCCTTCTCCGTGGGCATTGGGGACCGCATCAAATCCCCGCGGGACGAGTCGTCGTCGTTCGGTCCCCTCGCGAGTCCGCTACGCTCCATCGGCAACCAGATGGCCTCCTCCTCGAGCGATGCCCGCGGCCAGCTGCACCGACGCTTCACCACCAACAATATACCTACTTTGAGCACTCCTTTGTCCCCAATTGGCCAGCAGCGCAGGCAGGCTGCAGAGCCCGCCGAGTTTACAACTGCGGTACGTACATGGCTTCTCCCGCGTACATATCCCCGACAGCCGAGTCGCATGCATTACCGTGCAGCCAGACAGGCAGGCATACATACATACATGTACATACACTTCTTGTTCTCTCCCCATGCTTGTTCCTGCGCATCTGTAAATAGAGCAATATCAAGAATACGAAAGAGAAGACGCGAATTTGAATCCGGGGCTGACTAGTTTACAGACGTATCATAAGCTTCAAGTGGTAAGTTGCACCTCAGTTATTTGATCACCTTTCACCTTCACCTTCACCTTCACCTTCACTTTCATGTTCCCTCTTCTTTCTCACTCTTCACTTTCCTCTTCACTTTCCTCTTGCTGCATAGCAAATAGTGTGTCAATCTCGCTAGCGAGCTACGACAACTATCTCCCCCACTGTCTCTCTCTCTTGCTCTCTCCCCCTCTCTTTCTCCAACAACAATCTGTCTCTCTTCTCTTTCAATCACTCTGCGTCTTTGAAGAGCTTGGAGTCTCGTCTATATATTCCAATCCTTTGTCAACTCTCAATTATACCTCTTTCTGCCAATGTCTCTTTGGCTGTGCGATTCCACTGCTGATAGCGACCCTCAGCTGGAGAAGAAGAAGCTGGAGTACGAATATCTAAAAGAGCAACGCCGCCGATTCGAAGCAGAGATGGAACTCATCGATCTGCAGTCTCGTCGCGACGAGGAAGAGATCAACCGCCTATCGACCGATATACGATACGGCAAGCATAGCCAGCCGACTACTCCTCCCGAGTACAGCAACGCCAGCAAGGGTTTCCCAACTTCTCTGTCACGCCCCAACCGATTCAGCATGTCCAGCATCAACGGATTGACCACTCCTCGTAGTGCCCACTCGGGTTCCCAGCTTGCGTCTCCTCCCTCGGCGCCTGCCAACACCAATGGCTTTCTTTCAGCAAAGTCTATGCCGGGCTCACGCCGCAACTCGGATGAGGATGGTGATGACTTTGACAACGACGATTTCAACCCTCCCACGCAGTACAGGAAGTAAGTCAATTTCCCAAATACCCCGCCTTCTGGTGTGTGCAGTTGCCAGCTGTCATGCTCTACAATCTCCTTTTACCTTTGTTTGTTTGGTGAGCACGTGCGGCTGCCAGCTGTTGGCTGTCGTGCATCCAATCTCCCTTCACGTCGTCTTTTTGGCATGTGCAATTGCAGCTTGCTGTAGCCCCTCTGTTTTTCCCCCTTCACCCTCGATTTCTTCCCGTGCGTAGCTGCCAACTACCGCGGTCAGCCCCTCTTTACCACTGTATTGACTTTCGAAGCACCAATCGCATGTCTATGCCTGCCAAATTCGAGCGAGGACTTCCTGCTCTGGCTGACGTTCTCGGTACCATCGACACCCACGCATATCTGTTTGACGACGACGAAAACCAGCAAAACCATCTCTCGTCTCCGGAAGCAAAGTCATATCTGCAGATGAACACCACCGACGACAAGTTTCCAATCCTAGTACGTCGTAACGCAAACGGTACCAACATGGAGCTATCTGCTTCGTCTGCCGCTCTTGATTTGGCCCTTTCACAGTCACCAGGTCCAGACAATCAGCCCAACGGATCGAATGGATGGTCTGCCCGCCACCGTCAGGCCCAGCAGTCACTCCCAACCAACACCTATCGGAAGGCCTCGCAAGTCGAAGAGTACGAAGCCTCCAAGGATTCTACCCCACCATCCAAGGCTAACGGCAATCGTCGTTCTGTTGAGTTCAGTCTTAGTCCAATGGCGTCTGCAGGCAAGCGATCCAGCTTTGCAAAGCTTCAGCAGTCTTTCTCTAGCAATGACGTCCCGACGCTGAAGAATGGAGAGGGTGCGAATGGCATGAATGGCAACAGTGTCAACGCCCACGCTGAACAGCATCTACACAATCACAACGCTGGTCTTGGTCGAATCCCGCCAAACGTCATGAATCGCCACAGCCGTGAGCTCTCCAATGGTTTCAATTCTGGTCTCCATGCGAGCGCAGCTCCATTTGGTCCTGCCATTACCTCAGCTGCTCCAGGCTCGGTTGCTTCCACGATTGGCTCGCCTACCATGTCACAGTACTCTACTGCCTCTACCCCAGCTCCATATTACGGCTATGGCATGTCGATGCTCAACAACGCAATGGGCGGTATGTCTTTGGGTGGTGCGCCTGGAAATTACAACGGAAACTATAACCAGAATGCCATGTACAATCCTCAAGGTGGTATGACGACTCCCTTCTATGGAAGCCCTTACGCTGCCTATGGTCCCAATGGTCGTGTTCAAGACAGCCAAGCACGCGTCATTCAGAGCCGTCGCATGCAGAGCGATGCCAATCGTTTCGTCAACTACGATCTCAAGACGATGCCCCGTACAGAGATCTACGCTCTTTGCAAAGATCAGCATGGCTGTCGTTTCTTGCAGAAGAAGTTGGAGGACCGCAACCCAGAATACCTCCAGATTATCTTCGACGAGACTGCTGGTCACGTTGTTGAGCTCATGACTGGTAAGTCTACCGCGATTGGTCTCAGAATCATGTTCCGTATTAACAATGCTTGCAGATCCATTCGGCAACTACCTGTGCCAGAAGTTGCTTGAGTATACCAACAACGAGCAGCGCAACACGCTGGTTCGCAATGCCGCGTCTTCTCTGGTCTCTATTGCTCTGAATCAGCATGGCACGCGTGCTCTCCAGAAGATGATCGAGTTCATCTCCACCCCCGAACAGGTATGTCTCCGTGTAGCATCTTTTGAGAGGTTGGTCGCTGATTGAGTCTAGATTCAAATGATTATGAATGCTCTACGTGATCAAGTTGTCGATCTCATTCAAGATCTCAACGGCAACCATGTCATCCAGAAGTGTCTTAATCATCTCAAGGCTGAGGACGCTCAGTTCATCTTCGACGCCGTTGGCGAACACTGCATCACCGTTGGAACTCACCGTCACGGCTGCTGCGTCCTCCAGCGCTGCATTGACCATGCTTCCGGCTTCCAGAAAGTCCAGCTTGTTGGTCGCATCACGGCAAACAGCTTCAATCTTGTCCAAGATCCTTTCGGCAACTACGTTGTCCAATACATCCTTGACTTGAACGAACCCAGCTTCACCAACCCTCTCTGCCATGGCTTCCAGGGCAAGATCGCCGAGCTTTCCAAGCAGAAGTTCAGCTCCAACGTCATTGAGAAATGCATGCGATGCGCCGATGGCCCTACCAAGTCTATGATGATTGAGGAGCTCATGGACCCCAACGAACTGGAGAAGCTCATGCGCGACTCTTACGGCAACTACGTCATTCAGACTGCCCTTGAGTTTGCTCCCGCCGAAATGTGCGTTCATCTCATCGACGCCATGCGTCCCATCTTGCCTGGCATTCGGCAGACTCCCTACGGTCGTCGCATCCAAGGCAAAGTTCAAGAGCGCGAGTCTCGCCTTCATGTCTTCACGGGTCGTAGTTCCGGTCACGGTACTCCGCTTCAACTCACAGCACCTCCTTCCGAGCAGATCCCTGCTTTTGCTGGTCAAGTCTCTGCAGGTTACCCTGGCGCTCCGATGTACACCAATGCTGCCACTTTCGGTGCAAACATCGTCTCTCCTCAGCCTCATCGCTTGAGCAACCCGCCCCTTCCCTCTCATCTTCAGAGTTCTGTACAACAACAGGGCTATCAGACTTATGGAGGTGCCTCGGCCAATGTCAACGGCAACGGCATGGGCAACTTCTTCTAAGAGTTTGGTGGTCACTTGACGAAGTTACGATCTAACGACTCACGGCTGCTTCGCTCGTCTACATTACCTGGCATCGTCCATCCGTACACTTGGACCCAGCCCAGTGTTGGATCCGCTATGCCAGGGCGATTTCCTCTTATTTCACGATCGTGCCTGAGTCGAAGCAAATTTCCTTGCGCTACTGTTCGCCATCTCGGTCATTCGCGCCATTTGGTCGACTAGCAAACACCCGTCTTGTATAAGTATCTTTGCGACACAGGAGCATATTCAGCTTCGGCCTATCTTGCCCGTCATGCTGCGGGTGCGAAAAAGGTCGGCACGGTCATCGTGCTTTCCCACTTCAGCCCTTGCGTTCACTGTACCATTTGCCCTTATCACAGCTGCACATGTTCTGCCCCTTTCTGCCCCCTTTCAATACCTGTTTTACTTAGCCTCGCGAGCCCTTGCCTATTGCATGAATGTTTGCCGCGCAAGGGCAGTGCGAGATTTTACTTCCCTTTGTTTTCCCCCAAAATCCACCATGGCAGAGTTTGGAGGGAAGATTGCTGGCTTGTTTAGTCTCACGACTTGATCGTGGTGTCTTATCGAAGTGGTCCTACCTTTATGGTAGAGCTTAGTACGTATTTGAATGACACTACCCATATTGACCAAAAGAAAAATGACGTGAAACAAAATGCTACCAATCATGATATTAATTTGAGAGTGGCCTATCAATGTGATGGAATTTGTTTGGCGGCGCCAAGTAGGGGCATGACGAGTAGCCCGCCACCTTCCGCTTAAGAAAGAATGATGTTATGAATGGCTGCATTCCGTGACGACCAACGCCACGCCGCACCACTCAACATCCCCGTCCAGCCCTGATCCACTATCAGACCCTCCCCAGCATTCGACCTTCCCTTTTCTTCACCACTCCGTGCTATTCACGTAATCCTCCCCCGCTGTCATCTGCGTACCCACTGCGTTAAGTACATAACTGACTAGGCAGCCGACAGCCTATACAGACAGACAGAGTCAACCTACCGCTCGCCCAACAAACACACCATCACCTTGCACAAGCTAGACACCACCATGCGCTTCACCTTGGCCAGCTTCCTCGTCGCCGTCTTCTTCGCCATGACTACCGCTGCAGTAGTCCCCATGCACAGCGTCATCATCTCCTTCCCAGCCGACGCTCCCGATCATCTACTACAGCAAGCCAAAGATGCCGTGATCGATGCCAAGGGCAAGATCACCCACGAATACAGTGAGTCGCCTTTCCGCCTCTCTCCACGAAACCCAGTGAAGCAGTGCGATGGCTAACGGAGGAATCAAAATCAACAGACATCATCAAAGGTTTCGCCGCTGAGCTACCCAAGAGCGCAATGGAAACCATCCAGGCCATGGACGCCACCTGGCCGGCGCTGATCGAGAGCGATGGACTTGTCACGACACAGGGAGACAAAGGAGACAAAGTTGGTATCTTCTAGAGAGCGGATACCGGGTTATGAGAAAGGCGCTTTGGATTTAGGGAAACTATAATGAATTACGGAATAGGCGCACTGGAAATGGGTTATCAACATGGACTTTTTGCTGTGGAGGAAGGACACTCGTTCCCGTGATGGATTCTGATGCGAATCGTGATGGGGAGTATCAGTATGTATGCGTCAACAACGAACTTTGGCACCGCACTTCACAAAGAAAAAAAAACCAAACACATCCATCTCTACATGCATGTATACATGGAAATTGTTGGGTGGTTGCTTCACGGGAAATGACGTGCATCTGCTGCTTACGGACGGCTCCCGCACTGCATCATTGGCCCCCGGCGGTTTAGAAAAGGATGGACCAAACTGGGCGAGAACATCTTTGTTTGAAGGGTATTCTCGCGTCGCAAATATAATATCTTTATTCATAATATTATTCGATCTTGATGAATCTCATTTGGCAGTGGCGTGCGAGGACCCTGCATGCATTCCTATATGCAGTGCTGTGGTGGTGACTCCGGTTGCACTCAAGCATGGAAGTGTGGGTATGGCTTACTGAGGCTCCGCATCCTTAGCCGCAACTACCTTGCCAGCCGAGTACATGCAGTACCCACCTGGCGATACGTTAGCAATAACATGTTGTACCCAGCACAGCAAGCAACTCACATACGATAATCGCCATAGAACCCAATGTCCCCAGTCCAGCTCCCATAATGCATACAAGCCATCCGACCACTGCAATCACGCCTCCGACACGTATACCTTCCATCACCGCCCGCAAAGGCGGCTCCTGAGCCGCTACGCTCCCCCCGCAATTGATTACTGCATCGAGAGACGAAGATCAACATGGACGACTTCAAACCCGATCTGCTCAAGGCCTTGCTGGACTGGGTATGCTCACGTCATACAGCTACCTCATCTTCACTTACTAACGATGGCTGCTGTGTTTCTAGGTCAACACCTTTGACCTGCCTGGCAGGGTCACCGCTTGGAACCAGCTCGAGGATGGCCAGATACTGTGGCAGATCCTCTCCGATATCGACTCCGAATACTTTAATGACTCTCTCCCCAACCTCGACGAAGGCGTGGACCGCCGCCGCTCCATCACCGATAGCTGGATCCCGAAATGGCAGAACCTAAAACACATCGAGCGAGCCGTCTCGACATACCTCCGCGAAGAATGCGAGAAGCTGCCCGTGCTAAGCAGGCGCATGATACCTGACCTGAAGACTGGCGCTAGGGACGGCTCCATGATGCTGACGGCGAAGCTGACCATGGCTGTGCTGATGGCCGCTTGTACAAGTCCCAAGAGCGGCGAGCGTATGTTGGGCGTCATGGCACAATTGGGCGAGTCGGCCAACACAATTGGCCGCGGCATACAGGATCTATTGGAATTGGACAAGCGTATGGCCGACTTGGGCGTCGAAAAGGAACTGACCCCAGATCCAGCAAACCTCTCAGGCTACAGAACACCTACCAGGGCAGTCTCGGGCGCGGGATCGACGGTGGGAAGGGACAACGACTTGGAGCAGGAGGCACAATTGTTCGAGGCAACCAAAGAACGGAACGCGCTGAGGAACCAGGTCAATCAATTGAAAGAGGACACGGAGAAAAGCAAGGACAGGATCTCCCAGCTGGAGGAAGAACTGGTCGAAGCCCGGTTGCATCTTGATGACCGGGGAGCCAAGGGAGCGTCTTCAGACGATGTTGAAAGACTTCGAAATGACCTACTTCGCGAGCGACAATACATCGACCGACTGGAAACGGACCACGCCAATGCCAAGGATGTGATAGAAAGCTTGAAGAAACGCGCTGCAAGATTTGAAGCTGAGCATGATGCAAAACAAGAACTCAAGGATCAATTGCAGCTTGTCAGAGCGGAGCGCGACGAGCTAGAGAGGAAAGCAAAGGCCAACGAGAATCTTAAAAAGAAGATTGAGTCTTTGTCAAAGGAATCTAAAAACTTGGAAGCCGTGAGGCAAGAGTTGCAGCTGGCCAAGGAAAGGTTGCTGGAGCTCGAAGAAATCGAAGAAAAATGTGTGGCGCTCGAGAAGGTCAACAAAGAGAACATTCAAACCCTCGTCAACTCTGAACAGTCCATCTACGAGGAGAAGGGCAAAAGAGGTCGGCTCGAACACGACAATCTCATGCTCATGAAAGAGCTGGAGCAAGCTAAGGAGTTTCAATACAAAGCCGAAGAAGCTAAGCGAGAGCTGGAGGATCGCATTCGGGAGCTAGAATCGTCTCACGGTGGGCGTGGAGGTACGCTGGAAGATGAGCTTGAGCAAAACGATAGCACAGATCATCTCGATGTACCAAATAGTGCCAAGGCATCTGCAGACTACAAAGTCAGCGCAGACTCAATCGCGCTACAGCAAAGAGTCGAAGTACTTACAGCAAGGCTGAGGAGCATGGAGGCGGAGACACTCAAACAGATGCAAGAGAATCTGGGTCTCAAGAGTGATATAATGACCAATAAGGACGATCAGAGCCAGAAGTATGTTTCCTCCTCTCTCATCGACCAGCTTAACGCCGTTTTCACTGCTAATGCCTCTTACAGACCGTTTCTCGAGCAAAACGAGAAGCTTCAAGCTGCAGAAGCCGAGCTTCAGGAGCTTGAAGGGAAACTACGCGACAAAGATTTGCAGGTAGCAGAGCTGCAAAACAACCTCAACAAGAGTATGTTGAACCTGAATAGCAATACCAGAGAAACATGGCTAACAGATCATCAGAGTCCGACCTGTCCGAGGAAGAAAAGGCCACTGCCCTTCAAGCAGAACATGACCGGCTCCTCGCTTTGCAAAATGCTGCGAACCAAAAGTTGCGCGAAGTCGAGATCAGCAAAGACGAGGCGCGGGCTCTTCTCCTCCGTGCCCTTCTCGACCGCGATAATTTCAGCCCTGACCTACTCGAACTGCAAAGAGAGGAGACGTTGCGAAGGATCAAGGATCAAATAGAGAGTGTGGTCAGAGCGCCCAGTGAGGTGCAACCGCAGGTATTGGACGTCACATCGAACGAGATTGCAGAGACAGTGGGCAAGAGTAGAGCAGCCATGGAAACTGTCAAGAGGGTAAGCAGCCGACAGTTTCTTAAAGAGGAGCTCGGGTCGCCAGGGGGAGCGCAGCCTGTGCCCGTAGCGTCGACGCAAAAAGATGCATCGAGTTTTCGATCAAAGCAGCTCGAGGTATCGGGATCTGCTTCAACCCTTGTGTCAACACCAGGAAAAGGAAAGGTCAAGTCAAAGGAGTATGACGAATCCATGTCAACCTATAACGCATCGACTCCTGTATCCATACGCACACCGATGAAGACTTGGGGTGATAGCCTGGCCAGACTTATGAGATCACCGCGTGCTCGCAAGGGACACAAAACGGTGGCAGATCAGCTGGGTCAATCTACCTATAGCTTCGGCATGACAAGTCTTTCTCTGGTGTGTGGCTGATACTTGCGGACTGTGTTGTTCGTTGGCACGGCTGTACTTTGCACTTGCCCTACCGCTTCTTGCTTGCATATATTGGGACGGCAGATCCATTGTTTTCAAGGTACATGGTTCACTGACTAGAGAAAATAGGATCTCGAAGACCAAAAGGCTACCACGGACAAGCTTCGTATGGAGCTGGAGAAAGTCAAACAAGAAAGTGCAGAGAAGGGATCGGTATGTTTAGACCCTCTTGTTCATAGTGGGAGTTATTGGGGCTGTCATGTGTTTTCACAACACTGGTTGCCCACAGTTTATGCCCGCTATTCCCACTCTGCATGTGTCCGAACTGTGCTAATCAAGGTTTCCCCCCAGGCTGAACTAAATGCTGAGGTCGAGAATCTGCGCCGCGAGAACAAGCTCATCACATCTGCCTGGTACGACATGACTACGCGGTTACAGAGCAATACAGTTATCCTACAAAGGAAGAGTGAGGCACCTCGTAGTTGGCTAGGGAAGCAGAGAGCTGCTGTTGGTAATGCCACAATAGTAAGTCTCATCTTTGCTCCAACGCTGGAACGGTTTTTTCCCCATCATGACCCATGAATTGCACGCTAACTAGTTTGTGTAGGGTAGTTTAAGATAATGAAAAGCTGTCTAGTGACTGATGTTTGTTGAGTACATTCTCCATTTTTTGCCGTTTTGACAGGTATTGGCAAGTGATAACCTTGTAGAGCAATCAGGACACTGGGTAGATGGAAGCGATCAGTCTGGACCAGAGTATATACACATGTCCATGCTTACGTCAAGTCTACTCGATGTGTGCCTGACTACGCCTATGGACGTTGGGGCGTAGCCATTGATGCATGGTGTTGAGCGGCTCTACGCTGGCATCGTGAACAATGCCCCACTGTCCGCTTGCCTGTCGGTTCCATTTAGGAAGAAATCGGTAAGAATGACTACATAGGTACTGTATGACGCCCACATGTCCATAACTAAAACCTGAGGCAAATAGACGTTGGCATGTCTTCGCGATAGCCACTTCGAGGCGCCCAATTTACGACCCGCTAGGCCGGGTTCGGATTAGCGTTCCTGCGCGCAGCTTCCTTCAGGGCTTCCAGGTACGTGATAAGACGTATTCACACCGGAATTTGTTGCAGTCCAACAATAAGTCGCAAAGCCCCGTTCGTTGAAGGCTGTGGGAGGCTGTTTCCTCGCTCCTGTGTGTGGTAACATGACATCCTCTCTCCACTAATCTGCATCTATCCGAATCACAGATACCCTAATCGACCAAACAACTGGCTTCTGCCAGCTCCAGGCGTCCCTTACAAATGCTTCTTCACTAACTTTGCTCTACCAAATCCTCCAATTATTCTTTCACTACTAACCACCGCAAATATGGCAGAGCCTGATATGGTACTCATCTCGGAGCTTCTGGAGGAAGTCTCCCGGAACCCTCCCGCCATTGCAGCACGTAAACTACTTGTCGAACATTACTTCACTGTCGGATGGCTCGACGCGGCCTTGGATGAGGTTACTGAGCTGGAACAAGTTGCACCGTCGGATCCCGAGATTGCACGGTTGGCGGGAATACTCAGACGGAAACCACAACCATCCACCCAAAACACACCTGTTACCTCACAGAAGACGCGAGCCAATCCCGCTGAGCTCAAACCGAACATGATGAGAAACAGAACTAGTCAAAAGCCTCCGCAGCTCAATGATGATCTCGACGTCGCAAAGCAGGATTTGAAAAAGGGGTACACAGCTCTTCGCTCAAAAGCAACAAATATACTCGCCAACCTTCGGCGACTATCCCATCTTCAGAAGAATTCGGGAGTCGCACAACGAATAGATACGACGAGAATAGAAGCTGTCAGTCAAGGTGCAGGAACGGAACCGACGGCACAAACGCAGCAGCCTGTCAGCGTCCGAAAAGCTGCTCGCACTATTGCAGCCGACCCAAACAAAGCGACTGACTTCGTGATAGCAGACCTTGAAGCTATTTTACAGCAAGCCCGCGGATTGTATCAGACTGCAGACGACGACACAATTCGAGATATGATGGTCAAGAGGGTCCAAGCATTGGACTCCAATCTACCGGAGAACCTCAAGATACACACCGAACTCGGACTGATGCATGTAGTGCACGAAAACATGAACAAGACATACGCGAATGACGAAACGATGTTGGGCGATGAAATTGTAGACATACCACGCAAAGACTTCTATGTCACGGAAGATAATTATGCTTGGGATCTGACGGAGCTTGTCAACGCGATAAAGGCAAATGGAGGCGTGATGCGAAACCCTCTAAGCAGGGGAATGTTCACACCAAAGGATGTTCGAGGAATTCTAATGCACCCAGACGGGAAATCACTCGCGGCTCTCCAAATTCAGCAGCGCGATATGGCGAAAGGCGTGCGGATGGCGACTATTGACGAGATGGACAAGTTGGCAGTGATCTTACTACAAGACCAAAGCTCGGATCAACTCCCTAGTCGACGAGCAGTTGATCAATTCCTAACATATATAGCGACTTGTGAGTATTGACGCCATTCAGTACTTGAGTCAAGCTAACAATGACAGTGCCTGAGCAAGAGCAGAAAGCCATCGATGGCTTGCGGTGTCCCGCGACAGACTCCCACACTGGAGTTACGTACGACTCCACAATAGGAGAATCTGTGAGAGATGCAAAAGGAAATCGGATCTGTTTCCACAAGACAGGTGATTACATTCAACAAGCGGCAAACCATCTGCGGAAGTATCAAGGCGTCCCTCCAGCCCCGAAATGTAGCTTGATGTAATGTGGACGGGCGGGAGGTTACTATGGGCGCTGCTCAGACATGCAAGATATATCAGTTGGAAGACCTCACAATTCTGATCATTACAAAAGGAATAAAAACTCGATGGCGGAGAGGAAGCAAAAAAACAATAGTCATCCGGCATTCTCGTGGCAAACTACAAATGTTCGTGATGCATATCTCCCAATACCAACCTGCCTAAAAAAAAAAAAGAGCTGTGCCTCAGGCATCGCCGAGCAAAGCGCTTGCCTGATCAAGAAGATGTCTGGATACGCCCAGCCACATTGTAGAATGTGAGCGGTTCGCCTGTCGATGCCGGTGAGGTAGTAAGCCTTGCACCGCCTACTTGGACTGCGCCGTACGCATACGGATTAGTCAAGTACCAACTCAACTATGATCGAGTCCCTTGCAGGATATAGTCACTTGTACTTGGCTAACATGCCATCAATAGCGAATGATCTTTTGTTTATGACCCGTTCGAGTTCTATATGCATGTTGCGGACGCCTGTCGGTACCTCTCTCCTGTGCACCACCAACTCCCACAGTGGGTATTCTTGAAGCTCAACACGACCTGAAAGCATTAATTCAAAAATATTCCTTGATTAAGTTCTACGACTGTCCTTTTCCAAGGTGGTTGTTGCCAGCTCTCCGCATCGTTCTCAAGTCCGGTACAGTGATCTCAACACCTTTGATGTCGCATGTCATTATCCACCCCCAGTGCCGGCCTAGCGATGATTGGTGTGAGTACCATTTCCGATTCAGAGTAACAATCTAGCTGAGTTCCTTAAGGTTGACAACGTCAATCGTTCCATGCAAGGCCATCTTACCCTCAACGGCTATCAAAAGATGGCTCCACAACAGGCACAACTCCATCCCATACTCGACATACTAGAGCCCGGAACTCACATCGCCTCCCTTCCAAGACCAAAATCACTCTTCAGGCGCAAAAAGCCACGCCAACAATGGCACGAAGACATCGTCATCACCGCGGGTACTCTCCTACCATCAGACGCCCAATTCCCTTGGGCATCCCTCCGCCAGCACACCGAGCAATACCTCAAGAGCAAAGGCAAATCCACACAAATCAAGACCGAAGCAAAACTCATCTCGATGATCGAATCCCACGGGCAAAAGGAAATCGCAATCGCGGCCTGCGCGGCCCTCATCTCGCCCTCGTCGCTCCGCGCCCTCCTAAACGTCGAGCTGAGCGTCGCTCGCTCGAGCTACCTCGGTTTGGAATCGTACCTGCAGTCGCTCATCGCTGCGAACTACTACTCGACAAACTCCGTCGCGGTGCTTGAAACCGCGTGGGCGAAACAGACGCTGCCGTATGTGACAAGGGGTGCTAGCGCCGCCGGGTCGTACCTAGAAGGTGTATGCTCTCTGTTCGATTTCACGCGCATCGCGGATCTATCTGGCCTTGCTAATTTCGACGTCCTTGCTCGCCGCGCGATCCGCGATTTTGCCGTCCAGCTCGAGAGTTTGCGGTTGAAGTGTGATTGGGTGGCTGCGTATAGCGCCGTGGCTTGGATGAAGAAACTCGAGCCTTATCTTGATGTCGAAAAGGCTGCTATAAAAGGGAAGATTACGCCTGCGGCGCTGTTGGATGGGCAGTGGCCAGAGTGGAGGGCGTGGACGAAGTGGGAACCAGATTTTGATAATCTGGCCGTGATGACCATGGTTAAGCCCGAGCAGAGGGGGATTCTGATTGACTACATGATGTTGGAGGGGCCGGATTTTTATACTTCGGCGGAGAAGTGTTTGAAGGATGCGGTTATTTCGCTGTATAGAGGGCTGAATATGGTGACGTGTTATCGGAGTCTGGTCTTTGAGGTCGCGATCGGCGTCAAAGATCTTGCGTGGATCATGGGCACCATGTCGAAAGCGTTCAAATTCGCTGTCGAGAACGGAGGGAAGCCTTTTGAGCTGTTTGCCGAGTTGATTCTCAGGCAACGGATAAACAGGCGCACCATGGAATTGCTCGACGCGACCAACAGGGTAAAGGACTCGCCGACGTGGGATGTTCATGCAGCAGTGCTCGATATGACTGTCAACGGTAATCCGTCTCTTGGTGCGAAGAACTTGACTTCGATACAGCACTTGATACGCGCCGTGGACGATCCATCCGGGAAAGACCTACAAGATTTGATCTTGGACCCCAAAATAATCACCGGAATAGAAAACTGCGTCAAGGAGTTCCAGCCCCTCCTACAGACTTCCATCGATCGCGGAATCTCATGGAAATCGCCCGTCGAACGTCTCCACGCGTTCTGCAGCGTTGCAAAAGCATCAAAAAGCTGTTTACTGAGAGTGAATGCGAATGTCAAACGTATACTCGAAACGCTACCTACGCAAGAAGAACTCGATATACTGGTCGATGTCTACGCTGAGGCTTCACTATGGAAAGACTACGAAGCCGAGCTACGTTTTGGAATCGGAAGCTGTGCGGTACCAGAATCCATTGAAGCATGGGTCATTGAACATTTCATCCACGAAGGAGCTGTGTCTACTTCCTCGCGGAGAACCGTACAGTCCATCGTAAAAGTCTGGCAAAGTACAAGGGAGGAAGAGGATGAGAACAGGCATAAACGACAAACACTGGCACTTCTGGCATCGAAAGTCGTTGTTGCCCTGGATAGCGAAGTTCAGATTTCGTGTCTCGAACAAATCACACGGATGCCTGATGACTGTGTTGACCGGTTGCTGGGCTTCTTCAAACTCTACTTCTCCGGAGACAGCAACAACACAGGGTCTTCTTGGCCGTCACGTATCCAAGAAATAAGCTGTATGCGCTTTGTATCTCATCTCGCAAACAACGAAAAGGAAGACCTGGTGCAATGCTGGAAGCCTGTGTTGTTCAAAATGATGGAAGTGCTCCCACACAAAGACCTCCTAGACTTGTCACTGGACATTCTGAGCACGGATGAGTGGTCGCAGTTTATTCTCGGTTTGAATACTCTGTACGGCGACCAGATCGTAACACCAAAATCCCCACTATTTTTTGCTCTGAGTAAAGATTTGTATACTTGGACTCGGCAGACCTCACACCACGTCTCTACTCTTGCTCGATTGGACGAAGCTCTTCCGGACCGGGCGACAGTGAAGATGATTCTGAAAGGCGACTTCGGTCCGGTTAGTGAGCGTAAAAAAGATGTGTTGCAAGCACTCAACTACCTTTCATGGAGTGACAGCACATCCGCGGAGGGTTTTATGCATAGGATTATAGGACTGCTGCCGCGACAGGATAAGAGTGTATATCTTATTTGTGCGTGTTTGGAGCAACTCATGAGCGTGACGGCCGTAGGCTTGGAAGCCTGTGAGCAGATCTGGGAATCGAGCTGCGAGCAAAGCAACACCGAGTATAAGCCGCTGACAATCGATGGTAAGTTCAAACAGGCTCCCCTATCTTAACCCGCACACTTTTCGTTTCTGGGATTAGAATAGTTCACCTAACTGACGTGTTACTTTAGAGGACCGTCCATCATCTTCCCACTTGAATTGCTCGCTGGAGGAGCGCCAGAGAGCCGTCACGGAAGTGTTAGTCGCAGGGTTTCTCCAAGACGACGAGATGGCAGGTAGTAACAAGGCCGCCATCGAAACTCTAGCCAGGCTGTTAGACTTACTGTGCTATAAAACCCGGATCCCGAAATGGAAGCTAGATGCCGCAGCCGAGCACTGGGCTGCTGAGGAGGAGCAAGTCTTTGATGAGCTTGAAGAAATGGTCGAATTGGCCAGGGCGCTGAAAGAAAAAGATCATGCCGGTAAGTTGATGGAAACATCACCCACTCCTACTTAATAAATCCATCGCTCACAACTTTTCCTTCTTCTTTTAAGGTACCAAAGCTTTGCTTGAGGAACTAGGCTTCCCCGATGATAGTCCCCTGGACGAAGAGATCGCCCAACTTCCAATCGATATAGCCGGCTCCATCGAGAAATACAGCGACTCTGAGCTCGAAATGAGTTTCAGCCTCGCATCCTTTACGATGCTGCAACGAACAAGTATGGGGATAGGCAATGCGAAGACGCTCCTAGTGCGATTATACCTCGACTACACCGATCAAGTCCCACCAGCATTCTGCGTGCACATTGACGACGACGACGACGACGACGACGACGACGACGATAATGATGACGACGACAGCAATAACGACATGAAACCATACACACACCAAGAACACACGCCATGGATCGCCTTGGAAGGATCCAAAGCTCCCGCAGTCAGATACTGCAAGGGCTCCCTAAACCCGCTCATCTGGCAGATGAGCAGAATCGTGCACCGAGCCTTCTCGGGGCGCCGCATGAGCCTCGAAGCGTTCCACAAGATGGTGAACCACTACTTGGTAAAGCTGACGACCTTGTGCGTCGTGTGCGGACGAGTGCTGCCGTGGAAGGAAAAACTGCGACGGCCGCGACCTTGCGATACGCCGCCGTGCTGGGGGATATGGGACAACTCGAGCTTCGATGTGCAGCTGCCTGAGCTGCGGAATGATCCTTTGGTGGTGGATTTGATCTTGACTTCTGTGTTTGCTGCTGCTCAGACTGGTATGTCTTCCCTCTCTCCTTCATCAAAGAACAAGCATGGTTCGCCTCGACATCATCACATATCTCCAGATGTCTCTAACATCCCCAAACCACAAACCAAACCACCCTCCCTCCCCAATGAAGAAGAGGATTGACTAACCCTCGCAACCTCCGCTCCCAGGAAACGACTCCCTCCTCCCAAACTGCCCAGTCGCCGCCACCGTCTGGGTAAAAGACATACTAAACATGCTCCCCTCCCTCACCAGCCTCGCAGCCGAACCAAACGTCTCCGGAAAACTGCTCTCCTGCCACCCTTCCGCTAAACAACTCGTACGATGGGCACTCACCCACCACCAAGGCTTCCTCTCCAGCGCACGCGGGTTCCTGAAAATCCCCTCGATGCCCATGGGAGCGCACCAATTCATCCTCGCATCCGCATCCCCGACGCTCGAGGCCGAGTTCGCGAAGAAAGCGGTGAAATACTCGGGATCAAAAGGTGCCTCGTCAAGCGACAGTCCTAAGATATTTTGGCACGGCACGTCGATCGACCGCCTACCGTGCATCTTGGAGCAAGGTATGCGTGTGCTTTCCGGGACGAGTCTGCAGAGGAGCGGCGCGGTACATGGACATGGTATATACCTCTCCGACGACCCTTCGTTGTCGCTCGTGTATGCTCGGGGGGCCGCGAGCTGGAACAACAGCTCGATGAATTGGATGAAATTGCTGCTTGGATGCGAGGTTGTGGGGCCCGTGGAGAAGGCGAATAACAATGGGATTTATGTGGTCAGAGATGAGGGGAGGGTTATGGTGAGGTATGTGTTTGCTTTGCCGGATAGCGCGAATGCGCCTGTTGCTAGGCATGTTATGCCGGCTATGCAGAGTGCGTTGGGCGCGTTGAAGGGTGGTGCGGTTTGAGTTGTGTGACGGGCATGGAGGATGGAGAATGGGGGATTTTGGGAGTTTGTGTATACCCTGGAAGAACTATATGACACTTAGACTTCCCCACATGTATTAGATACCTAGGTAGATTGTAGAAGAGTGAAACGGAATTGTTGAAATTATGTCATATATAGAATCGCCGAACTCCTCCCACCCCATCACAATCGCTAAAACTATGACCAGCAAGCAAGCAAGTAGGTACCTATGAATGCAACAAACAACGACCAACAATAATTCGTTTTCTCTTCCCCCCAATCTACACCAAATTCCCCCTCAACTCCTGCTCCCTCTCAATCGCCTCAAACAACGACTTGAAATTCCCCGCGCCAAACCCATCGAAATTGTTCCTCTGGATAATCTCGATAAACACCGTCGGCCGATCCATGACGTGTTTGGTAAACAACTGCAGCAAATACCCGCCCTCGTCGAAATCAATCAAGATATCCAAACTCCGCAGCATCTCAAAGTCCTCGTTGAGCGTCAACCCAGCTTTCTTCAACCGCATCTTCATATCCTCGTAGTACGTCGCGGGGACCTTGATGAACTCGACACCCCGGGCCTTGAGGTTCGTGATATCGCGCACGATATCGTCGGTGCGGAGCGCAATGTGCTGGACGCCAGGCCCGCCGTAGAAATCAACATACTCCTCGATCTGCGATTGCTTCTTGCCGACGGCGGGCTCGTTGATGGGCATCTTGACGGCGTCGTTGGGCGACGCCATGACGATGGACTTTAGCGCCGAGAACTCGGTACATATGTCCTTGTCGTCGACGGACCAGAACCGGTGGAATCCCAGCACCTTCTCGTAGTAGTCACAGATGTTTTCCATTTCGTCCCAGTCTTGGTTGCCGACGCAGTGGTCGATGTGCGAGAGGGTTACCGGGGGAAGGAATTTGGTGAGGGCGTCGACGGATGATGGGGTTGTGTTGGCTTGGTATCCCGGGAGGAAGATGCCCGTGTAGGATTCTTTTTGGATGAGCGTGTGTGTTGTGTCGCCATAGGTTTGGATGGTTGCTAGACGCACTGTGCCGTTTTCGTCTTTGACGGTGTGGGGGGAGGTGATGGATTGGGCGCCTGCGTTTACTGCTGATGTGTAGATTGCGTCTAGGTTGTCGACTTCAAAGGCAACATCTGCAGTCTGAAAGTTAATACTGATCCTACTTCGGCTAGAACAAGATATGTCATCTTACCTTTTACAGCGTCGCCGTGCTTTTCTTGGTGCTCGTGGATTTCGGCTAGCAGCTTTGCTTCTTCTTTGCTGAACTTGGAGCTTTGCTTCAGACCGCGAAGAGGGGATGTGAGTACAAAGGTCACGTCTCCGTTCCGCACCACGTGAGATGCAATGGCGCGAGATCCCGTCTCCAAGCCGCGGTATGCAACACGTTCGAACCCCATTCTTGTTACATAGAATGAGGCTGCTTGCTTTGCGTTGCCTACGTACCAGTGGACATGATGGTAGCCCCGATACGCCGAAAGGTTCGATGAAGGTTGTGGGGAACCCGGTGGGGAAATCGCAGCCGGTGCCATGATGAATAATGTACAGAGAATATATCGAAAGGCTCAAAATGCTGTTGGTGGTTGAAAGCCTGTTCTGAAAAAAAGACAGTCTTATGTTGCTGGAAGGGAATGGTCGAGAGCAGTGGCTGGCTACATGTCTATTTGTCTCTCATTCACTTCCTTGGACAACCGAGTGGTTTGCCAACAAGGTTTACTCCACCCATATGTCGGCTTTGGGACGCATCATTTGGCTGACAGTATACTTGTGCCGAGCGGCGTTCCTGGAAAGACCGCTGGCCTTTGTAACGCTGGCTCCGTGCTTAGCCGGATTGCCGATTTGACTGAGCAGCAACACGCGTTGCGTACGGCAGTGAAAGCCGAATCATCGAGCGATACGAGAGATTGTAGTGAATTAGAGCTTCCATAACCCAGTAATTTCGTTCTCCGAATTGTTCGCTATACGTTACAAGTCAGTGCCAAACTTGCCGGATACTGCAGGAACCTATATCATTAACTACATATTGATCTCAACGTCACTATAAAAATTGATACGTGTACCACAGCAAGATTATGATACTACATTCACAATCATCGTATCAAGGATGGATATGTCGGTACATTTGCTTGCAATCGCGGTAACAGATTACGATGCGTTCACGCAAACCGATCACCTACATCGCGCTCTAACCGAAGGTAGTCTAGCGTATCCGCGCATCGCCTACCACAGGTACCTACAGCCGTGTCAAGCCGTAAGCCGAAGTCAGATGTCTTCCAACAGACGTCAACAACAATCACGCAAATTCTGAGATAATCTTGAGAGTTACATCTCGACATTCACTGAAAAAGTCATAGTGAAACGCCTTTTAAATCACACGCTGCCGCAAATAAGAGCCGCAAATCAAGCAATCTGATATATTCTCTTCGGTAATCTAATACCCAACCATGGCGGCAGTATCTCTTCCCAACACATCACTCTCCGCAAATGATACAAGAATCCTAAACGCGCTCTTCGACCCAGAAACTCTCCCATCATCCATCTCCCGCTCAAGAGACCTCTCAATCATCGACACCTCTCTCCCTCCGCACCCCACAATCCCATCTTCGCAGATCTCCACGTTGGAAACCGAGCAAAACGAGCTCGTTCGAAGTATCACTTCCGAATCAACACCTGCAGCGATACAAAATGCGATAACCCAAGAAGATGAGGTGATTCAAGAACATCCAACATACGCAAGCGCGTTCTTGAATCGCGCTATGCTTCGTCGCATGGGGATGGAAGCCGCGCTGCCAGAAGGGATGTCTATTTTCGAGCAACCGGAGTCTGATCTCGATCTACTGTTTGCGGATCTATCGCGCGCTATCGCGTTGTGCGTTCCTTCTGTGTCTTCAACAACTGCTGTATCGGCTTACCAAGCGCGTATTCTGCGGACGGCATTCTCGCACCGGGCGTATTTGTACCTGAAGGCTGCGGAGATAGAGGTCGAGGTGAAAGGCAAAGGGAAGGGCGATTTGGAAGAGTTGGCGAGTGGTGATTTTGCTGCTGCTGCGCGGTATGGTGATGAGGTGGCGAGAGAGATGAGTGTGAGGACGAATCCGTACGCAAAGATGTGTGGGGCTATTGTGCGCAATGCGTTGGCGGAAGAAAGGAAGGAAGCCATGTCACAATAATTCATCATTAGAGAATAAGTACGCATGTATAGATACCCGCTTCTCGAAAAAGAGGAGAAAACTCGTAGTAAATGCCACCATTGTGCTCGCTACATGCCCGTCGGAAGGTTCCATATGAAATCTAATGTCCTATCATCGAAGCCTTGGAAACTCTGTGTAGAATCCAGCTCAAAAGGCGCCATTGATGGATCAAAGGGCAATGCTAGCCAATCATCATCCGGCATCATGCCGTTGACATCCTCTGCTAGAGATGCAATACCTGATTGACCGGCATTGTGGTTGTTCAAGAAGTCCATTCCACTTGTAGCACCCTTCTCTACAGAGGTACCGCGAGACGGGATGCGAGGGGGCCTAGCTGATGCGACAAAGCTCTCACGTAGTCGGGCCACGTGTAAATCGAGCAACGTTGCATATCGGGAGGCCAGATGCATATCATCGAGTGTACTTGAACGCATAGCGCGAATGGCGGCGTCCAGAATGTCGAGCGAGGACTGCAACTTCTGATTGCGAGAACCTAAGCTGAGGCCCTTGATAAGATAAATGGATGAAGTAGTGATGCGAAGGAAAATCCGGACTGGAGAGTAACGTAGAGCTCCAGAGTCGTAAAGTTGAACAACCTTCTGGAGGATCTGACAGCTGCCATCAACCACTTCCTGGATGAAGTCGTAATCTCTAGGCTCCAAGTTCAGAGGCAATACTTCTTCTTGCGGGCCGTCGGGATCAGTCTCGGCCAGCGTGCGTTCCACCACAGCTTGCATACCGAGTGAGTTGGTGTATATTCTCACATACTGGTATTCTATAGTCAGCATGTCATGGACCCCGGCTTTTAGTTCTATAAAGACTCAAGTTCAGTGACAGGTCTCGAATGTGCAGTGAGGGAGACTTACTACAGGGGTCTAAGTACTTCTTCCTCCAGGTGGTTAGAAGAGGCTGAAAGTGTTCCAGAAGACCAATATATCTTCCTGTACGCAGAAGACTTCGCGTAGTCGCTGCTGAAGGGTAGATGGTATCCGACACAGATCTTGCCAACTTCGTAAGCTCTACCCAGGCTACCATGAACGATTGCCATTGCTCAACATGAGCAGTGGCTGAGTCTGAGGGTACTTTCTCCATAAGAGCGTGGTTCAAACTTTGCGGGATCATCGATGTACATCCAAGCCTCCATGATAGCTGCTCGATGAACACGTAAAGCAGCTTCCGGACGCGTATCCTCCGTAATACCAAGAATTCAGGCGAAAAGTTGGGGTAAGACAGCTGGTCTTTCTCGATATTCGCATTATCTTCAAACAACCCCAGCTCTTGTGCAAGCGAAAGTGCACTACCTAGTAGCATCCACGACATACGATCGGAGCGTTTAGCAGGTTCAATAACGTCTTCCAACCAACGACTGGAAGTCGTATCTCCTTCTAAAAGCTTCGCGCCTTCGGAAGTGGTGTTATTTGCCCCAATCATTAGCTCACAATCCCAACCGTCAGCCGCAGTAGGAAAGTGCAGCGCACGGGGATGCCACTCGGAAAGAAGCAAGAGAGCTTCGATCGACCCAATGGTACGCGATTGTGCCTTTGAAGGTTTGACCTGGCCTAGCATTATCTTCATGATGAACCGTTGGCACTGCTCCCATAATCGATCGTGGACGAAGTAACCACGCGAAGCGCCGCCAACGCCAGGCAATACGTTGTATCTTGAGGAAACCATTAGGATTGACACGCAGAGAAATGGATCGAGTGCTATCAGCGACCAATGGTTCTCATGATACTGGTACCAATCCGATAGAATTGGAGACAAGGGAGAGCAGTTTTTGAAAAAGAGGTCGACGTAAGTCACAGCTTCATGCGCAGAAAACCAGCCCATTTGCACGAACCGACAGGAAGTCCAGACTTTGAGGATCTCGGCAGAAGGTTGCGACATCTGCACAGGCTGCGCCTTGAATGTAAATGGGGAAGCAGGCACATCTCGCCCTAAAAGAAGAATGAATCAGTGATAGATAATCAAGACACATTATAGACAAATTCACCTTGACCATATCCTGAGGTACCTGACTGGGGTGTTTCGTAAGCCTGGGAATTCGCCTGTTCCTGGTTCTCAATTGCATCTCTATGATGCGCAGCTTCAAATAACAGATTCAAGGCATCACTTCCACTGGAAACTACAGTCCTCATAACTGAGTGCGCCAAGTCCGGTTGAGAGGTCGACACTCTTCGCAACGTAGCAGGGGATAATAGAGATTCTGAGCGACGGCTGTGAGGCGACTCAGCGGGAGAATTGATATAACCTGGAATAGATAGTGGCCTGGCAGTTGGTGGAGTGACGCCTGCCCCAATGCCCTGAGTAGTGGGCGGTGCGTCGTCTGCAGCATTGGGTTCAACATCTCTCGCCTCGCCGGGTTTGCGTCTCTTGACCCAAGAACGTTCAGATCTAAAAACGCACTCTCGCATTTCCCTCTTGCATCTTTGACAAGGGGGCTTGAGCTCGCCTTCGGAATTGGCGTCTAGAATACATTTTGCTTTTCGCTGACGACAATTGATACATGCTTTGTAGGCACGTTTGAAATCCTCTGGGTGGGTCCGCTTCCTGGAAGCAGATGCAGTCTCTGCGCCCAGTGCGGTCGGATCGGTGTCTGGTGGTGACATGGCGCGAGAATGGGTTGATGGGCAGGCTATCGCAGGGAGTCACGGTATTGAGGGGGATTGCAGAGTTCGCTTTGAGGCGGGCACTAGCGCACAATTCTTGTCACGGTCGTGCCGCCGATTGCCGGCTTACTCATCTTGTTGACGCCATGTTCGCGCCTCACCTCTTTTGACCTGCGTGTTAGATTAGGCAAAGGGCAGCTCAATATACAGTGAAGTTATAGAGGTGTTTTCGCTGTAGAATAGTACTCTGATAGCAGCCTGGAAAGGAATCAAGGTCGATCACGACCAGTTTCTACACAATTGGTACCAGTGCAGATTGGTCGCGTGACGTGAAAGTACAAGAATCAAGTAAAACGTATCTAGTGAATGAATCAATTCGTCCAGAGCGGGAAACATCTCGTTGAAATGTTTTTACATCTTGTGATCGTATTCGCGGGAGGGACGGACACGCGTAGAAATAGATCTACGGCAACTGCCCGTATCCATGCAGCCATTTGCTGCACGCGCGGATGCAAGATAAGCCCGAATGAGTGGCGCCCGCTAAAACAATCAAGTAGACCTACTGTGCAACAAAGAAAGTCGGTGTAAGATTTCAGGTCACAAGCTTGCGAAGATCGAATTCCAAAATTCACCAAACTGTGTGTGTGAGTGCGTGTGAATGACGAAGAAGCAGCACTGATCTGATTCAATTCTGAAAGACGACTTCGAACTTTATGTACCTACACGAATACTAGAGGCCAGAAACCAATGTCGATCTTGGCGTAAGTACCCAAAACAGCCTAACACAATCGCTAAAAAAAGGGTCGTTCTTGGCCCTTCAACCCCAAACACCAAACGTAACGAGCAGGGCTGCAGCCTGTAACACATCGTTTCGCACCAACTCCACTGCTGCACTCTCGAAGTCGTCCGGCGAAACGTTCGGAAGTCCTACCACCGTAACATGCGACGCATCACATCTTCAGACTAAAACCATTTTGATCTACAGCATGCCGGGTCTTTCGTCATCACTTAGCAAATGCATAACGTGACTTGTGGGGGTGCGATCTCCAGGGGGAACAGACAGGGCATCATCTGAGACGTTAGAACATCCCCGACCAATCGTAGACGGAAAGAAGGAGGTCCTTCTCTGACAGATCTACGAGGCAGTATCTCTTGGCTCTCAAAAACCTCCGACGTCTTGTTCCCGCCAAGATCTCCGTGATCCCCACCGCCCAGCCATTCATGCATTTTCTATAGACAGCAGTGCCTCTCTTCTGACTGGGACTTGGTGAGAAATGTCCCCGCGACTTACTCGCCCTGCTTGAATATCTCCCCACCGCAGTCATAGTATGTCGTGCTCTGCTGCTTGTGTATGGATGGAATGGATTTGAGTTCACGGCACCCGAGTCTCCCGAAGCAATGCCGGCAACAGGAAGAATTCTTGGCCGTCAAAGAACCTTATTCTTTTCATGAAATCAGTATCTGACTCCTCGTTCTCATGGCCAAGAGCTGTGGTGGATTGGAAGTTGCCGAATAAAGAGGGGGCACAAGAGTTTAGGCAGGAATGAATGCGACGCTGCGAGAGCAGAGAAAAATGTATATAAGTCCGATCGATGGCGCCCCGAGGAAAGAGGGCAATCCAGCGAACAGTCAATGTTCTTGCCCAGTTGTTGAGGGTGGAACCCTGGCGAATTTTTGTTTTTGTTTTGAGAGGGGAACCTCTGCTTCGAAGCTTTAATATATTTACAAGGCGAACCTCTGGTTCTTCGCCTTGCAATTGTTATTATAGAGCGAACCTCTGAATCTCTCTTCTCCAACACATAGCAAACCTCTGATTGCGCATTTTTCTCTCGTTCTGCTCTCCTGCATTATGGGAGAATTGAACTCCTGTGGCAGATTCGACAGTGTTTTTTCCCCTCTTATTTTCTTGGGTCGATGATCCATGCAGCAAGAGGCGGCGAAATGGCCCCCTGCAACATCTTTCTTCTAATTCGGGCTCTGGCTGATTATCGCACGATACGCCTAGTCGAAGCTGAAGTCGAAAGAAAGGAAAGGGCTGGACCGAGTTATGCCTTGAATCGGCACCGGGATCCACCGGTCCAGAAAAATCCCACGCGTTAGTGGGAAGGCTTCATCCGCACATGTGGGGCGGGTATGCATTGATTCATGCAGACAAGGGCTGCTCGACCGATGGAAGACTTGGAATGGCTGCAAAGTCGCCCAATTGACAAATCATTCACCAAGCTTTCTGCCTTGGTCACAGGAAAGTATGAGAATCAGTATAATAGTTGTTACGAAGATAGCATTTGCACACATGTTATGACAGGCAACTGAAAATACATGGCATTAACCTCCTAACCACCGAACTAACATGTAAAAAATGAAGGAATAGTTGCCCCGTTTTTAGACGTTCTTTATATTCGTAAATCAGACACGTAATATCAATATAACCTTGTATAAAAAACACCAAAACCCCTGTTGATGTTGTACAAATGAACCGCCATGGACTAGATCATATGATATAGCAAGCCGCATACAATGATGCAGGGCGGTATGATTGACTCAAAGAAATATGCATGATCATGCTGTGCGGAAGAGAAGCTTCCACTGGGATCGACCGGGAGAGGGAGGAATTGACGCACGGGCCCCAAAGCCGTTGATGGAGAAGAGCTGCACCCTTGCAAGAACCTGATTGTCATGAAATGCAAAGAGGCAAAAAGGCGACCCAATTGCCGGAGCAAGTGGAAGGCAGAGAGCCAGTCAAACCACTCTCTAAGCGAAAGCTCCAACAATAGACATACCAGCAGCTCCCAGAAGTACGTAGATGAAGGCCTTGGTTCTAGCGCTGCCAGTCAAGGTGTGCTGCGCCTCCTCAGACAAGAAATCTTCGGCCAACAGGTCGACCAGCGCGGCGTAAATCAGCAGACCAGAGGAGATGGCATTGAAGATACCAACTATGATCAAACCGAAGGCGCTGTTGGGGTCGTAAGAGCTGCGAGTAAAGAGTCCGATGGCCTGTCCGATGGGTGCGGTAGTGCCAAAAGCGACAACGAGCATCCATGGCTTCCAGCTTCCGTTGGGGTAAGGAACAGCAGCGATACGTGAACCGAGACCAAGACCTTCGAACATCTGATGGAAAACGATCGCAATGAGCAGAATGATGAAGCCCTCGGCAGTGATGGAGATGGTCATTCCAACGAAGACGGAGTGGAACAGGATACCACCTTCGATGAGGGTGATTTGCATCGACTGCTTCTTGAGAACCATGGGGTCAACTGCCTTCTCGACGTCATCTTCAAAGTACGAGTTGTTCTGGGCGCTCGAGCTCTGTTGAGCCTGGTTGTTGTAGTTTGGAAGGGCAGGCATAGTGCGGTTGATCATGTTCACCATCTCCTCACGCTGGCGAACATACTGCTCGTAGAAAACAATGAACCATGGGGGCATCTCTGATTTGGCGTCGAGATCATCCTTGGGGAAGGGGAAGTTGTCGACTGGGTAAGCGTTCTCGGTCCAGCCTTTCTTATCCGAGGGGTAGGCCATGGTTCTCTGCGAGTCGTAGCTTCGTCGAACGATAGGATTGTTGAAAGCTGCTGCGTGGGGATTGGCTCCGCCGCTGAATTCGTCACCCGTTGCACTGCCGTGAGAGTGTCCTCCAGTAGCCGCATTCAACCACATCTCGACGAGGAAAAGCAAGAAGAGCGACCCCATCATGATGACACCAGGAAGAGCAGGGTAGTCGTCGGTGAAAAGATCTGGGAGACATGGGTCGTTGAGGGAGGCGAAGGCAGTGGGCAAGAGCTAAGAATTGTCAGAAACACAACTACGTAGGGGAGGGTGGAGGGCGGTGCTTACATGGACGAAAGCAGTAGCAATCAAGACACCAGTACCGAAATGTTTACAGAAGAAGAAGACGGGAGGGGGAATCTTCATCCACTTGACCTTCTTGGCTACGACGGGGAAACCACAACCAAAAATACTAGCGAAGAAGACGATGAAGACTGCGGCCACGTGGAGAGGGAAATCGTACTCGGCGCCATCAGCGTCGCTTCCGCACACGGGCTTCTCATCCATGACGTCCATAGTGGATTATAAGTAATCAACGACAACGAGTGGGTTGTAGGTGGGAAAAGTCGTCTGGATCTGCCAGCAGGGTCGTCGCCGGCGACGATGACGGGGAAGAATGGAAGAAAGGGAAAGAAGAGAAGGAAACAAGGGGAAAAGGGGAAAAAAAAAAGGTCTCTTCCAGAGAGTGATCGAATGGAAAAGTCGATACAACCACGGATGATGATATTCAGCTTCTGGGCAGAGCGGTATGGGCCTTATATTAAAGCAGTCGTGACATGGAGACGCTAAGGTTCCCTGGCGGATCATCACACTTCAGAACGTTTTAGGTGGAGATGTCAAGAATAGTGAAGCTCTGTTAACGTGGCCCATGCCTCAGTGTCCGGTAATAGCATAGGGCTTGATACGAAACGGCGGAAGGTCAAACTGCCAGGTACCGTGGGCTGAGGGCCATTCTTGCACGTCGGAGCAGCAATAGAAGCATTGGTGAGTGGCTCCAAGACTGGGGTAATGGACAGAGACGAGCGTGGGCAGTGGCTGGACCGTGGGGTTGCAAGCGAGGTTGAGGCTCAAGGGCATGCTAGCGGTGGCCATGGGCAGATCGGCCGGTAAAGCAGAAGCCAAGCGTTGGATTGAAGCGGTTGCGGTTTGGGCGAGGTGACAATTTGGGCCAGGCGATGCACATGGAGTTGGAAAAGTCATGTACACAAATCAGCGCGGCCAATGAGGAGGTGGATGAATGCGGGTGGAGTCAAGTGCCGAGCAGTACTTGTCAGGGCCGGATGCGCGGCAGGCTTGGCTGAAGCAGGAAGAGTCGGTTTCCCACGGTGACGGGGGTGCAGTGGCGTGGCTCTGACTGAACGACATGACATTGTGTCCTGATTGATGAGGTGGAAGTTTCACGGGGCCTTGGGCCTTGCTTTCAGCCTAAGGGGAAGACGTGCGTGTGCATGCAGGACGATCTACCGCGGGAGTTGCTGTTTGCTGAAGCGTGAGATGTATTCTAACCGCTTTGGGATGGCATGTCTTGGCGCCAGTCCCGTCAACGGGCGTACTCGCGGCCAGCGGGCAAGTCTAGCCATGAAATGCCCGTCTTTGCATGTGTCAGCCACTCAGTGGTCATCTATCCAGCCAAGTATGTATGTCGAGTGCCTGCCTGTCAAACCGCTCACGCCATCGCAGATTCAAGTACCTGCTTAGCCTATATATATATATACATATACATATATATATATCTGTGAAGCAGAGCGTAAACAACATGCAAAAAAGATGGGCCAGAAATGAAGTAACGGGAGGTGGCTAGTGAGCGACACTAGTGCTAACCGGGGAATGAGCTTAAGTGCACTCCCAAAAGGCTTCCCCAAACGCTTAGCATGCATAGTATGCTGTTTCATCACCCGCACTCATCACAATCCATCCCTCCATCGCTGGCCCCCGCAACCTCCTCTTCCCTGTCCGCTGCTGCAGATGCTCCTAGTCATGAGAGCCTATTGCGGCCGAGATGGCGCACGCCTTCGTAGCGAAACAATTAGTGCCATTGGCTTTTTCGCCGCTCGTCGTTGTTTTAATACAACGCCCTCCCTATCTATACCTTGACCTCGAAGCATTCCCAAGTCCAGGCATCAATCCACTTCATACATTTCGGAAACCATGACTACCGAACCTCTTCGTAAGTATCAGTCTCCGTCTGGCGATCCATCTTGGTGTTCTTGCTGCTCATACATATTCTTAGCCTCATCGCAGCCAGGCCAAGCTGCCAACCAAACAAGCTCTCCAATGGCGCCTGCTGCCCCAGCTTCCCCCAAGGCCTCATCAAACCGTTCCGCAACTACGGTCGCAGCCCAAGGCCAAGGGCCGGACAGCATCACGTCTGTAGCTCCTGTGGATGCCGCTGCCAATGCCTACGCCAAGGACCAAATTCTAGAAGCCACCACCCTCAACGGTGATGACCCTCTGGATCTTGGAAGGCACAAGCGGCCCGATGTCACCCAAAGACAGATGAAGCTTGACCATCCAGAGGCCAACAAGCGCCGCATGAAGAAGTTCTACACTCGCCAGAACACCCTCATTGACCAATTCCTCCAGAGCGGTGACGAGGAGCGCTTGGCCGCTATCGACACCATGGAAAATGGTCCCAAGGTCAAGTTTGCCGTGAATGCCTCGTTCATTGTGAATTTTTGCTTGTTCATCATTCAAATGTATGCTGCCATCTCCACCGGTTCGCTGTCTCTCTTCGCTACTGCTGCGGATGCCTTCATGGATCTTGTCTCATCCGTCGTTATGCTTGTCACTTCGCGCCTGGCCGCACGGCCAAGCGTCTACAAGTACCCTGTCGGCCGTACTCGCATCGAAACGATCGGCATTATTATGTTTTGCTGTCTCATGACAACGGTAGCCATCCAGTTGATCGTACGTTCTGCCCTGGTACTTGCATCTTTCAGGCATCTTATAGCTAACTCGCGTTAGATTGAGTCTGGGCGAACCTTGGGAGGAGGGGAAAAAGACCACGAGCAACTTCACATCATCCCTATTGTCTTTGTCGGCGTCGCAAGTAAGTGTCTTGGCCTCTGCCCGATATGCTATCTTGGTCCAAGGGTGCTAATTCAGGACCAGTCTTCTCCAAAGGTGTACTTTGCGTCTACTGTTACTTGTTCCGCCGTTATCCCTCTGTGCACGTCTTCTTTGTGGACCATCGCAATGACATTGTTGTCAACGCATTCGGTCTCACCATGTCCATTATCGGAAGCCGCGTCGTCTGGTACCTCGATCCCATTGGCGCCATTCTCATTGGTCTCCTGATTCTGTTCTCATGGGCCGCTAACGCCTTCGAACACATTTGGCTCCTGGTGGGCAAGTCTGCCCCCAAAGAGTTCATCTCCAAACTCATCTATCTTGTCGTCACTCACGACACACGGATCTCCAAGGTTGATACAGTAAGTGTTTCGCCGACCGACGTTTGCACACAGAGGCGCTAACTTGTGACAGTGCCGCGCTTACCATGCTGGGCAAAACTATTACGTAGAAGTGGATATCGTCATGGATGAAGAGCTGCCTCTCAAGATCACCCACGATGTCAGCCAATCGTTGCAGAGAAAACTTGAGGGTATGTTGCTCCGAAGCTAGTGTTCTTCTTTTGAATTGTCAGGCTAATTCAAGATAGGTCTCGCAGATGTCGAGCGTGCTTATGTACATGTGGATTATGAGAACGAGCACGACATCCACGAAGAACACAAGCCTCTGTACGAAGTAACCGAAAGTCGGTCGATCAGACAGCGTGTCAAAGAACTACTTTCCAGAAAAAAGGAGGAAACATCATAAGGCAGGGCTCGTGACTGACAGAACCATAGCCTGCAATGCAGATTGTTTTGACATCTCGCCTGCACGTTGCTGCTGTCTGGTCCACATTTGACCAGCTCTTTAATATTTATCCATGACTCCCACGCCAGGAGCCATTCTTGCATCTTTCATTCATATTATTGTATCCATAGAAAAGTTCTGCATTCTCATTTGGTTGATACCTGAGTGCCTGGAACTCATAGCTAGGCACCGCATCCGGACCCATATACGTAAATACACGATTTCAAATGTTTATCAGTGCCGCATTCACACCGTACCTACACTCTTACATCCGCTCCCCCGATTCCCGTTCATTGTCGCGTCAAGTTTCGCTGTCCGCATTTTCATTCAGTTGGGTCACCTCATCGGCAGAAACGGAATCCACACTGGTGCACTTATTCGTAGCACATACTTGGAGAGGTCACATCGACGACTCTAGATGTCTTGAGTGAGTGTGTGTAGAGGTGGAGATTGTTTCAGTTTCTGACTCTTCGCTCCACACTCTGCGGATGGCCGGCAATGCCCAGAACAGTCATTGTATCAGCAATAGGCACGGTGCAATCGCTCGTCAACCGTCCCACCTTCAACACCCGCTTTTTGTGTACAATCAGTATAGCCTCGAGGGCTGTTCGTTTCTTTCCAGTAGAGGCAAGGGGAACCGCTTCTTGTGTTTTGAAGACGAAACTCCTTCAGCTTCCCCACATTCTGTGTTCACTCTTCGTCTCGGAAGCTCCGCTCTTGCGCAATCGCATTCATGAGCGCCACAGAATCAATGGGTTGAGAGTACGATTTGGTCAGGTCACTTTGCCGCCTCTCCTCTCGTCTTCGCTCTCGTCCCTCGTACTTTGCGCTGCTCAGGATTGTCGTATCCTGCACAGATGCAGTCGCTTCATCCAACTTTTTCTTGCGTCTGATCCTCATCGGTGTTTTGGCTGCTTCCTGGGCCGCTGCATCCGCCTTTACTTTCTCAGCGACAATATCGGCAATCATTTCGTCTTGTATCTTGCCGAAGCTCGGATCCCTCTTCTCCAGGGGTATGAAGAAGCGATATCGTTCGAGATCTGCTAGGTACCAGTTCCTTATGGCGGAGAATTCGGGCTGCGTATACGATTTCGCAAGATGCGATTGAACGAAGTTGTCTCCCATTGCTTGTATGACTGGCGATGCGGGAGGAAACATGGACCACAGCGCTCGCATCTCGGGGAAGACCACAGGCATGCCATACATGAGGGACATCTGCATATGGACATGGAGACTTGCCAGCCCCTCCAGTGGGAGTTCAAGTGCCAGCCACGCTTGCTGTATGGCGATCGACACAGAGAGCGAGGGATCGAAGATGAAGAATTTCTTATCGACTGAAAGGTTGGCTATCTGGAGCATGCGTACTAGAATCCAGGCCAACCCGGTCGCATCGATACTCGCAAGGATGTTGATGCCAACGTGGGGTGTGGTGAGGGACATGCGAATTGCTCGTTGTGAAAGAATTTCGGGCTGAGGAAGAATCCATTTCTTGAGCGCCGGTGCAAAATGAAGGACCAGGCGCAGAGGTACGTCGGTGGGGAGTAGACTGGTACAGTCCTGGCTATTGATGCCAAACATCACGTACGGCGGACCGTTCACGCCTGACGGTAGCGGCATCATGGAGGGCGGAAATTCTAGCAAGTACATGTTGATGTCGTTGCGAGATTGGTGTAACGGTCACCGGGCTGTGGGTTGTTGTGCGGTAGCATGAGGTAGCACCGTGCTTGTCTTTAGAGATATTTTGATATTCGAGGTGATTGGGCTCCTATCACAGAAACGTTAGTTCAAGATCTTTCCAAACGCTTCGATAGCGCTACGTTGATTGAATCCAAGACACCAATGGAGCGCAAGATCCTACAAACAGTGAGAGCAGGCGCAATCACGTGAACAGTTCATCACGCTATTCCCGGCTTCACCACAAAAAGGTTTCCATTAGTGTGCAGTACAGATAAGCTCCAATATGCAAACAATCGACGTCAAATGTCTTAGTTTGTTTGCCCTCGCCGCACACCGTTGAAGCGATACCGTAACAGTGGACGTGCCCGCAATTTAACCACACCAGTTGACTAATTTCGGCCATCCAGTACGACATCGACCCAGCTTTACATTGCTACATCAGAAAAACCACATCCAGCTACCCAAAACTTCCTCGCAATATGCAGAAGAGCAGCCAATCACAAACATCCAGAGCGCCATCTGATATTTTGCGGAAGGGAAGTGATGGCGAAGCTGCGGCCAACAAAGCAAAGACTGATAATGTAGGATCAAAGCGAGCCCCCTCCTCCTTATTCAAATTCCGCACTGATGAGGAAGGGGAATACAAATCGTGGAACCATGACGAGACCGGCAGCACCAATAACTATATTCGCGTGACAATCGAGCGTGAAGGCTACCCAGAAGGCTTCGTTGTCTGCGATTACATCCCTCCTGAACAACTCCTGAATTTCGTGCCTGGGATCAGAAAACTCCTTTATGAGAGCTGCGTCGTGATTCCTGACGTGGACTGCATTGACGAAGATTACGTGGCCGAAGTTATCACGCAATGCATCAAGGCATCCAAGAAAGGCGTGACGTCCCAAACGCTCGAACTCGCTCCATCTATCGGTCCTCTGCCCGCCATCAAGATTCACTGCATACTCATTCTCTTCGACTTGACGGCTGCTGCGGAGAAGCTGCTCAAGACTGCATGGCAACTATTCAAGGCTCACGAACTCCTCCCAGAAGAGGTCATGTGGATCTGGGAGACCTTTGGACCCGCGCATACCCAGAGCTCCTACGTCGCGCCTTTCGCCGACGAATACGTTCAACTCATGTTGTGGCAAATTGTCAATCTAATGGCAGAAGGCAAACTGAACAAGAAGATCGCGTGGCAGTTGGACGTCGAGCGGGAACCCAGAAACTTCAACGCCGCGGTACAGACTAGACGGCATAAATTTGGGACTGGAGCGGGGATGAGGCCTTTTTATCCACCGAGTTGGAGTTTGGTAAAGGCGAGGTCTTTGGCTCCGACGTTTACGTCGAGTGGGAGTGTAAATCCGGTGCAGGATGTTGCTGATTTTTATGAGAAGACTAGTTTTAAGGATTGAATGATACTGTGATGGGGGACAGGCAAGACTGAGCGAGTGCTGGATATCTACTCGGATAGTGTTTATTCGCAATGCTTGGCAAGATGTTGATATTATCATTTTCCGCCTCATGCTTAGATATGAGTAGACAATAGAAGCTCACGCGGCACATGATGTCTTGCAAGCCAGTCACACGATCATTCTTCTTCCATGACACTACGTGTTTGAATATCAGGACAAGAGCGTATTCTCTCCCCGCCAAACTCACAGCCCACACTCCCTATTAATACCTACATAAAGAACACCTCCCAGGCTGCAACGTGTTTGTCAACGACTATAAAACTCCGCGTGACGCCGTTAATATCTAGTCAGAAGCAGGACACGCAGCTATTTGACTTAGCCCTTACGCACACACAACGCTTTATCTCTCATTCAAGCCCCCAAACTACCGTCAATTCAGCATCATCAGAAGACTGAAGAAAACATGGAAGGACAACCTAGCGAGCTTCATCCACTTTACTCCGAGCGAAATTCTACCAGCCCGCACTCCTCGCCACCATCATCACGAGCAACACTACATGGTTCCAATCAACAAGATCGTCAGACACTTAATCAGCCAAAGGGGAAAGACGGCGATGCAGTCAACGAACCCGACCGTAAACCCTACAATATCGCGGACGCAGTTAGTGAAGGCAGCGTACTAGCATTCGCACGATCAGAGGTATCTACATCGACAGCACCAACAGTAAAAGGAAAGGATCATAGAACCCAAGAGCGTATTGAGGATGTCGATGTCGATGCCCCAACCCACGATATCGCCGACGCAGTCAGTGAAGGCAGTGTGCTAGCATTTGCGCGGTCGGACGCGTCAACGCGGATAGTTGAGCGGGGAGGGGATGTTCGTCGACGACGACGAGGGGATCTGCGTACGCGTACTGCAGATACGACGGAACGCCATGAGGAGGTCGAAGGGGAGGAGTCAAAGGGTACAAGGGGAGAAATGGATGACGATGGAAGCGAACGTGAGCAGGATGCGGCTATTGGAACTGCCAGTGTGGATAAGACGGAGGAGGGATATGGCGGAGAAGAGGGTCAGAGGGGGGAAAGGGATGTGAAGGAGTGAGTGGGTCAGCAAAGGAGTAGTTAAGGGAACCTGAGAGGGTTATGCATTAAGTTGGATAGGAGGGAGGAGACGATGGATATCGTTGACTCCTGTTCGTCTTATGAGTTGAGACAATATCATCCATCTTGAACGCTCAGTGATTAGTGATGAAGTTTACTTATTCGTATCGCGCTTGCAAATTATCAAGCGCGGTACTTGAATGCATTCTCATGTTCAAAAGAAAGCCGCAGATTACAATATATACAGTTGAAACTGTCCAAGCTAAGGAGAAGAAGTCAAGCAAGATTTCTTATGGACAGACAAAGATGAAATACACCCTCCTTAGAACTCCGCTTTTCCATATGTTGATGATGCAAGACGACCAAAACACACTGATTCGCAAGACGGGTCTTTAGCAACACCCGCCACTCCACCCCTGCTGGCCTTTCTTGCCTCTCGCTGCATCGTTCATCCCCAAATTCAACCTAGCCTGATTACCGCCTCCAGCCCCTGGGCCTTTGACGCCACTTCTCCGGTCATTCAAATCGTACCTCCCGGCTTCTATGTTCTGGTATATCCGCTCCGCTACCTCTAGAAACGCTCTCTCAACGCCATCGCCAGATTTCGCTGATGTCTCGACGTACTCCATAACTCCATTAGCGCGACACCACTCCTCGGCTTCTTCTTTTGTGACCTGGCGGTTGTTTGCTGAGTCCGCATCATCTGAAGAGACTGTAGAGGATGGTGCGAGATCGGATTTGTTGCCCACCAGAACACACACGATGCCCTCCTCGGCGATTTGCCGCAAATCGTTCAACCAACTCGTAGCGCTAAGAAAGGTGTTCTTCCGGGTAATGTCGAAGACGAGGAGAGCTCCGGAGGCGCCGCGGAAGTAGCTACGTGTGATGCTCTTGTATGTTTCCTGGCCGGCAGTGTCCCATAGTGATAGCTTCATGTGCTTTTGGGGTTGGTCTTTCGCCTGTTTCGACGCGGGGGTGGAGGAGGCGGGGGTTGTTGAGGATGGGTTGTTGATGTTCAAGTCGAGGGAAGCTGGAGGGCCTACAGGAACGATTCGCGAGCCGAATTCTACGCCAATGGTTACGTCGTGATGCGGTGAGAAGCGACCTTCACAAAGACGAACTGTGAGCTAGACAAAGTTAATCTTCTGAAGTGAAAACAGACAGAGTCAACGCAGGGCAGGGGGTATTACACTGGATTTTCCGCAGCCCGAGTCCCCTAGTGATACTATCTTTGCGATATAGTCCCATGGTTGCGTCATTTGGGCGGGGCGCGCCGATGGGCGGCTTTGTGTTGAGAATGTAGGTTGGTTTGAGGTGAAGCTGCTGGCTTGTGCTCCTGATGAGGTCGTGGGTAATTCTATTCTGAGAGGGGGCAAAACAGTATGGTATTTAGTGTATGAATGGAAGCGCAGGTAATAAAATTGTTCACGAGGAGAAGCAGAGTGGAGGACGTGGTTGGATGAGCTGTACGAGATGTAGTGATGTAGGACGGGACAAGTAATGGCAGTTGACCGGGATCATGCGCATGTAAAAGAGTGGCTGATCGTCATCGTTTGTGGCTTGGTTCCTTTCTTGGCGACACGGGGAAAGACATCGCCCCCAACAAGTTGACCCAATTCTGAACTGAACCAGGCAAATGAGAGTTCATAATTTGATATTTGTATATTTGATTGACAACCTTCCAGGAATCTCTATATGGAATGAAAGCATGATAAAGGGATGTCAACAACACTACTGTGTAGTACTGTGGCTCACATCAACCGCGGAAGATGATTTGGGTTGTCAGTGATGAATGCGATGGCTACATTCATGAGAAAGAGGAACTGGATATGCTTAGCGTAGGTAGGTAGGTAGGTAGTACATAGGGATAAGGTGAGCAGCTGGCTGGGCACGTGCGAGCGAGCGAGCGGGCCACTCAGGTACCGTTTGCTACCAAAGGCCACTCACTACAGACGGCCATAACAATATTTACCTCGCTCGAGGCCCTCCCACCCTTGATCAAATCACCCTCTCAACCCCCAACCCCCCAGCTTCGGCACCGACCTGTCTACCCATACCGAGATGTCGGGAGCAGAGGAGCAACTAGGCACGCCCATGGGCTCCCCTCCTACGATGAGCCCGCCTGCGCGCGAGTACGGCCTCATCTTGCGCTTCCACTTCATCCGCGTGCCAGGCGTGCAGTCGAGTTGCATTGGCGTCGTCCGGAACAGCGACCCCTTCAACTGGTCTGGAGCCCATCTCTACATCCCTACCTCCTTGCCCGACTTCCAGACACATGTAGATGACTTTGCCATGGGCCAGCAGCCGCGCGACATGCAGGAAATCCTTTACAAGGGCTTAGCTAACGCCGAGTTTTTGATCTTCAAGGACAGTGGTGAACGCGCCGTCATCAGCATCGAGGACATGGGTTATGCCAATATCTTGTTGAAAACCTCGAAGCCGCTCTTTGACGAACACGGGATTCTGGAAACGGTAAGACCCACACGATGTATATTCATTCTCATCAAAGGCATGGGAGCTGACTGCCTTTTAGCTTCAAGTTCTGCCTCATCTTCGCAGCATTTTCCACGGATCTAATACGTTTGGCACGTGGTCTGATGCCTGCCTCCATAGGCTAATCGGTCATTGTGGCGATGAACTTCAGTGGAAGGCGGTCGGAACTGACAAAGACTTGCTGCCTGTCCAGGTCAAGGCTATCACGTTCACTCAGTCCTTGGAAAAGCTGCTGCGGGCCGAGCGTTTGATATCTTGAAAGTCAGCGCAGGCAAGAGATAGGGGTGGACACATATTTGCAGCACGATTTGGAGTGTCCAAGGGAATTACAAGCAGACTATTGCTCATTGTCATGGACATACGGGAGGCGTTAACCGGTGGTTTAATCCTACCATTTACTGCAGTACAGTTTGATTCCATCATTCACTGCAGTACAGTTGGGTACAAGGGTGCGATACATTACAGGCACATATGATCCGTGCCATAGTGCAATACGAATTTTATTACATGGCACACGCTATGCTGCGTACGATGCCCATAATCCCATGCTCTTTCTTTGATGTCGATAACGATTAATGATGGCTTTGTTGAGCGCAAAAGGAACGTCGGAAGATAAGGGCGGGATCTCCACACACAAAGTGGAACATGTAGGCGCTAAGATCAGCTTGGCGATCATCATCACGTGTGGGGGGCCATCGGGCGGTCACTTATCGCATTACAGCTGCTGGACTAACAGCCTTGGAGGCACTTTAGTCGTTGTTTTTGTGAGCGAATGTGATGTGAAGATTACTTATCTAGCTTCACTTGTTGATAGCTATTCTCGGCCTCTCTGTCCCTCCATTATCCTGCCACCGCCGACCTCGCAAGCAACCCAAACGTCCCAACTCATCCACTCACGAACCTTTGTGTTGTTGTTCGGTATTTAGTGTTCCAAAGTCCGCCATCGGCTGGCTGGCTGGATGCCTCCTGCGCTGCGTCATCCACCGCTGCTGCTGCTGCCTTTCGTCTACCTTCACTACACCCTGCACCTACCGATCGCCGCCCGCCTCACCGACTGCTGACCAGCACAACTCCACCCGCTCCCACGCCGAGGCGGCTGCATCCCAACAACAAAACCCACCTGAGCTTCCCGCAAGCAGTGTTGCAGGCACGCGAACACCTCTACTCCCACCCCATCCGCCATGTTTTCCGAATGTAAGTATCCCGGTGCGCTTGTCCAGCCCATGTGATGGCCATCTACGCCTCATGTCTCAACCTCGTGTGACTGACCAGCTTGCTCGCAGATGCCTCCAAATTCTTATCCCAGTCGCAGTCGCGCCTCTCTTTTGGCCAACAGGACTCGCCTCTCCCTCCCCGCAACCCTACAGACAGACATCGCCCATCTTCACGATCGCGAGCCACCTCGGGCTATCTACCACGACGTACCATGCCGAACCCGTACAACTCCCAGGCCATGTCTCGCTTCGCCTTCGCCTCGCGAACATCGAACGCCCCAGCTCCCTTGTTCTACTCGGCCACCGATGACTTCCGGGAAGAAGACGACCATGTGGAGCACGACCGTGAGATGGCCGACCACTATGCCCTCCAACGATCACGGCGGCAGTTCGGCGCCAGCAATCTTTCTGAATCCTCCGAGGTCGACGACGACATAGCACGAAAGTCGGACCACGAAGCAGATGTGGACAGTGCCGACAATCAGTACGGACTGGGTCGAGGCATAAAGAGCTCCTGGATAGGCAACAAGCCTGCCGCTCGCGGGCGTTCCACCACTGTCACCAAGCTAGAGCCCGAAGATAGAGACCAAAGCGTACCTCTATCCGAGTCAAGTGGACCAAGTAGCAAAGGAAAGGGGAAACTGGTCGATGTGGAGCTCGAATCCTCCAGTAGGGACAGTCTGGAAGAAGTAGACCCGGAGGAAGTACTGCGGGAACACGGTGACAACCAGCCACCGTCATACCAACAATTTCGCGATGTACCGAAAAGGGAGCGCACCCGCATGCCCCTGCGAACTACTCTACCGATACCTCAAGAGACAGACGAAGACACATTCCTCGAAAACCCGCGTCCGACTAGCCCTGACCGTGAATCAGAGGTACAAATGGTAGCTTTGGAGCCTGTGACACCTCCAAGACACAATTTCTTTTGGGCTGAGCTGTTCGTTATCGCCAAATGCTCCATCTTAGGAGTCGCATTTTTATCATTGTTACAGGAATCGCCTCCAGACAAGAAGCATCCCCTGGGGGATACCATATATACTCTTCTTCACTCATCCTTTCACCTGATTGCGGTGTACTCGTTGGTATCCGTGTTAGTAGGGCTTCTGTGGCTCGCTCTATTACGATCTTTTGCGCGGCCTTTGATCATGCTGATTTTGGTCGCTGTACCCACGATATCGTTCTCGTTCTGCCTTTACCCGTTCATATCCAGTTACAAAGGGTCATGGCATGGAGGTAGTCTACAGGACAAGATGATGCGATGGATGTCGCTTGGGCCTTTAATCTTTGCTCTTTCTTGGATTTATACGATCTGGAAAGCAAGATTATCCTTGAATAAGGCCGTGAGCATGCTTGAATTCTCAGTAGATGTATTGAGAGCACAGCCCTATCTGCTGGCTGTGGGGATTGGATCTTTGGCTTGCGTAGTCGTATACTCATGGATCTTCATCCTCATGTTCACCCGACTATTCCTTGGAGGCCATTTCACGAAATCTGGGTGGGTCATCAATCCGAGTACATGGTGGCTCGGTGCGGTATTCTTCCTCGACTACTTCTGGACTTTGAGCGTAATTGCCGGTGTACAACGAGCAACAGCAGCCGCAGCCGTCTCGCAATGGTATTTCCACCGGAACACCATCCCGGCGCCTTCCGCTCGCACGGTCATCCAGGCGTCACTAACTCATGCGATGTACACGATGTCTGGAACGATTTGCCTATCGACTCTGCTCGCTCTGCTTATCAGACTACCACTTTGGGCCCTTCCCCGAAGGTTTTCTGGTATTATAAGCATGTGCGCGTACTCCATCGTTCCGTCCCCCATCGCTGCGATGACGAACCCGCTCACCCTGACATACGCGTCTATTCACGGTGTACCTCTTACAGAAGCAGCAAGGGGAATATCGGACATGACATTCATCTCCCCAAATTCACCCTCCACAACCTTGGGACCAAGATCCTTTGCCTCCCATCACCGCCCGTCACTTCAATCTTACAGCCTAGCCAAATTTCTGCTCCATGCCATCAGGTGGACCCTGACACTTGCTTTGGCATATGGTGGCTGGGTGTCGACTGCTAAGATGTTGGAGTTCAACAATGGCACCGTACCGTACAAGGGCAGTCTTTACGCGTACGTGGTCGGCATCATTAGTGGAGCCATCGGGTGGTTCTCTTTGGGTGCAATGGAAGGCGTGATTGGTGGTACTTTGGATGCACTGTTGATCTGTTGGGGGAGCGAAGTTGGCCGCGACGGAAACGGTCAGGCAAGGTACTGCGCAGACGCTGGGGATCTATTCGGCAATGAAGTGACTGGAAGGAGAAGGTATGAAGTATGATAGTGGAAGAAGAGTATGATTTGCAAGTTTGATATATGAGGATACTGCACAGTGTATTGGTGTTGGAGTTTCCAGTTTTTGTGATTAAAGATACTCAGGCATAGCTAAGGCGCTTTAGATTATTCAAGATTGTGTTTCCAAGATGGATATGCGGTGAAACCCATGCGCGTCTTTTGTGATGTTTTCCTGACTCAATCTTAGACCTAGCATTAAGACAGCTTGTGAGGGTTCAATGAGCACTTCACAATTGATCTACGCTAACACACATGCAGCCTAGTGGAGCCTTGTAGGGACGTCATCGACATTTATACTTTCTGACAATGTCAAATGTCAAATCCCAATTGCCTGGATGAATCACTACGCTCTATCTAACAATCAATGGTCCTAATTCTCAGAAGGATAGTCCGCAGAGCTGTGAGATATCCTCTTAACGTGTCAAGCTTCATACCTACTCTATTTCGACCATTTTCCACGTGCCATTCATTCCTTATGCCACCTTCATTAAAACGGAAAGCTGAGAAGTCACTGGAGTCTTCTAAGCATGGTAAGACAAAGAAGGAAACTGTAGATATTCCTGAGTATCACCTTGCGGAGTCGAGACGGGATGACAGTGGGGAGATTGTGTGGCCGGCAAGGAGTGCACAGATCGAGAGGGCTAGGGATCTTATAAGGGAATGGTACGTCTTCCATGTTTACTATCACACTAAGTGTCATGTCATAGATGAATAAACCACTTCATTTTGACTACTCTGGCCGACCAAACTGATGACATCTAGTGCCCACGCAGGAAAACCTACATTGATCCTCCCTGATAAAGACGCCGATGGCTTATCATCTGGAGCTATATTGCAAAACACTCTCACATCTCTCGGACTCACGAAATCTTTAATATCAGTCTACTTCCCCCCCAAGGGCAGCAATATTCACGACGACACCACCCGAGAAGTTATATCTACATTGCCCCCTCCAGCCTACATATTCGTCTTGGACCAAGGCAGTAGGAAGACCCGACCAATACTCGATACCCCCCATAAATGTCTCATCATCGACCATCACTTCGCAGAAGAAGGCGGATTCCCCGAAGGCGCCGAGTACGTCACCGCTCACGACTGTCCGCCTGTAGCAACCAGCGCCCTCCTCACCTACCACATTTGCCTAGACTTATGCCCAGACCTCCGCGACAAACTCTCTTGGCTTGCCGCCCTCGGAACCCACGGTGATCTTGGCACATCTTTAAAATGGCTGCCTCCTTTCCCAGACATGACCGCCACGTTCAAAAGCTACTCGAAAAAGAGCATCAACGACGCTGTGAGCCGCGTGAACGCACCCCGCCGCTCCGCCGCTTACAATGTCAAAGCAGCATGGACAGCCGTCATCAACGCAGCGAGCCCGTCTGCGCTGGCAAATGACACCGCGTTGCTCGCTGCAGGCGCTGAGGTCCGCGAGGAAACTGAGCGATGGGCTCATGTCCCTCCTCGCTTCTCAAAGGACGCCACGATTGCCGTGTTAACCATTAATTCTGCTGCTCAAGTTCACCCTTTAATCGCTACGCGTTGGGCAGGGTCTCTCAAGTCCGATAAGTTGGAGATCGTGATGTGTGCCAATGAGGGCTATCTACCTGGAATGGTGAACTTCTCGTGCCGTGTAGCACGGAACGCTCGAGCGAGAGAGGGAGGCGAGAAAGTGGACATTATTCAGAAGTTGGAGGGGCTGGTGGCTGGAGATGATGCATTAAGGGAGCGTTTGGGAGACAGTTTTGCGAGAGGACACAAGGAGGCCAGTGGGGGAATCGTGAAGAAGGAGGTTTGGGAGGAGTTGTATAAGTTAATGGGGATTGGGGAGAATGTGAAAGGGAAGAAGAAGGCGGAGGGGAAGGGGAAGGAGAAGAAAGCTGTTCAAAAGAACACTTTGACGAATTATTTTGTCAAGGCTACTTGAGCTTGTTGGATTGGAAGGGGACAGGACGACTGGAAAGCTATAAGTTCGAAAAGCATACAATTGAAGGTAATTCTTCGAGGTAGAGGTCTACTTCTGCGAGCTACTTGTGCCGTATATCATGATGACTTTGCCAGGGTCCGAGATTGGCTGTATCGAGAACTCCACAACATACAGCTCTGTCCAATCCGAGTCCCGGAGAAACATAGCGAATCCAGAACCGACTTATCCAACATATCAAAACACCACTTACACAAAGAGAGTCCAACAACAAACAAGACATTACCACCTATTTTTCCCAGGGTATATCTTACTCCAGCCTTTTATCCGACCGAAAATGAAAGTATCCAACGCCACAAGATTCCCTCGTTCCTATTTCATCACTCCCGCGGGGTACACAACAGACCGGAAGTAGGATTGAGAAGGTAGACATAAAGTCAAACCTACAACTGGTCTTGCATGACTGGCGTTCGTAGCTACTCTAAAATGATAAAAAGGTTGGTTAAAAGGAAAGGCGATGACAAGAGTAAAGTATGGATTGACATACCACCTAAACAATACCTTCTAGCTCTTCGCAGAGTTACCTCTCTCACCAAGTTCCTTAATATCGGAACCGTTCCTCAGTGTCGATTCCCTACTCACTCCTTCGCCGACTGATGAATTGTCCGGTTGGTGTATCTGCATCTCGATGTCTTCCGCCATAGAAGCTTCATTGCCCTGGATCACATCTTGTATAGTGACATTTGCATGGTTACGATACTTCCATGGTCGAAATTTCAAGAGAAGAGTGATGCCAGCTACCAAAAGAGTGAGGGCACCAATGCAAGTTCCGAGGATGCCGAAGATTATGGTGCTGTGGAGTTCGATGTCAGTGTTTTGTTGGAGGGTAGGGATTGGGAATGAAGTCGAGTCTGCGGTAGTTTGGATTGGAGTAAAGGTTGCTGGTGAATGGGAGGGCAAGGCTGAGAGTGTGGATAGAGTTGGATATGAGGCGTTGATCGGTGGAGACATGGTAAGTCACTGTGTTTACCGAACAGGTCTGTGTTAAATAGTTTGAATTGGGTTTTTTTGGTGGTCGACTAATGGATAGAAAAGATGTTTGGTAAATTGTTGAATCGAAAACAAGAGGGAAAACTCTGGTGGTATTTATGCAGTGGCTATAATTATGTTCAGGAAGATACAGGCAAACAACCAAGATAGTCAACTTAAGAGTAACTTCCAATCAAAAAAACTAAAAAACTTAGTCAACTTAAGAGGGGCTTTGTACAAGCTCGCTATTGGCCATTTCTTCGCCGATTTCTGGCCGCACAAGCTCGTGTTCCCATTGTGCTTGGATGTCAGATTTGGATTTGTAGGGTAAGATCCAAGTTCCCACCAAGCTACGCCCCTCAATAGGACAGCGCTAGCCCCTACTGGTGAGCATGCATGCAGCTGCATGTTGAGATACTTATGTACTGGTGGGCATGCATGCAGATGCATGTTTATATACGTGTGTTAGAAGGGCATGTATGCATTTACGCCACCAATAACAGCGATCGAGTCGGAGTCTGCCTGAACTTCAGATTCCGAGTGCGTGCAACTAGTTGACCGGATTCCCGAGGGTTTTAGAATGCTGAACATTGCCTCCCCTAGTTGACAACTGCGAAGTCAAAGCTTCTTGAGAGGCCTTGACTTCAGCCCTGTTCATAGTCTTGCATCATCAACGTACTCATATTTGATTTTGCTTGTGATATACTATGGGTATAGTCCATCCTACAACTTACTATGATCACAAGAGTGAACCGTTCTGTTGAACACTTCCGATAAGATTATCTGCCATATTGATAGGAGTTCAGTGAAAACTTTCGCGAATCGCTGTGAAAGAAAAAAAAAGTGTGAGTGAGGACTTTGACCACTAACAGGATTCTTCTAATACAGTCGGAGCCTTTGTGCCTGAAGATTTTTCACCGGCCTCGCATACTCCTATCCCTCTGCAAAACCGCTCTTTGCCAACTTCTCTGATGCAGCGTTCACGTTTTCATCGATATCATCATTTTTTTCCGGCTGAGTATCGTTTTGTAAACTGCTTCTAGTGTATATATACCCTTTGGGGGCGGTGACATTTTGGTGCTAGGCGAGTACTCGGAGCCAGCAAATCGTGACATAACTTCAGAGCAAGAGATTCTAGTTCGGCAATTTTCTTATTTTGGGCCAGCTCCTGAAGGGAGGGCTTCTGAAGCGAGTGAAAATGAGACGTGGCATAGTGCTCTCTCGAGGC